>JARWLC010000012.1:67718723-68318723 GCA_033318265.1 Phyllotis vaccarum
TCAGGCATGTTACACAGGAAAGAAAATCACAGCTCCCCAGATTTAAACAAATACAAAATAAACACAAATAATATTCTACAACAGCAGTTGAGTTCTTTAATTTAAGATCTTAGTTGGTTTAATCACAAGGACAACAAGGTCATTGACCTGTGGAGTAATGGAGTAGGATCAGCTCCCAGATTCAACATAGGAGAGCCTGCTACAGAAACATTTTTCTACATTGCTGGAGGTACTGCTGTTCTAGAACCAATATGCCTTCCCAATGATAAAACATTTCACACACTTGAAAGTTTAATAAACAAAAATCTCTTTAATAGCTCTACATATTGAGTGCTGATTAATGCTAAAAGAGAAGCCACCATGGCACAGATTTTGCATTCCACATATGCTGTCATCCTTAGGTCTGTTTTAGGTTCAGGCCCAAGGTTATACTTTTAACTATTTACATAGGAACAAGAAAACGCAAGTTTAGTCACTTAAGCAAATGAAGATTGACAGAGCAAAACTATTGTTTAGATCATGCATTATGATCTAAATATGAACACATCACAATGTATGATTTAAAATATAAATACATCATAATGTATGATATAAAGTTTACATTTAAAAGATGCATCAATTCCACAACTGTCACAAATTCAAAGGACCTAGAACACAGAAAAAGGGCATGTCACCTATCCATACTGTAAATGATATTCTTTAATGAACAGCTTTTCTGAGCTACTCTAACATTTTGTCTCCAAGTAAGCTGGCTAAGAGGAAGGCCACAGTTGCTTCTCTGAAGAACCAGAAAGAATTTGACTAGTCCTGACTATCTTAAGACTATGATGTTATTGTAAAGGATTTCACTTCTCAGGCCTTATTCTATGTATATGGGAGTTTCCCTGAAAGTGTCTGTGTACAGTACCTGCGGAGGCCAGAAGAGGTAATCAGAACCTTGGAGTCTAGCAACGTGAACTATGTCCTCTGCAACAACACCAAGAGTTCTTAATTGCTGCTATCACTCTAGCCACATTTTTAATTTAAAATTTATTTTGATCAATTTTAATTATATTACTTCCCCTGTCCTTTACCTGACTCCATTCCCTCCCAAATTCGTTCCTTGCAATTTCTTTCTTATTGAGTAAGTATGTACAAGTATATGAGCAAAACCTGCTGGATGGATTTCTGTTGGTTATATATCATGGTTTCAAGACTGAACAGGCTGTTTTGGAACCACAAATAGGGAGTTTATTCCTGCCTGAGGCTAATTCACCAACTTTCACAATTTCACTCTTTTTTGAACAACAAAAGTCTGACCCTCGGCTGGTCTAGGCTGCTTTGGACAGAAAACATTATCAAGAATAGAGAAGTTGGAAGGGTAAATATCTCAGGTAACACTTACTGGTGCCACGACCGTGAATTCTAGAGCTGCAGAAAAGACTGTGGACACTGTCCTGATCCAATCACAGTCTTCCTATGGACACTGTCCTGATCCAGTCACAGTCTTCCCCATGACCCTGAATTTCTAGAGCTGCAGAAAAGACTGTGGACACCGTCCTGATCCAATCACAGTCTTCCCAAGACCCTGAATTCTAGAGCTGCAGAAAAGACTGTGGACACTGTCCTGATCCAGTCACAGTCTTCCCCATGACCGTGAATTCTAGAGCTGCAGAAAAGACTGTGGACACTGTCCTGATCCAATCACAGTCTTCCTATGGACACTGTCCTGATCCAATCACAGTCTTCCCAAGACCGTGAATTCTAGAGCTGCAGAAAAGACTGTGGACACTGTCCTGATCCAATCACAGTCTTCCCCATGACCCTGAATTCTAGAGCTGCAGAAAAGACTGTGGACACTGTCCTGATCCAATCACAGTCTTCCTATGGACACTGTCCTGATCCAATCACAGTCTTCCCCACAACTGTCAATTTCTAGAGCTGCAGAAAAGACTGTGGACACTGTCCTGATCCAATCACAGTCTTCCCCATGACCCTGAATTCTAAAGCTGCAGAAAAGACTGTGGACACTGTCCTGATCCAATCACAGTCTTCCTATGGACACTGTCCTGATCCAATCACAGTCTTCCCAGGTTCCATGGTCCTCCCACCATGCCCCATTGAACACTCTCATTTTGGATGACTTTGAAATCTTGAAATTTCTGACTCTACTTCGTAAGTATCATTGTTACAGGCTTATGGCACTATTCCTGGCTTAGTTGGTTTCAAATTTATTAGTGAGGCATTAGAATGATAGGATGACTAAGATAAGCAATTACACTTAAGTATATTTGAAACAACTTATCTCTGAAATCCTAAATCTCACCATTTGTAAAATAAGAACAGTACTGTCCTAGTCCCTTGATGAATTTTAACAGACTCAAAGATAAAGAAACACTATATTGCTTGTAGTTGTAAGACAGTGGACTTTTAAGGCAGGTGGGCTCCACTTTATGGAAGCCGCCTTCTGTTACTGGACTTAGGATAAGAGCCTGTGTCCTGGCTATTCTAACCATTCAGGCTCAAACAGTAACCCCTATTCTAGACTCCTGCTTTATCTCTCATGTCTGACACTTGTTACCATGACACTTTCATGGTGATCCTGTATCCCTCTGAAACAAAGAGCCAAATTAAAGAGCTTTTTATAAGTTGACACACACATATTACAACAGAAAAGGCATACCCATAGTTTAACAATGAATTAGTTATTTCATGTTATTGAAGTAAAATATAAACTTTTCTAAGGAGCACTTTCTCACTTAAATTCATAGGGCTCTTAATCCCCAATGAGTTTGCAGGTGCAAACAAAACAGAAACAAATATCATCATGTTGAAAATAGTTGTTGACACTGTAAACATTTCTTCTCCAGAATATATACTCTATGTAACTGAATGTAAGTGTGCTGGCTAAAGATTTTACCAAATGATTTAGAGTAAAAAGATATGCAATATTGATTTTCTTTGGTAATCAAAGATCATTGTAATATGCAATAAAGTTCTTCTTCTGTACAAGTACAAAACTTTACCACATTGACTACATTTATATGGCTTCGCTGTAATGCTTTCTTTTCACATCATTTTGAACACTCATGCCACATGCAAAGACTTTACCACACTGATTACATTCATAGGGTTTTTCTCCAGTATGTGTTCTTATATGTATTTGAAAATAACTGTGACTTGTAAAATCTTTACCATACTAAGTACATTCAAAAGGCTTCTCTCCAGTATGTGTCCTTTTATGCCTTAGAAGTTGATAGTGCAATATAAAGGCTTTATCACAGTGATTACATTCATAGGGTTTCTCTCCAGTATGTGTTCTTTTATGCCGTTGAAGAGAACTGTGGTATACAAAGGCTTTACCACATTGATTACATTCATAGGGTTTCTCTCCAGTATGTGTTATTTTATGCTGTTGAAGATAACTGTGGCATATAAAGACTTTACCACACTGATTACATTCATAGGGTTTCTCTCCAGTATGTGTTATTTTATGCTGTTGAAGATAACTGTGGTATACAAAGGCTTTACCACACTGATTACATTCATAGGGTTTCTCTCCATTATGTGTTCTCTTATGCCTTAGAAGATGACTGTGCTGTATAAAGGCTTTACCACACTGATTACATTCATAGGGTTTCTCTCCAGTATGTCTTCTTTGATGGCTTTGGAGATAACTGAGCTGTGCAAAGACTTTACCACACTGATTACATTCATAGGGTTTCTCTCCATTATGTGTTCTCTTATGCCTTCGAAGATGACTGTGCTGTATAAAGGCTTTACCACACTGATTACATTCATAGGGTTTCTCTCCAGTATGTGTTCTTTTATGTTCTTGAAGAGAACTGTAGTATACAAAGGCTTTACCACACTGATTACATTCATAGGGTTTCTCTCCAGTATGTGTTCTTTTATGCTGTTGAAGATAACTGTGGCATATAAAGGCTTTACCACACTGATTACATTCATAGGGTTTCTCTCCAGTATGTGTTCTCTTATGCCTTAGAAGATGACTGTGCTTTATAAAGGCTTTACCACACTGATTACATTCATAGGGTTTCTCTCCAGTATGTGTTCTTTTATGCTGTTGAAGATAACTTTGGTATATAAAGGCTTTACCACACTGATTACATTCATAGGGTTTCTCTCCAAGATGTGTTTTTTTATGGTCTTGAAGAGACCTGTGACGCACAAAGGTTTTACCACACTGATTACATTCATAGGGTTTCTCTCCAGTATGTGTTCTTTTATGCTCTTGAAGAGAACTGTGACACACATAGGCTTTACCACACTGATTACATTCATAGGGTTTCTCTCCAGTATGTCTTCTTTGATGGCTTTGGAGATAACTGAGCTGTGCAAAGACTTTACCACACTGACTACAATCAAAGGGTTTCTCTCCAGTATGACTTCTTTGATGTATTTGAAGATTAGTGAGTTGTGAAAAGGCTTTACCACACTGATTACATTCATAGGGTTTCTCTCCATTATGTGTTCTCTTATGCCTTAGAAGATGACTGTGCTGTATAAAGGCTTTACCACACTGATTACATTCATAGGGTTTCTCTCCAGTATGTGTTCTCTTATGCTTTAGAAGATGATTGTGCTGTATAAAGGCTTTACCACACTGATTACATTCATAGGGTTTCTCTCCAGTATGTGTTCTTTTATGCTGTTGAAAATAACTGTGGTATATAAAGGCTTTACCACACTGATTACATTCATAGGGTTTCTCTCCAGTATGTGTTCTTTTATGCTCTTGAAGAGACCTGTGACGCACAAAGGCTTTACCACACTGATTACATTCATAGGGTTTCTCTCCAGTATGTGTTCTTTTATGTCTTTGGAGATAACTGAGCTGTGCAAAGACTTTACCACACTGACTACAATCATAGGGTTTCTCTCCAGTATGTCTTCTTTGATGCATTTGAAGATTACTGAGTTGTAAAAAGGCTTTGCCACATTGATTACATTCATAGGGTTTCTCTCCAGTATGTGTTTTTTCATTCCATTGAAGATCAGTGTCATATGAAAAGGCTTTATCATATTGAGTATATACAGGTTTGTCCCCAGTTTGACTTTTCTCATGCCTGCAAGGATAATTAGTACATGTAAACACTTTACCACATTCAATAACACTGTTGAATGTTTATATCTGTATGAATTAATTTTATAATTTGGTCCAATTGTAAATAGGAATCAGATCTTAAGGTTTTCTTACTGTGTTTATATTCATGTTGTTCACCTCCATTAAGGGTTGTTTTGCATCTTTAAAGATATTTTTGATGCTAAGATTCTTTATTACATGATTCGCTTTTATAGAATTTGTATTATATGAGATTTTTCACACAATAAAAGAAACTGTAAAACCTCAGAGCTTTACAACCCTTATTGCATTCATAAATTTTCCTACATGTGAGTCATACTATTTGTTAAGTTAACTAGGACAAACGGAAGCATTTACACAGTCCCATTATTCATAGGACTTTTTTGCAATGAGTTTGTTGATGTGTTAACATAGAAAGCAATTACTTGTATACTTGAATCAAATTCAACAAGCATGCCTAACATGGAGACTGCTATATATCTAATAATTGTTCTGAGAGATATATTATGTCTTTTCATATACGTATGCTCATATAGCTTTATACAGAATGACATAATATACCTAGTAGAAGAAGAATAACAAATAAAAGGTTTCCACATTGAATTCACAGTTTAACTTTATGCACCTAATGGACTTGTACTATAGTGATTAAGGTTCTCCGCAACAACTGTCCCTTGACTCTTTACTCTGGCTGTTCCTCTCACTAAACAGTATAGTCACAAGTATCTGAGTAATGATAGCTATGGACTATTTGCTTATTAGAAAGTTTTAGAGATACACTTATCACCTCTACAATGTGTATACCTTTTGTAATATGAATGGTATAATATAAATGAGTTGACAGTTCTACAACACAGCTCTCATGGTGCTGTGATTCAAATGATGACATCTGTTAAGCATTGTTTCCTTATCTTCTTTCTTAAAAGAATGCCTTTCAAATGCAATACACCTACCTGAAATTGAGGTATATAGTCTTGTAAGAATTTAATAATTATCAATGTACTTTAAGCTGTGCTTACTTACACTGTTGCTTTTAAAACTTCTAGGACACATTACATTTTCTTCAGAGGCACATTTGTATTAGCTTTCACATCAAAATTACCTTTCATGTCTTCTAGAATTTTGAAAGTGTTCTTCAATATTATGGTCCTCACAACTGTATCCTAAAATATAGTACCAGAAAATGTATATTATTAAAAATTGTATAAAATGTAAGTTAATATCTCCAATAAACCTTAGAATTATGTCTGATTTATTCCCCTCATTTTCTTTATCAAATTACAGAAGATAATTAATAACCAAGGAACTGTTATCTCCTTATTTTAAAGCATGAAGAAAAATTCAGTCTTACCTATAGATGTGAGGTTCCTGTAGGTCTCCAGCATCACATCTTTGTAAAGATTCTTCTGGGATGGATCCAGCAAAGTCCACTCTTCCCAAGTGAAGTTGATATGTACATCTTCATAGGTCACAGCATTCTAAAATATTCCATACATGTATACAACAGAAAGTATGATACTAACAACATTGTAAATATGTTTCTTTGACAGTATAGTCATGTAATTCTGGTGCTCCCCACACGTATTGTATGACGAGACATCATAATGTAATCACCAAGTCATTTTGTTAGAAAAAACTGAACAGGAGAGTTACCTCTGTCATTTCTGTACCCTTTGAATGGGATATCACCTTTCAAGAGAAATAGCGATTAACAAACATAGAGAAGCAAATAGATCAACAGTACAAAGTAGACACAAGAGAAATTGTGTAAAATGCTACTAACTACAAACAAAAAGAAACCCTAAGATGGATAAACTGTGTGCACTACCTCACACCATTTACCCCAGCACTCAGAAGGCAGACATCTTCCTTTGAGTTGAATGTCAGCCTAGTCTATGCAAACAGGTCCAGGAAAGTCAGATGTATACATCTGGAACTTATCTACTATGCAAAAATTAGTCAAACTAATAAAAAAGATAAGGGAACCTAGAGGATTTTACTGAAGATCTTACAGAAAGTTATACATTCACTCCAGTATTCATCTTTCAGAAGCCTGAAGGTCCCAGTTTAAACAATATCAGTAAGATTTTACTAAAAGGCACTGCATGTTTAAATAGTTACAAATTAACAGATGAAAACAGTAACAATGCATACAGATAAAATACTAATGTTCATTTATAAAATTCAAAACAAACACAATAGGAAGAAAGAAGGTCATGCACATGCAATCTAATAACTAAGAAGGCCCAGACAGTACTAATGGCATGAATACATGACACTCTGGGAACCATAATGATACCCTCTGCCAAATTTTTAAAAATTCAAGATATGAGTGAAGCTAACTACAATAGCATATGCTTGACATGTACAAAAACCTATACTACAGGCCCATCACTCAATAATATAAAAGCAAAAAGCCAGGAATGTTGGCCTACCTTTAATCCAAGGATTTGGGATTCAGAGAGAGGGGGATCATTGTGTTCAAGGCCAGCCTGGTATACAGAGATACTTTGAGGACATCCACGGCCACACAGACAAATCTTGTCTTCAAAAACAAACTACTTAAAACAGCAGGCTGTAGTATGAGGTTTCTGGCCCGGACTTTCTGGCCTAACCTCAAGGTTCAGACCCGCAGTCCCGCAGAGACACACAGATGCTTTCAATAGTTTTTGGCTGATCAGCCTCAGGCCCAGGCATAAAACTTTCTATCTCTCTACTCTTCATCTAACCAATGATTCTTCCTGTTCAGCCATGCAGCTCGGTACCTTTCTTTAGAGCTGCATGGTTGTCCTCTGCTTCTTGCGGCTTCTCTCTGGTGCTCTCTCTGGCATTCTGTTCTCAGAGTTTTTCTTAGTCCGGTAGTCCCGCCCACACTTCCTGCCTGCCTTTGGCCAATCAGCTCTTTTTTATTAAACCAGTGGGTGGGACAATTATTTACCATGAAACAATACAATACCCCTACATATCCCCTTTTCTCCTTTTAAAACAAAAAGAAATTCAAATCTAATATTCTTTTCCCCCTTATCTATAACAACTTATAAACAACACTATAAATAAACACAAACATCCATAATCCATGTTTTGGAAATGTGGGTGTCATTCTCTAGGCTACTTCCTGCTGAATGGGGAGGCCAACAATCTCATAGGAATCCAAAGAAAAATTTAGGATTATGGACAAGTCTTTAGTGGAGTAGTCTCTAAGGCTGGGTCATCACAGCCAGTCTCCTTGAAATTGTTCTGAATACAGAGCTCCGGAAACACACACAGGTGTTCTGAAATGGTGAATCATCTGGTCCATCCATTTCCACTAGAGATTTTTCAGGGGGGTCTTCCTCTATCAAACTTTATGTTCTTTATCCAGAAATAAATCCACAGCTTCTCATTTTCTGTGAAAATAAAAGGAAAACCTCTTCTCCAAAGTAGCATACCTTTGCATTTAAATTTTAAAGTAAACTCATTTACAAAATATATACCTTGAATTACTCCAACAACATTTATAATCAACTGTCTTTTAGCAGCTTTTACTAAGTCATTTTCAGTCAAGAAGCTTAAAGATAAGACAATAACATACAGTATCCAGACACTCTTTGTATTTTCCATCTTTATGTGGCTTTTGATTTACTTATTTATTTTACTTTATTTCTTTTTTAAAGGATTTCTCTAACCTTTCTTTTCTTTCTCTAAGCCTATGTATATATATTATTAACACACTCTAAGCCACTTAGACTTTTTACAAAAAACTGCCATTACTGTATATTTATTTCTTAACTTTTTCTGTTTCTGACCACACCTTTAATCTGCCACAGTCTCCTGTCTCTGACCACACCTTTGCTTGGCTAGGGTGATTGACTCCACCCAGATTCTTCTATTTCTTTCTGTTTCTGACCACACCTTTGCTTGGCTAGAGTGATTGACTTCACCCAGATTCTTCTATTTCTTTCTGTTTCAGAACACACCTTTAATCTGCCGGGATTAAAGGCTGGTATGATCGGTGGATGGCTCCACCCAGCTCCTAGCTTAATTTCATAGAATTTATCTTTTTAACCTAGGTAGTCCGGGAATTTTAGGGTCCCTATAATCACCAAGTAAAGCTTTGCCATCTGCTGCTCATTAACTCCATTTAAGTATTAGGCAGCAGGGCCTCTTAAAAAACTCCCAAGTGTTTTTCCTCTAGGCTGAATCAGGAAGCTTCTCTCTAACAGCCAAGCCTCGGTTTGCCTCAGGCAAACAGAGCTGATCCAAGTAAACACCAACACTAAGAAGCCATCTTTGACTCTGTTCTCTTTTCGTCCTTATCAACAGAAACCTTAAATACATTGCTTAAGTTGAGGGTCCAGTGAGACTTCAGAAACAAGCCATTTTACACCTTAAGCAGCACTCCAAAAGCCTCACCAGGGCGTCTCTGTACCAGGCTAATGTGAAAGACACAACTCAGAAGCTGTTTTTGGCTCTAGACCATTTTTTTAGCTTCCTTTGAATTTATGTGGGTATATTTGACCCACGTTGGGCTGCCATTTGTAGTATGAGGTTTCTGGCCCGGACTTTCGTGCCTAACCACAAGGTTTAGGCCCGCAGACCTGCAGACCCCCAGTCCCACAGAGACACACAGATGCTTTCAATAGTTTTTGGCTGATCAGCCTAAGGCCCAGGCATAAAACTTTCTATCTCTCTACTCTTCATCTAACCAATGATTCTTCTTGTTTAGCCATGCGGCTCAGTACCTTTCTTTAGAGCTGCATGGTTGTCCTCTACTTCTTGCGCTTCTCTCTGGTGCTCTCTCTGGCATTCTGTTCTCAGGGTTTTTCTTAGTCTGGTAGTTCCACTCACACTTCCTGCCTGCCTTTGGCCAATCAGCTCTTTTTATTAAACCAGTGGATGGGACAATTATTTACCATGAAACAATACAATAACCCTACAGCAGGCTCCCAAACTGCCTTAGTGGATAGCAATTGCTTCTACTATATCTTATGTGATTTAGAGACAGAGTCTATAATAGTGGTGAAGATATAACAGCACAAGAAGAAAGCTGGCTGGTTAGTTTCAACCACAATTCAACAGACACAAATAACAGGAAGTGGGTTGAAGCTAGATTGTCATCACAACCCCAGTGAGGAATTTTATTTCATTTACAAGAAATCAAAAGAAGGTCCTATGGGAGAGACATGTTCAAGTACATGTCTTGGAGGTTTTTCATCCAGTCACTTACATTCTGACCCGGGCTCATGGTCATCAATGAAAAAAATGCATTTAGTCACTTCAATAATCCTCATAGTCTGCATCAGCTACTAGAATGTTTAAATGTCCAAAGTCTCTTCCAACATTCAAGACATTCTTTTGACAGAGATATCTTGTAAAGTCAAAAAACGAGCTTTATTTTTCCAACATACAATGGCACAGAATATCATTCACATTCTATAATAAAGAAATGGAGACACAGTGAGGGAATAATGAATCATGGCAAGACTGAAGCACAGCAGGACAAACATCGAATTTTATAGCTCTATCTCAGCTGCATGGGGCTGCAATTTTAAAGGGTCCTATCACTGAACTTCTTATACATCCATATATGCAGCTAGCCCTCCATGAAGAAGTCTCACAGCTTAGATATCTCAATACCTTATAGTCTCAAAATGCAAGCCAGGCATTTTTGGACTATTACTCTAAGATGCACTATATTTATGTCATGAAATTTTGTTTTAGTGATGTGCTACATTCTTTTATGTTGCATTTGCTTAACTATGTGAAACTGTGATGCTTGCCTGTCTAAAATACCTAATTGGTCTAATAAAGAGATGGCCAGTAGTTGGACAAAAATGGATCAGCAGGGCTGGCAGGTAAAGAGAATAAATGGATGAGAAATCTGGGATGAAAAAAGGAAGGAGGAGTAAGAAAAGGAGAGGGCATCAGGGGCCAACCACCCAGCTACAGAGCAAGCCATGGAGTAAGAAGTATAGACAAGTATATAGAATAAATAAAGATAAAACCACAGAGGGAAAAGGTAGATGACATAATTTAAGAAAAGCTACAAATAAGCCAAGCTAGGGACAGGCATTAATAAGTAAGAGTAAGCCTCTGTGTATGTAACTTATTTGAAAGCTGGGTGGAAGGTTCCAAAAGAGAAAAGAGAAAACAAACAAATGAAAAATCCCCACCATGCTTTGTGGGGATTTAATAAAAGCTCCAGAAGATTAGGAGATATAAGAGGGATCTAACCAGTCAGTTTAGGAGGATCAGAGAGTGGTGATTCACACCTTTAATCCCAGCACAGTGGTAACCTACTCCCTCAATTCAAACTGAATTGAGGTCATCTTAGTCAGGCAGGCAATAGTGGGGCCATGTCTTAACTGAGCAAAGAGAGCATTTAAGGCAGGTGAAGAAAGACAGAAGGTCAGAAGAAGCCAGGAGAAGCCATGCTGAGGAAGCTGGAGGACAGCTGGGTAAGATCTGACTGTGGTGTTTACTCTCTCTAATATCTTTGACTTTCTCAGAGATCTATCCCCGAGTTTCAATTATTCGTATAAGAGTTGGGGTCCAACTTTGAGGCACAAATTCCTCCCCTTCCTACCCCCAAAACTATACTTGCTAACCAGAACAACATGAGGCCTGAGTAGTAATTGCTGGCAGGCTAGGCTTAGGCAGATTGGCCACAGGTGTTTCTGTTTCACTCTCTTCTGGGTAAATCTTTCAGACAGTGGCCTCTTTCTCCTGGTGAGCTGTTTCTTTTTTCTTTTTAGACCCCTCCTTGGGTTGCTATCACATTATGTAGCTGCCCCATTTTGCAATGAATTGAACCATCAACAGACAACAATCGGTAAGTAAATCTTTTTTTTTTTTTAAAGAGGGAATTTGTTTAAAGCAATGGAGGGTGCTTGATCATTCTGTAACCTCTCATTAGATGATTTGGCATTAAAACCAGTGAAGAAAAACATGAATAAGGTAGATGGAAATATTAAAATGTTTATCATATTGTTTACTATGAATATTTTTTGTTTGATTTCTTTGTTATCACCTAAAAAGTCGATTAATATAAACCCAAAGAAAAAGATCTTTAAAAAGCCTGTCGAGAGAGAACACAAACATGCTCAAATTCAGAGGAATATGAAGAACCAATTTCAGCAAGGTCATCAAAAATTAGACAAAAACAGGCGACATTAATATACCCAGTAACCTTTAAAAAAAAAAAAAAACAAAGAATGATAGAGATAATAGAGAAGCTAGCTGGGCTCCAGTACAAATGTTACAATTACAAAGAGGAAGCAATTGTAACATATGGGATGCATTCACCATTGGTAAAACAAATGCTGAATTCCTGGTCATGCTGTAACCAGGTCACCCCTAAATATTGGTTAGATATGGTTACAGCTGTGCTAGAGTCAGGGCCGCTTATACAGACCATGGTGGAGGGAGGCGGCTAAAACAATAGAACAGAGAAGCAGGCCAGAGGCATAGAAGTCTCCCAAGACCAACTTCTTGGGGAGGGAGATTATGCTGATATTGACAGGCAGTATTTATACAATGAAAATACTCTGGATTTATGTCTCATGGTAGCTTTAAATGCGTGGGACCAGATTGAAGAAATAGGAAAGAAAACCAAATGATTCAAAGTAATTCAAAGCCCTAAAGAAACTTTTACAGACCTTTTGCACAGATTAACTGCAGCACTAAACAGTATGGTACCGGACTCAGAAGTCAGGTGAATAATAATTGAATCACTGGCTTTTGAGAATGCCAATGCACAATATAGAAAAATACTCAGACCTTTAAAAGCAAGATCAGCACCTTTGGAGGATTGGATTCCTGAGACAATTAATCTAGAGTCTAATGACAGTGATAATAACTGGGTAGGAGTGCTTATTTCAAGAAGTATGAGAAAAACTCAAATGTTAAATGTTACAATTGTGGAAGGCAAAGTCACATAAAACGTTATGGTAAACAAGGTGTTCCCAGAAACAATGCTTTTGATGGAAATAATCCCAAGAGAACACCCCTTCCTTCTGGAATATGCAGAAGCTGTAGAAAAGGAAGACATTGGACTAATGACTGCAGATCAACAAGGGACAGACAAAGTAACTTTCTGACCTTGGGAAATGCCCCAAGGAGGCTTTCAAAAGCCCCATATCAAATCCAATTTAGTCTTACCCTGCCACTGTGGAGAGAACACCTTCCAAGAACAATTAAAAAGATTAAAAACTATTTTAAAAAGACATACTACACAGAATGATAGAAAATTTGCAAAAAAAAGAAAAAAATTCAGGAAAAATTATGAAGCGAATATTTTGGCAAGCTTCTATCAATGAACAAAGGCCAAAATTAAAAGTACAAATACATGATGTTATTATTGAAGGCTTATTGACATGGGTGCGGATGTATCAATGATTTCACGAGAGTCATGGCATCCAAGTTGGCCACTTAAGGGGGTAAATGTTCATTTTTTGGCTATTGGGTTGATATCCCAGTTAAAACAGAGTGCAAGACGGCTTGAGTGTATAGGACCAGAAAGACAGAGAGGAATATTATAGCCATATGTGGCTGACATTGCTACAAATTTATGGAGACGAGATTTACTACAACAGTGGAACACACAGATTAATATTCCTCCAAATACAGAAATAAACCATAAACCAGCATGGTTCTGGAAGAAACGCCAGAAGGTATTATGAGAAACAGTCACAGACCATTCAAGTTATAGAGAAAGAGGGCAAAACAGCTTCTGATCTTTCAAAAACACCAACAGCACTACCTCTGAAATGGCTAACAGAGAAGCCTATATGGGTTCATCAATGGCCTCTAACAAATGAGAAATTGCAGACCTTAGAGCAGATGGTACAGGAGCAGTTAAATGCTCAGCATATAGAAGAATCAACCAGCCCTTGGAATTCTCCTGTATTTGTTATTTAAAAGAAATCTGGAAAGTGGAGAATTGTAACAGACCTAAGGATGATAAACAAGGTGATCCAGCCAATGGACTCTCTACAATCTGGGATTCCTTTGCTTTCTATGTTACCTAAAGAATGGCCCATTATAGTTATTGATTTAAAAGACTTTATTTTACAACACTTTTACAAGAATAAGACAAAGAAAAATTCACCTTTACAGTGTCCACTTACAATAACTCTCGGCCTGCAAAGAGATTCTAATGGAGGGTTGATGTGGGAATGTCTTTCTGTATGCTGTGAATATCAATCTTTAAATAAAGGAGCTGTTTTGGCCCATGTCAGGCACCATAGAAAAAGTAGGAGGGGAAATCACAACATAGGTAGGAGAAGCAGGGCAGTGTCAGAGACAGACCAAGCCAGCGCCCAAGAAGCAGCATGTAAGGAACACAGATGAGCCATGGGCCACATGGCAGACAGTTTAATGAGAATGGGTTGATTTAAGATGTAAGAGCAAGATAGCCATGTGCCTGAGCCATAGGCCAAACAGCATGAACTTAATATAAGCGTTTGAATCATTTCTCAGGGCCTGATTATCTGGGGGCGGCTAAGGGGTCTGGGGCATCAGGTCTGTGGGTCTGGACCTCTGGATGCCCAGGACCAAGAAACTTCAATGCTACAGAGGGTCCTCCCTCAAGGAATGCTGAATAGCCCTACTCAGTGCCAGTATTTTATACAAAAGCCAACACAACAAATACATAACAAATTCCCATAATCTATTATTTATCATTACATGGATGACATCTTGTTGGCTGATTCAAATATCAATACCGTAGGAGAATTTTTTGAAGAAGTGAAAAGAATTTTGCCTGCTTGGGGATTACAGATTGCCACAGAAAAAATACAAAGAGGGGATTCCATTAATTATTTAGACTATAAAATAGGTCAACAAAAAATTAGACCCCAAAAGGTACGAATCAGGAAAGATAGATTGAAGACACTTAATGATTTTGAAAATCATTAAGACTACTAGGAGACATTGCCAACTTACGACCCACTATTGGAACTAAAAGTGATGAACTAGATAATTTGTTCAAAACCTTAAATGGTGACAAGGACTTAAATAGTCTGAGAGAATTGTCACCTGAAGCTGAGAATGAATTGGCTTTGGTGAAAAAGAAATTACAAGAGGCACATGCAGATCGTGTGGATCCAGACCTTAACTGCATTCCAGTTATCTTGCTCTCTAAGCATTTTCCTACAGGAATTTTAATGGAAAGGGAAAATGTTATATTGGAATGGACATTTCTTCCACATAAACCAAGCAAGAAGTTAAAGACATATGTGGAAAAGATTTCTGAACTTATTTTTAAAGGAAAATTAAAATTTCATCAATTGACAGGAATGGGCCCAGCAGACATTGTTGTACCTTTAACTAATGAAGAAATTGACCAATTATGGGTAAACTTTGGCAAAGAGCCTGCAGTAATTTTGGAGGAGATATTAACAACAAATTTCCTCAAAGCAAAAGAATTGAATTTCTAAAAAAAAAACTAATTGGATTCTCCCTTGTATTGTATAAGATAAACCAATTTTCAGAGCCCCTACATTTTATACTGATGCAAACAAATCAGGAAAAGCAGGTTACAAATCAGAACATATAAGTGGCTCAAAGCCCTTATAATTCTGTTCAAAAGTCAGAATTATATGCTATCATGACGGTATTAATGGACTTTAACAAACCTCTTAACATAGTCACTGACTTTCAGTATGCACAAAGAGTTGTTCTACACATTGAAATGGCTGATTTTATTAATGATCAATCAGAATAAACTTCATTACTTATTCAGTTACAAGAAATAATCAGGACTAGAAATCATCCCTTCTATATAGCACACATTCGATACCATATGGGTCTGCCAGGTCCTTTAGCACAAGGTAATGATGAAATTGATAAATTATTAGTAGGAAATGTACTAGAGGCCTCAGAATTTCATAAAAAGCATCACATCAATAGCAAAAGATTAAAAAAAGATTTCTCTATCACTAGGCAACAAGCCAAAGAAATTGTAAAAAGGTGTCCCATCTGTTCTTTCTATAACCAAACTCCATTGCCAGCAGGAACTAATCCTAAAGGTATATGTAGAAATGAAATCTGGCAGATGGATGTACTTCATTTTACAAAATTTGGGAAATTAAAATATGTTCATCATACAATAGATACATTGTCAGGATTTCAATGGGCAACTGCTTTGAGTTCAGACGGCTGATTCTGTAATCACACATTTGCTAGAAGTTATGGCCATCATGGGAATATCTGTACAAATTAAGACTGACAATGCTCCAGCATATGTCTCTCATAAAATGAAACAATTTTTTGCTTATTATAATATAAAGCATATTATAGGAATACCACATAATCCTATAGGGCAAGCAGTCATAGAGAGATCAAATCGAACTCTAAAGGATATGCTAAATAAACAGAAAGGAATAAGATCCCCAGAGATAGACTCCATAATGCTTTATTAACTTTGAATTTTCTCAATACTAATGAGAAAGGAACAACAGCTGCCGAAAAGCATTGGACCATATTAAAAACAGCTGAACTAAATCAGCCTGTCTACTTCAAAGATGTACTAACCTCACAATGGAAGCCAGGATATGTGCTACATTGGGTTTTGCTTTTGTTTCCGCAGGTGAAGAAAAGTTATGGATACCATCAAAATTAGTAATGACTTGATTTGAACCAGAGAAACTTCATGAAACTTAGAATTGATAGCTCATGCACTCATATTACAATTTTTTAAGTTGCAAGAAAAAACAAAGGGTCAGGGCAGGTTTTTGTTTTTGTCTTTATGGAAAACTGGAAATACCCATCTTTAAGAAGTGAAAAGACCTTGGACATCTAGACATCTACAGCAGAATGGAGGCTATCCAGAAAAACTTACAAGCAAAAGAATATTGTAACTATTGGTATCAGTATACTTCATAGGGTAAAAAATCTCATTACTTAACCTCTACAAATTTTTTTTGTAAGTTGAAGTCCCAGTGTAATTACAATTTAAAGCTGGCTTTAGAGTTGGAGTATGGCTCTCTTCTTCTCTAAACTCAAGCATACTTGTTAAAGGAAAATACAAGATCTCTGTATCATATCAGATATCTGTCCCACCTGATATGGGACAGAAGAATAACTAAAAATAAGGGACTATTCTATTGCTACCAATCCTATGCTGAATAAATTGTTATATATTTGTTTCTTGTACATTGTGTTGGGTTTTAGTCTCTTATCAGTTTTCTGCAGCGATCCAGGACAAGGCCTGATTGCGAACTTGAGTACCCAAAAGGAAGATGGGGCCGGATAAGGATGGTTTCACATGAACTCTCACAAAGCCACTAAGCTGATAAACACCAATCAGATAGTTATAATTTTCCAGTGATAGTTTTAGAAAAGAAACTTTGTAGTTAAAGTATATAAGTTTAAGAGGCATCAAAATAATAGCTTTTAGTTAGTAATACAAATTAGAAAGAAAGTGAATTAGGTATAATCCTTTGAACTCATCAAAATAGGATAATTAATGAAATATTGTCTTTGAATTGTCAATTGTTAATAGACTGGACATTACTCATTTATTGTTTGTATATATTGTATATAATTATTGTACCTATTGTATATGGTTTTTCTTATGTTAACTATAACCTTTTTAAGATCTGACACAAAAGGGGATATGTGGGGATATAATAAAAGATTCAAAAGTTTTGGAGATATCAGAGGGATCTGCCCACAGTCAGTCTAGGAGGATGAGAGAGTGGTGATTCACATCTTTAATCCCAGCACAGGGAGATCCCAGGAGTGGTAACCTACTCCCTCAATCCAAACTGAGTTCGAAGTCATCTTATTTTACAGAAGGAGTTCCAAGCTCCCAGGCAGGCAGTGGTGGGGCCATGCCTTAACTGAGTGAAGAGAGCATTTAAGGCAAGGGAAGAAAGACAGAAGGTCAGAAGAAGCCAGGAGAAGCCAGGCTGAGGAAGCTGGAGGACAGCTGGGTAAGATCTGACTGTGGTGTTTACTCTCTCTAATATCTCCGACTTTCTCAGAGACCTGGCCCCAAGTTTCTGTTATGCATTCAACAGCTTTGCATGAATTTAAGTTTCACATTCCCTCATAGGACCACACTTCTTTAAAGTCTTTTTTCAACTAATATCCATGCTAAATCTATGATAAATATCTCTTTTTACCCAGATGTGGTTATATGAGGCAGAGGCAGAGGCAGGTGGATCTCTGAAAGTTTCAGACCTAGCCTACATACTACATAGTAATTTCCAGGCCAGACAAAGCTGGGGAGTAAGACTGCATTTCAAAACAGACTCACTCCAAAATTCTCTACTTAACAAACTTCAGGCCTATAAAAATAGTTTACTAGATATAGTAATCAATTTATAATTATCTCTTTACTTTCATATTACAAAGACAGATAAAACCATGTAAGCATATAACCCAGTGTTTTTAAAGGAAGATAAATGGCAGATAAAGGACTTCTACAAGTCTGTGTATATATGATAGCAATTGGGGACCCTGTCTCAAAAATAGTTGAATGGAAAGGACCAAGACTGACAATTTTGCTGTGACTTTTACAGCCAAATCATGGCACACATACATATCTTTCTACACACAAATGAGCACATAATACAATCATAAGTAAATAAACAATAAGATTAAGTTTGGATGATATGGTACATACCTTTTATTACAATACTTGAGTGGCAGAGGCAGGCAGAATTCTAGGAGTCTGAGGCCAACCTGGTCTAGAATCTGAGTTCCAAGACAGCCAAAAACATAGAGAGGCATGTCACCACATAATATCTCAACTCTGATTTGTGCTGACTTATCCTGAAATCCTTTTCCAAAGTACACTGACGTGCCTCAGCTTAACCTCAGTAGAGGTCCTAAGGTTCAAA
This sequence comes from Phyllotis vaccarum, assembly GCA_033318265.1. Taxonomy (NCBI): domain Eukaryota; kingdom Metazoa; phylum Chordata; class Mammalia; order Rodentia; family Cricetidae; genus Phyllotis; species Phyllotis vaccarum. The sequence continues at coordinate 67,737,639 of JARWLC010000012.1, forward strand.
ACAATACCCCTTAAAAGCATTTCAGGTGTGAGCCATCTGTCCCTGTTAAATCATTCACAGAAAGAAATATAGCAAATTATGATAGAGACAGGCAGATTTTTCTTTTAATTCAAGCCAATCAATATGCTTGACAGAGTAAATATGAGAGATTTCTCAATAAAGCGCGCACACACACACACACACACACACACACACACACATACTCACAATGTTGACTATATTTTGGGTTTTTTTTTTTTTTTTTTTGGTTTAAGACATTAGAAATCTTCAGTTAGCCAAAAACACATACCTTGTAATTTTACTGAATAATACATACTGAATAGTTCATAACAAATTACAGTAAATATTATCTATATTATGGGCTTATTATTTGAAGTATAACAACTCTCTATACAAGACAGAGCAAACATACAATTGTCTTTAGACTTACTTAAAATTTGAAGAAAACTGGAAGTAGGAGAAATTTTGTGTTGTTCACATTACTGGTCTGTTTTCCTCCAATTAATCATTTTATAAAATCCAGCATTAATCTTTTCTCAAACTGTTTCCAATTTAAAAATTAACTAATTTATTTGTAATGTTTGTGCTCTTTTTGATGCTAATACTCAGAATTTACACTGGAAACAATACCTACTAAAGTAAATAACCCAGCTACCAGTAATCCAATGAAATAGTTTAGAACATTTTCTAAAATAATTAGAAATTTTCAAGTATTAAATTGAATTTATTGGAATACCATGTTATTTTCAATTTTACTAAGATACAAAAAGTTATTGACATAAATTATACTATTACTTACTGTGCTATTATCACATTTAGTTAAATAGTTGTTTATTTTCATAAAATAAAGAGTGACCACATAGTGGATTACTAGAATTTCTATTAATAATACCTGATGTGCAACTACACAAGCCTGTGTATAATATGATTCTACCAAAAGTAAAATTAGCAGTGCAATTTATAATAGTTACTCTGTAATGGGTAATAAATCATGTATTGTTTTCTTGCATTTTTAAATATCCTTCTTTCAGTGTTTTCTGATGTTTTGATTATTAGGTAGTGATTTGGTGTTTTGGTGCAGTGAATTTGGTGTTCTGTTGTTTCTTTTACTTTGATAGGCTTCTTGCAGTATGTGGATGACTTGTTGGTGGCCGCCAAGACATATGAAGATTGATTATTAGGTAGTGATTTGGTGTTTTGGTGCAGTGAATTTGGTGTTCTGTTGCTTCTTTTACTTTGATAGGCTTCTTGCAGTATGTGGATGACCTGTTGGTGGCCGCCAAGACATATGAAGATTGTCTCCTGGGAACAGAGGATCTCTTGAAAGTACTGGAGGACTTGGGGTACTGAGCATCTACAAAAAAGGCTCAATTGTGCAAGTCCTGGGTCACAGATCTAGGGTCCATCCTAGAAGGGGGACAGAGGTGGCTCTCAGAAGCCCCCAAAGAGACTGTGCTCAAAATACCAGCCCCCAAGCAATGAAACAAATTAGAGAATTCCTGGGGACAGCAGGATGGTGTAGACTGTGGATACCGGGGTTTACTGAACTGGAGAAGCCTCTATATGAGGCCATAAAAGAAAGCTCCCACATGACCTAGGGCAAAGAGAGACAAGCCGTATTTGATACTCTCAAGTGGAAATTATTAGAAGCCCCCACCTTAGGATTGCCAGACATCCACAAACCCTTTTTATCTGTATGTCAATTAGCATCAGGGGGTAGCAAAAGGAGTTCTAGGCCAAACCATTGGGCCCTGGAAAAGACCTGTGGCCTACTTATCAAAGAAACTGGATCCAGTGGCAGCCAGATGGCCACCCTGCCTACGTATTATTGCAGTAGTGGCACTGCTGGTCAAAGACACAGACTGAATTTGGGACAGAGTCTTACAATTACTGCCCCCCCCACACACATGAGAATTAGTGCTCAAGCAACCCCCTGGTGATGGTTGAGCAATGCACGAGTGACCTACTATCAAGCACTACTTCTCAACCTTGCTAGAATAACTTTTCAGGCACCTGTGACCCTCAGTCCAGACACGCTGTTTCCAGGTCCAGATCTGGAAGGTCCCCTGCATGACTGTTCTGATATACTGGCCCAGGTCCACTGCATAAGGCCAGACATGCAAGATGGGTCACTGTTGGATGCTGAAGTCAGTCACCTGGTTCACAGATGGGAGTAGCTTTGTCAGAGACAGACACAGGCATGCAGGGGCTGCGTTGACTACTACTGATGCCATTTCCTGGGCCACAGACTTACCCTCCAGCTCCTCGATACAAAAAGCAGAACTGATTGCTCTAACCAAGTAAAAATGAATAAAGAAAAGAAGGCTAATATCTACAATGATAGCACTTATGCTTTTGACACCTTGCACATTCACGAGACAGTTTACCTGGAAAGGGGCTGTGGATGGCAGAAGAAAAGACCATAAAAATAAGTCAGAAATACTGGACTTACTGGAAGCCATCTGGACACCAAAGACAAAAAGACTTCATCTCCTGGGGAAATAATCTGGCAGACAAGGCTGCAAAGGAGGTCGCCATAACAACACCAACGTTGACAGTCCTAGTTGACCCCAGTCCAAGGGAATTGCCCCCTCGTTTGGATTATAACAAAGAAGAAGAAACATGGGTGGCCCAACAGGTGGGAGCTTACAAATAGGAGGAATGGTGGCACCTGCCCAATGGAAAGATCTTCCTGTCACAACTCTTTGGTAAAAGACTGCTCAAACATATACATCAAGCATCCCACATGGGAACCCGAAGGATGCAGGAACTGCTCCAGAGCTCCCCCTTAAGACTCAGACAAGCCAGCAGGCACATCCAGGAGGTGACCAAGAACTGTCAACCTTGTAGGGTCACTATTGCCAGGTACTCGACCCATGAAAAGCAAACTGTCTTCAAGGAACCCAACCTGGTACGTACGTACTGGGAGGTTGATTTCACTGAGATTAAGCCAGGGAAAGTTGGATATAAGTACTTGTTAGTGTTTATAGATACCTTTTCTGGATGGACTGAAGCTTACCCAACAAAGCACGAGACAGCCCATGTTATGGCCAAGATTATGGAGGAACTGGCACCCAGGTTTGGATTTCCAGTTATGACTGGGTCTGACAATGGGCCAGCTTTCATCTCTCAGATAAACCAGGGAATAGCCACTGCACTGGGGACCAAATGGAAATTACATTGTGAATACTGTCCCCATGTTCAGGACTGGCAGAAAGGATGAATCAGACCCTAAAACAGGCCCTCACCAAATTAGCCTTTGAGACTGGTGGAGACTGGATGACACTCTTTCACTTTGCCTTGTTCCGAGTCCGGAACTCACCCTATCAGTTGGGACTGACCCCTTTGAGATCATGTATGGACACCCTCCTCCACTTCTCCCTAGCCTATATACAGAGTTAGTGGCCCACCTTGATACACCTTGATGACCAGGACCTCTTACAGTCACTCCAAAACTTGGAGAAGGCTATTGAACAGCTCTGGCCTCAGCTACAGACTATTTACACTTCTGCCCCCACCACCTCACAGGTTCTGCCCCAGAAACTGGGTATTAGTCTGTAGACACCAGTGCCAGAACCTGGAACCCTGGTGGAAAGGGCCCTTCCAAGTGATCCTCACCACGCTGTTCTTAAGGAGGATGAGATTGCTTCCTGGGTACATCATTCTGACATCTGAGGCACCACCCTATTCAACCTACCTAAAGAGTGGGAGGTCAGACCACACCCCAAAAAACCTGAGGCTGACTGTCCACCCCTGACCACCCCATTGGCCATGGATGCTGATGCTGATACTACAGATGTCCTTCACTCTCACCGAAAGCAAGCAACATCAACCATGGAGGATGACTTGGACCATAAGTAACCCGGAAATCGGTACCCTTTTAAACCGTTCCTCCATGCATACCTTGCATATCTGGTTTCCAGACCTCACCTTTGACCTATGCCACCTTGTCAAAGATTCTTAGGACACAAAAGACAGAGAAAGGACTCAAGGTGATTCCTACACAACCTGTTGCTATAGAAACCAATATGCATGTCCTTGGGGGAGGAGAACTTCCAAGTGTAGAGGCTCAAACCATATCTATTGCACCAGATGGGGATGTGAGTCTAGTGCTTCCAAATGGTCTATGACCTGCTCTGACCTCATCTGGCTCAGATGGACACCACCAGGTGAATCAAACATTACCATTACTTTGACTAATGAAGGAAATAGCTCGTCTTAGATGATGGGAAAATCCTGGGGGCTGAGAATCTATGTCTCAGCAGATGAGGATCTAGGAATAATGTTTTCCCTAAGGACTGTAGCCTTTAACCTTAGAACTACCCCTGTGGGGCCCAATAACATCCTTAACCCTCTCTACTCCATGCCCCCTTACTTCTAAAAAAAGAAACAGTTGGACCAAGTTTCACAGTCTCCCTCATGTCGGCCCCAACAGAACACCAAGAGGCCCCCTTTTACTCTTTGGTTAAAAAATCATTCCTGCTTCTAAATGCCTCTCAATCTGACCTTACCAAATCTTGCTGGTTGTGTTATGACACCTAACCCCCCTTCTATGAAGGGATTGCTGTCTTAGGAACCTATTCCTTGTCTACTGAACCCATGCCTGTAGATGGCAATCGAAAGTTGTGTTAACTCTACAACAAATAGAAGGGCAGAGAATTTGCATAGGAAAAATGGCCTCCAGATATCAACCCTTTTGTAATCAGACTTATGACATCACTGAGAGACAGGATACTTGATTCCCCATAATGACACCTGGTGGGCCAGCTCCAGTGGTCTGACCCCTTGTATTTCAATGCAGGTGCTCAATAAAACACAAGGCTTGTATTGTGTACTCAATAAGCCTTGAATTTGCATTTCGAATTCCATTTTGGATTCCCTGGACTCCGGTGATCTCTCTCAGGTTTGTTCTCTGGGCAGAACAACCTTACTAGTTGAGTGCTACCTAACACATGAGATGCCTTTAAAACCTCCACAAAATTAATGATAAATGAATCTTATATGTAAAGTTTAAATGCAAAGTGCTAAAAGTACTAGAGAAACTAGACCTTTTTATGTTTGGCAACAGCTTTCCCTTGGTGCACCAAAAGCATGTCAAAGTTGACTACAAAAATGTTTCTACACACAGTTCTCTGCACTCAATCCTATGGGCAGATTCAAGACACAAAGAAAAGTAATTCAGAGATATGGACTGGGGCCAGGGAGTTAAGAACCCCATGGTACCTCACACAAAAGAGATTCTGGCTGCAGATTTCCACCCTGATCCCAGAACACACTAGCTCCTGCACCTCACCACCTACTTCATCTCATCTGTTGACAGCATCCCTTCACTCACCATGTTCTGGTTTTCCAGCTTGGCCCTGTTCTCTGCTCAGCTCCCAGCAGCAGCACAAATACCACACTATACAACCTATGGTGCCAGTTCCTCTTCAATGCCTACCCTGAAGCAGGCAACAGGAAGAGCCCACCACCACTTCTGACTGGCAGATCACCTGGAGAGCCTGATTGGCTAGTGAAGCTTGGGTGATAAAAGCACCCCACATAGGGTTGCACTGTTCTTAAAGACACAGTACAATTGTTCCTGACCTGGCTTTCTACAACAAAGACCTTTCTAGATCAAGAGAGAGATGCATTTCATTAGCACTTGCCCCTGGCTCCAATAGCAATCCCTGCTATCTTACTGCACTCCACAAACACTCTCCACTCCTTCTCCACAGACACTCTCCACTCCTTCTCCAGCTTGTACAGCCCGTTATACTCTGCGGGGTAGGTTGAATCCTGGAAGATTTCTATGTTTAGTTTTGTTTTCTGTGTAGCATGTGTTTACTTTTGTGTTTTCTATGTTTACTTTCAGTTTGCAGTTTGTGTGACTTGGAAGCTGGCATCTCAGTTTGGGTTTTGACTCTTAGCACCTGAAGGTCTGAACTTTTTTTGTTTGTAGTCTTGTATCTTATGATTCTATTTGTCCTCTTTCTGACTCATGAGACTGACAGTACGGGATAGACTAACTGTACTCCTACCCCCAATGTTCCCTACTCTTCTGACAAAGCAATACAGGCAGTGATGCAAGCCTCTGAAGAACAGGAGATGATTACTAGTTGGGGGGAACATTGGCACCTAGTACCTGGGTGCTAGAGTGATTCACAATCACCATGAGGCCCAGACAGTACAGGTTTGAGGGCTACAGCGCAAGGAGCTACAGGTAGACTTTGTAATCAAAAGGAAGCAGAAGCCAGTGGGTGACTTTTGGAACTCAGACCTTGCCTGAATCAGGATGCAAGTGCAACTCAGAGATATTGAAGAACTGCCTTATGGACTCACAGCCACAGAGTGACTTACAGAGGCCCACTTCCAGTGGGACCAAACAAGATGAGAAGTCACTTCCAATCTGCTTCTCTGGTGGACTTAATACAAGCACAGGTATGATTGGTTGAGTGGCTGCAAAGACACAATGCTACTCACTCAGGTAGGTGATCACACTTCTACCATCAGGGTCCTGGATGCCATCAGTACCTTAAGCCCTGTCACAAAACTTGTCCAGCCTTTATTACCATAGAGGAAAACAAATATGGTTTTTGGTCATTCATACTCAACAGATTATGGATACCTGACATCATTTGGAGGAGTTGGCTACAAATTATTATTGACTAGGATTTAAAAAACCTACTGCAAGTTTCAGATGCTTCACTACAGTGTTGAGCTTTCTCATCAATAACCATTATATATGTAGGCTGCCACCAGAATGTGAACCAGATTAAAGTTGGATCTTATACTTTATTTGATTTTCTTATGGTTTTGGTACTTTTAAGACAGAGTTTATCTGCAGAGTCCTGGAACTGTTTCTGTAGACCAGGCTAGTTTCACACTCAAAAAATCTAACTGCTGTCATTTTTGTAGCTTGTATCACCAGTTTTGTCCTCCATGCTACAGCCTGTTTTCTTTCTTTACAGGGTGACAAACACTAAAGGACAGACAGATGGCCACTTCAATTAAAAAATAAATCATATATATTTTTTAAGATAAAAGATTATTATTTTTTAAAGGGGGTAGGAAGTACAAATGTTTTATGAGATCCAGATAAATTGTTACAGTCCTTTAAGTACCCTATATTAATTGAAGGAAATAATCTATATAATTTAAGAAAGTAGCCTATATCAATTTAAGAAAAAAATTAAAAAAAAAAACCTGTCCTCAGAACTCTGAATTTTATATGATTGTCAGATTTGCAACATAAGATTTTAAAAAAAGCTATGGAAAATAAAGTTCTAAAAATCTGTTGTAAGCCAATTGCCTATAGCTAATATTATATTTATTATATAGCCAACCATCCATTCACAGATTCAACTTTAGACTGAAAATAGGAGAAAATCAGAAATTCAGAAACTTTTCTCATTATTTCCTAAATAATATAGCAATTATTTGTATATCATTCATATTAATTATTACAAGTAATCTAGAAATAGTATATAGACATTTCTTGGCCTGATAAACTGTTATACCATTTTTTTTAAATAAGTAAAATTAAAAAAATTATTGACAATGAAGCTTAAGTAAATTTATTTTAAAACCAATCTTTGGTATATATATACATATATATATACACACACACACATATATATAATTATACTATTTATTAAAGGTGAAAGGAATTTAATACAAGATGGATATGCTTTATTTTTACTTAAACAGTTACATATTGCCTGAATATCTGAAATTCTATAATACAGAATTGATTTATATTTTTGACTTTGTAATTGTCAATGCTGAGACTGATAAGCTTTTTACCTGAGTGCTAAGAACATAAACTCAGGTCTGCATGCTTGGGCAGCAAATACTCTTACCATCTTAGGAGACAACAATTGTCACCAGTGCTCTTGACTAAAATCTAAGTACTGGCTTCTTGGAGTCAATTCTATAAACATCTTGAAATATTACATTGAATGTATTTTTTTGCAATTAATCATTAATTGTCATCAGATGCCCAAGAATGAATGACTGCAAAATGGGCTGGAGACATGGCTTGAGCTGTTAAGAACACTTGATGCTCTTCCAGAAGACCCCAGTCTGGTTCCCAGTACCCACAGGATGGTGCACATACATGCGTACACATAAACGTATACATACAAATACATTATAAACTTAAAAAATGTACATATGCAAGAAAAACCAAGAATATCCCCAAACATTTATTTAGGACTTAACTAGAACTGGGGTGCAGAAACTTTAACAGCCTATGTGGTACACACTATTAGGAGAGGTTATGTAACTCACGCAAAATAACGTAAGTAACAAAGATAGAAACTGGAATTCCAAGCATGGTCACCTAACTGCTATGCTAAGATGCTTCCTTTAGGCAGTTTACTTGTTATTCTGGGTGTGAAAGGGAGAGAATGGGAAATGGTACTTCCAATCATATTGACATGCTAATTCTCAATAACCAGAAACATGGAGGAGGGCAGACTGCTAGTAACAAGAGTCTCAAGCAATGGGGGCAAAAAATGCTGAAGAACTGAACCCTAGAGATACAAGGGGGAGAACAAGAAGCTAAAATTTGTACACAGATGCAAAGTTGTAAATATGGAAAGAAATGAAGGAAGACACTTCTTATGCTCTTGGCTTGGCCACTACTTAATAATTACTGTCCATTCACTGGTAGAAGACAAAAAGGGAAACTGGTGATTTAGTTTCATTTTAAAGGACAGGAAGAAGTATTACCTACTTAATGAGAAATACAAATTTTATACAACCCACCAGGTAAGCTTTCCACATTAGAAAAGTCATGTTTCTTCAATACATGCTCATTTTATACATTAGACACTAGACTCAACACTTTGAAGAATTAGGACTAGAAATCAGCTCTAGTCTAGATGTACTACATAAGAAAAGTCATCACAAGAATGCAAACAAAACAAAACTCTAAAACCTGTTCCCTGCAGATTTGTAAGCCCTTACTAAATGCTACAAGTTTGTGCTTTACCTCAGTATTTCTGCATGTCCTGAATTTTGACTCAAAATTCCATTCCACATACTGCTCCCAATTCTCTACCCTCCCAACTCTATCAAAAGTGAATTCATATAAAATATGCACTTGTAACCACTTAGTACTCTTTAACAGAAATTAAATATACAAGCTTAAAAATCTGAAAGAACTGACAAAATTGACTGCCTATCTTTCTTAAAATTCCTGTTTCTCATTGAACAAACTTCCCCATGGTAGCAAGAGTTTGTACTCAACTCACTGCAACATTTTGTTTGTTCGTTTTAGGTTCTAAGTAGATCCTTCCTCAAAATCCTTTTTTTATACTTAGGACAGAAGAAATAACATTTCTCTATGTAGTTTCCTACCATAGAAAATTAAGGTGGCACTAATTAAAGCCAGTACTGTGACTCCGGGCCAATGAAAATACGCTTTCTCATGCTGCTGTCAAAGTCATCTCAATTTGAGTATCGCTAAAGGAGGTCAGGCTGAACTACTCTTTCGGGTGCTGAAGTCATCAGCTTCCTCTCAGTAAACCACACAGGAGGAAGAATCAGAAGGGCGCCTCCCACTTCTCCCTCCAGCATCCCAGCAGATTGGACCCATCTCAGGAGACTGGACCAAATGAAGGTTTTAACAACTCCCTTTCCATTTGTCAAGGTGCTTTGGACAAAATCTGAGCCCAGAAGATTCTGTCAAGTGGCAAAGAATGGAGAACTCTGAGATGCTAAAATTTCTTACTGTCCTATCTCTGGTAGCTCTTGAATCAATAACAAAATCTCCCAGAGCTTCTTCTAGGAAGGAGTTACTAGAAAGCAAGCTTTTCAATGAGCCTGGCTCTCACAGAAAAGGCTGAAATTTCAGAGCCCCGGTCAAAACTTACCCAGCTGCCGCTCCCGGCCTGAGCGCTCCCGCGCTTCTCAGGCATGGCCGACGACTTGGGTGAGGCCACCGCCTTCCACCCGGGCTCCTCCGGCGACTCCCCGTCCGTGCTCATGCCCGAGCCAGTTCGGGTCGTTCCAAGACACCGGCGACGCCGCTATTGCGGCGGCGGAGTCCGCGCCTTCATGGGCTCCGCAATCCGCGGCGGCCTCCCGCTCGGGCGGCGGCGCCAGGGGCGACGCCGAGGCTGGAGCTGTGTGGGAAGCGAACAGGTCCGTGGACACAGGACCCCGACACCGGACCCGAGGTATCAGTGGCTTGGGGACGGCCTGGGGACCCGCCCAAAGCACTCGGCAAAGGTGGCTCCCGCCTAGACCGCCCACCCCTCTCCGGGAGCTCAACTAAGCCCCGCCCAGTCTGCGTAGCGCATCAAAAATGCGTCATCTCTTAGGGACTCCAGGCCTACGGCTTTTTCCGAAACTGAAAGGACGCTCTCGGCTCTCCTTATCATGCTAGGCTAGTTGATGAGCCCTTGGGACTGCCTGTTTCCTTCTGCTCAGGGCTAGGATTCGAAGAGCGCGTCACCGCACCTTGCATTTTATGTGAGTTTTAGGGATCTGACTTGAGTCCTCAAGCACCTTAGGAAGTGAGTGCCCCGCCCCGATTAAATTGAAAGACCACCCCGGAGGTGGGGGTCCCCCAAAACGGACCTTCTTCAGGAAGAGACCCCCGGGACCCAAGAAGGACTGAGCCACAGATCAGATGCAAACAGCACGAGGTTTATTAAATAACACAGGTCCAGGTCCTGCGGGCCAAGTCTCTCGGGAGGGCTTGCGCGCCCAGCCCTTTGTTCAGGGCCTTTTTGTAGGGTTAGGGAAGCAAAAGCATGCGTACAGAAGCAGAAGCGGAGTTACAAGGTTTTCATTGGCTGGTTTGAATGAAATCATGAGGGGTGAAGGCCTCCAGGCTGCCATCTGGCCTGACCAAAGGTTCTGGTTATCACCCGCCCCCAGGCCTGCTGCTTGTTCTTCCTTTGTTCCTTATCTCTTCCTGGAATTCCTCCCCTGATCCTGATCACGTGGCCAAGTAACTGCTTCCCCTCCCTTCCCCCTCTGCCCTGCTGACATACACTGTGAAAGTTTTTATTACTAAGTTTTACAGGGATGCTGGTGTCTCCAGCACCAGGATATATGTTTGAAGAGCAGATGTACAGCCCACAGGGGAATGTTTGGCGTCTGGCTCCTGACCATGGCTCCTGACCACATTCCTTTGTCTCCGCCCCAGGCACCTGGTCTTATTCCTAACTGCAATTCTTCTTTTATCAGGGGAGCTAATCTTTACTGTCCTGTTAACATGTCTTAGGCAAGTTTACTTACTGTCCTTGCAATGTGCTGTTGCTAGCACTACTTCTTGGGTAAGAGGAAATTGCTAAAACAAGAGGGGGCTGCTCAGGCAGAAGGGAGGAAAAGGGAGGGGGCCTTACAAAATGATAATTGATAATAGTTATAAAAGTGGACAACCTGATACACAGGCCCTAGATATGGAATCCTGAAATAGGGACGTGGTATACAGCAAAGAGGATTTCAGAAGCCTTCAACCTTGCACCGATTAACAGAACATTCCACGGGTATATTGCTTGGTGGTAGAACCCTTAACTTGCCGGGTATTCGCTAGGCTCACACACACACACACACACACACACACACACACACACACACACACACACACTCATATACGCACACATGTACACACACACATACGCGTGCGCACACACATATACATACACATACATACATACACAAATACACTCACATACACACACATATACACACACATACATACACATTCGCACTCTCACACATACACACACATGCACGCCAAAACAAACAAACCTAGGAATTTCTCCATATTTAAACCACAGGCTGGCTTTAAATGTAAGATGATGATCCCGCCTAAGTCTCCCCATGTGGTGTATGAAGGCTTAAGCCACCACACAAGATACTGATCTCAACTGTTAAATATAACTGGAGACGATATGTTAAACAAATCAGGTACATTTTTTAAAATTACATTGTTATACAGGTGCATGCCATTGTAAATTATGTTATTAATCTCATAGATGTGAGAAAGACCACCCATTCAAATTATTGCCAAATTAAAGCAAGGTTTATTCGGGCACACATTAGAGCCAAATAAGCAGCCGTCTCTCCCTGAAGGGGGGTTGATACTAGCCTTAAGCCAATTTCTCCAGCCCTTTATATAAGGCAAAACCATAGGGTGGGGGATTTTTCATATAAGCATAGTTATAGATGTAAGACCAGGCATTTAAGGAAAATAAGTTATAGAACAAAGGATGTAAAGCATTTCCAAGAACAGGCAACTTTCCAAAGGGATTGGTTTAGGGTACATTTTATGGTTAGTGGGGTAGGGTGCAGTCAAGCTCTGAGAAACAGAAACTCAAGTTTTATAGTAAACAGAAACTTAACTTGGCTACAGACTCAAAATGGCTCCTAGGAACAAAATGGAGATGGGCTGGTTTCTTTTTATTGAGCCCAAGTTTTCCTGCTTGTTTCACGCATGTTTTGTTGATTCTGATTCTGCCCTCCATACACACACAAAAACATCTAGTACCATATGCTTAAAATACTAGCATGGACCGCTCATCTTTCAGATATTTCTTGATTAAATTTCAGCTTGTGAAAAACCCAATTAAAATGCAATGTCTTAAAATGTAACCGTGAGGACTGGAGAGATCTCTCAGCAATAAGAATACTTGCTTCCCAGCACCCATGTGGCAACACATAACTGTCTGTAACTCCAGTTTCAGGAGTCCAACACACTCTCTGGCCTCAACACGTACAGGGCACACACACACACACATGTACAAACACTTATACACATAAATATGTATATAGCTATGTCTAATGCCTTGATATAATGTGTGTGTGCGTGTGCATGTGTGTGTGTCATTATGTGAATATATGGTACATGTGGGTGACCAGGAAAGGCTGTAAAAAAAGAAGAGGATAGATACTCTGGAGGTAGCGTTGTAAGAGTTGAACTACCTACATGGAAGCTGGGAGCTGAACTCCAGTTTGGGGAACCAAGCTCAAATTCTCTGCAAGAGCAATGTGGGCTCATAATCACTGAGCAATCTCTACAGACCTACTCTATTTATTTAATTATTTACTCAGTTAATAATTTATTTATTTTTGGAGACTGGGTTTACTAAGTAGCCCTAGCTATCTTGGAAATCCCTATGTAGTTCAGGCTGGACTTGAATTCACAGAAATCTACCTACCTTTTCCTCCTAGGTGATGAGATTAAAAGCCTATGTTACCAGGCCTCACCTCTTACTTCTTTTTTAAATAAAGCATTTTGAAATTACATTTATTGCTGGGTATAGTGTTGTATGTATATATGAATGCATATATGCCAAGGCTCGTGTGTGAAGGTAGAGAACAGCTTGTGGGAATTGCTTCACCTCTTTTGTCACATGAGTCCCTAGTATTTAATTCAGGCTTAGCAACAAGCACCCCTTTCTTGTGAGCCATCTTGCTAGCTCTTAATTTAATAAATTTTAAGTGATTGTTCATAGTATGACTTTTAAACTGTAGTAACTGATTAATTATGTATTAATTCAAATGGATACCATAGATTCTACATAATTTAGCATCTTATAGACTTAGAAAAACAATGGTTCTCACTATCAGATATTATCATGTTTAATTCAGGAGTGGTTTGTATTGACTAATCGCTTAAATTCATATTAAATGAAAAGATACACAAGAAAAAAATCTGTCTCCTGGTGGAAAAATAGCTAGGTTAAAAAGTGAAATAAAAGTCATTTCTTTCACCACTGAGGCCATCCTGAAGCCATCCATCTGAGTGCTCAGATCCCATCCTTTCTGTAGACCTGTGGGGTATCTGGGTCTTGGCAGTATTAGAACACCCAGTAGAAGGGCATGGGTAGCAGATAGCATGTATGTTAAGCCAGACAGACTTTAGTTATAACCTCTGTTTGCCACTTATCATCTGTAATTCATTTGCTGTGGTTTAAGTAAAAATAGCCCCCATAGACTCATAGATTTGAATGTTCAGTCATGAAGGAATGGTGTAGCCTTTTTGGAGTTGGTGTGACCTTGTTGGAGGAAGTGTGTCACTGGGGTGGGTAGACTCTGAGGTTTCAAAAGCCTATGCCAAGCCTAGACTCACTTTCTCTGCTCATAGATCAGGATGTAGCTCTCAACTACTTCTCCAGGACCATGCCTGCCATGCCTTCAACAATGCCCTCTGCCAAATTCATAAAGTTCTATGCTTCTAAATCTGTAAGCAAGCACCTGATTAAATGTTTTCTTAAATAAATAAAAAGATTTCACCAAAAATTATTTCTTCCTATTATATTTCCATGATTCTTATATGATTCTCCATATATACATATTCATATGTATATATAGATGTTAATCATTGTTTCCCAAATTTACTTGTATATACCACTTTTATTCTCAGAACACTGGTTAATATCCTAAAGAATGTGTAGGACATGGTAGGGATAGTAATGATTACATTTATTTTTAAAGATAAGTGTGAAGCTATAGAAAGATACTTAATTAAAATTATATTATGAAAGGGCTGGGGAGATTTCCAGAATGAGTGAATTGCATTTTATAAGAAAGGATGGCTTGGGCTTAGTGATACATGGCTTTAATTCTAGTATTGTGGAGGCAGAAGCAGCTCAAGGCTATCCTGGTCAATTTAGGGAGTTCCAGGGCAGCCAGGGATACATATTGAGACCTTGTATCAAAGAAAGGAAAGACGGAAGTTTGAGTTGCCCAGGTAAACAAAGAGTTTATTTTCTAATGTGTGTAAACTGTGTAAAAAAACTAGAAACTATCATCCTAGTTTATCATTTTGGAAATGTATGCTGCTGCTAATTGCTATCCCTGCATTATTTGTAATAGGAGTGATAGTATCTCTACATACAAAGTGAGAACAGTTAGTTGTTAATGTAGGTCAACCCCTCCTTATTCTAACATCTCTCTCATGATTATTCATCAAATCTCCCATATTCACTCTCACCTCCTACTCCTTTTTTCCCACTCCTACTATATACAAGCAACCACAGTGCCCTATTTATTACAAATCAGTCTGTGCCTCCTTCTTACTATAGCATTGTCTTAATTCACAGCCTTTTTACTTACCTATGTAGTATCTTTATCTTTTAGATCTATTTTCACATAAGCAAGCACACTTTTAATCAGAATAGGACTGCTCATTATTATGACCTGTGAAGCTTAGGATCTGACTTCTTCTCCGTGTCATTTAACACCATCTATACTCATGTCTTTTTATTCCTTAGTCCTATGATACTTTTTCACTTCAAATCCTTTTTTTCTCTTTCCTCTGCAGCCTGGTTTCAACTCCTGTTACATTAACACTTGGCTCAAGTTTCTTCCCCACCAGATCTTTCCATGATGGTCCTCAGTATCACCTTCCCTTTGCTTCCATCTTCTGTGCACTTTGTGTAAGATTTTTCTTTAACATTTATGGAATTAAATCTTGATAGAAAAATGTACACAAAGAGACTGATCATATGACTACACTAAATTCATCTCATTAAAAAAGGAGTGTAGGCCAGGTGTAGTGGCTTGTGCCTGTAGTCCTAGCACCCAGAGACAAACACATCTCTGTGAGTTTGAGGCCAGCTTGGTCTACATAGTAAGTTCCAGAACAGCCAAAACTAAATAATGAGACCCAGTCTTAACAAAAACAAAGACAAATGAACAACAACAACAAAAAGAACCTATAAAAATGGCTTAAAGAGAGAATTTGGAAAACTAAGATTGTAAAAGTTACTGCAAACATTATAGATAGCATGTTCCATAATTCATTTGAGTTCAATCTGTGAAACTATAGACTGAACACATAGGTACCCCATGATAGGTAGATGCTCTACCATTGAGCTATGCCTCCAGCACAAAATAGCTGCCATATTAGATGCAATCCTAGTTAATTATACTGTAGAATTCCTCACCTAAGTTTTTACCCCAGAAAAGACAATCAACTAACTCATCAGTTTTGTCTAATTTCAATATTTTTATGATTATTAAATACCAAGGCCTAATGAATTGCCAAAGATAAATAGTCATAACACTTTTCTGAAGATATTTATATGGCTTGTTGGAAAACTATCTTCTAATGTGACACTAATTGAAATAACATTTATTACTAAATTTGCAATTTATCTTAGTACTGTGCTTTCTTTTACTTCTCTTTTAGAAATAGACAATTCTATATAGTACATGTTGATGTGGAGTTTGCTTTCTTTGTAGCAAAAGCTAGCCACTGGGCAAGAAACTGCCCTTGCCTTGACTCCTGAGAACATGCTGTCCTAATTTGACAAGCAGGACACACAAAAAAGTTACTGCTTTGCAAAGACAAGGTGGGACAGTCCTTCAAAATTCCTGCTTCATATAAAAGTCTGCAAAATATTCTAGGCTTGTAGGTTGAAGATTGATGTCCCAAAGTTTTATAGAAACTTTGGATGGCTATCCAGGTACCCAGTTATTTCTGTCAATTTTGGAAGTTATTTGTTCTTCACTTTCTGTTTACTCAGGTAATTTTATTCCCTTCAGGAGTCTTTGATAGAGTTGAAGACTAAATAATTAAAATTATAGTTTTCCTTAGTTATAATAGAAAGTAAATTATATACAAAACTTTAGACTCACCAAGATAAATCATTATTTTTCTAATTTTGTCAAAAGCAAATGGATTAGTGTTACTGTGATTGTTACTTAATAAACTTTTTGTTGGATATAATTTTATTATGTTAAAGTTAAAGCATTCCTTTTTAATTAGACAAAAAGGAGAACTGCTGTGGAATAATCCTCTTGTACACTCTAAATATTTGTCACTCAAATTGGTTGTATAAAACACTGACTGACCTGTAGCCAGGCAGGAGGCATAGGCAGGGAAACCAAAATAAAGTTTATGGGAAGAAGAGAGGAATCAGGAGACAACAGCCAGCTGCCAAGCAAGCAGAAAATGTTTTTTTTTTGTTGTTGTTTTGTTTTGTTTTTTTGTTTTTTGTTTTTTTTAAATGAGGTAACAAGCTATTAGCCACGTGGCAAAGCCTAAATAAAAATATGGGTTAATTTAAGTATGAGAGTTATTTAATAACGAGTCTGAGCTAATGGCTGGGCATTTATAATTTATATTAAGCCTCTGAGTGATTATTTGAGAGTAGCTGTGGGATACAGGAAAACTTCCATTTACAGGATGATCTGAAACTCATGACAATCTTCTTGCTTCACCCTTCTCAGAGCTGGGTTTACAGGTATGTGCCACAACAACCATATGTTGTGTGATGTTTTGATCACATTCTGACAATAAAGCTTGCTTTTAATCAGAGGACAAGCTAGCCACTAGCTGAATATAATTAAGTATAGAGGTTTTGGAGGACTGGGGACAGGTAGAAAAACAGGAAGTAGTAAGGAAGGGCTTAGAGAGGATCTCAGTCTTTTGTATTGGAAGAGATAGGAAGTTACTGTTTGCTTCTCCACTGCTTCTTTAATCATTCTCTTACCATGTTGTTTGACTCCTGATTTATTATTGATAAAAATAATTAGATGCATCAGCCAGCAACAGGACAATACTTTTTTTAACTCCTTAACCATAGCCCACACTATGAACTCAGGGAACCTACAGCTTTGGTATTTATTCTAGAGTGTGTATTTTTTTTCTGGGGATAAATACATAGTTTCTCAGAGTTCACATGGCCCCAAATAGCATACAAATGACCAATTACTAAGCCTTTGCCTTAGAACAGTGGTTTCTCAATCTTCCTAATGCTGAAATCCTTTAATACAGTTCCTCATGTTATAGTGATCCCCAACCATAAAACATTTGTTTCTACTTCATAACTATAATTTTGCTACTGTTATGAATTATAATATAAATGTCTAATATGCAGAATACTTAATATATGACTCAAAGAAGTCATGACCCACAGGTGCAAGAAACACTGTCTTAGAGTGTACTCTTTCTTATTGTCAACTTATAGCCAGAAATTTCTGGCCTGGCCTGGCCTAGCCCTGAGGTCCAGACTTCCTGCAGCTTCTTGGTCCAAAATAATCACACAAATGCTTATGTTATTTACAAACTGTTTGGCCTATGGCTCAGGCTTATTGTTAGCTAGCTCTTGCATCTTAACTCAACCCATTACTATTAATCTATGTCTTATCACATGGCTTGTAGCTTACCTGTACTCCATTACATCCTGCTTCCTCAGTGGCAACTCGAAACATCTCTGTATGACTCCACCTCCTTCCCCTTAGCTATGCTTATATTTCCTGCCTGCCTACAAGCTACTTCACAATAGACCAAAACAGCTCCTTTATTATCCAATTCATAGCCTATAGAAAGACATCACAACATGACCCCCTCAAAGGTGTCCTTGTTCTAAAAGTTCCTTTCCACCCCTCAATAATTCTTTTGCCACTTCAGCGATGCCTCCTACCATTTCTTATTTTAGTTATGGAGCACATATTGATACTCAGCATCTCAGGTCTCAGGCAGGAACACACAGAAGGAAAAGCATTGACCCAGCAGCATCCTATAGATGTGAGGCAGACCCTTGTCAAATCTTCTTTTAGAAACTCTGAATGACATTTAATTAGACCATAGGAAAAAAACTTTTACAGGGTATGGTGATAAACATCTGTAATTTCAGCCTTTAGGAGGTAGAGACAGGAGGATCCAGAGTTTAAGACTAATCTAGATGATCTGGAACTCTGTCTCAAATAAACAAAACAAAACAAATAAGCAACACAAAAACTTTCTTTTAGATTGTAATTTAGATGTGATTAATGAGTTGATAGTTAATACTGGCTCTAGCAAGTAGGTCACAGGATAGTAATATTTCATAAGGTAAACAAGTTTAATGAGCTAAAGAGCTTAACAAAAGTATGTTGAAAGTCTGTCTACAGTATCTGGAAAGTACATGTTTTGTGTCAAAAACAAATTACAAAGAAATTAAATGTTCTCTCTCTCTCTCTCTCTCTCTCTCTCTCTGTGTGTGTGTGTGTGTGTGTGTGTGTGTGTGTGTGTGTGTGTGTGTGTGTGTGTCTGTGTCTGTGTGTCTGAGTGTGTGTCTGTGTCTGTGTGTGTGTGAGAGAGGGGGGATGGTAGATGGAGACAGACTGAAATTGAAATAAGAGATATTGAATAGTTTATGGAATATGATTTTAACTAGGCAAAGATTTGTTACTTTTGTTTATGCTGCATTTGTTTAACAATGTAAGGATGTGTTTTCAGTTATGTAAAGATATGTTGCATTTATTTCATCTTTCCTGCCTAAGGTACCTGATTGGTCTAATAAAAAGCCTAACAGCCAATAGCTGGGCAGGAGAAAGGATATGTGGAGCTAGAAGACAGAGAGAATAAATCTAGGCTAGAAAAGCAAAACAAGAAAGAAGAACAAGAGAAGGAGGAGAGAAATGAGGGAGATACCCAGGGCCAGAAGGCAAGCAGCCATCCACCAGCCAGATATAGAGACAGCAAGAAAGTAAGGAAAGGTAAAAAGCCCTGTGGCAAAAGGTAGATAAAGAAGAAATGTGCCTAAGTTAGGCTGAGCATTCAAAACTAATAAGTCTCTGTGTCATGATTTGGGATCTGATTGGTGACCCAAAAGAAAAGGCTAGGTACTGACTAGTTTGCATTCTTTTGGGGCTTTTGTGTTAGCTTTCTACCAATATAACACATAACTGAAGTAACTAACTGTTAAGGATAAAAGTCTTATTTTCCCTCATGGTTTTAGAAATTTCAGTCCAAAGTTGAGCTTAACCATTACTTTGGGCATCTACAGTTAATAGCTAGAAATATCTGATAGAGCAAGTCAAAAAGCAAAGAGAGGAATAAGAGGTGCCAGGAGCCCATAGAATTCTTCAAAGACATGGCTTCAATGGGTAAGAACCTCCCATTAGATCTCATCTCTTAGAGATCCTACCACTCCCAACAGCACCACATTGAGGACCTAGTTTTTAAAGCCTACATCTTGGGAGATATTTAGAATTTAAAAGAGTTGATCAATTAGCAAAAATATCTCTGATTAAGAATAAAATATTGGACATATGAACTCCAGTTAAAATGGCATTTAATTCTAATATTGGCCTTTGATCTTCTGGCATGTAGTCAGTGAGTTGTATTTGGAATTAATAAAAGGTCCTAAATGTTGACTGTCAAAAGAAATGTTCCAAATAACGTTTATACCGGGATTGTTTTTAGAAAGCACTTTTTAAAAAGTTCATTCAAACTATAGAGTGTATATCTTTTTCATTTTTAAAACTAGGTTTCACTGTGTATTCCTGGCTAGTCTGGAACCTACAATGTAGACCAAGTTGTCCTGGAACTCACCTGTCTCTCCCTCCTGACTGCTAGGATTAATGTTATGTCCCACTATACCTAATATATAGATTATTTTTCAGATGGGGATATATATGAGTGGTAGAAGACTTATTTAGACTCATTTGGAATTGAAATCACTCTTCAGTATTACAAAAATAAAGCTATAAAAATATTATAGGGCCTGGAGAGATAGCTCATCAGTTAAAGAACAATGGATGCTCTTTAAGAGGACCCAGGCTCAATTCCCATCACTATTAATTTAGCTCACAATGTCTGTACCTCAAATTTCAGGAATTGCAGACACCTAGCATACAAATGGTGCACAGATATACATGTAGGCAAAACAAACAAACAAACAAAAACAAACAATAAATAAACAAACACTTATACACATGAAAAGTTTTATTTAAAAATTATTATAGTTATACTGTCATTCTGTGGACATTAAATGGTACTTCATATCGGTTTTATTAGTAATATTCTTTGACAATTCCATACATATATAAAATGCATACTGAACATACTTATTTCTCTACTCTCCCTTAACTTCTTTCACCCCTTCAATTCCCTACCAAATCCTCATTTAATTTTCATGTCTTTCTTTTTTTGTTCTGTGATCTGCTGGCCTTAACCAGGGATGCTTGAACACATGGGCATGAGTGTATGGGATCCACTGAAGCATGAATAACTCACCAGTGTCTACATCACTGAAGACAATGACTTATTCCCCCTCAGTAGCCTTTGTCATTAGCTCCCTGGACATCAAGAACTGCTCATCTATGACCGAATGTTTAATGGTTTGGCCTTGTTTATATCCTATGCAGACAGCCACAACTGTTGTGAATTCAAGTGCAAAGCCATATTGTGCCCATAAGGCAATGTTTCATTGTCCCCTTCATTTCATTGCCAGGTTTATAATTTTTTTTCCACCACCTCTTCTGATGTTCCTCAAGCCTTTAGGGAGGTGAAATGGGTGTTGTGTTAAAGGTTCCACTTTTTTATTTTTATTTGAATTTCCCTAATGATATAGAATATCTTTCGATGTATTTGTTGTCTACTTGTGTATCTTTTCTGGTGAAGTGTCTACTCAAGACTTGAGTCTGAGATGGGAGGATTGGGAGTTCAAGACCAGCCTGTGAAACCTTGTGTGTGTGTGTGTGTGTGTGTGTGTGTGTGTGTGTGTGTGTGTGTGTGTGTGTGTGTGTGTGTGTTAGTCAAAATCAAAGTGGATTGACTTCAGCAAATATAAGAACCTTAAGCCCTCTATTAAGGTAGGTATTTATTTGTATAGTAATTTGTAAGAATTCTTTACACATTTCAGACTCTAGTCCCAAGATCTTCTTTTAAAATATATTGTGTACCATGTGAGCTTCAAAATCTTTCAAATGACTTATGAAAATAGATAGGAAACTAAATACCAAGAAACGTCTTTGTTTGGGGAAATGAGTGGAAATGAAAGGAAAGCTTTGTTGTTGGTGTTGTTTGTTTTTATCTTCTAAGGCACGGTTGTCTTGGTTGATTGGAAGAGACCAGCTAGGAAAATCGTCTTAACTGCTCACCAATGTTAGCTAGGACCTATGTTTCCTATCTGCATAGTGGGACTACTCAATCACCTGAGAAACAGTCAATTCAAAATATAATTTAGTTCAGATCAAACAGCCTTTATTATCTGACATATCAATTAAGATAAGAGACTGAGCCCCAGGGTTGCCATTTGCTCCACCCTTTGAATTTCCCAACTGTCTCAGAATCTGGAAATGCCTGCTTCATGAGGCTGCAATCACTTGTTACAATTTCAGAGTTTTGCAGTCATATGAAGATAACAAAAGACATTCTCAAACTGCTTGCTGATTTCAGGAAAATTCTGAAGAATAAAAATATTCTTTCTTTCAGAGTCAGTAAGCGTCCAATAGCTCTCAAGTCAGCCTTCTCTGTGGGTCTCCTCCTCACGATCCAGATCCCTTTGCCCATATTCTCTCTCCCCTTTCTTCGTCCTCCCCCCACCTTTCTCTCTTCAGCTGAACTGAGAGCTCAACCCAGTGCTTAGCTATGAATCTCTGCTTCTGCTGGATAAAGGTTCTATAATGACAATTAGGGTGATCATTCATTTGATTATAGGGTAAGTCCTGTTCAGGCACCCTCTCTACTATTGCATGGAGTCCTAGCCAGGGACATCTTGTGGATTCTTGGAGGCTTCCTTAGCACCAGGTTTCTTTCTAACCCCACAGTGGCTCCCTCTATCAAGATATCCATTTCTTTGTTCTCCCTCTCTGTTGCTGTTCCCACTCAACCATCACCTTCTCTCATGATTTGTTTCCACCTCACCTTGTTCACTCCCCATTATGATCTCAATTTACATAGATCTCTATTTCCCCTTCCCAGGGAGATCCCTGGATGTCTCTCTTAAGTTCCTCCTGTTACTGAGCTGTTCAGGGGTTTTGGTTTGCCGCCTGGATATTGTTTGCTTTATGTCTAAAATCCACTTATGAGTGAGCACATGCCATGTATATTTTTCAGAATGATACTCTTCAAATCTATCCATTTGCCTGAAAATTTTAGAATGTTATTATTATTTTTTTTTACTGCTGAGTAGTAAATGTACCACAATTTTTTAATCCATTCTTCAGTTGAAGGGCATCCTGGAAAGAAACTAAATCCTCCAAAGGTAGACGACTGTCAAACGGCATGGGCAGTTTGTGCAGCCTCCTGCAGTAGGATCAGAGTATGTTCCTGGTGCATGAACTGACATCTCAGAGCCCATTCTCTACAGTGGAGCACCTAACTCAGTTTTGATGCTGGGATGAGGGACTCGGGCCTCTCTCAACTGGATAGGACAGACTGAACTGACCCCCCTTGGGACTCCTTGTCCTCCTTGGGGAATGGATGGGAGGATGGAGTGGGGGGGGGGCTGAGGGAGGACTGAGAAGGACTGGGAGGAGGGAAGGGAAGGGAGCAGTGGTATATATGGGAAAAAAGCTTTTTAAATTAAAAAAATGGGAAAAATGTTCTTTCTTAATGAGATTTTTAAGTAGCTTCTAAGAACAGTACTGTTCATATGCCTGACCTGTTCATATGTACTATGACCTGAAATAGCTATATAAACATCTTTCCAGTCAAATTGAAGCCATTTCTCAAAAGGAATTTTGAATATATAAAAAATGGGATGTAAATATTTAGAAGATTTTTAAGATGGAGTTTCACCATGTAACTTTTGCTGACCTGAAACTTATTTTGTAGACCAGTATATATACAATAGAACTTTCTTGATGATACATAGAATAAAAAAATCAAACCGGAATGGCTGGGTGTGGTGTTCATGCCTGTAACCCAAGGCACCAACACAACTCCTTGGAAATGCTACTATTGTGGGACAAGCTGTACCCTCATACTGCCTCACTCCTGAAAAGACAGATTTAGTCAGCAGAGACCAGGACAGGCTGCCCAGTATGCAGCCACAGGATCAGACATTGAGGTTCATTTGTTGATGTTGTTGTAGGATCTCCAATTGTTTCAAAAGTATTTTTGGCAAGAATTTATTTTTTCTGGGGCTTATTCCTAGCATTAAAAAAATACGTATGGAAACACACACACGTTTTTATTCAGTATATTTACACATAGCTCCCACATATCTACTCAAATATTTCAAGTATATGCATATATACATCCTCACATAATATTACATATCCACAAAATACAATCTGAACTCATCCTCTGAACATATCCATACACACTTAGAAAGATTATCATTAATCAAACAATGAAATGCCCAATGACCTCATTTTCTATGAACAAATTATATATCTCATGTACTCGAAGATAGATTTTCGCAATCAGTTTAAATAAGCAACATATTTGGAATGCCCAGCATATCATTTTAAAAACTAATATAAGCCACCTACAGATTTCAAATTATCTCTAGCTAGTAGAAACTAGCTATCATTAAGACAAATTGCATCATGTGCCTCTAATGCAGTTCTGGCATTTACCTGTGCAAACATAGAACTGTATCTCTGTGGTGATGTATTGTATATTTAATAAAATAAGCCTGGAATATCAGAGAGACAAAACAGACCATATTCAATTGTTACCCATCCAACTTCTCAAGCTGAACAGGGTAAATACTATCTTCAAGAGTTCTCAGCCTGGCTGGTCACTTCTACAGAATGCATGAATATCTGCCTCCAGCCTGAAATATCTTCCCCACACAGCTGTTTCACTTCTAGGTTCAACTCTGCATCATAATCCTAGAGTTAGGATTAAAGGTGTCAGCTGCTACTGTTTGGCTGTTAAGTCTTGAACTCACAGAAATACAGAATGATCTCTGTCTCCATAGTGATAGGATTAAAAGCATGGGTCACCACTCTCTGACCTTCATAGCTTGACTGTGGGTATTTCTGTTCTCTGATATTCCAGGATGATTTTATTAAATATAAAATATACCACCACATTACCTCTCCATAAGATACACATGTCTTTACACACCACATCTATACTAGTTAATTACTGTTTACAATATACACAGATGCAGAAAATATTCACCTGAACTTTTATGTTTTATTTTACCAAATATGCCATAAATTAGATATTCTTCCTATAAAAAATCTGGTCATATATATAAAATATACATATCTGGGAGACAGATAATTAAGCATAAAGTCTATACCCAGGAGCTCTCCACAAGCACCAAACAACTATATAAAAACAGAATACTACAAATATATAAATGTCTTCAAATATGTACAATATATAAAATGAGGTAGATGGAATGACAAATTGTCAATATTCACAAAGAAATTGCTAATCCGTCTTCCAAAGGTAGATTCATACAAACCCCCATCACAGAAGCATATATCCATTCTACCAGCTCCAATTATTTATACAACTTCCCCCATATGCTAAACACTCAGACAAATTCCAAACCTACCCATAATATTCCAGATACATAAGTAACCCCTACATTTTCCAACAATTTCACCCATCTGAAAATCACAGAAATATACATAATTTATTAACATTGACCATATGTACTTATTTCTTATTGTTCAATATGCACATATTTACTTAAAAGTGTATGACAAAATAAAATTCTAACTTAGGGAGAAGCACCAGGCAATGGGTAAAATATCCCAAAACTCAAACTAGGAACAACTAACTCCCTTTCCAAGATTAGCAACATGATCTCTCACATCCTTTAAGTATAATAAGCTCAATACACAATCACAAATACAAATTCTCATAATTTCAAATTTCTACAAGACACTATCATTCATGTAGGTGAATATGTACAGCATACTCTCACAACTCAATTAAAAACATTATTATAAAGTATAAATTCAAACATCATATTCTTCATATATGTCCTGGAACATTTTGAACAAGTTAAATGTTGTTGTGGAAATTCAATCTATTCAGTATTGGGGCTACTAACCATGGGCATTGTCTGCTCTGGGTACAGGACCACTTAAGAACTAAGGAGAAGCAATTGGGCTCTCTCTCTCTCTTGAATTTGGGAAGCCAGATTTGGGGGGAAAGCTGAAATATCAGAGATAGAAAAACAAACCACAGCCACTTCTCACCCAGCGAACTCTTCAGGCTTTGCTCCATGAGTCCTCAGAGTACAAGTCTCTCCATCCTCAGCTGAGCAGAGAAGTGCCAGGCGAAGCTGCACTCTTCCCTCTTTGTCTCTGCCCAGCTCTCTCACTTCCTGATGCAACTTTTCTAGAGCTAGGATTAAAAGTGTGTGCCACCATAGTGTGGCTCTGTTAGAATTTAAACAGAGTAATAGGATAAAGGTGTGGGTCACCACTCCCTGACCTTCACAGCTTGGCTCTATCTTCTGACATTCCAGACTATTTTTATTAAACATAAAATATATCACCACACAAAAGTTTGTCTGCTTTTCAATAATATAAGTTACTTTTTTGGTGAATTGGGTAATGAATCCTTTCCAAAGACTTAAGCAGCCTCTTGAAAGTAAAGAAAAGATAAAATATACTTTCAAAGTTCACAGGATATTTATTAAATTCCACAACACAAGTCAAAGCCAGGCAATTAATAGAACAATGGGAGAAGCCCTAGTCTATGCATTTGCCAATGTTTGGGTTGTAAAAAAGTTCCCAAGCAGCTGAGTACACACACATCTTTAATCCCAGCATTCTGAAGGTAGGAGGATCTCTAAGTTTGAGGCCAGCCTGGTTTACAGAACAATTTCCAGAAGTGCCAGAACTACACAGAGAAACCTTGTCTTGAAAAACAAACAAACAAACAAACAAACAAACAAACCTCCCAGGCTTCAGATTAGCCTCTAGAGGGCACTCAGTCACTTAGGGCAGCACAATCCACTGGACACGGGATATTAGGGTTGCGTTTCCATTACTTTCTATGTAACTGGCCCTGGATGCTGCCATGAGTCACCAGATGTTAGAATGGTCCCTCTACACTGCTGTGGTGCCCTGTGTATCTGCATCCTGCATCCTCTAAGCTCATGCCTGTATCAATGTTCTTTTATAATAAGATAGTGGATACTGAGAACCATGGAAGGTAATGAACAAACACCAGAGCACCTCAGTCAAATGAGAGCTTAACTGTGAGATCCCAGGTGAAACCTAAGCTTTGCAAGAAGAAAAAAATACCACCTCAGAGTCACACCCCAGCTTTTTCACAAAGCTTTTTTGATCATTTTTTCTTAAAATCAGTGTGTCCTAAATGGCTACTTAAGAATTTCAAATTATAAATCTCATCCATACACTATACATCACCCACCAAAACTTTTGGAAACAACCTGGCCTAGAGCGTTCTGTTGCTGGACTAAACGTCTTGGATGACATCTGTATTCTTGTTCACATCTTACAAATAAGTGTGTCTTCTTCTGGTTTATTTGAAAATTCCATTAAAGAACACCTCTGGCAAAGAATTTCAGATCTTGGAAACACTCTGAGACTTGATGTTCTTTTTATAAAATCTTTCTCTCTGTATTTACTGTACTACGTATATTTACTTCACACAGAGAGCTCTTCCAATAAATTTTGATTTACAAATGCTTCTTTAAAAGTTTTTATTTCATTTAAATCAAGACTTGGTCATCTATATGAATTCATCTTAAGTTAAACCCCCTTCTTTTCCAAACCTCTCCCACCAGCAGGAACACCACTGACTACTGACTCTCATCAGGGAAATGAGGTCCACCCTCTAGCTGGTTTTGTTGACTTTCACTGAATACTCCATCCACAAGACGACCGATTAGCAATCCTTTTTAAAAATCACAACATAAAATAAGAGTACTCTCTAGTATTTTGACATTGATAAAATGTCACGATATCAAAATAAGAACCAAACAAGCTTTCTTTAGAGGCGTACACACAAGACAGTTGATCCTTTAGCTATGATGCAGTATGTCTTAATAAACTCATTATCATCAACTGTCCAGAATGAACTTAAAAAACCTCAACTACTAAGCATCACAGCATCATACAGCTTACTTAAGAACCTATAGTTGGGAAAAATAATTTAACATATCTTATTTTTATCTAGCACAGTTTATTTTATAATAGAATAGCAAATACCTCATGTTCTTAAAAACCTGTGCTTTGTGTAATTGCATTTAATCATGAACAATTCTCAATATTTAAAAATGTAAACAACTTACTACAGTTATCATATTGGACTTTTAAAATTTCAGTTCCTGCAGCTGGTGAGTGCTGTAGGCAGAGTTTTACTTAGAAGGCACCAGTCCAAGATTAATATTTATTAAAATATAAACCAACACTCACGATACAGGTAACAGCTTATAGCGGAGCCTGAACAGGGACTGGAGTCTGGAACGATGGGCGATGGATTCCAAACCGGTCTTTCCAACAACCAGGAACCAGGCAAACAGCTTTTCCAGGGTCCCAGCAGCCCCTTATCAATGGGGTTGGCCACGCCCCCTTCAGGGGCCTGGGACCCTAGGTAAGCATCCTTGGATCTTATCAGCTGACACCTGAATCCCACCACAGAGTGCTGCTCTTCTGCTCAGAGTTATATAATGTGAACATTTTCAATTTGAAGAAAAATCAAAATACAAAATTCAAACTGATTTCTGGAAAATGTATTCTGCTTTAGCATCATTTTAACACTAAAGAACTGTAGATGAAACTCCACTAAGTCAGAGACAATCTGCTCCTGCCCTGAGGAAACAGTATTCCAAGAACAAAGATATGTATGAGATATATGAGAAAAACAAATAGGAAGCCAATTTATAGTGAATCTAGTATACAGTATACATAGCCATATAAGAATGATGGAGCATTGTTGGATGAAATTTGAAAATAAAGGTTCTAAAAGTGCTATGCTTCTTTACGTAGAGAATGAAAATGTCTTCTGCCTTCATGCCTCTCACATCTAATCCTACATTCACTAATTTTAGAGACTTAGAGGGGCCAATTCATCACTTAAGCTTACATAACACCAAACTATTTTAGTCCCACTGAGGCAGGGTCCTCCAAGGCTCATAGTCCCTAAAGTTTTCAGGCAGCCAGATAAGATTTCCTATATACCTACTGCTGTCTATACAAAAGCCAAATAATTTATAATGTTTCCAATTGTGACCCTCTTCCTTTAGATGAGGCATTTGTTATGAAGGCTAAACAGTCTCCTATAGGCTTGAATCTCATCTTTCTTTTGTCTTAAACTAGTGGTGACCTAGCCAAGATTGTTATTCTTCTCTCCCTTTACCTTTACAAGTATTTAATATACTGTGTGTTCAGGACCTGGGCACTGTATTTAGATAGTAGCTAGAATATTGATAGGTCCAAATCTTCTTCCACATGGCTTTCCTAGACCTTTCCATGTCTTACATTGTCTTCTCTTATAGTTACTTAGACCAAGTTGTCTTGGACCACTCCCACTCTAGGCTGATGTAGTTCCCTTGAGCCCTACCATCTCTGGCATGGCTGTGGTAGGGCTGACTTTATTAACACTGTCTCCTGGTGTGAATTTTTATAAAGACTGCCCGCAAGGTCAACTTGATTTGTCCACCAGAACAGTTACCAGAGACTGAGACACCCATTGAGACTCCCAACTTACTCTGCAAAAATATATGGATATCATTGACTGGCTTGTGTACCCAGACACAGGTGGTTATGAAGAAAAGGGGGAAAATGACAACACTGAGTCAGAGAAAGAAGGGATGACTTGTATCCAGACCTGGATTCCTGAGCTCTATTAATAAACTGTACTTGCTTCAAGAAAAATTTTGTTGAACAGGTGATCTCCATTTGGAGTCCTTGTGTTGGCTAGATTCTGAGAATGGTATTCTAGGAACTAAATGTACTACCTTAGCTGTTAAACTCTCTCATGTGATTCTGAGTGATTCTGTACTGCATCTCAGATAAAAGATATGGGTATATGTTACAATGTAGTTCCTTGGTCCCAGGCAGCCAGAGGCCCAGACACACAGACCTACAGCCCCAGACCTCTTAGCTGCTGCTACTGCTGCTCAGACCCTAGAAATGACTCAGACACTTATATTAACTTCATGCTGTTTGGCCTATGACTCAGGCACATTGTTAGCTTGCTCTTACATCTTAACTCAACCCATTTCCATTAATCTGTCTGCCACGTGGCCCGTGGCTCACCTGTGTTCCTTACATTACTCCTTTGGGCTTCTGGCTCAGTCTGTCTCTCCTTACATGTTGATCCTTTGGGCTTCTGGCTCCTTCTCTCTCTGACTCCGCCCCTGCTCCTCCTACCTATTCTGATTCCTCCTCCTACTTTTTCTATGGTGCCTATCATGGGCCAAAACAGCTCCTTTATTTAAAGATTGCTATTCAGAGCATACAGAAAGACATTCCCACATCAGGTATAGATAGGGAGAATAACTTGTACACAGAGCTGAGAAGAGGATAAAATGGTGGCTTGTGTAGCTTCAGCTCTGGCTCTGAAACCCAAATAGGTGGCAACTCCTTTGGCAATTCTCATGCAAATGCCCTTTTAAGCCTTGTTTGACTTTAGTATATGGCTCAGTTGGCTGTCCTAGTTCTAGAATCTTTCCCCACATGCATTCAGAACAGCAGAACAACATAGCAATAATGTATGCTCATCAAAAGTAGACTAAATCTTTATAATAGCAAATTGACCCTTAACAAGAATATGATCTTGAGAAATGTTAAAACCCCTTGTTGTTCAAGGGCCTTAGCCTCTTCTCTCAGCCAATTTCTCCATTGTTGTGATTGTTAGTTATGATCTACATAGCATCTGTTGCCTGCATTTAATCATTAGGAGTTACTCTATTTTTTTTTAGACTGGGCATTTAACAATTGTTTAACATAGTTGGAACAAATACCATTAACAATAATAGCTTTCTTGATGTCTTTTAGATCTCTCATATGCATAAAGTTCCAATTATATTCTACAAATCCTCCTGGATATTTATCATTTATTTGGTTTTCCTGAATAATAAATGGATAGATCATATCAGGGGAAAAAGGAGAACCCTGTATGTTTACAACTTTTGGTAAATAATCTCTAGCTCCATAAGATATCAGTGATAGTTTTTCTGAACTGTTCTGTGTTGATCATGCTTTATCATTCTTATCAATTAAAGCAAAATGATCTTCCCATCATTAAAATTTAGAAACCACTGATTTCCCCAAGGTCTGAATCTCTTGAATAGCAGAGAATTCTAATAATTCCATGGAATTAAAAAGTTTCTTATTCTTTGTATTAACATATGATTCTACATCTCTAAACTTCTCTATTATAGATATATTACTATCTGCAGAAAGTACCTATATGGACTTAATACTTGTTTTCAAAACAAAAGTTTGTCATAACAAGCTTCCATAAAATTAACTTCGCATGCCAATCTGTCATTGGCAGATTTTATGCTATGCATCTCAATAATTAATTTATCATTTTTAGTATGCAAGTTTGTGTCAGTCCAATTAAGGTCTCATTTTTAGTATTGTTATCAAACCATTTTTTAGAGATATAAAATGTAGAATCAAGCTAAGAATTAATATTATGAGCATGTAACTCCTAGAGATGTTATGAAAATCACAAAATTTCCTCAATTGTAGCAATAAAAATGATTCTAAATTCTTGAATGATTATATTGTCTTCCATGGCATAAAAGAGACTTGTTTGTAGAAAGAAAATTTATTTTTTACCTCAGCCTGGATGTAATAACAATGTTTGAGCAGCAGATGTTGGAGGCATCACACTAACTAATCAAGGCACACAAACACAGTTCCTAGATAATTGCCTTTGTGGGTTAATCAAAGCAATTCTTAGAAAGTTAGAGGGAATTCTCACAAACCAATGAAGTCCTTGCACAGCCCAAGTGGGCTTTGCAAAGCGTGGTAGGAGAGTTCAGGCACATGAGCACACATGTGTTGGCTGACCTGTTCTGTGGGTCCCTTAAGCACAGCCAGGCAAGTTAGAATTAAACTGGCATGTTTGTGCAGGACTGCCAGAGGCTCAGTAGTTGGCAGTGCAAGCTGCCAGGCAGCTGCCTAGGGAGTCTCACTGAGAAGGCCCATGCAGACCTATGACAGAGACTGGTAGGGATTTAACCCAAGGTGCCAATGAACCAGCTCTATTCTTTCTAAAGCCCCTTTTAGGAGGGAGGAAGCATACTTGGCCCTTTTTAAGTGACCAATTCAGCTATTTACTGCTGCTGCCTCCCTGCTCACACCTCTTCAGGGCTGCTGTGGCACACTTTTCTGCTCCCTCCCATGCTTCTCTTCCTCTTCCAAAATAAAAAGCAGAGGAAATGAGAGGGCTGAGAGCTGAGGCCACATGGCCCTGAGGAATCAGTCTAAGTTGGTCATCAGAAGTAGCCAATTATTAATTACAGGCAATTGGTTAATAGGTTAATGCTTATTAAAGGAGTTAATAGCAATTTACAATACCAAGACTAAGCAGAAGGATGAGATAATCCATTCAACAGAACAAAATGGGTCTTCCAAGCAAAGGGGAAGCAGAACATAAGAATCAGCAAACATGCACCCTGATTTTAAGCAGAATCCAGCCATGCATCAATGCTGAAGCTTTGATGGTCATAGGCAAATCCTCTATCTATGCTGGCCATGAGGCCACAACTCTAGGTCAGGGTGATACACTTGCTTCCACTACAACATTCTGGTGGATTTGGACAGAGTTCTCCAGAAGATAATATATGCTTTGAGTCAGCATCCAATCAGTATATGATATGGTCTTTCTAATATCCAGGATCCATGTGACCAGGGATCAAGGAACAGTAAAGAGAATATTTCTACTCACTATCACTCTGAGCAACCTCCTGGAGGAAAACTGCTTTCTGCTCCTGTGACCATAAGTACTTCTAGCCTAAAAGTTTTGGTTCCAGAGGGGGCAGTGCTCTGCCAGTAGCCATTGAAATAGGATCTCAGAGTTCCCCGTCTATTGTAGACTTCTGATGTTCTTAAGCTAACAGGCTAAAAAAGAAATAACAGTGTTAGGGGAGGAGTTTGATCCAAATTACTATGGGGAAATTGGATTGCTTCCTCACAATGGAGATAATAAAATTTATGTCTGGAGTTCAGGAGATCATTTGCAGCATCTCTTGGTATTACTATGTTCTGTGATTAGTCAATGTAAAACTACAGCATCCTAATATAGGCAGAATTACAAAGGGCACAGAACCATCATAAATGAAGGTATGGGTTATTCCTCCAGGAAAAGAGCTGAGACCCACTGAGGGTTTTTGCTGAGAGTAGAGAAAATAGAGAATAGATTGTAGAGTGAGGTATTTATTAATACAATCCAAGATCATGTGACAAGTTACAGAAGAAACATGGATTATAATTGGCATGAGTATTTCTGTCATATTTGTTAAGAATGTATTTATAATGATATTTCTGTTTTCTTTTCTCAATTCTTTATCATGTGATATAACATCAAAACATGGGTATGAAGGATAGTTATATCATGATAGGCAAAATTATTACCTGGTTAAATATATAATTCATTTGAAATTATGTGTAGGATAGTTATATTATGCTTAGGCATCATTATTACATGGCTGTTGTTTTAATTAAGAAATTAATCATGACATAAGGAAATATGATTGTGTGTAAAGTTGACACAAGGGATATATTATGATGGATATTCTTGGTTGTCAACTTGACTACATCTGAAAATAACTAAAACCTAAAATTGGGGTCACACCAATGAGGAATTTTGCTTAATTTAAAGTAGGAAGATCTATTTCCAGTCCAGATCTATATGGTAGGAAGACATACCTTTAATTCAGATTTTTTTTTTGATCTGGGAAAACCCACCACTAATCTGGGCCACTACTTCTGCTGGAAGCTTATATAAGGACCCAAAAGAAGAAAAAATTTTGCTTTTTGATTGCTTGCTTTTACCTTGCTATCAAGTTCATTCTTTTTCTGGCATTAGAATTTACTTTTTCCAGGATTCTAGTATATACTAAAGACAAGCTGAGATATTCAGCACAGTAGACTAAGTAACTGTTGGATTCTTGGAATTTCTATTCATAGCCAACCATTGTTGGATTAATTGAACCATAGCCTTTAAGCCATACTAATTAAAATAGTGTGTGTGTGTGTGTGTGTGTGTGTGTGTGTGTGTGTGAGTGTGTGTGTGTGTATATATATATTAGGTTAGAGTATATATTAATTTTATAAGTTCTGTTACTCTAGAAAACTCTGATTAAAACAGGTATGATCTACTAAAAATAAAGAGAACTCTAAAGTATACAGGAATAGGACTTTAGCTATTCTGTAATAGCAGACAACATAATAGCATTGTCTGTAAGTGAAGGCAGAGAACCCAAAATAGGAATTAATTTTGAAGATGTGCTCTACCTAGGTTGAATTAAATCTTGTTAAAGAGGGTATGGCTGTAAGCCACTAAGTGGTCAACAAATGTGCTAATGTACAGCATGTTAAGTCTAGAGAGCATAAAACTGCCTGAAATATACAAGTAAGATTCACAAGACAGTGAGTACCTTAGATATCCTACATGCCTCTATGTGATTGAATAAATATAAAATATTTCCAGTAGGCTCATTGTGTTAAATGCTTGATGCAAGATGGTAACGATATTTTAGAAAGTGGATACCATTTGAGCGATAGTCTTGCTAGAAAAAGAAGGTCACTAGAGACATGTTTTTGAAGGTCACACCTGGTGTGGTGGTTTGAAATAAAATCGCCTCCATAGGCTTACAGGGAATGGAGCTACTAGGAGGTGTGGCTCTCATGTAGTAGGTGCAGCTTTGTTAAAAAAATAAATAAAAAAAATAAAAAATAAAAAAAAAAGGTGTATTACTGGACTGGGCTTTGAGGTCTCAGATGCTCAAGTCAGGCCAGTGGCATACAATCTCTTTCTGCTGGATATGGATACATATTTAAAACTCTCAGCTACCTCTTCAGCATCATGTCTTCTGTATGCTATCATGATTTCTTCCATGATAATAGACAAACTTCTGAACTGTAAACCAGAACCAATTAAATGTTTTCTTATAAGAGTTATTTGTCTCTTATTGGTCATGATCTCTCTTCACATGAAGAAACCTCCTTCTCTGGATACTGTCTACCACATGGTGAAGAACCTCCTCTACCACATGATTGTGGTACAATGATATTATGACCAAGTGCACATGGCCAAACAACTATGAACTGAACACTCTTATATGACGTTTCCTAGGAAAAGATAAAAAAGTGTCTTATCCAAATAAGGCAATGATTGCAGAATAAAAAAATTATTTCACTCAATGTAGCTTGGTAAAACAATGAATTTACTGGGATTACTTATAGGAAAATGGTTGAGGGGCTATTTATAAAAACTTGGGTGACTTGGGCAGCCACACCACTGAAAAGCTCAGACCACCATGCAAGTTGCACCACTGGACCTTCTCAAACAACTTACAGGCATCTTCACTGAAGTCTTATTACTCTAAGAAAATGTATGCCTCTTGGCTTCTTCACAAGAGGACCACCAGTTTTATGTGCCTCTGAATACTGTATTTCTTTTGAATTGCATGAGTCCTTCTGTTCCCCCTGTTTCAATATGCAGGAAGCAGCTATTACAGTTTCTGAAACCATAAATCAAAATATAAAATTTTTTTTTGTTCTGCTTTGTGACAGCTTTCTTCAAACAAAAGGTCACATGTTCGGGGAAAACAAAAACTTTGAGGATTTTAAAGGGCCATTCCCTGCTGGGTAGTGGCGGTGCATTCCTTTAATCCTAGTACTTGGGGAAGCAGAGGTAGGTGGATCTCTGAGTTCAGGACCAGCCTGGTCTATGAGTAAGTTCCAGAACAGCCAAAGCTACATAGAAACACCTTGTTTCAAACCCTCTATTGTGGGGATTCAATAAAAGCTTCAGAAGTTTTGGAGATATCAAAGGGAATCTACCCACAGACTAGATTATGTGGGGCGTTAATAGAAGCTCCAGAAGTTCCAGAGGTCTAACCACAGTCAGTCTAGGTGAATCAGAGAGAGGTGATTCACACCTTTAATCCCAGCACGGGGAGGATCCTGGGAGTGGTGACCTACGCCCTTAATCCCAACTGAGTTGAAGTCATTTTAGATTATAGAAGGAATTCCAGGATCCGAAGCAGGCAGTGGTGGGGCTATGCCTTAATTTACCAAGAGAGTATTTAAGGCTTAAGGCAGGCATAGAGGAGGAGGAAGCCAAAGGAAGCCAGGCTGAGGAAGCTGAAAGACAGCTGGGTAAGATCTCACTGTGGTATTGAATTCTCTCTAATATCTTCAACTTTTGAAGCTTTTATTGAATCCCCACACTCTATTCCCCGCCCTCCAAAGAACAATTCCACAGCAGTATAAAAAGGAGTAAATAACTGCTAGTGGATGAAACTCTAACAATCTCAGTTGCGGAGAAAAAAGATATTTTAATTGCCCAGCTTTCTCAAGATGTGAAAAAGCTCCAGGATTGCAGCTTTTGAGTCATGCAGCTGCTTTTAGGTTATCTATGATTCTTGCAAGTAACTCCTCACTCATATTCTTGTTAGTAAACTCCAATAAATACTATTGGTTTATCAACTTAAACATTTTGCAATTTTTACTTTGGTCTATAGTTGATTATTTTTCTGGGATGAGAAGATTTATTTGTACTGTGTCTTTATGTCTGATATATAATACCTCAATGCAGTGATTCTTAACTTTCCTAATGCAGCAATGCTTCAATACAGTTCCTCATGCTGCAGTGACCCCCAGTCATAAAATTACTTTTATTGCTACTTCATGATTAGAATTTTGATCTGTTATGAATCATAATGTAAATATCTGTGCTTTCCATGGTCTTAGGTGACCACTGAGAAAAATGTTGTTTAGTCTCCAAAGGAGTTACAACTCAAAGAACCACTGCTTTAAAAACATTTGAAGAAATAGATAATATAACATGCTCTGACAAGAAACCTGTTTTCAAATGTCAACAAAATTTACTGAAAGATTACCTATCCTCACCAAAACTATGTCAGAAAAACTGAGTAGGAAGACATCTATGTAATGTCTTGGTTTGTTGTCTGTTGCTATAATAAAATGTCTAAGGATGGGTAATTTATAAAGGAAAGGGTTCTCTTAAGCTCATTGTTTTGAAGATTTAAGGAGAATGAGAAAATGAATAATCACACAGTTGGATGGGACATCAGAAACTTAGACAGGATTAACCTTATTAATTTATACTAACTCCTCACAGGAACTCTCTGGGATTCTATGAACTGCATCAATCCTTTCTAATGAACTCACCACACTGAAACTAAGCTTCCAATACATGGTATTTTTAGAGGTACAGACTATATACAAATCATACCATGAGTGTCCACAAAGCTCAGTAAAATATGGTCACAATAGTCTCCATCCAATACTACAAATCATCTGCAGGGACAAAAATAAAATCTTGTTAAAATCCCAAACAAAACTTTGTTTCCCTTGAGCTATTCCCACATATTCTACACCAGCTGACAAATTAGACATGTTTACAGGACCAGTATCAGAATCACTAAGCAAGAAAAAGTGGAATTAGAAGCTGAAAACAGTATATTGATGATTGGGACTGTATATCCTTTGTTTTAAAATTATAGTCAATATAATATGAAGAATTTTTCTTTTTCTTTTATACAGATATTGCAAAAAATATAATCTAGTATGTGCTTTCAATAACCTTAATATAAAAACTTTGCAACAAGAAAGAATATGGCAAGTGGTGTTACTTATTGGACTGCTCTTTTGCTACTTCCTTGTCTGTTCTCTGAACAAGGCTGCCTCTTGATACTGAACCACATGGTCCTTTTATTTTCCTTTCTCACTTTACTTTCCTCTGAAAACTTTTTCCTGTTGAGTATAAGCTCTGTGAAGCTCATGATTTTTATTTCTTTTGTTCATTGATATATATTCCCAGCATCTAGAACAGGGCTGAATGAGTGTTCTACATTAAGCAGGTAATAAGAGTACAAAGTTACAGCTTTTAGACTAAAAATAAAATTGAACTATAATGACAAAGAAGAATTCAGACTTTCAAAGCTAATGTTTTCAAGGGTCAAAGCTGCAGAGCAATGTAAAGTAAAACTAATATGCATGACGATTGTGGTTTCAATAAATGTCTCCCAAAGGCCTGTATAATGGGAGCTTGGTTCCCATTCTATGCTGTTGTTGGCTGCTGGCGAACTTTTAGTGGCAAGTGGTTATATCAGTAGAGGTGCCTTGTTGCTTGATACTGTTTTATGATGTGTTCCATTTGTTTATGCTGTGGCACATTTATTTGAGGATGCAAAGACATGTTGCATTCTTTATGTTGTATTTGTTTAACTCTGTGAAGTTGTGATACTTTGTCTAAAACACTTGATTGGTAAAAATAAATAGCTGACTGGACAATAGCTAGGCAGGAGAAATGATGTGCTGGTCTGAAAAGGAGAGATAATAGATAGACTTGAGAAAAGAAAGATTGAGGAGCTATAAAAGGAGAATAACATCAGGAGCCAGCTACAAAATAGCCACAGAGTAATAAGTATAGAATGGTATATATAATGGAGAAAGATAAAAGACCAGAGGCAAAAGGTAGATGGAAGAATTTAAGAAAAGCACTAGAAAGAAGCCAAGTTAAGGCAGGTAGTCATAAGAAAAATTAAGTCTCTGTGTATGTGAAAAACACAAATTCTAGTTGGTATTTAATGAAAACTCAGAGCCAGATGTTGGGTAAAAGTTAGGATATCATAGAAAGGAAACAGACCGCAGTCAATTCTCACATAGCCAACTGCTCAGGGTAAAAACTATGTCAAAGACCCAAGGAAAAAATAACATTAACTAAGTAGGCATGACTTGCAAGCAAGCAACTTTCAAAAAATGTAAAAAGTAAAACAGCTAGCTGCCTGGACAGTCACACAAGGTTCTTCTGTATTTTTGAAGCATCCATCTTTGGCCTATAGGCCTAACATATCTGACAGACTTTTCTGTGAAGTAGAATATTCACAAAGACCTTTTTACCTTGTCTTAGCAAGGTTCAACAATTCTATTTTGTGTATCCTGCTTGTCCATGTTGGACATCATATTGTCAGCAGTCAAAGAAAGAGTACTTTCTTGCTCAGTAGTTAACTTTTACCAAAAATAAAATATACTTTTTATGGGGTTTCTTCAATGCCCATCATCTTCTCTGAGGTATATTGGTGCTGCCAGGAGCATACATGTCTCATTGCCATAAAGATAAAAAGAACCTATGTTATTAAGACATCTTAAACCCCATGTTGTGCAGATCTCTAAAGTGTTTGAAGACAATCTATCTATCTAGAATATATCTATGTTTGACCTTGAAAACATACATTACAATTTAGATTGTAATAGGTGACTACTATAACCACTCTATCAGAATAATAAATAATCACACAAAGGCCTATTTTAATTTCAAACTGTTCTATGGCTCAGGTCCCTTGCTAGCTAGCTCATGCATCTTAACTCAACCCATAACTATTCATCTATGATTTGTCACATGGCTCATGGCTTACCTGTACTTTTATATCCCATATCATTTTACCAATAAACTAAAATCTATTCCAATATAAAGTATTTTGGGATTAACAGTTGTTTTTTATCAAAGTAGATTCAATAATCTATCATTTTTATCATTTCTATATAATATTCCCCCCTTTTCTATAAAAAATTGACTATGACCATTAACCATGTATAATGAAAATAAAAATTTATAAGCAATATTTTTGTAATTTGGGCATAGTTTTCCATAAACTATTTCCTGCTGATTGGGGACACTTGTAATCTTTGAAGATCCTGAGAAAATTCAGAATTATGGTCAAGTCCTGACTGCAGTATTCTGTGAAGTTTGGTCATCTCAACCATTCCCCTTGAAGCTATTCTAAATGCAGAGTTCAGAGGAGACTTCAAAAGAGATGCTCTGAAATAGTGGATCATCTGGACCATTCATTCCATTCTCATCTGAGGTTTTTCAGGGAAATCTTTCTCAAGCAAACCTGATTTTTCTTAA
This sequence comes from Phyllotis vaccarum, assembly GCA_033318265.1. Taxonomy (NCBI): domain Eukaryota; kingdom Metazoa; phylum Chordata; class Mammalia; order Rodentia; family Cricetidae; genus Phyllotis; species Phyllotis vaccarum. The sequence goes on from JARWLC010000012.1 coordinate 67,777,378, forward strand.
CCTAGAATGAATCTACAACCCCTCATTTTCTGATAATAAATAGAAAAATCTCTCTTCTCCAAAGTAACATATCTTTTGACTTCAATTTTGAAGTCAAGAAATTAACAAAACACATAGGTTGGATTAATCCAGCAACATTTCAATCAAATGTCTATTAGCAGCTATTGCTTCTTCCTCAGCAGTCAAACAATTCAAGGACAACATACAGTATCTAAACTTTCTGTGTACTTTTCATCTTTACCTGGTGCATTTTGGGAATTTGACCATAGCATTTTGTTACTACTTCCTGCTGATTAAGGGATGCCAGAAATCTTTTGAGGGTCCTGAGGCTGGATCATCCTAGTCTGCAGCCCTGAAGCTGATGTGATCATTACTTCCCATGAGAGAATTTTCAGGTGGTCTTGGTTTATGAAACCATAAGAGCCTGGAAGCAATCCACAGGTTCTTATCTTCTGTGGAAACAAAAGCAGAACTCTTCTAAAACAATATATCCTTAGACACAAATTTCAAAATCAAGATACCTTTAAAATATATATTCTTGTTTTACTTAGCAGCCTTTGCAATCAATTGTTTTTCTACAGTTAGCTCATTACAGTTAAAAAATTAAAATAAAGCATAATAATAACCGTAATCTAGATTCTGTGTCTATTTTCCATCTTTATATGGCTTATTATACTTTATTACTCTATTTCTCCTTTTTAAAAGACTTTCTCTACCTTTTTTCTTTTCTCTCTGAAGCCTATGTATGTTTTATACACATTGTAACCTGTTTACAGGGTTTTTTTTTCATCTGAGTCTGTTTTATTGTGAATCCTTAATCATTTTCCAACCAGAAGAGTTTTTGACATGCTGGCACTCTCTTAAAGAGCCACATAGGTTTTTGCAGATAAAACTGAGTCAGGACATTCTCTTAAAGGGGTCATGTCTCTGTTCGCTGCCAGTAAACAGAGCAGACCCAAGAAATGCTTCTACTAAGAAACCATCTTTGACTCTGTTTCCTTTTTGTTCAAAATAAACAGAAACCTTAAATCATGTAGTAGGAGGTTTCTGGCTCGGACTTTTGGGCCTAACCTCAAGGTTTAGGCCTGCAGACCCACAGAGACACTCAGATGCTTACAATAATTTTAGGCTGATCAGCCTAAGGCTCAGGCATACAACTTGCTAACTCTTTACCCTTAATCTAACCCATGACTCTTAACCTGTTCAGCCATGGGGCTCGGTACCTTTTCTCACAGCATCATAGTTGTCCTCTCCTTCTTCTGGCTTCTCTCTGGCATTCTGCTATGTTCTGCTTGTTCCTAGGGTCTTCTTAGTCTTGTAGCCCCGCACACACTTCCTGTCTGCCTTTGGCCAAGCAGCACTTTTTATTAAACGAGTGGGTGGGATAATTATTTACAATGAAACAACACAATCCCCTACACAATCGCATGCTACTGAGTCTTCTGTGAGACTTTGGGAACCAGTGTGGTTGCAGCTTATGTTCCCTGCTGCCATTTTGAATGTGGCCCAAATGCCAGCCTACCTCTATACAATGACCCGCTTCTAAGACACAATTTGGGAAATGCTTCTGGCTCTGTTTCTGTGCTCTAGAATCCTTTTAAATCTTTCTCAGGCTTTATGTGGGTATTCAGCCCATGTTGGGATGCCATCTATTACAATGAGGTTTCTGGCCTGGGCAAGGCCCTCCCCCCCCCCATTCAGACCCACCCACCACTGCTTATCTGGACCAGCAATCCCAAAGTCCCAATGAATCACACAGATATTTATATTAAGTTCATGCTGTTTGGTCTATGGCTTAGGCACATTGCTAGCTAGCTATTTTATCTTAACTCAACCTATTCTCATTAACCTGTCTGCCATGTGGCCTGTGGTTCACCTGTGTTCCTTGCATGTTTCTTCTTTGGGTATCTGGCTCAGATCTGTCTCTGACTCTGCCCTTCTCCTACCTATCCTCTGATTTCTCTGCCTACTTTTTCTACGGTGCCTGCCTTGGCCAAAACAGTCCTTTATTTAAAGAATGATATTTACAGCATACAGAAAGAATTCCCACATCACCCACTGTAGCTCTGTTTCTGTGCATTCAGAATCTTTTTAAAGCTTTTTTACTGCCCAATGTTGGGTACCATTTATTGTCAGAGGTTTCTGGACCCTCCACCCCATGGTCTGCAATCCTGCAGCTGTGTAGCCCCAAATAATCACACAAAGGCTTATATTAATTGTAAGCTGTTTGACTTATGGCTCAGGCTCAATACTTCCTAGTTCTTTCAACCTAACCCATTTTCATTCATTTATGTTTTGCCACATGGCTTGTGGCTTACTTGTACTTTTACATCTTGCTATCTTGTTGGCAGCTTACAGGATCTCTGTCTGACTCCACCTTCCTTCTCTTTTATCTATGCTTGGATTTCCTACCTGCCTCTATGATGCCTTGCCATGGGCTAAAACAAACCCTTTATTAACCAATGGTATTTACAGCATACAGAAAGACATCCCACATCAAACCTACATTTCCTTATTATTCTAAGCAGTTGGTAATAATAACTTTCAAGGACTAGACATTTTATAACATTGTTAAATAAACTGAATAGGTACAATACTTTGAGTAAGAGTAGAAATATGTACAGTATGTTTCAACAAAATTAATCTCAAGTTTGAATACAATATACAAAAATCTAATCTAATGTAAAATATTTAAAATTACTCATTGCATCTTAAAAGTAAATTTAATAGTATACCCCTTTATCCTATCATTTCTATATATTTTAGGGTAGATTCAATAATATTCCCCCTTTTTTTTCAAATAAGAACCCTGAATCTTGTGGCGGGATTAAGGTGTCAGCCGATAAGGTCAGAAGACACTTCCGGGACCCTGGAGGGGGTATGGCCAAGCCCATTGATAAGTGGCTGCTGGGACATGAGGAGCTCTCTTCCTGGTTCCTGGCTGCTAGCTGCTGGACAGACAGAATCGGAATCCATCGTCCTTCCATCACGCGTCCATCGCTCGTCCATCTCTTGGATACGCCAGTCCTTGTTCAGGTGCCACCATAAGCTGTTACTAATATTGTGAGTGTTAATTTATATTCTAATAAATATTAATTTTGGACTGGTGCCTTGAAAGTAAAACTCCGTCTACATCTGGTGCCCAATGTCCTCGGCCCTGTGCCCTAAACTGTAAGAAGCCAGGGGACATACAGACTGTTCACTTGGGCTTAAAGCTCCCTCTTGCTAGCCGGGCGTGGTTTCCAGCCAGCTGGTCCAGTGTGTAGGTGAGGGTTTTCAGCTCAGTGCCCTGGCATGGGGATTTCAGCTCAGTGCGCAGACGTGAGTTTTCGACTCAGTGTGCAGGCACGGTTTTCAACTCGCCGGCCTGCCACAGCACCTGGCTCTGCTTTTAGCCCGCTGCAGCACTTGGTTTTCAGCCCGCTGCAGCGCTCGGTTTTCAGCCCGCAGCTTCCTGCTGCTGAGAGTCTTTGCATCTACCATACAGTGGGCAGGGAACTGAACGCTACTATGACACCTGTGGACTAAACAGCATAATTACATCTGAATTGACGCAATGGCTGACTATTATTCTTTTGAAGAGTTTAGGTCATATTTTGCCATGGTGGTTGATAAATTTTTAAATGAATATCTTGAAGGATTCAATACCCCAGTCCTACTATTTTTTGGCTTATTTCTCTATTTTATATTTCAAAATAAGAGGATGATGACAGAGTTCTCAAATGGAAACCAACAATTATTGTCCAGATTATGTATTATGGAACTATCGAACTCTACAGTGGCAGATGAGGTTAAACAGGTGCAAAATGTAAATCGACAGTTACTGTCCAAGGTATGTGATGTGGAACTGTCAAACACTAAAATGGCAAAAAGGATGGATACTCTGGAAATTGGTTACAACAAGCTTTCAGATAAGGCTTCCTCTGTAGATAAGGATAACACTGTACAAGAGAAATATAGGCTCTATGTAAATTATGAAAACAAGAAACTTGTTGACTACATTAATGATGAGAACAAGAAAATCATTAATTATGTTAATGATGGGGATCTAAAAATTGCTGGCTCGGTGAGGTCTTTGGAAGGACTGCTTCATCAGGACACTCAAGCTCTAGAAAAATCAGTAGTATCTAAACCTCAAGAATGGAAACCGGTAGTATCCAAAATCCAGGAATGGGAACCCATAATATCCAAAATACAAGAATGGGAGGACTGTATTGCAATACTGGAAAAGGGTAGTGATGCATCTTATGCTCAGAACAGTTCAGGTCAACCCCCAATGGGGTGTTATGGTACTGGAGATACTCTACCTAAGGTGGTAAACATGACAGGGCTACCCCCTTCCTCACCACTATTGTTCCCAGCTATTATTCAGACAAAGATAGCACCTGGGGGATCCTCAGAATATGTAGAGTATAGTTATGAGCCAGTACATATGAGAGACATCAAGGATTTTTTAAAGAGGCAATATCAATGCACGGTATACACTCTACTTATGTAAAGCAGCTTCTAAATTCATGGTCAGCAAAAAACCGGATTCGACCAACTGATTGGATGCACCTAAACGGCTGCTGTCTTGGACCAAAGTCAGAATTTACAGTGGAGAGGCTGGTTTAGAAAGAAGGCCAAGACCTTAGAACAACAAGGAAAAATTAGGGGTTTCTTTGCTTCTCAGGACCAAATCCTTGGTGAAGGCATGTTTGCTGATGTGAGGATTCAAACTACGTATGACAAATATAATTTATTACTATGCCGTACTGCTGCACTGAATGCTTGGGAAAAGATTTTGGACCCAGGTAATTCAGGGCCAGCTAAGAGGTACCAATGGAGAGTCCTTCCCCAAGGAATGTTGAATAGTCCCACCTTATGCCAATATTTTGTACAACAACCACTAGAAATACATGCAAGAACTTCCCACAATTTATCATTTACCATTATATGGATGGTATTTTGTTGGCAGACCCAAACCTAAAGATATTAGAAACATTGTTTGAAGAACTAAAGAAAATATTGCCTGATTGGGGACTACAAATTGCTCCAGAAAAAGTACAGAGGGGAGATTCTATCAATTATTTAGGATATAAAATAGGTTTACAAAAAATTAAGCCACAAAAGGTAAAATTAAATAGAGATAAATTGAAGACTCTTAATGACTTTCAAAAGTTACTAGGAGATATTGCTCATATATGGCCCATGATTGGTATAAAAAACTATGAGCTAGTTAATTTGTTCAAGACTTTGGATGGTGATAAAGATTTAAATAGTCCAAGAGAATTATCTGATGAGGCCGAGAAAGAATTAGAGTTGGTGGAAAAGAAACTTCAAAAAGCACATGTGGATCGTGTGGATCCGGACCTGGATTGCATACTTGTTATTTTACTCTCTAGACAATCTCCAACAGGAATCTTAATGCAAAGAGAAAGCATTATATTAGAATGGATATTTCTGCCACATAGGCCAAGCAAGAAGATGAAGATATATATCGAAAAAATTGCTGATCTGATTTTTAAAGGTAAATTAAGACTTCGTCAATTGATTGGAAAGGACCCTGCAGAAATTGTTGTGCCTTTGACTAAGGAAGAAATTGAACAATTATGGGCAGACAGTGAACCTTGGCAAATGGCTTGTAGTGACTTTTTAGGAGAGATTAATAATAAATATCCTCAAAACAAGAGAATTCAATTTATAAAGGAAACTAATTGGATCTTTCCTCATGTGGTACAGGATAAACCCATTTCTGGAGCCCTCACCTTTTATACTGATGCGAACAATTTAGGAAAGGCTGGCTACAAGTCTGAAAACTTAATTAAGGTGGCTCAGAGCCCTTATAACTCTGTCTAGAAGTCAAAACTATATGTGATTATTATGGTGTTATTGAATTTCACAGAGCCTCTCAATATAATTATTGACTCTCAATATGCAGAAAGAGTTGTTTTACATATTGAAACTGCTGACTTCATTCCTGATGATACAGACTTGACCTTACTATTCATACAACTACAGGATATCATCAGAGGTAGGATACATCCTATGTACATAACACATATCAGGGCACACACGGGTCTCCCAGGCCCTCTAGCACAGGGTAATGATGAAATAGATCGGTTGCTGATAGGAAACGTGCTAGAGGCCACAGAATTTCATGAGAAACATCATGTTAACAGCAAAGGGCCAAAGAAGAGTTTTTCCATCACTTGGAATGAAGCAAAAGAAATAGTAAAGAATTGTAACACTTGCTCTTTCTATAACCAACTGTCTTTACCTGCAGGAAGTAATCCTAAGGGTACACAGAGAAATTAGATCTGGCAAATGGGTGTGTTTCACTTTCCAGAATTCGGAAAGATGAAATATGTACATCATACTATCGATACCTATTCTGGAATGCAATGGGCGACTGCCCTGAGTTCTGAAGATGCTGATGCTGTACTTACTCACCTTTTGGAAGCCATGGCCATAATGGGAATTCCTACTCAGATTAAGACTGACAATGCTCCAGCTTACGTTTCCCGAAAAATGAAGATAATTTTTGGATACTATAATATAAAGCATATTACGGGGATACCACACAATCCTACAGGACAGGCAGTTGTGGAGAGATCTCACCGCATGTTAAAGGAGATGCTTTATAAACAGAAGAAAGAAATGAGAAAACCCAGGGAGAGGTTGCACAGTGCCTTATTGACTTTAAATTTTCTTAATGCTGATGAAAAGGGAACATCAGCTGCTGAGAGACATTGGGTAGTACAGAAATCCTCTGAGTTAAATCAACCCATCTACTTCAAAGATGTGTTGACTTCAGAGTGGAAGCTGGGATATGTGCTTCGATGGGGTAGGGGTTTTGCTTTTGTTTCAACAGGGAAAAAAGATATGGGTACCAACAAAACTAATAAAAAGTCTGCTTCAAAAATGAGTCCCTTCCTGAGGAAGAGAAGTAATTGCTCATCCTTGATATGACAAATGGATACATGGTAAGAGAAACACATTTAACAAACCTGGGGCAGGGTCTCAATTTTGTCTTTACAGGAAAACAGATACAACTATTTTTAAGACATTGACTAGACATTGAATAATTACTCACCTGCAATAGATGACAGACTGATGATGAGGGAATGTACATGACTGACTATGAGACCAACTGATACACATATGCACTACTGGGTAATCTCTCAATTCTTACTGCTTTGCATCTTGCATCTACACCTCTAAAAAAAAAGTGGTCCTGATTTGACTATTAATAGGGCTGGATTTGGATTGGGAGCAAGTGGCTTTCTCCCTTTCTAAACCCAAGCATATTGGTAAAGAAAATGTGAAAAATTCTGTCTCTATCAGTAAGGCCACCTGGTATGAGACAGAAGATAGAATGTTTAGGGACCAATATTATTGTGACTTCATCTTAAACCTTGTTTCTCTCTGAATCTATACCTTTCAAACATCCTGTCTGCATACAGTCTCCTAAAGTCATAAAAGATATGAATATCTCTTTTGAGTATCAACATTGCTTAAGTTTTCCATTGTAAATAACATTTCCTCCTATCAGCTATCTACAAAGAATCTGGAACCAAGACGGGGCCCCCACCGCAACAACTCCTACTAGTGAAACAATAATAAAAGGGAGAGTATGAGAGAGAGTAAGAGACAGGTAGACAGACAGACAGAGGCAAAAATAGAAAAATCAAGAACCTGGTGCACACCAATCAATGATTGTTTTCAGAAAATAGACTATTCAAAAATGGCTGCAAGATAGCTCTCTTATGATTATCCTCCAGATCACACTTCTAATTAGAATTCCAGATGGAGTTAACCACTATTCTGAGAATGGTTATAAATGTATATAGTCAGTTCATTATGATCTAACCATTGTTTTAGCTTTTACAGGATCCCAAAGAGATGCCATCGCCCTTAAGTCAGCAGGAAGCAACCTTATGAAAGACTACGCCCCCTTTCCCAATAAGTTTTATGCTCTGAGGGTTGTGGGTAATTATTATTCTAATAGAATAGTTATAAGTTAAAACTGGGTGAAGGACAGAACTATAATATGGCATCAAAGATCTCTTTTGAAGAAGAGAGGGGGGATAGATAGGATAGATAAAGGTAGATTGTTCTACCTACCTATACACCATTATAGCTGAATGTATGGGCTAAGATAAAAACAATTTGCATTGGCATAGATATTTGTATATTGATACAAATGTGAAATCAGTTTATATGTTTAATTGTGACAATTTGTACATTGGTACAAAGTTCAATCTGAAATTGCTTTATATAACCAAAGCAACTTGTATTTTGATATAAATCTGAATCTGTAACTATTATGTAAAACTGAATCTGAAATTGCTATATTTTATGTATACTTCTACCTCTGTTTAAAATATCTGCACATCATTGTCATGTATACTATGCAATTACTACCTTCATTTAACTATACTAGATATAATGTATGATTGTACTAGTTATGATATATGCACAAGATGTTTTATATACCTCTGTTTAGATGATATATATGTATTTACATGTCTAAAATGCTGTGGCCACTTTACATGGTAATATACCCCTGGCTAATGTTTGATAGTCCTACTAAAGGTCATTGTTCAGGGATTGTACACCCCTTATATGGGTAATCTCATTTTTAGTACAGGGTTTATTCCTTAAGACGATAAGAACTGCAGTCAACATTACTTAAGGTACCATATTCCAGTCATCTCAGATACAGGTTAGAATATCATAGATAGACAGGAATCTTCAACCATTTCATAGACCCAGAGAATATGGCATTTAACATTTGAAATTCAGCCACGAGAGACACGACGACTCCTGGTGTCACTGCTCCTTTCCCCGAGATGGTGTTGAGCATTGAGGATATTCCTTTGGAGTTTGTCCTTTTGGCAGAGAATGGCCAGTTAGGTTAGGAATTGTCCTTACCTTGATTGCTGCCAGTATACATATGGTGTCAAGCTGGATGAACAAGTTAATGGATGGAGACTGATGAAACCTGCCTGGACAGGATAAGACAGTCCCTCCAAAATTGCCCTGCTTGTGAAAAGATCTGTCAGATACCATAGGCCTATAGCCAATATGATAGATGCTCCAATGGTGCACAAAACCAGAGGTGATTGTCCAGGTAGCTGTGTTGCTGTCCTCTCCCAAATTTTGGAAGCCACTACTTCCATGTACTTCTGACTTTCAGATGATTCACCTTCCTTCTCAGGTCTTGAAGAGGTTGAAGAATGGTTATTTAAGGTTATCGCCCTATTATCCCTTAGATAAGAACACTCAAGTGTTGAATTTTCACTTTCCCATATTAACCTTTTGAAGTAATTTATATACCCTACCATCTACCAATATTCTAGAAATATATGATGTACCTTATATAGGTTAGGTTTTGATTGGAATTTGTACTTTATCCTCTCCTAGATACTACCTCATAATAATTCCTATTGTACATAGTCTTAGTTTAGAACCTTCTTAGACAAAAGGGGGAGATGTGGTGGGATTCAGGTGTCAGCTGATAAGGTCCAAAGATGCTTATCCAGGGTCCTGGGCCCCTGAAGGGGGCGTGGCCAACCCAATTGATAAGGGACTGCTGCAACTCCGGAAAGCTGTTTTTTGCCTGGTTCCTGATTGTTGGAGAGACCGGTTTGGAATCCATCGTCCACCGTTCCAGACTCCAGTCCCTGCTCAGGCTCCACTATAAACTGTTACCTGTACCATGAGTATTGGTTTATATTTTAATAAATATCTATCCTGCACTGGTGCCTTCTCAGTAAACTTTGCCTACACCCATCTGCTTAACTAATAGTCTATAGCCTGAAAGGATTTTAGATTGATGATATCCATCAGGTAGGGCAGTGCTCAGGTGACAGTTATTAGTACATTATAGTAATCTTTCCAAATAAATGAAAAATAATCAAGTTACAAAACTATATACTACATTCCTAATTTTTAAAAAATGAAATATGTGTATGATATATACCAAAATATTAACTCTGGCTTCAGCAGAGTTGAGATTACAAATCATTTCCATTTTATAAATGCTTATTTTTTATTTTCTGATTTTTAAATCCTAGCACAAACCAAAATTGGTAGGAGGAGAAAGGTCATTTTTAGAGCTTAAAAAATATACATCATATAAATTTTTGAAGAGAAAAGAAGCGTGGTCTTAAAGATTCTCTGAAAGATGAAGATGGAGAGGAGATCTCATCTCAACTGTGGATCCGGAGGAGGACTGTAATCAGCAGGGCAGCAATGAGGATGGAGAGGGTGCACACTGTGGGTACCACAATCTCTGAAGCCACATGCATGTGCCTAAGCAAGGACTCTGAAACGGACAGAGAACATGCCACCAGAACTGAACTTTGTTTTGAAGTAAAAACTAAGCAAAAAGGACCACTGTGGGGGTTTTGTTTTTGTTTTTATATTCAATTTGGAAACTCATCTATCTGTATACCAGACTGGGCTCGATTCACAGATCCTCCTGCTTCTACCTCCCAAGTGCTGGGACTAAGTGCATACACCACCAACCCAATTGTTCCCATTTGTTGTAAAAAGGAACCAAACCAGTAAATTAAACATACTTTGAAATGGCGGTCTGAGGCATAGTATGGAGACTGGCAGAGCATTCACACAGCCTTGGGAAGTCTCCACCATCACGTTAGACAGCATGAGAGCTGGAAGCATCACACGAATGCCTAAATTTCATTCTTCCATTGTTACTTTAGTAAGAGCCTGGATATGGATATGGATGATAGTTATGCTGGAATTAATTTCCAAACCTTAGCACCCATATTCCATGGGCCTCTATATTTTGACTGAGGAACTTGTAAAAGAACCTTTCAGGCTGGATGTGGTGGTGGGTGCCTTTAATTTAGCACTGGAGAGACAGAAGCAAGCCTGGCCTACAGAGAGAGTTTCAGGACAGCCAGGGCTACACAAAGAAATCCTGCCTCAAAAGAAAAACAAAAGAAAAGAAGAGAAAGAAAGGAAGAATGAATGAATCCACTGGAAACACTTCTAGCTTTGAGTTTGTTATTCTTGATATACTTCTATCGTATATACCCTTAAGATACGTAGGAGTGTCTGTGTTACAATTTCTAATGGTAATTCTTAAACTCACTTCTTTGTTAACACAAAAATTCATTAAAATGTTAAATAGTTATTTGATAATTCTTGCATGGTTTAATCTTTTAAGAGCTAAGTGGTATGTGCACCAATCCAATAGAAGACCTTCACTTTGATTTGCCTGCTGAGCACCCTGGTTACTGAAATAAATGGTCATGGGTATGTTCTCATGAAGCTCACAGTCTAATCAGCAAATCCTGCATTATAACCATGTTGTATTTGCTCTGATTTGGTGAGCTATGGTTTACATGCCTGGTTATTTGGGAATCAGGATGTTGGTGCATGTTCATATACTAGCCTGTAAAGATTGTTCATTGATAGGGTTTTTGAACCACCTCCTTTCATCCCACACTAAAGGATGATATTAAATTAAATGTATTTTTTTGATTAGCTGATTTTTCCTCTTCTTCTACCAGCTCATTTGAACAAAACTGGTAGGCACATAAATTTACAGCATAATCTAAAAGAATGATAAGAGTATTTAATTTTGTTCTTGGGAATGGGGCATGACTCAGTCAGTAAAGCTTTTGCCTTGCTTGGCCTCTAGAACCCACATAAAAATGATAAAATGGCAAGGTGCAGTGTACATGGAACTCCCCAGAGACAGGAAGAGCCCAGTGCTAGATGGCTAGCCAGTCTAGACTAGTTATTGATGAGCCAGGCCACTGAGAAACTTACTCTCTAAGAGGAGATTGAAGTTTATTGAATGTAACACTAGGTTGTCCTCTGGCCTGCAACAGGTACAGACACAGGAAAGAGCTCCCCGCCCCATTTCTCGTGTGTTGGCATGCTTACTTGCTTTCACATAATTTGTTTTGCTTTGATTTTTTGTTTTTGTTTTTTAGGTAGAATCTCTTAGCTCATGTTAGTCTGGAATTCATGTATCCCATGTTGGCCTCAATATGAATATCTAGGTGGCAGGCTGGCAGGCAGGCAGGCAGGCAGGCAGGCAGGCAGACAGACAGACAGGTAGATGATAGATAGATAGATAGATAGATAGATAGATAGATAGATAGATAGATAGATAGATAGGTAGGTAGGTAGGTAGGTAGGTAGGTAGGTAGATAGATAGATAGATAGATAGATAGATAGATAGATAGATAGATAGATAGATAGATAATTTAAAATTCTGTATAGGGCAAGAGTTTAGCTTGCTTAGTATGTACAAAAGTCTACCTTCTAGTAGCTTTATCATCCAAAAAAAATTTTAAAATGCTTTTAAGACAAAAATTAACATTAAAGAAAGATATTTTTAGTCAAAAAATGTTTGGGAATATTGATTTTAAGTAGATCATTTTGAGGCTTGTTGATTTTATCATACACAAAATTACATAGTTATCAAAGAAAAGAATGCCTTACCTGTGGCAAGCATCTGGTTGTTGATGGAACAAGTTTCCAAAGCTTTGAGATGCCAGCTTTCCACCTAATAAAAACCCACTTGATAAGCAAGGTTGCCTTATGTTTTTCTATGTTTGAAACTGTTTTTAGAATAAAATATTTTTTAAATGTATATGCATTTGTCTGTATGCCTGCATATCCATGCGGAAGTCAGAGAACAACCAGAACTCAGTTCTCCACTAACACTGGGGTCCCAGGGATGGTCGGTCGTAAGGCTTGGCAGCAAGAACTTTTACCAGCTCATCAGGGTCACCAAAACAAACACATTTTTAAATCTACCCACAGTTTGGATTTTATTAATGTTTTTGAGATGATCTCATTGAACACTAGCCACAAACTGGCTACATAGCTGAAGCTGGCCTTGAGATGCATCCCAGCGTCAGGTGTATTGACAGAGTGACAGCTGAGGGCCGTAGTCACTGACTTCACATCTAGGCTCACCGGATTCACTGTGAAGCAGTTCTAGCAAGGAAGTCTGATTTGTTTTTAATTTTTTTTTATCAAAACCTAAAGCATGCTTATAGATACAGTTAGGGGCAAGGTAGAGATGATGGGAAATTTGTAAGTTATTAGAACTATTTGGTAGCTTATTTTAAGGTTTGATTGATTGATTGATTGATGTGCCTATGTATCCATTGGGGGGGCAGAAGAGAGTATTGGAGCCCCTGGAGTTAGGAGTTGCAGGCGGTTGTGATAACAGCTGAACAAGAGCAGCAAGACTGTTTGGTAGGTTTAAAAACTTAAAACTTATTTGTTTAATCTTGGGGGCAGTGCATGTATGTATATGGCTCTGACATCTGGTGGGAAAAGATAGAGTCTCACATTTGATTTACAGAACTTTACATATTGAAGAGTAGGTAGTATTTGTTTACATTGGGGTGACTTTTTTAATTCTTCAGAATTCCCATCTGACCAATTTTTTTAAGTCTCACTGTTTGAATGTGCTTTAAATGCAAATAAGAACCTGAAGGGGTGGGTAGGGGGAAGGCAACATTTGGAGCTGGAGCTCAATGGTAGACTATGTCTTGCCTGTCATATGTAAAGCTCTGGGCCAATCCCTGGTTCCAACAACACAGAAAACAATTGCAGTTATTGATTTGCTCTGTTATAACCTGGTGCTCTCTCTGGAAGGGACTAAATTTCAATATGTGTTTACTCCATCCTAAGCAGAGGTGAGAGGCAGGGGAGACCATGTTCCCCTTCCTTAGAAGAAAGGAGAGGTATGGTGCATCTCAATTAATAATTCTTCTAAGAACAGAACAAATGACATGGGTAAGTTAACCCTACCTCTCGTGGGTTTGGAAACCCGTTGGCTGTGATGATCTTCTTGTAATACTGAACCGAAGCCTTGGGGTAGCGAGGCTTGTTTCTCCCATTGAATTCAACATAGTAGAATCCATATCTATCTGCATAGCCTTTCTCCCACTCAAACTTATCCAGCAGAGACCAGGAAGTATACCCTTTTATATTCACACCATCATTTATAGCTGTGAAAACATATACTGTTTTAATACATCTCATCCACTTAGAAGTACATGGATAGTATTAAATTGTTTCTATGAGATTTAGAAGCAAGTTTTAGTTGATAGTAGATGATAGTTTGAATTTTATATATTTCTACATAAATATATATTTATATATTGAAACATACATTTGAATATAAGGCAAACATGTTTTATCTCACCTTTTAACATTTCATTTATGTATCCTTTGAGGTACTGAATTCTCCATTCATCACAGAATTGAGTGCAGTGTAACTTTTGGGGTGCTCCGTTTTCAGTCACATGTATGGGAGGATCACCATATTGAGTCTGAAAGTGAGGCGAGAATGAATACTAAACATCTGGTTTATGAGTGGTCTGGGTCACGTGGCTGCCATATTCTAATGAAGTGTGTGTTGGCTTCAGTAGGTGTCAAATAACATGTATTGAGATGAGTAGGCAGGTGAGCTGATATGAAAGAATATAGTTCTCAGTAAGTTGGTCTTATTTGGTAAAATACATTTCAGGTCTTATTCTTTTCCATAAATTCCATTTCAAATTAGGTGGGCCTTAAAAGGACTAAATATACCTGTGAGAGGAACAGTCATTTTTTCAGGGGCATAACTACTGGTTAGTTGTCCTCTGGGAAAGTGAATACTCCAGAAAATAGCTTCTCACCCATGTGCATGTAAGCAACCCTAATTGAACTCAAGGGGTCACACAAAGACCTGAACATAGGAGACAAAATTGTCGGGAGGAAGTGGATTAAGCAAGAGTGGGGGGGGTAAGAGTTAATAGAATGTAGATGTGATCAAAATACATCACATACATGTATGGAATTGTCAAAGGATACACTTAAAATTTTAGAATAAGGAGCTATAGAGGTGACCCAATGCTGTTTTTCAGAGGACCCAGGTTTAGTTCTAACACAAATATGGCAGGCAGCTCACAACTGTCTATAACTAGTTCCAGAAGATCTGATCTCCTCCATGGGTACCAGCCACCCTTGTGGTACACATACATATATTTAGGGAAATGCTCAAACTAAATACTAAAAAAAAAAAAAAAAAAAAAAAAAGGCAGATTTTCAGTTGTAATTGGAAATGGTTATTTACATAAGCATCAGTCTGCAAAACCTATGCTTAGTCTGTGCAGAGGACCAGATTTACTGGTTTATTAACTTTTTTTGTTGTTTTGTTCTGGTTTTGTTTCTTTGAGGTAGAGTCTCATGCAGTTCAGACTGACCTTGAGCTCAGTATGCAGTATGTAGAGACTAAGGCTGAATTCTTGATCTTCCTGGGGCCAGCCATCCAAGGTCTGGCCTTGTAGGCATGTGCCTTCATACCTAGTATTTTTCAGTTTTCATTTGTAGTCATCTGAGTGTCTAATGGAAGAGACTAAACTCAGGTCTGAAAGTCTTACACAGTTTGATGGGGTAAGTACCTGGGCAAAGTTGAGAAGCCTCCTGAATCCCCATGGCACAGAATAGAGCCATGAAGACCCCATATCTAGCCAGTTGGGGTCCACAAGTTCTACTAAGTCATGGTCATTCTGGTAGCTGGGCCCCTGGTGGGAGGAGTATTTCCTTTGAGTGATGTATCGAGTGGTAAAATGACCCAGTCCCAGGAAGTCAGAGGTGCCTTTAATGTAGCTCTTTTCCTGAAGGGAGAACGTGGGCAACCTTGACATCTCCAGGCCTTGCTCTGTACTCTTTGTTCCTGGCAGGAGAGAATATGAGAATGTAACCAAGTCTTATTTCTCACAGTCATTTTGCTTTGCCCCATGGTGCTGCTGGAATGGTGGTCTATAATCTGGCCTTTGGTGCTAGTGCAATAACTTAGCCTCTTGCAGAGGACCCAAGGTCAGTTTTCAGCACCCACATGGCAGCTCTAGTTCTAGGAGCTCCAACATCCTCTTCTGACACCCAAAGGCACAAGGTACATACATGGTGCACATACATACATGCAGGCATGCATCCATACATATAAAATAAATAAAATCTTTTTTTTAAAAAAAACTGGTCTTTAAAGAATCCAGCTGGGTGTGGTGGTGCACCACTTTGGTTCCAGTGCTAGGGAAGCAGAGGCAGGTGGATCCCAGTGACTTCCAGGCCAACCAGGGCAGTTACACAGAGAAACCCTGTCTTAAAAAAACAAACCAAACAAAAACTAAAAATCTAGTGTAGTGGTATTCGGGTGTTAGCTGACCAGGCTTGGAGGCCTGTCTCTGGAGTTTCAGGAGCCTGAATGGGGGGTGGCCAGACCCCATTAAGAAGCCGCTGGGACACTGAGCTGGCCCGTTTTGCTCCTGTGTTCTTGGAGAATGGATTGGCAGCCCCTGCGTGGGACAGTTCCTATCTCCAAGTATTGTCTTAAGGTTCAATTTGTATCGTGAGTATTCATATACCCCTCAATAAATATTAATCCTTTATATGATATATTGCTGGTGAATTTTCCAAGATAATCTATCTCCTTGGAAAATACACCCTTGACCTTTTAAATTGGAGTTGTGAGATTTTTACACCATCTAAAGAATTTATTTTTTAAAATTTTTTTAACTTATGTATATGTTTATTTGTGTGTCCACATGAGCACAGTGCCTGCCAAGATCAGAAGCAGGTGTTGACTCCTCTGGACTTGGAGTTAACATGATCTGTGAGCTGCCATGTGTGGATGCTGGGAACTGAACCCTGTTCTCTGGAAGAACATCAAGTGCTCATACCTGCTGAGTCATATCCCAGCCTCTATCCAAAAAGTTTCAAAATTTGTCTTGCTTGTTATTTGTGGCTAGGGGTATAGTTTAGTAGTAGAGTACTTGACAAGCATGTATAGGGCCCTGGATTAGACCCCTGGCAGCCAAAGAATGGAATTTTTTCACTCAATAATCAGTGAGTTGTATATGGACAGCTCAGCTATCTGAAAAAAAGTAGGGTTATATTGTTTCTTACATTGAAACATCGTAATGTGAGCTCTAGGAGAAAACTAGAAAGTCATCGGTAGTAGGGGAGAGTCATGGATGTTTCCCTACATTGTTGATAGTGTAAGATGTGGCAGCTTTTATTCTAGGATTGAAAAGGTGTATCTTTTAACTAACAAGCTTCAGAGCTCTTTATCTTTACTCTGCCCACATGTTCAAATGTGCTCTCTGTAAACTGAGTAGCAAAAGGTTAGTAACAACTTACATTTTTATTGCCAAGGGGATGGCTAAATAAATGGGAAACTGAAGATGTAGCCTGCACAAGGCCCTGGGTCTAACCCTGGCACCACAGCACTAATTATAGGGGCTAGAGAGATGGATTGGCAGCTAACACTTGCTGCCAAAGGATCTAGGTTCAGTTCCCACCACCCACACATGCCTCACAGCCTCTGTAACTCCAATTCGAGGATCCAATGCCCTCTTCTAGCTTCCATGGATATCATGCATACATGTGGTATAGACATGCATGCTGACAACACAGTCATAAAATCTAAAACAATTCCTCCTAGAATAATAGTCATTATTGTTGAATGGCCATTGGTACCACAGTGTAGCCATTAGAACAAACAAGGCAAGCCAGTGGTGGTGGCACCTTTATTCCCAGCACTTGAGAGGCAGGGACCTTTGGATCTCTGTGAGTTCAAGACTAACCTGGTCTACAGACAGGCTACAAAGCTACAGAGAAACCCAATCTGGAACAAGAAAAAATAAAAAATAAATAAATAGGGCAACACTTCCTATGATATATATATATATATATATATATATATATATATATATATATTCTTCAAGGAAGAAAAGATGTAGGCTACTGATTATAACATTACATTCTTTGGCAAACAAACCATGATTTAATAGGACAATAAGGTCATTTGCAGGGAGACTATTGGCTTTGATTAAAAGGGTGAAAGGTTTGTATTATTAATATTCCTAAAACATCAGCATGTTATTACTGTCAGTCAAATTTAGTAACTAGAAGAATCACTGGGCACTATCCCTGTACTGTCTTATACAGTAGCTATTACCATATGCATCTACTCAGTAGGGCTAGATCCATTCATACTGAAGGTCTGAATTTTAAGTTAGAATACAAAGTAATGAGTTTCATGGAGTCATTTTGCACGTTGTGTTATTGTGCTATGGTAGTTTGAATGAAAGGAACTGGCATTTGTGGAATATTTGTTTAATGATGTAAAGATGTGTTGCATTCTTTTATTTTGACTTTGTAAAGCTGTGTTACATTGCCTGTCTAAAACATCTGATTGGTCTAATAAAGAGCCAAAAGGCCAGGAGCTAGGTAGGAGAGAGGGAGAGGCAGAGCAGAGAATGAATAGGAGGAGAAATGTAGGCTCAATAGAGGATCAAGGAGCTAGAAAAGGAGAAGAGGAGGATGCTAGGGGCCAGCCACCCAGCCAGCCAGAGTAAGGAAGGAAGAAAGATAGAGAATTAAAAAAAAAGTTTAAAAAAGTTAAAAAAAAAAAAAAGCTCAGGGGCAAAATGTGGAAGAGGAGAAACAGGTTAATTTAAGTTAGAAAAACTGGATAGAAATAAGCCAAGCTAAGGCCAAGCATTCATAAGAGTTACTCACCATGTATTTATTTGAGAGCTGGGTGGTGGCCCCCGAGGAGTAAAAAAAAGAAAAAGAAAAAAGATACTATCTGGAGGTGAGGCCTTGTTGGAGAAAGTGTGTCACTGGGAGTGGGCTTTGAGGTTTCATATGCTCAAGCCAGATCCAGTGTGGCGTTCTCTCTTCCTGCTGTGTACAGATGCAGATGTGAAACTCTTAGCTCCTTCTCCAGCACCATATCTGTCTACATATTATGCTTCCTGCCATGACAATAATAGACTAAACTTTTGAACTATAAGCTGGCCCCAATTAAATGTTTTCCTTTGTAAGAGCTGCTGTGGTCACGGTGTCTCTTCACAGCAGTAGAAGCCCTAAGACAGACGCTTTGTCCTTATTTACTCCCTTTCTCAGTTGGTCCCCTCTTGGCGTATATATTCTAGAACTCTCTTTTTCCCTTTCCACCCCTTCCTTTAAGATATCTTCTTCCCTTCTTTAAGTATTCCCTCCCACTAAAATTTAAAGTCTTCATTTGGAAGAAAACATCCAATGTTTATCTTTCTAATTCTGACTTATTTTGGTTAACTTATTTTCAGTTCCATCCATTTCCTACAAAAGTCATTATTATCTTTTTAATGCCCAAGTAAAATTCCTTTGTGTAGCCAATCAGTAGTGGCACACGTCTTTTATCCCAGCAAGGGTGCAGGTGGAGGGCAGAGGCAGGCAGATCTCTGTGAGTTCTAGGCCAGCCCGGTCTACAGAGTGAATTCCAGGACAGACAGAGCTGTTACACAGAGAAACCTGTGGGGGGGGGAGTCCATTGTGTGTATATATTACATTTTCATTATCCATTCATCTACTGATGAATATCTAGGATGGTTCCATTTCCTGGCTATTGTGAACAATGCAGCAAAAAACACAGATGTCTAAGTATGTCTTTAGTGTGTTTCTATTGTCCAGCCTAGTGATCTATAGCTAGGTAATTTAGTAGTTCTTATTTGTATCTACGGGTCACTATGACAACAGTGTGTAGGTCAGAGGACAACTTGAAGGAATCTGTTCTCTCCTTCCCATTGTAAACCCTGGGAAATGGAATTTATTTTAGATCATCAAGTTTGAATAGCAAGTACTTTTACTCAATTGAGCCATCTCTCTGATCCTACTTTAGCTGTTTTTAAATTTTGTTTTGTTTTGAAGGAAGCCACACTGATTTCCATGGTGACTGCACCAGTTTTCACTCCCACCAGCAGTGAATGAAAGTTCTCTTCCCGAAGCCTAGCCAGGGTGTGTTTTCTTGGCAGCCATTCTGACTCCGGTGAGATGGGCTTTCAAATCTGTTTTAATTGCATTTCCTGGTGGCCAAAGATGCCAAAAAAAAAAAAAAAAAAAAAAAAAAAAAAAAAAAAAAAAAGCCAGACACAGAAAGACAAAGGCAGCAGGTCTCCTAGAGTTAAGCCTGGTGTGCTGTCCCAGAGGCCCACCCATGGCTAAGAAGCTCTGCAGAGCAACTGTGGGTAACAGTGTCTCGCAAAAAGCTAGAAGACAGGGGCTTAATCATTTTTTGTCATAAAGAAATGATAAATAAAGTGTTTAACCTGTTGAAAACATCAGTGTACATATATACTAAAACATCACACAGCTCGATAAATATATATAGGATTTTTTAAAAAGTTTAGGGCTGGAAAATGACTCAGTGGTAAAGTGCTTGCCTTGTAAGCATAAGGACCTGATTGCCAGAACCCATGGGGTTTTTTGTTTGTTTGTTTGTTTGTTTGTTTTTTGTTTTTTTTTTAAAGGCTGAGTGTGGACTATTGAGATGGCTCAGCAGATACAGGTGTTTAGTGTGCAAACCTGTTAGCCTGAGCCCATGGTAGGAAAGAACCATCTCTAGAGCTGTCTTCTGATTCCCACACTTGTGCCTTGGCATGAACACACACACACATATACAATAATTTTTAACTTAACATGGTGGTATGTGATTATATATTGTATATTTAATGAAAATAGTCTGGAATATCTGAGGACAGAATCACTCACAGCCAAGCCATGACAGTCACCTACAATCCCATCACACAGAGCTCTGAGTTCAAGGTCAGCCTGGTCTACAAAGCAATTTCCAGGACAGCTAAGACTGTTACACAGAAAACTCTGTCTCGAAACAAAACAAAAACAAAAGGCTGGAGAGATAGCTCTGTCCTCTGATATTCCAGATTATTTTTATTAAATACACAATACATCACCATAGTGGTATGTGTTTGAATCCCAGCACTGGAAAGGCAGAGTTAGGTGGATTCCTATAGTTCACTGGCCGGTTAGCCTCTCCTACTCAGCAAGCTCTGCCTCAGTGAGAGAAACTGTCTTAAAAAACAAGATAGATTGTGACTGATGACCAGCTAAGGAAATTATCCTCTGGCTTCCAAATGCATATGCATACATGTGCACACACACCTGAACACATATACTTGCACACATGAGAAGCTAAGTTAGAAACAAAACCGTGACATAGCTCACCAATGTGGTCCTTCATGATTTGGGGGTAGTCACCAGCATAAATAGGGTTGGCAAACCAACCGAGACAGAACTGTAGGTATCTCTCAGCTGCTTCAGCATCGCTGGGGTTGTTGATGTCCACAGGTTCCCCCCAGTCACAGTTTAGTGAAATTCCCACCATGCCTTAAAGGAAGGAAATTGAGGTAGAGAGAGGTAAGATCTGGCTCCTCTGGGCCTGTGTCTGAGCCTGAGAGTCCCAGCTCACCTTGCTGTTTGCTGCGCCATGTGTTGTTATAAGAATGCCAGACTTGGGCATGTGCCTGAAAAAAAGAATTCATTCATATACCTGGCTCTTCCATTCCCCTGCCTGCCTGTCTTCTTTCTTCCTCCTTCCATTTCTTTCTTCCTTTTGTTTATTGTTTGGCAGGAGGGGGTTGCAGAAGACCACTTGCAGGAGTTGATTCTCTCCTTCCATATCAGGAATTGAACTCAAGCTGTCATCCTCAGCAGCAAGTGTCTACCCACTGAGCAATCTTGCTGGCCAGGGTGTGGCCTTTCTTATCTTCCCTACTCTTGAGCTCCACCCTCAAATTTCCCATGTTTCCAAATCCAGCCTCAAATATCACAGACCCTCTCCCTCTGACCTACAGAGATACTTGCTTCCTTTATTGTGGAGAAAGTAAAGTCTAAGTGGGCAGAAGCCACTTGATATGTTTGTGGCTATTGCTACCCCAACCCTACATGAGGGACTGAATCTTGGGTCTTGCCTGTGCCAAACAAGTGTTCTACTAACTGAGCTATCCCCCAACCCATCATTTATTGTTTCTAAATTGTTCACATAGGTCTCTAGAAAGGCAGTAGTGCTTCTGGGAACTTAGAGGAAGTGTGAATTCCTAAGGCCCCTCGCCAGGACTTGCTGAAGCCCGGGAGTAGGGCCCAGCAGCCTGTGTGGTTTGTTCCTTTTTTGTTTTGAGGCAAGGTCTCTTGGAACCCTGACTGTCCTCACACCAGCTATGTAGTCAAAGCTCAGTCCTCCTTGTTACTCTGTACGGTTTTGTTTCCACTGTGTGAAGATGTATCTTTGTTTTGCTTCAGTGCCTAAGGCAAGCTAAATGGCCAGTAGCTAGGCAGGAAGAGAAATATAGGCTGACTTCCAGGGGGAGAGGAATGCAGGAAGACTCTGAGGTATTAAGCTATTGAGACACAGAGGGAATCTGCTGTACAGGATGGAGGAGTGGTAAAGAGCCACTTGGCAGAACGTAGACTGATAGAAATGGATTAATTTAAATTATAAGAGCTAGTCAGAAACAAGCCTAAACTAAGGCCAAGCTTTCAAGGCTGGTGGTCCAAAGAAAGTACAAGGAAAAAAATCAATATACCTCCTGCCTCCACCTTTCAAATGCTGGGACTACAGGCATGTTTTCACCAAAGCCACCTGCAATCTTTGTTTAAACGGGTTTACATTTGCTGAAGTTTGAGATCATTCATAAGAAAGCACAAATTTTCAGTCTGTAAAGGTTTCGAGTAATGAAAAGCCTTTATTTCATCATTCTCTTTCTCTGTGTGTGTGTGCGCGCGTGTGTGCATGTGTGTGTGAGTGTGTGTGTGTGTGTATGTCTGTGTCTGTTTGTGTGTGTGTGTGTGTAAAATAAATCCTTTTCTCACCAAGTTGCTTTAGGTTCAGTAAGAATGCCTTCCTCTCCTATTTGAATGCTTAGTCACCAGGGAGTGGAACTCTGAGATCAGGAAGATTAAGAGGTAAGGCCTTGTTGGAGGAAGTATGTCACTAGTAGAGGTGGGCCTTGAGTTTTCAAAAGCCTAGCCCAGGGCTGGGGAGATGCCTCAGAGGTTAAGAGCACTGGCTGTTCTAAAGGTCTTGAGTTCAACACTGGGCAACCACATGGTGGCTCGTAGCCATCTGTAATGAAGATGCCCTCCTCTGGCACACACACATATTCACATACACACACTCACACACATATGCCCTCATCTGGTGCCCTCCTCTGGCCTGGAGGATGCATGCCTGCAGGCAGAACTCTGTATACATAATAAAAAAATCTTTAGGGAAAGAAAAAAAAACCTATATCAAGCCCAGTATAGTCTGTCTGTCTCTGCCTAGTCAGGATTTATCCCTCAGCTCTCTTCAGCTTGTTGCCATGTTCCCTGCCATGACATTAATGAACTAGGCCTCTGAAACTTTAAGTAAACCCACAGTGAAATGTTTTTCTTTTTAAGAGGTGTGTAGTAGAGACAGCTGACATAAGCTCTTGGGAGCTCATGAGCTCTGGACCAATAGCGATGGAACCGGCATGGGACTGACCTCTGTATGTTTGTGACAGTTGTGTAGCTTGGTCTGTTTGAGGTGCACCTATCAGTGTGATAAGGTAGTTGAGCTGGCTTTTTGGAACCTATTCCCATGCTGGGTTGCCTTGTCCCACACTGATGCAGGACAGGAGTTTGGTTCTGCCTCAACTTGATGTGCCCTGCTTTGTTGACATCCATGGGAAGCCTGCCTCTTTCTGAACAGAGACGGAGAAGTGGATGGGGAGGAGGGGTAGATGGGAGCTTGGGGAGGGAAGGAGGAGGAGAAAAGGAAAAGGAAACTGGTTAGTATGTAAAATAAATGAAAGTGTTTAATTAATATAAAATAAAGAGCTGTGTGGTCAGCCAGGCAGTGGTGGTACACACCTTTGATCCCAGCACTTGAGAAGTAGAGGCAGGTAGATCTCTGTGAATTTGAGTCCAGCCTGGTTCACAAAGTGAGTTCTAGGACAGCCAGACTATACAGAAAAACCCTGTCTTGAAAACACAGAAAAAGAAAGAAAAAAAATCTGTCATGGTCATCGCAGCATTAGTAAGACCCTAAAGTTAAGGTTAGTAACCCTGATCCAGCTTTTTACCAAGGTCCTAGGGATTGAACTCAGTTCCCCATGCTTGCATGGCAAGTGCTTACAGATTAGGCTATCTTTATGGTCCCTATACTTGTTACTTTACTAGCTGGTAAGTAGGAAAAATAGGATGAATGCAGGAATTGTCTGCTGATGTAGAACATTGCCCAGACAGTATCACAATCCCAACTGCTCAGTTCAAGAACTCTTAAGTCAGGCTAGAGCAGTGACTCAGTAGTTAAGAGCACTGGCTGCTCTTGCAGAGGACCCTCATTCAGTTCCTAGCACCCACATAGCAGCTCACAAACACCTATAACTCTAATCCCAGGAGATCTCACTCCCTTTTCTTGGCCTCTCAGAGCACTGCATCACACATGATGCACCACCTATCTACATACAGGTGAAACATTCATTGCATAAGTTAAAAATAAATCTTTTTAAAATCTCAAGTTACCAAGCAGTGGTGGTGCACACCTTTAATCCCAACAGTCCAGAGACAGAGGCAAGTGGATCTCTATGAATTCAAGGCCAGCCTGGTCTACAAAGACAGTTCCAGGACAGCCAAGGCTACACAGAAACACTGTCTCAAAACAAAACACCAGACAGGTGTATCTCTGAATTTGAGGCCAGCCTAGTGGTCTACAAAGTGAGTTTCAGGACAACCAGGGCTATTAACAGAGGAACCCTGTCTTGAAAAAACAAATTTTACACTGTATACATAATAAGTAAATAACTCATTTTTTAAAAGTCAATTTTATAAAAAGTAAGAGAGCTATGAGAATCTTATCCCTGACGTGAACTCAAGTTAATGTGTCCCCATGGCCTGTTTTCCAGTCAGGTGTCCACTGGAGAGAATACCAAGAGCTGTGTCCCCACCACGCTTGTATTTTCACTTCTGTCTTGTAAGTAAGCCCGTGTCTGTGTCCTTCCTCAGCTTTCTGGCTATGCTACACACCTTCTCTGAATGTCTCCTTCCTGTTCATGATGATGCCACTGACTGCCCTGTAAACTTCCATTTTAACTCACAAAGCAGAGACAACCCTCAAGCCCACGTGTCTTAAACTGGAAAAGGATGTTCCTGCCTTGCTCTCTGTTGATGTTTCCCAAATGTCCTTCCCCCTTCTTTCCAAAACCAAGGTCACGACCAGTGACTATCTGACCCCTTCCTGCTGTTTTTTGTAACCTTTGGTCTCTTCTATTCTTGTATATTTCGCCCCTCACTAACTATCACATACCCCTTCTTCCTATCATCGTTCTTCACAAAGTTTATGCCTACAATATGACAGATTTCCAAATGCCTACCCCTCTCCTCTTGGTAAGAACAACAGCAGCCACTATAGTACTTCTACCACAGTGAGATGATTTGACTTGCCTTGTACATATCCTCAGACTATAAGGCCCACAGCAATACTAATGTGGCAGAGGATCAGTGTGAGCCCTGAGGTGATGACTCCACCTGGAGCCCAACCTTCATCCCAGAAGGATCTGGCTTACCTTAATGATATGGTGTGCAGCCATGTACAGGCCAGTGCCTTGGAGCCTCAGGCCTGGTGCATGGAGACCAGTCTCATAGCCTTTTTCTACCATTGTCTGCAGAGACAGCAATGGGGACACCAGGACCATGAGGGACAGCAGGGGACGTCTCTGTCTCCCCATCTGAAGAGGAACCCCTACTTACCCGGGGATCACTGAATGTGATCCAATACTTCACTCGGTCCCCAAAGACCTCAAAACACAAGTCAGCATAGTCCCTGAAGTATCGGGTCATGCTCACATTCTGCCACCCACCATATGTGACCTGGAGCATCTGCCAACAGAGAGAGAAGCTGGTGCTCTAGAGAGACTCTGAAGGAGATAGATGAAGTGTCTGGGTAAAGTATGGATGACTACAGTACTACAGTACAGGGATGGGAATAAAGATGCAGGGTGGGGCACAGAGCCTCTACAGCAAGAGAGGAAGGGAGCAGAGAAAGCTGGGAGTTCCTGCTTAGGAAGAAGCTGATAGAATGGATATTTAAGATGTAAACTGGGCACAGAGGCACAAGCTTTTCATCCTAACACACAGAATATGATAGTGGGGAAATGTCTAGAACATCCACTGTGACAGCAGAAGGCCTGGCACCAGAAGGAGAGCCCTGGTGAGAATTTTAAGGGTCTTGCTGAAGTCAGGGCACTTCCTGGAGCCTCAGCTATTGGTGTGAGGTAACTTCTGTGGCAGAAGCCTCCTGCCTACTGCTTGAGCACAGCCAGTCAGTTAGTGGAGGTTGCAAACCTGCTGTGACCTCTGCCCCAGCCTTTACTTCCAGTCACCTTAGCTTGGAGTTGGGGACCTCAGGCCATTCCTCCAGTCTCCAATAATGCTCTACAGCATGCCCCTCCCACTCAGAATCCCAATCCCCCCACCTCCTCTCTCTGCCCTTCGGTGCATGGATTACACCCCACCTTATCCCCCATTCCTTCTTAAAACTTTGGATCTGGCACCATTAGGCACAGGTCACAGGCAGCTGTATCCGTGGCTTTGCTGTGATATCTGGGCCCAGATGAAGGAAGGAAAAATTACTGGATTGTTGATAGCAATTTCCAAAGCATGCTGGGGCATGGCTGGGGCATGGCTGGGGCATGGTTGGTCATAGGTCATAGGAAAGAAAGGCTGAACAAAACCCATGGGATACACTAGGTCACCAAACCTGAGTCCAAAGGCATTTCTTGGACTTGGGCTTAGGCTTCTTTAGCTTTTGTAAAGTACTTGCCTAGCATGCACAAGGCTCTGGGTTCAGTATCCAGATGCATACATACGCATACAAGGTTTTTTTTTTTCATTATTTTTGCTTATGCCAAATGTGTAAAACACTGGACCACACTCTTCATTTTACCACAAGCAGCATGGCCTCCCAGCTAATGCTTATGCACTGTGGGGGGGGGTGCAAATCAACCACAGGTGTCTTCCTCAATCCCTCTCCACCTTATTTTTCTGCTCATAAATTTGATTCTGCTAGGCTGGTGGCTGTCTTCAGCAAGTGCTAGGATTACATGCCACCCATCATGCCCTGCTTCTTATGTGGGTGCTGAGATGGTCCTCCAGCCTCACGCCTGTGCAGCAAGTGTTATCGAAAGAGCTTTCTCTCCAGCCCCGGGGATGTTATGAAACGTCCTCATGAGTAAGATCCTGTATCTCATAAAATGATGTTGCTAGCTCATGCCTTTCATGCTTCCTCCTCTGCCTTGTGGGGACACAGCTCCCCCTAGAGGTCATAGTGCTCAAGATTCCCTGATTCCTTTGGCATTTAGTCTTGAACTTCTCAACCGCCAGAACTGAGATAAACTTCTGATGTTTCTAACTGAACTAATCTGGCATTCTGCCACAACACAAATAAGATAAGACAGTCATTCCGCACATCTTTTTATCGAGAGCCAGACCCCAGGCTCTGCTCATTTTCTTGGTCACTTTAGGTCCTCACAGCAGTCTACCTCCTGCTGAACCACGCTCCTCTAAGGCAAGCCTAGCCCTCACCTGAGGCAGATCCCAGTGGTGCAAGGTCACGATAGGGGTGATGTTACTCTTCAGCAGGGCATCAATGAAATCACTGTAGAATTTGATTCCTCTTCTGTTCACCTGTTCGGCTGTAAGTGAAACAGAACTTGGCCTTTCCTGTGAGGTACAGTATTCTGGGGTGCCATGGCCTTCTGCAGGCAGAAGCACCCACAATGTCCTGAGCCATAGAGGAATGCTGTTGGTATGCCTGAGTCCACTTACCTGCTGAACCCATCCTCCCGGGCTGGTCACCCTCATTCCTTCAGTGCCTAGGGACTATTGTAACTCACCTCTGACACCTGTGGGCAGGATTCGTGGCCAAGACAGGGAGAATCGGTAGTGGCTGACATGTAGCTCCTTCAGCAGGGCAATGTCCTCCTGTATAGACAGGTGGGGAAGAGAGGAAGACAAGGCTTGGGGGTCTAGAGAACCATACATATCTATAGCTCCAAGTGGCGTCCTCTATAAGGGCTGTACTATGAATTCCCTCTCCATACTGGCTCACAGACAAAGGGTTTGGGGGAACTATTGAGAAGATATGTAAGATTCCCATAAACCCAATGAGGAAAGAGGTTCTGAAGGTGAGCTGCCTCATGCCCTCCTGCAGGCTGAATTGCTGGTCTTCTGGCACCTGATTGCTTTGACTAAGGTACTGGCCCATCTCATTTTCCTCCTACATCCTGGCACTCACAGCCCTAATCATCTCTGCCCCAACCTCTGTGACTGGGTACAGGGTGATTAGCAGAGCATCAGGTTGACATTGTCAGTGAAAGGTCCCCATACTTCACTCTCCACCTCTCAGGCAGGATGGCACACACAGCCCCCTTCACTCACGTGAGCTTTATAGTAGCTGTCACAGGCTGCATCTGCTGTGTCACCCCCTAGTACTTGTCCCTTCTCACTGTGTGTGAAGGCATCCCAGATGCTGGGCCCTTTCCCATCCTGGTCCCAAGCACCTTCTGTTTGGTAGGCAGAACTGCCCACACCCCAGGAGAAACCTGCAAAGAGAGACCCCACACCAGGCCTTGGGCCACCCCAGTTTCACCTATGTTGGGAATTCCAACCATGCTTCCCAAGCTCAGGGCTGGGATTCCAAGCACTTGTGAGTCACTGAATGGATGTGGGTACTGGGAGCTGAACCCCAGTTCTCTACAGAGCAGTGAGCACACTCTTGTTTATTTTTCTTTTCTTTTTTCTTTCTTTCTTTCTTTCTTTCTTTCTTTCTTTCTTTCTTTCTTTCTTTCTTTCTTTCCTTTTTTTAGACAGTCTTTCCCTGTGTAGTCCTGGTTGTCTTGGAACTAACTCTGTAGACCAGACTGGCCTCAAGCTCACAAAGTTCCACCTGTCTCTACCTTCTGAGTGCTGGGATTAAAGGCATTTGCTACTACCTCCCGGCTTAGCACTCTTAACTGACAAATTCTGGTAACTTTTTAAAAGTCTCTGGGTTAGGGATGTAGCTCCATGCCAAAGTGCTTGCACAGCACGGACAAGGCTGTATTCTGGATTTCACTTCTATGTACCACATAGATATATTGATAAACCAAGACCTCCCCCCATACACACACATACCTATCAGGAAGTTTTATTTAGAACATCCATCTGGAGGTGTTTCCCAGTCTACCAAACCAGAGCACCCAATTCCTTGGCAAGTCAGCCAAGATAGGCCAACAGAGACAGATACACAGTCTGAGGACAGAAGGGTAGAGGAATGGACATACCAGGTGGAAAGGTTCCATAGTAGAAGGATGCCTCTTCTGGGGATCCTCTCCTGGCAGCCTCCACCCTGGGCATCAGCAGGATCCACCCAAGGATGATGACCCACACTGGCTTCATGACACCCAACCCTCCTCCATGCCAAGAGTCCCTGTCAGAGCTCAGGGACACAGGCCAGGAAGGGAGGAAGACAGGAGAGTGATTGGTTTGGGCACAGAGCAGCAGTGTGAGGAACCCTGTGTTAAACAGTCGGCATAAGCAAGTCTAATGGGCTAGACTTCAAACTAGCCCCCTTCCCTGATCATGGTGTAATGGAGTGCTGGGGCCCACATATCTCAGGGAACCCTTAGCTAATGGGGAACCCATCTCTGTTTCTAAAAGTTCCAGTCTGCTAGGGGAGCCCAGCAACCCAGAAGCCTTCCTACATCCCCCCTGGGTTGCCTGTATGGGGTGTTGTCTCCTGAATTAGGGCCCTCTGTCCTTAGCTGTCAGTGAAACCTCTTCCCATTGGGACCCTGTCTTACCCAAGATGGTCCTCAGCTCTTGATACCCCCAGGGCCACTGTTGTCAGCCACCACTCAGCTGAATGACTCCTGGAGTCTGCACTTCCCCCAGAGCAGAGCCCACAGACCTGGAAACCTCTAGTAGGGGGTGTGGTCTGTGGCCTGATCCCAACAAAGAGTTTCAGTAATCCCACAGTGAGGACATAGGCCAGAGTGCTGAGCTGGCCAGAGGGGATTGAGTCAGCAGTAGTCTGGGTGCTAGGTCCTGGGCATCCAGCTGGCTCCCTGTCAGGGAGAAGGGCTGCTAGGTGGGAGATGACCTAGTCCTCCCAGCTCCTTCTGGGCCTCACATGCAACCTAAAGCACAGTCCTGGAAATCCTGAGACAGAGTGGGGGTGGAATGGATGATGACATCTCAGTTGACTTCTCACTGTCAAAGAAAATCTCTCAGGAGGGTGCTGCTGGGTTTTTCACCTAAGCCCCCTCTCCCCAGACCCCTCATCCTTCCCTCAGTTTCCTTATTCTGCCATTGATGATGCCTGTGAACATGGATGGAGGCTTCTACCACCTGCTCCCATCCCAAGGCCATTTTCCTGACAATGAGCACCCATCAAAAAGCCTCCCTTCAGCTGGGCAGTGGCGGCACCTTTAATCCCAGCACTTTGGAAGCAGAATCAGGTGAACCTCTGTGAGTTTAAAGCCAGCCTAGTCTACAGAGTAAGTTCCAGGGCTACATAGAGAAGCTTTGTCTTGAAAACCCAAAAAGCCTCCCCTCTAGCATCCCCTCCCTCCACTTAGCCTGAAGCCTCCTTGCTTCCACATGTGGGCATGTGTCTCAGCCCACAGACCTTACCCTTTGTGCTTGATTCTTGTCTATTCTCTAGATATTCACTAGGCCTTCACTTCCTCCTTCAGGAAGTCCCTAGATCTGCCCACCCCTAGTCCTGCAGCCCTGTGACCCCATGTCATCTGTGAGTTTGTCCCTGACTTCTCTTAGAGCCCCACTCCCCTGGGATACAGAGGCATGCCTGCCCTTTCACCCATATCCCTAGGGCCAACGTAATGAGGGCTCAGTATTGTGGGATGAAACTAAATTTTATACTTGCTATAAAAATGGCTTATGCTGTGTTTTGGTTACTCTTGTCAGCTTGTTAATCTTGATGGGATTTGGAGTCACCATGAAGACACATCTCTGTGTATATCTGCTAGGAAATATCTAGGTAGGGTTAAATTAAAGTAGGAAGACCCACCGTGATGTGACCATAACCATCCCAAGAGCTGAGGTCTTGACTGAATAAAAAGAAGTGAGCTGAATACCAGCTTTCATCTCTCTCAGCTTCCTGAGTACAGAGGCAATGTGGCCAAAGACTTCCTGCTTCTACTACCCTGCCCTCCTCCTTCCTGTGATGGCCTATACCCTGGAACCATGAGCCAAAACAAGCTCTTTTCTAAGCTGTTCTTGTCTGGTATTCAGTCCCAGCAACAAGTAACTGAGACCCTGACTGGGCTGTGTCCCACAGCCTTTACAGATTGCTTGATTTAATCCCAGTGGCTGAGTCAGTGCTGTAGTGGGATTATGTTACATTGTAAATAATTGTCCCACCTACTGGTTTAATAAAAATGCTGATTGGTCCAAGGCAGGCAGGAAGTGTAGGTGGAGCTACCAGACTAAGAAAACTCTGGGAACAGGAAGAAAGGAACAGAAATACCACAGAGACGCCAGATGAGCCAAAAGATGCAGAGGACACCTATGCTGCTCTGAGAAATGGTACCAAGCTGCATAGCTGAACAGGGTAAGAATCATGGGTTAGATTAAGAGCAAGAGCTGGCAAGTTATATGCCTGGGCCCCAGGTCAATCAGCATACAATTAATATAAGCGTCTGTATGTTTCAGTGGGACCATGGGACTGTGGGTCTGCCAGTCCAGGCCTCAAGGCTAGGCTGAAAAGCCTGGAACAGAAACCTCATACAACACAATGGGGTTGAAAGAACTCAGTTTTGAGAGGAGACCCTTCTAGAAATGACCTCTGGCTTTCAGGTCTCTCCTACCAGGTCCAAGGGTCCCTGGCATATCCACAGATGGCAAATGCTTCTCAGAGTAGATGCTAGGACCAGTTCCCTTCCCAGAGTGTGCTGACTGAACTGAACGGAGATGAGCAGTAATTTTGTTTCTTTTGTGATAAAGTACTCAGGGAGAAAGTGTTTTTAGCTCACATTTCCAGGTTATCGGCTACTAATGCCAGGAAATCAGAACAGCAAGAGCTCAGGACAGCTGATCACATTGCTGCTGTAGCCAAGAGGCAGAGAGGAATGAAATAATACAGACATGTTACTGTACAGCTCACTTCTCTTATGCAGTCCAGGACCCAAAGCCCAGGGAATGGTGCCCTCTATAGTGAACAGGTCATCTCACAACAATTAATGTAGTTAAGACAATCCCTCAGAGGCTCTTCTCCTAGGGGACTACTAGATTGTGTCAAATTGACAATGTTAATCAACCCTCAGAGTCCCTCCCCTCATTCTTACTGCCCTTGGGGCCCTGTGTCCTCCACAAGCCTATCTTGTGGATAGAGTAGATGGAGTCTGAGGGGGCTGGATGGAAAGCTGGAGTGGGGTACACGGGATGGTGGGAATGAGGGCTGACCTCACTGAGTCTTGGGCATGGTCCTTGAAGGATATGGGAACAGTTCCCAAATTGTACACAGCAGGAAGGGGCGCGGTCACAGATAGATGGGGCAACTGGAGCATCCATCCCAAGTGTGTTCTGGGACCTGGTGGGCTAGGATCTTTTCTCTCTTTACATCATCCCCTGTAATGCCAAGCCATGTTCACAACCGAAAGGGCTGCTGGGTATCTTCTAGTGACCACAGCCCATGGGGGCTATTTCGGTGGTGCCCCCTTTCCACCGGGTAGGCTCCAGGCATGCTGTGTTCAAGGCTGACAGTGGCAGGAAGCTTACCACTTTAAGAGCTGATGTCATCTTTGAAAAATGTCCCTGCCCAGGAGCCTGGGTCTCCTGGTGTTTATGTTGGAAAGGCTGGTCCGCCCAGCATGGTGGGGCTGCCTGGACTTTGAAGAGAGGCTTGGCTCTAATCCTACTGACTAGGCCTGGCTCTGGCTCAGAGGGGAAAGGGCCTCCTAGTTGGTACTCTCCTCACTGTTCCCTCCAGTGGTTGCCTGAGGTCTGCATAGGGTTCCAAGTCCCTGATGGTCAGGCTGGGCTGATGAACAAAGTGTGGTAAAGACTGGGAGGCCTTCTTGCCCCTCCAACACCAGCTTCTTTCTCTTTCTTGACATCAAGGGACTGTGAAGATGGCACCCGTTGCCAATGCCCTATCGGGACCCCAAACTCAGCCCGAACTCTGTGACTATAATGATAGACTTCACTAAAATGAAGGATCTGGTTCCCAGTCCTGATGACACCGTGGGTTCCCAGGCATATGCATGTGGAAGCTGTTACCATTCTGGCAGGAGTGAAATTGTTCTCAAGAGAGACTAGGGAAACCAAGTGCTAGTTGGAGAAAGTTTGTCTCCAAGAAAGAGATTTCCCACAATTCTCAGAAATGGTAAGACTGGAGCTGAGACAAAGGGTCTCACTTTGACCAGGACTGTTCTTAACTCTGACCTTCTACTAAAGTATTTGTATGTGTACCTCAATATTCCAGTACCTGCAGAGACCAGAAGGGGGTGTTCGATCCCCTGGAGTTAGGCATAATAATAATAAAAGAGGTGACAGGTGTTTTCAGGCATGTTAGTTTAGATTTCATATTAAAAGAAAGATAGTCAGAACAGCTTGGAAACTGAGAAAGGGAGCTTGGCAGGGACAAGAAGGGCTGGCCCAGCTAGTCAGGTTACAGTATCTGTGCATTGGGTGGCTCCAAGGGCCAGCTCAGTGTGGGAAAGAGCTCTTGTAGAGTTATGAGGCAGGGTTGGTTTTGAGGGCCAGGGGGGGGCATGGTGAGGAGGTCAGTACATGGGGTCTTTCCTCATTTCTGCCAGTTGATGCTGCATCCTGACCTCCAGCCTTTCACTTTGGCGTTCCTAACTGAGCAATACCAGTACCCACTTCATGGGGTCACTTTAACACGGAACACCAGGATGGTTATAAGTACTGATCAAGTTATGCCCAGCAGAGAGGAAAGTCTTCAGAAGGAACCCTGTCACCAACACCTTTATATTCTCCAGGGGAAAATCTAGGTTTGCCACTTTTCAGGAGGCTCTGGACAGGGCACACACCTCTGGAGGTGAGGGTTGTGTAGGGGGCCTGGTTCTGCCCTGTGAAGACTGGATTCCCACCTGTGAGAATGTGCATGGAACTCAGCAGGGAGGTGGCAGGACAGGAGACACAGTCTGCACAGGAGACTTCTGTCAGTTCCTGTCATCATCAGGGCTCAGGATTTCTCCCCACAAGTGAGGGAGTCACTGCATTTGTTGCAGGCACTAGACAGTGCCTTTCCAGCTGATTGCACATCTACAGACCTCAACAGCTAAGGTCTCAGTTTCCAAGACTGCCCTCTCTTTATTTAAAACATGTATATTTTATTTAAAATTGGGCCTACAATGGTGTCACATGCCTTTAAGTCGCAGTGCTGGGGAGGCAGAGGCAGGAGGATCCCAAGGGCTTGCTGGGCAGCCTCTAGACTAATAAGCAAGCCCAAACCTCAGTGAGAGTCTCTGCCTCAAACAAGACAAAATGAAATGGATGTCTGTTAAACAATAACCTAAGATTGACCTGGAGCCTCCACATGCATATACATGCACACTCACGCATACATATATATACCCACTTACATATACATACACACCCCCATGCATATATACACAAAAAGAAGTTCAAACTCTCAGGAAAGTTGGACTGTTCACACTATTATCTACTCTATACTAAACTCATTTCATCCCAAGTGGGTAGAGCCCTTTAACCCTCTCTCTGCCCAGAAATCCTTCCTTTGTAGATGCATTTCAGACCTAGCTATAAACATCAATTCACTTCACCTTAAGCACTTCAGCAGGCATGCCATTGGCAACTCTCCTTTGTTTTCCGTTTTCTTCTGGGGGTGACATTTGCTAACAGGGAAATAACACTAACCCTATGCATACTGCTCTGTGAGTTTCCATAAATTTGGTCACCTGGGTGGCCAACCCATTGTGAAGATGCCATTATGACCTTGCTCCCTGCCTAACCTGATGCCCTAGTGAGCACCTTTTTAAAAAACTTCTAGAGCAAATTCTTGCAGCTCTCCTAGCTTCCTGTGTGAGTACCAGGCTGGAGTACACAGTGTGAGAACGACAGTTTTGCAAGCATGCATTGGACAGGTGCTCATGGCTGTGAGTTGAAGATGCCTGAGGAGAGCATAAGGTACTCATCACTCCCTACCTAGACCCCTGAGACAGGGTCTCTCACTGAACCTGGAGCTAAGTGATCCTCCTGCCCCAGTAATGTACAGCACTGGGGTCATAGGGCATACCAGCTTTTTACATGGGTGCTGGGGCATTGAACTCTCTCCTCAGGCTTGCTCAACCCACTTATTCACTGAGCCATGTCCTCAACCCTTGAAATGACACATCTCTTAATCTCCCTCATGAGTTGACATAGTTTTAAAGTTATATGTGTGTGTGTATATATATATATATATATATATATATATATATATATATATATATATGCATCTGTGAGAGGGTATATACACATGAGTGCAGGTGTCCTTGGAGTCCAAAAGAGGATATTGGATGCCCTGGAGTTGGAGTTTTAGATAGCTATAAGCTATCCAATGTTAGTGCTGGGAATTGAATTCAGGTCTTCTGGAAGAGAGCAGTTTGCACTTTTAACTACTCCTAAACAATTATTCCAGCCCCTTGTTTGTTATTTTTAAATCCTACTGAAGTATATGTATGTCTTACTCTCTGGCTCTCAGATCCTGTTCTTGGAACAAGACTGAAGGAATGCCTCATGAAGAAGTAATCATATTGGAATTTTCAGGACATTTCAAGGGTTTGTAGTCCAAATATGTAAAATTGTCACTGTTCCAATAAATCTGGAATGAATTGACATTACCCACACTGAGCAAACCTATATATCTAGCATGTACATGTGTGTGTGCAAGCATTCATGAACACACACACACACATTCCTGTCTCAGTCTAGACACTGACATTAGCAGAGCATCCATTGATTCCAGACCAAAAGATCCCCTTAAGCAGACCCCACTGCCCAGGATTCCTGTGGGGCCCAGGCTTGGGAGGGGGGGCTGGTTTGAGAAGCAGCTTTCACTCCTGGAGGCTGGCACCCATGCTGAGGTGAGTGATGGTGATGGGTCTAAAGAGGCCAGTGCTTCCAGTACTGAGCTCATCTTCAGAGGATTTCTGGTATTTTCTTCCCCCATCCTCACAGGGAGCCCCACTGTTGTTTTGTCTGTTGCCAAAATTTACTTGAGGCTCCAAGCTCCAGTTTGAAGGAATGGAGGAGGTGAGCTCTGGGGAACTATGGAGTCAGTCCCTCAGCTTTCCTCATTGTCGGCTCTGGAGTCCATCTTCCAGAACATCCATCAGAGACCAACCTCACTATTATTTAGGAGACAGAGAGAAGCTTCTCACTCTACTCTTGTCTGTTTTTATTCAGTACTGGATCTTCACGGATTTTTACCCAGGGCAATACTATCTAAGGAAAAAAAGGAAGGGAGGTGAGGGGGGCTATTGACTTTGCTTCGACAAAGAACTGTTCAAGCACCTAGAAGGATGGTCACTGAGCAGGGAGCATGCCTGGGGTGGGGCTGGGACTCTGGTTTGACATGCCTTAGAGACCACCTCCTCTGGGAAGAGGCACCAATCTAGAGGAAGGGATCCTGTGTCTCCAAAGAGAATGACATTGATGGCACCTTTTGAGAAATAATTGGCCACTGTTGGCTTGTGGTGATGGCAAAAGTTTTGTGAAATAATAACCAAGAACCCAAACTTTGGAAGCCTCAGCCTACATCAGCATGGTGCTGCTTTCCAGAACTGGCTCTCTTGAGCCATGAGAGGGACCTCCATGCTCATGGTGAGCCGGATGAACAGGCAGGAAACACAATTCACATCAAAGTTACTTAGCCTAGAGAGAGGGTAGGGCCTCTGATGGTTTTCTCAGGAGTCCATCAGAGCCACCTCCAGCAACAGTTCTTATCTTGGTGGCTTCCATATGCTGAGCTGCTTTGGTTTTTCTCTGTACTGATTGATGTCAGTCACCCTAGGAGCAGAAAGCTAAGCCATCCTATGCCACATGGAGAAATGGAAACTGAGAATGGCCAGCAGTCACAGACAGACTAGACTGAAGCTGAGTGTGGTAGCACAGCCTGTAGTTCCAGCTCTTGGAGGCAAAGATGGGAAGACTGCAGGGGACAGTCATGAGACTCTCCCTCACGGTCCCGTAAATGGGCTGGAGAGATGGCTCAGTGGCTAAGAGCACCTGCCACTCTCGCAGAAAACTTGGTTTCTGTTGGCACCCACATGGCCACTTACAACTTTGTAACTCCAGTTCCGGAAGCTCTGACGCCTTCTTATGGCCCCATAGACACACATGCAGGCAAAACAATCATGTACATAAAGAAAAAGGAATCTTGAAAAAAAACTTCATATAAAACTGGGATTAAAATTGTGTGCCACCACTGCCTGGCAAAAAATAAAAATACCAATCCAAAAAAAAAAAAAAAAAAAAAAAACAGTACTGGAGGGGTAGCTTAGCTGTCTGGAGTTTGGGTCTCGGCACTCACATCACAAGCCAGTGTCTGTGAACACGCTGTAATCTGAGTGATGCAGACACAAGAGAATCACTGAGGTTCAGAGGCTTGAATGGCAACTGATGAAGAGGACACCAAGTGCCCTCTTATGTCCTCTGTGTGTGCAGAGGTGTGTGTACTTGCACACCCACATGCATATGTTCACACAGACACACCCAGTTACAAAAATAACTCTTAGAAAAATACAAACACAACAAAACAAAATTTAAACATTTTGTTGAATCCCAGCCTGGTTATGCACACTTTTAACCCCAGCATTGGGAAACTGAGGCAAGAGCATCTTGAGTTTGAGGATAGCTTTATCTCTGTATCCCTAGCTCAAAACAAAAAAATAACAACAACAAATCTATATCAAAAACAGAGTTTTAAAAATTGAACAGAAAAATTGAACACGCTCCTATCAAAAAGAAATGATCAAAAAAAAAAAAAAAAGATGGTGACGCATGCCTTTAATCCCAACTCTCTGGACACAGAGGCAGGTGGATCTCTGTGAGTTTGAGGCCAGTCTGGTCTACAGAGTGAGTTCCAGGACAGCCAGGGCTATACAGAGAAACCCTGTCTTGAAAAAAAACTAACAAATAGCAACCATTTCTGAAATACAGCTCAAACACAGGGTAAGACTCACCCCACACACCCTCATCCTCTGTTTTCTGATGCAGCAGCTTCTGATGGCCATCTGTGTCCCTCCCTTGGTCTCTTCACTTGGAGCTGATACATAGGCATATGGGTTGTATGTTTGATTGTTTACATCACTGGAGGTAGACATGATGATATTGTTTTATGAGTTGCTGTTTTCATGCCATATACTGAGGATCTTGGATCCACACTCTGGGGCCTCAGTCATTTTTATGGCTCCCTGCCTTTATCGTGTGGTGTTCCATAACCACTCACCAAACCCTGTGGGGACATTTTTGAAATTTCTGACAATGCTTACTGTCACAAAGAAGGCTATGATAAATAGTTTTCTGCACATGTAATTATACACCTTGTGTCTACACATCTACTCATAACAGTGGAACTGAGATTTATTTTTAATTCTTTAGGGGGGTAGAAAATGTGCATATGAAGACCAGAAGAGGGTGTTAGATCCCTGGAATTCTAATATAGGCTATGTATAGCACATGATATAACATAACATGAGTGCTAGGAACTGAATTTCAGTCCTCTGGAAGAACAGAAGAGTTTTTAACCACTGAGCCATCTCTCCAGCCCCTGGACTCTGTAGTTTTCATGGATGCTGCACATCATCCTTCAACAGAGATCTGTTCTTTCTTTTTGAGATTTATTTATTCTCTCTCTCTCTCTCTCTCTCTCTCTCTCTCTCTCTCTCTCTCTCTCTCGTGTGTGTGTGTGTGTGTGTGTGTGTGTGTGTGTGTGTGTGTGTGTGTGCGCGTGTGTGTGCGCGCGCGGGCCTGTGCCTGCAGAGGCCAGAAGGGGATGTGGAACCCTTGGAACCCTTGGAACTGTAGTTATAGACATCTGTAAGATCTCATGTAATCCATGCTGGTCTTGAACTTGCTATGCAGTTGAGGATGGCTTTGAACTTTTGATACTTCTGCCTCTGCTTCCCAAGTGCTGGGATTCCTGGGGGGCACCAACATGCTCAGTTTATGGGATGTAGGAGATTGGACCCAAGGCTTTGTACAGGATAGGCAAGTGTTCTACCAATGGGGCTTCATCACCAATCACCCTTCCTTCCTTCCTTCCTTCCTTCCTTCCTTCCTTCCTTCCTTCCTTCCTTCCTTCCTTCCTTCCTTCCTTCCTTCCCTCCCTCCCTCCCTCCCTCCCTCCCTCCCTCCCTCCTTTCTTCCTTCCTTCCTTCCTTCTTCTTTCTTTTTTGTTCTTATTTTTGTTTCCTGGATCATGAGAAGAGCAGTTGACTCTACTATGCTCTCCCATCATGGTGTGTTGCCCTCAACAGATGCCCCAAACAACAGAGTCACTGAGTGTGGACTGAAACCCCACAACCATGAGACCAAATTAACCCTTTCTCTTGGGGTGTTTTGCTCTGTGATGGAGAGATGATGTGGGCTTTCTAAAATTGTATGGTGATTCATGGAAGGTCTGTCACTATATAACCCCACTCCTCAGTCAGCCAGCATATAGCTTGCCGACCCCTGTAGCCTCCCAGCCTGTCTGCTTTACCTGAACCAAACATAAAGGCAGAACCTTGGCCCTCATTTAATCCCCAAGGACTCAAAAGAAAATCCCTTACACTTCAAGAAAAGCTGATCCAATCTCCATCTCCTTTGCTGACCCAGCTACCCGACAAACCATGCTTGTCTTTACTCACAGAGGCCAGGAAACCACACTGTGCCACTTTACCCAGCTGGCTCTGCAACTCTGGCCTCCTTTTTTCCAGGCCCCTCTCTTAGGCCATGAACCCCAGCCTAAGCTGTCTTCATCCCGCTGTCACTGTGACCAAGAAAACAGGAAGTGTCTGAGTCACCCCTTGTCCTCCTGGGCTTTGGCTCTTTAGAGTCAGGGAAGGACAAGGAGAGAAGACGTTGGCTTCATAAAGCAAACTCTTTCTGGGTGCTCTCTCCCAGCTCGAGGGACCTAGGAGCATCATTGAGATCTTGGGAGTAGACAAGGGCACTACCTTAGAATATGGACTTCAAGAGCTGGCCCTACCTACGTCTTGCTGGTTGTGGGCCTTGGCTGCTTCCTCTCAGCTGGAGACCCAAGAAAGCTTTAAATTTACTGGTACCTGGATGCCACACTGGCGAGTTCAGTTAAAGGGGTTTTGTTGTTGGTTTTCAATCTTGTTTATTATTATTGTGTGTGCCTGTGTGTTTGTGCCGTGGTGGCGATTAGAGGACAGCTTTGTGGAGTCAGGTTCCTCCTACCTTTACATGGGTTCCTGGAACCAAATTCTGGTTGTTAAATCTGAGTCTCGGCAGCAGCACATTTGCCTGCTGAGCCAACTCACTGGCCTTCTTTTTCTTTTTTAAGCCAGGGTCACCGGTAGTCAATACTGTCCTCAAATTCACTATGCACCTGAAGATGACCTTGAACTCTTGACCCTTCTGCTCCTATCTCCTAAGGGCTGGGATAGCAGTATGTGTTACAACAGTGATTTGTGCAGGGCGGAGGATCGAACCCAGGGTCTTGTGCTAGATGAGTGCTTTACCAGCTGAACCCCAGTTCTAGGTCTTCTGAATGCCTTTTAATCTGTCTTTACCTCTTTAAAGTGGGGCTAATCGTAAAGCACGAGCATCACATTCATAAACTTGTAAACTAAAAATCCTTTATCAAGCCCTATGCCAGACACAGTTGTGGGCACTGGAGAGAGCCAGGATGGCATGTGCAGAGAGGGTTCCCTGTCAGACTGTCCTGAACTCACAGGCTGTATAAAACAGGCTTATGACCTTCAAGCCATCATCTGCTGGTGCTCCCTCATCTCCCTGATTCTTCTGATGGTGAGCAGAGACACACTGGCACTAAGGCCCTCCTCATGAAGATTGCTAACCCCCCTTCTCAATGTCACTATGGGCTAGGGGATGAGGGAGAAGGATGTGCTTTTGAAAAACCCAAGT
The DNA here is from genome assembly GCA_033318265.1 of Phyllotis vaccarum. Lineage (NCBI taxonomy): Eukaryota > Metazoa > Chordata > Mammalia > Rodentia > Cricetidae > Phyllotis > Phyllotis vaccarum. The sequence continues at coordinate 67,818,343 of JARWLC010000012.1, forward strand.
TCTGAAATATCCTTTCAAAGGAACACACATTATATCATAGATAATAATCCTTTCTACCCGGTTTTTGCAAACTGACGTGTGGCTCACACAAGCATCTCAGTCACCATGGCCTAGTTCAGGCTCTCACTGGTCACATGTGACAAGTGGCCCCCATTTTGGGGCAGCTTAAGTCATAATCCAAACCCACTAGTCCCACACAATAACATGACCATAGGTGAGTGCGATAGAGGGCCCTTGGTGATTAAATGGTTTCCTTTTCCTTTCCACTTTCGTGGGGAAGAGGTAATCGACTGTGGTGGTTTAAAATAAAAAGACTCCAAAGGGACTGGCACTATTAGGAGGTGTGGCCTTGTTGGAGTAGGTGTGCTCTGTTGGAGGAAGTGTGTCACTGTGGAGGCAACTCTGAGGGTTCATATATGCTCAAGCCACGCCTGTATCTCAGACCACTCCTGTTGCTGCAAGCCAAGATGTGGGGCACTTGGCTACTTCTCCAGTACCGTGTCTGCCTGCTCCATGACGCGCCATGTTGATAATGGACTGAACCATTGAAAGCATAAGCCACCTTATGTTTATAAATGTTTTTCATTTATAGATGTAGCCATGGTCATGATGTCTCTTCACAGCAGTAGAAACTCTAACTAAGACAGGGGCCTTTGAGGGTGGTCATTCCACATGATCTAGAAGCTTCATGTTTGTCAGTGTCTTGAGTCACAAAGGAGACCACCATGTCTAATTCAATAAATGGGAAATGAGTGAGCCTTTGTAAGGATCAAAATGGAGAAGATTGGGGCTGGGGATGTAGCTCAGTTGGTAGAGTGCTTGCCTAGCATGTATGAAGCCCTGAGTTCAATCCTCAACTCTGTATAAAACTTGGTGGCATAAGCCTATAATCCCAGAACTCAAGAGACAGAGATAGGAGGCTCAGAAGTTCAAGGTTATCCTTGTTACATAGTGAATTTGAGGCCAGCCCATGCTACATGAAACACTGTCTTGGAATACATCCACATAAGAGTGTCTGCAGCCACAGTGTGTGTGTGTTTTCAGGGAGAAGTCCTTGACCAAGGCTCCCCTGCTGGGTTCTGGGCAGCCCCTTCTTGGCATAAGTGACAGGAATGCTATAGAAGAAGCACTTGACCTGGATATACCCCTTCTTCTGTCGACATATTTTTTATCCTATCTATCAGACCTCTTTCCTCCTTGCCCCAGGACTAGTGAGATGAGTGCTCAGGTGAAAAGGCCAGAGTTCACCTGTGGGCCTGTGGATTGCCTAGGTGTGTATAGCTCTTAGGGCAGGGCCTGGGAGAAGGGGTTGCAGATACTCCAGTATGTCACACCTGTGGCGGCCCTGGCTGTGGCTTCAGACACCACTGCCTTCCACTCAGGGTCCCTCATGAAATGTGTATGGGTATAGGATAGAGATTCCCAGACTCAGGACGGTGCAGCAGGCTGTCTGGAGCACAGGGCTGATAGTCAGTGCCTCCAGGCAGGTTGTATAAAGATTCATTCATTCTGGGCAGGTGTGTGGCGAGTGCTGGGTCTGGCCAGCCAGTCAGCACTTTCAGCAGGATTTAATCAGGGTTAAATCAGCCCTCCCACCCCAAAGCCTGAGATAAGTCCTTGGCTAGAGTCACAGAGAGCAGTGTGGTTCCTGAAAAAAATGGTCTTTCAGAATGTTCTAGAGCTAGGCCATCTTGGGTATGTTGAGATGAACTGGTTCCTTTATTTTATTTTATTTTTTTATCACTCCCTGCCTGTTGTGGCTTCCCTGAGAATGAGGAGAAGAGTTAGGTCTGCTTTCTATGGTTGGGAGTGACCAAGACTTGGAATTTGATTTGGGGCACCCAACTCCTTAGGCTGGATCCAGCCCACTGTGTTAGTTTTATTTTTCTTGCTTTGTCTTGCTTTGCTTTGTTTGAGACAAGACCTTGCTTTGTAGCTTTTTCTGGCAAAGAACTATGTAGACCAGCTGTCTTGGAAATCTTAGAGATGTGCCTGCTTCTGCCTCCAGTTCTGAGATTAAAGGTGCGTGCCACCACACCAGGCTTAAATTGTTTTAAATAACAACATTCTTTGTGCATATTTGAGGCCAAATTAAATTGCTGCCCCCACTTTGCCAGCTGCTATTGGTGTAGCGTTTTCCAGGACACTTGGCTGAGCTGCCCCTAGGGGGCGCTCACACCCTGCCTAGGCAGCGCTTCTGGCTAAAGGGTTTCCCTTTCCTGCAGACTGCAGACTACGTTAGGGTTCCCAGCAGGGCCCTTGACATTAAACTTCTGTTAACACAGTGGGATTCTTACTCCTGGAGAGAGGGCTCCCTGAAGACCCTTTTCTTTACACAGTGGCCCAAGGTAGTCAAGTAATTTAGGGCTTATGTTTGGGAGGGACCTGTGACCCCAGGGCAAGTCCACTTAGAGTCAGGAATCTGACTAGCGGGCCAGAATACCAAGACAGGGCTGGCCAGCCACGTTGGCATTCCACAGGCAAGATGAGTACCCCTAGAAAAAGCTGATGGAGACTCCCACCCACCTCTCCTCAGCCTCACAGAGAATACACACATCTCCCTTGCTGCATCCACCCACCCACCCTACAGGGGCAGTTCCTAGAGCTTGGCTTGGGGTGGGAGCCAGCTGATCCTGCTTGCCACCTGGTTTCTTCATCCCGCCCCATGGTGATCTGAGTGCCTTCTGCAAAGAGGGAAGATAGTCCCTAGACTCACAAGCAATGACTGAGCAGAGCCTGCTAAACCCTGCTCATCCCCTAGTTGATGCATTCCTGTGTCCCTAAGAGGTAGGTGGCAGACTGATCCAGAGATAATAAATTCCAGGAGGGTAGGGTCTGTGCCTGTCCCCAGGGCCTAGACCAGAGTCCTATAAGTGATAGGTACTTGATAAATATCTGTAGCTAACAATAGGGCTGGGGCAGCAGATGAATCCAGAAAAACCTGAGAAACAGGCAGGGAGGGGCTGACATCATTACTCCAGAGCCTTGTGTTGATTCTGCCATCAACCTTCCGGATGACCTTGACTAAATCCTTCCTGGCTGGGCCTGTTTTCCTAACCAATAGAAGGCCTAGGTTCTATAGGCTCCAGGTGACTCTAATTCTTGCTCATCTGGGGAAGTGTGCACACCTGTCTTTGAAAGAAGGATTTGACATGGGCTGCAAGTGTAGTAGTTGTTCCAGAAAGAGTAGAGCTGTGATGGATAGGAGCCTGACAGGTAGCTACTGACTATGGTTAAGCCAAACAGAAGTCCTGGGCTCTGTAGCTGTGGTAATGGTCTTCTGCTACCAGTAGCTAGGGACAGATCTTTCTTTTTAAAAGAAATTTTGGAAGGTCACTATGTCATATTCCCCCTTATTAAATTATTTTCTGTGTGTGTGTATTTTACCTGCATATATGTCTGTGCACCACAGTGTGTGCCTGGTGTCCAAGGGGGTCAGAAAAAGGTGCTGGATACCTTAGAGCTGGAGTTACAGATGGTCGTGAACTGGTGTATTATTTATTATTATTGTGTGTGTATGTGGGGCATGCATGCCACAGTGCACATGTAGAGGTCAAGGGACAATTGTAGGGGTCTTTTCTTTCACCATATGGGTCTCAGGACTTGAATGCAAGTCACCGGCTTGACTGAAGGTGCCTTCACTGTGTGCCTACCCCACAGGCCTCAGCACCAGAAGCACTGACTAGTTTTTACCAACTTGACACAAACTAAAGTCGTCTGGAAAGAAGGAACCTCAAGCAATGGTGCACACTTTTATCCCAACACCTGGGAGGCAGAAGCAGACTGATCTACAGAATGAGTTCCGGGAATAGCCAGAGCTACATAGACCCTGTTTGGTTTAGGGGATGGGGTTAGGGGAGGAAAATAAAGAAAATGTTTCTATCAGGCTGGTCTGTTGGCAAGACTGTGGATTGATATGGGAGGGCCCAGGCCACTGTGAGTGATGCCATTACTATTCAGGTGGCCCTGGGTTATGTAAGAACACAGGCTGAGAAAGTCATGGGGGGAGCTAGCCAACAAGCAGTGTTTCTCCCAAGCCTCTTTTTCAGTTCCTGCATCCAGGTTTCTGCTTTTGCTTCCCTCCATGATGGACAGTAATCTGGAAGCCAAAGTAATTCTTGCCTCCCTTAAACTGGTTTTGATCAGTGTTTAATCACAGCAACAGAAACCCAGCTAGGACACCTCCCATCTCCACTAGGAACCATGGACTGCAGAGCTGTAGCCTGGTCAGTAGAAAGAGCTGACATTTCACTATACAAACCCAGCAAGGGACATCAAGGCCAAGTCCCAGCAGAACACCGAGCTAAAGCTGTGGGGCTCTGCCTCTAGTGGTGGGAGGCACTATCCCACCTATGAGGCCTGGGTCCAAACTGTCCCCTTGGGCCCTGGGAGACAGGAAGTCAATGTGGTAGGATTTTACATGGCTCTGTGGTTTCCTAAATTGTGAAATCAATCTAGCAGCACCTCTGGGCCTCATCCTTCCTGCCTCCATTGTTCTCAAGTCAGCTGACAGGTCTTCTTACCCTTAATCTGCAAGAGACTCATGCCTGGGACTATAAAAAGCCTGATCTTTTAGCAGAGAATTTGCTGGACCTCATAACTATATCTTTTGCTGTACTATTTAAAAGGAAATTTCTCTGAAAAAAAGTTCCAGCTTAAAGAAAAAAAAAAAAAATCCAGCTTTTGTTCCCCCTCCTGAACCCAAACTGTATGTACATCAACCACCAAAATATCACTAACTTACCCAGTTGGGTCTAAGAATGCTTCTAACAAGGGGCTGGGGAGATGGCTCAATGTTTCAGAGCACTTGTTCCTCTTTCAGAAAGCTGGAGTTAAATTCCCAGCACCAAAGAGCTCCAGGGGATCTAAGTCCCCTTTTGGGCTCTCTGAGCATCCACATGCACATGCAAATGTGCATGCGCGCTCTCTCTCTTTCTCTCTCTAATAAATATTTTTAAAATATTAAATATTTCAAACTGTGCTTTTTGTGAACATTACAGCATTGTATGAAGATTTTTAAAGAAAAGATAAAAATTCTGTCCTCTTGCCTGGTGGTGGAGGCAGCAGTGCATGTTTTTAATCCCAGAATTTGAAAGGCAGGTGGAACTCTGAGTTTGAGGCCAGCCTGGTCTATACAGTGAGTTCCCGAACAGCCAGGGATACACGTAGAAACCCTGTCCAGAACCACTCCCTCAAAAAAGAAAAAATCAAATCAACAACAAAACAAACCTTCAACCTCTCTTCCTCTCTGTTGCCTCTAAATAATTTAATATGTCATTTGTTCTACACATTCTGCCCATACATAAACTACACACCAATATTTATACAATTTTTATGTAAGTAAAATTGGTCTGCATACTGTTCTACTTCAGATATGGCCTTTAAACTCAGCATCATGGGTGTCTTCCTTAGAATGACTACAGTTAATGGACACTTGGGTAGGGTGTGCAAGGCAACTTTCTAGAAGTGTAATTACTATGTCAGAGATCACACGTTTAGTTGGGCATAGTTGGTGCACATCTGTAATCCCAGCCATTGGGAAATAGAAGCAGCAGTAGACTTCAAGGTCATTCCCAGCTACATTGTGAGTTTTAGAGCATCCTAGGCTACACCAGACCTTGTTTCTAGCAAGCAAGTAAAAAATTATGTTCGTATTTAAAATTGTCTTAGACATCCTCAAGTTGGCAAACTCAAATTTAGAGCATGCATATGTTTACCGTGTGAATGCTTTTACAAAGGACCCCATCTTTCTGCAGCTAGAGAGATAGTTCTGTGGGTCATAATCCATTCTGGGGATCATTTATCAGCTGTTTATATCACGATTCATAACAGCAAAATAACAGTAGCAGTGAAAATAATCCTATGGTTGGGGTCACCACATCATGTATTAAAGGGTCACAGCCTTAGGAAGGTCAAGAGCTGTTGGCCTAGAATCTGAGCCCTGAAAGACAGTCAGGTGGAGATAAATGTGCCCCTTGTTACTGCCAGCAGCTTCCCTGGCCTCCCCCATTTCTCTACACAAAGAGCAGAAATGGTGGTACCCAACTTTAATCCTAGCACTCAGGAGGCAGAGGCAGGAAGATCTCTGAGTTTGGGGCCAGCCTGCTCTATATATTTAGTTCCAGAACAACCAGAGATACATAGTAAGTCCCTGTTGCGGGAGTGGGGGGGGGGGTGAAGAAACAATGAATGACCCCCAAGGTCACATGTTAAGTCTATTCTTGCCTGGTTTGACCTTAGACACTATCACCATGCATGCATAGGCTTGTCCCTGCTGCAGAAGGAGGAAGAACAGCATAGTTTGACCTGCAGTGAGCACCTGGCATCACAACTGTACATGCCAACCTTCTGTGGCATCAGGGCACTGGAGCCTCATCACTCTTGATTCTCCCAGTGGTGGTGAGGCTCTGGTATCCAGAGTGCCTCTTTTATTGAGTTATTCAGTCCACAGTCAAATGATCATCAAGCAGAGGTGCTATCCTGGCTCAGGCAGTCAGGGACTCAGCAATAGACTGTGTCCAGATCTGGGGCTCAGGTCTTCTGTGAGACTCTGCCGCTTAGCTGGCTGTGGGAGTTTGGTGACTCACATCATCTCCCCTCTGCCTCTTGTTGTTAGATGGCTGAGTCACCTTGGAAAGTTGTCACAAGAATGATGTGAGGTTCAGAGAGCCGCCTGTGCCCGTTGAGTTCATACTATGGGGAACCTGTAGTCCTCAGGGACCCCTGGCCTCGGGGAACATAGTTTCCTCTGACTCTGCTGGCCACTATGGTTATCACCCCATAATCACTACAAAATGGAAAGCAAACATCCCAGGCCTGGCCCTTTCTTGGCTTTTACCTTAGATGTGGGTTGTGAGTAGAGCGAATGGCTCTCAGGTAAAGAGCATCCCCACAGTGGCCCCAGCCTATCTCTAGGCCAGGTCCTACTCTCAATTCCTGAGCCTGGTGGAACCTTGTCACCTGAACCAACAGATGGAGTGCAATGTGGCCATTGTATGTTGTCACACCAGTCCAGACAACTGTGATTAACTTCCCAGTTTATATGTGGGGAATTTAAGGCTCACAGGAGGCAGAGCCCCTGATCTGGTCCTATTGTGGACCTGAGGACTCAGCCCATCTTCCAGGAAAGGCTCTCCAAAAGATATGCATTTAAATGGGTGTGTTTCTGACCTCGGGTTTCCTGGGCATTTATTTGTGCTTGATACTGTGACCATGTGAGGGAGCAGAGGAAATGAGGCCTGGCCTTGAACAGGCATGGGTTCAAGACCCAGCCTTGCAGCTACTGGGAAAAACCATGAGCCATGAGCCACTCTGGCCTGGCTTTCTTTGTCTCTGAAACAGAAGCATGGGACATTTAATAGCATATTGTACATAGAAGCCAAGTTCAAAACTGCAGTGGTATGGGCAGGAGAGCTCAAGAGAGGATTGAAAGGCTCACACAAGGATTTAGTCACACAAGTAGGGAACTGAAGGAGGCTGTAGTCGTGGAAGCCTGTCCATCTTCTGATGTTTTCAGAGATGAGGTCCAAAGGAGGGTCTTACCCAAGGACTGTGGGAGCACAGGAGGTGGTTTAGTGCTCTGTGGGAACCCTGTCCAGGCAATTGTGCATCCCTAAAAAATTACTCAACTTCTCTGGTCACCAGGTCGGTCACATGGAGCTATGGGGAGAGCTTTCCTCCCAAAGCATGTGTGTATCACTTGCCCAGTGTGGCCCTCTTGTCTCAGGGGTAACCCTGGGCCCATCAGGCAATAGTCTGGCAGTACTTGGTGGTATGGTGTGGCTCTCTGAGGACTGAAGCCTCTTGCATTTCAGTGTATGTATAATGTGTTTGGGGGGTGGGGGGCATGTCAGCCCCAAACTAGGCTTAAGTTGAGTCAGCCTGCCCAATGAGAAATCTAATAGGGAAATCTTCCTCATAGCACTGCGAGGGGGGGGGGGGAGGCACAGTGGCTTTGGCTATCTGCTTGCTATAGATAAGGCATACTTGGTCTCGGGCACATGAGAATGCTACTCTCCTCTCAGAGCTGACCTATGTCCCAAGGTGGGAACTGAGACATGCCAGCCCAGTGCCAGGCTAGGGGTCTGAGTGGGGCGGAGGAGGAAGAGGAGGAGCAGGGTGCTGCTGCTAGCCAGGAAATGTCTGCTGGCTGGCTTCAGGCATTCTCGAGCTAGGGAGCTGGGAGCTTCCTGCAGTGGTGCACGAGGTGACCTCAGCCCACAGACATTCGGGGACAGCCCCCAGATCTAAATAGGCTGGTCCATTGTCCCCTGGAGCGGGGACTGGTGGCGGCACTGCCAACCTTTCAGCATGCAAACAACATCCATTCATTAAACAATGTTTATAGAGCACCCACTTGATGTGGGCACCAAGCCAGGCCCAGGGATGGGGTGGAGGGGCTCTGGAACTGGCAGTTACTGCCCCTGAAGCCTCCCTCAGCCCTTGCATTTGAAGCTTCTCTCAACATTAAAGGGAGAATCTGCCGAGTGGGTTACTATTGAGGAGCAGGGTTCCCTAAGTAACACAGTCTTCATGCTTGGCTGTGCCTGCTCACAGGGGACCAGCAGGGTAGGACTTGAGGGCTGTCATCCCTCCCTCAGAGAAGGAGGGCAGTGGGAGGGTTATTGGGCATTCACCTGGGATTCCAGCTGCTCTGTTTAGCCATTTGTATAATTCTTTCCTATCACATTGGTCTAGAGTGTATATACAGGTTAAGGAAAGCTTAGCTAGGGAGAGCCTCATTGATGAGAAAGCCATCATCCATGCTAGGTGTAGACTTTCCTGTTGGCTTCTTTTACATCACAGCTTCTTGTAAGCAGCCCCTCAACCAAACTCTTTAAGTAAGCCCAGTGAACTCATTGGCTCCCCTGGGTGTAAACTTCGGTAGAATCCTACTTTGATTTGGCATTAGGGCCTTATGAGGAGTCTCCCCAAGGAACAGTGACCCCTGAGGAGGGGACAACCCAAGCATGTGGATTAGCACCTTCATACTATCAAGTGGACTGACCTTGATAGCATGATGGCAGGTTATGCCTGCATTTTCTCCTGCACTCAGTGTCCTTGCTCACAAGACTCCAGTGTCTAACGCAAAGCACTGTCATGCAAGGTTAATGGGACTGGATGGCCCATGTGGATTCTGCTCGGTGGCTGGAGCAAGAAGCCTCATTCAGGAGCTTCATCTTCCAGAATGCTCTAGTCAGGCAGGACCTGGAGGGTTCCCAAGCCTGAGATAGAATTGTTAGCATATCATTCTGCTGGGACAAGTCGGGAAAGAGAGAGGGACTAGATGAAACATCTAAGGAACAGATTGGTGCACCCCTTTCCTCCCTCAGGGACTTGAGGGTCTTAGGGTGCAGGCCCCACCACAGTCGACCCTTTGCTGACACTTGGTGGTACTGAGCCTTCGGTCTGAATCTATTTCAGCCCCAAACAGTAGTATCCTGAACTGTTCTCTCCCCGTGTCACACATATGCAGTGACAGATCTAAGGAAAGAAAGCCCCAAGATGCTCCAGTGAGGAGGACCAGGGCCTCTGTGAGTGACCCAGACTTGTCTTGGAGTGCCTTCCAGGGCTGGCAAAGGACAGTCATGTCTGCATTGTATAGCTGGTCAGACCTCATCCAGCTTCCTCTGTGACCGTGAATTTGAGGGCGAGGTGGAAAGGAGCAAGAAAAGTTGAAGGAGAGAGGGAGGTGTAGAACTGTAAATATGATACTCATATTTGAAAGTTTCTAAGTTTTTTAAATTATTTTTTTAAAGATGGGTCTCAATCCATAGCCTTAACTTGCTTGGAGCTCATAGAGATCACCTACCTCTGCTTTCTGAGTGCTGGGGTTAAAGGCATGCCCCATCAGACCTTAAATAAAAACAAGGAGAAATATCCCAGCTGCTGTCTTCATGTTCATCTCCTGCCCAGCCTCAGTAGATGGCATGCATTGCCTGTGTGGATCGATATAAAACCGCAGTCACTTCGCAGGGCAGTCACTTAGCTCCCCAATGCTGGGGCGAGACCTGCCAGCCCTATGGATGTTGCTTAGTCCTGCATGAGTCATTTCTGTAGGAGACATGATTCTGAGTGAGGTTCCTCCCAAGACTGGGAGTTTTGAAAATTCTCTGATGAGTCTGTATTAGAACCCGTGAGCTCCCAAGGCAGCATGTGTCACTTCCTTTCCTGTGTGTGTGACTGTGAGTGTGTAAGTGTCTTCCCTAAGCTGGGTGGTGGCTGCAATGGCACACACCTTTGATCCCAGCACTTGGGAGGAAGAGGCAGGTAGATCTTCTGAGGTTGAGAATGGCCTGATCTAGAGAGCGAGTTCCAGGACAGCCAGGGTTATATAGAGAGACACTGAAACTTGGAACTGTAAGCTGAAATAACTCCTTTTCTCTCCAAGAGTTTCTTTCTGTCGTGGTATTTATCAGGACAACAGGAAGCAAGCAAGGACATTAGTGTTAGAGTGTGTGTTTGAGCATATATGTTTTCAGTGTGCTTGAGTGTGAGGGAATGAAAGATTGTTGTCTGGTGTGTTTGAGTAAGTGGGGGGTGAGTGTGGTCAAGGAAGCATGAGTGAGTTTATACTAAGTGTGTGTTTGAATGTGTGTATATGAGAGCATCCCTAGGGAGTGTCAGTGCGCTTAAGTGTATATTATAAGTGGCAGTTTGAATGTGAGAGCATGTTAATGTTTTGGGGAATATATGAAAGTAGGTGTGTGAATGTGAGTGTTACTGTATGTGAGTCTGTTCCAGAGTATGTCTAGATCTGCCCACAACCACATACATACATCCACAGGCTGATGTCTTTGGGAACTAGATGTCTTTGGTCATCAATTGCTTTATGTGTTTATATCATTTTCTTCTCTTTTAATTTTATTTATTTATTGTTTTTTTTTTTATTGAGACGGGGTTTCTCTGTGTAGCTCTGGCTGTCCTGAAACTCACTCTGTAGACCAAACTCAGAGATCCACCTGCCTCTGCCTCCCATGTGTGCCACCACCACTCGGCTATTTTATTTTATAATGTTTATCAATATGTTTTTTATCCGTTCAGTTTTTTATTGTATATGTGTAATCTACAGTGCACTTGTGAGGTCAGAGGACAGGGATTGGTTTTCTCCCTTCTACCGTGGGTTCCAGGTTCCAGGACTCGGGTTGTTGGGCTTGGTGGCAAGTGTCTTTTCCCATTGAACCATGTCTTTGGCACTAATTTTTAAATAATTTTTTATTTATTTTTCATTTTATATTTGTTTACTTCCAAGTTATTTTGAGAGCAGAATCTTGCTCTGTAACCCAGGCTGGCCTCCAACATATGATCCTACTGCCTCAGCCTTATTAATGCTGTGTTATTAGGTGTGCCCACCATATCCATACTCAGGACAAATTTTCCATGTTACTCTTGAGCCAAATTAGGGTTTTCCAGGTAGAGTAGGGGCCTAGGAGGGATGTGTCAGCCATCTGTAGTTGGTGACCTGGAGCCCATCAAAGGCTTCCAGACTCAGTTTGCTCTATGCAACGAGACTGTTGACTGTTGATAGTTAGAGGGATAGAAAACCACACTGTTATAGATTGGCTGGCTAGGATGAGCCTTTGGCTTTTACCCAGGCTTTTCTCAGGAGACAGCCCCTCCTCCTTTCTTCTGCTCAGGGTCCCATTAAATAAGGAAGTAGCTTGAACTTGGGCTACCGGCTGTGTATTAGCCATAGATCCTGATCAAGTGGGCCACTTCCCTGAGTCTGTTGTTTTCACCTGTAAAATAGAGAGGTGGTGCTTGGTGCAGGCCTGTGATTACCCAGAACTGATGACTGACACTGTCAGAAACCCTGGTTCAGACCATCATAGAGAGGCGTTACTTAGAGAAGGGCCCTGGTTCCAGGCCATAGAGTGGAGGCCAGGAAGCAAGAAGGCAGGACCAGCTTGCCTTAACTTAACTCAGGTCAGTATGGCAAATGCTTTCATAGCTTTTGTTAAATGCAGACACAGGGCTAGATCCATTGTAGGATCTGACTGATAACAAATCCAATTTCATTTTATCTTAAACTCGCGGTGCAATTAAAAGAAACAGTGGTCTTGTATTTCTCTGGCGCCCTGACTCATAAGCACCTTGCATAGACCCTAGTATGCAGAAAGTGCTTGGTACATGGAAGTTTGAATTTAGCTCAGAGCAGTGAGATGGTTTTCTGTAAGAGGGATCATTTCTACTGGGCTTCGAGGGCTACTTCTGAGTCCTTTGCCCCTTCCATTTATCCACTGATCACCCAGGCTGAAGAAGACCATAGCAGGCCAAGGCTCCAGCGACTCATCTCCTGTGCACCCAGGCCTCAAACGAACTCTAAGGAGTCTCCGGATGTGAAGAGGAAGTGGCTAGGCTACGGAAGGCAGGCTCATTTCCAGTGTGGGGCCGGGCCGCCAGCCCCGGGTCCTGTTTACACAGCAAGGCAGACAGGCCGACAGAACTTGGCGGCAAATGCGCTTTGGCCTTTGAGAACAGAAGGGGCTGGCAGGGCCCGGCTGGGTACAGGGAAGCCTGTGCCAAGGGAAAGTCGAAATCTAAAGAGCGCTTCCTCTCACCCAGGCGGCCGCAGACTTTTGACTCCAGTCTGAACAACTCCTTCAGTGATTCATGAGCAGCAGGAACTTATAAATAAATCCCACCACAGTGGGGACCTGGGTGGGATGGGGAGTGGGCCCAGGAGAGGCTGCTGGGAGCAGCCACCCTCCTTTCACTCCTCCGTGATGCTGGCTGCAGGACCGGGGCTCTGACTTTCCAGGGGGTTGGGGTAGAGCTGGGTCACCAGTGGCCTCCACGATACATTCATTCAGTCCATAGAAAGAAACTAGAATTTTGAAACAGGGACTTTCAAACTTTTCTTTGCGGGGGAGGGTGTGTGTGTGTATTAGTGCTAGCATGTAGTCAGGATGGCTTAGTTCTCACTATGTAGACCAGGATGATCTTGAACTTCTGATTCCCTTCCCTCTAGCTCTCTGGTGCAGGTGTGCACCACCATGCCAGGTTTTTATCCAGTTCTAGGGATGGAGCCCAGGGCTTTGTACGAAGCCGGCAAGCACCCCACCAACTGAGCGCCATCTCCAGCCCCACTGTAAAGTTTCTGAAACAGTATCTGCTCTTGAATCCTAGTCTCTGGGCCAAACTGTCCTAGCCCTCTGAGTCCTGTGTCCTGTTCCATGTGATTGTGCTAAGGGCCCTTATCATGGAGGGCAGTTACTAAAGAAGAACAGTTACTAAAGACATGTCTGCTGAAATCACCACTGTGACACAGCTCCTTGTCACAGGCAGAGTCTGGTGTGTACATTATTCCCTCTGAACCTCATGTTTCCCCTTTTGTAAGGAAGGAATTGAGATTCTGAAGGTGTGTCCTTGGTCCAAGGTCACACAGCAGGTAGACTGAGATGCCAGGCTTGAACACATACCACATTCATCTTGGATTGGCCTTCCTGCTTGCTCTGCGCTTTCAGCAGAGGACTTATGTGGGCATAAAAATATTTGGGTGGGACACAAATACTCACATGGCAGCTAGCCCTACAGATCCCTGAAGACTGACAGGAAAGAGCCCTTTCTCTGCTGTGCCCAGAATGGGAGCTGCCCAGCAGCCTGAGCTCCTCATTGTTTCTGGACCCCAGGATCAAGCACAAATTTCAGTTGGAAACGCTGAAAAATATGACTGCAGTAACAGGAACTGGCCACCAGGTGGCAATACACAAACCACTATGCTCTCCAGAAAGCTGTGGTTCTACATCCCAAATTCTGGGAGCCAGGTATGACAGCTAGGTAAACTGAGTGTGGGAGGGGCAGTGACCCAAATAGGAGGCCTGTACTTTGAACAAGGCCTTTACCTGAGACAGTGACACAGTTGTCGTTCTTGGGACCTGCCTCCCTATTTGTAGGGTACTGAATTCCTTCTGTCTGGCTTTCTGTCAGTTTCCATGTCTGGGAAGCCCATGGTGTAGGGCTTAGTTTGCATCTTAATGCCACCTAAGGCCTCAGCCCTTCAGGTGAGCTTAAGGTCTATCCTTTGCTTGTAGCTTGACCTGGGGACAGCAACACTATCCTTGAGCCAGAGGAAACCCCAAGATTCTAACGGGCAACAAGAGGAGGCCTTGAGGTTTAGAAAGCCAGGGATTTACCCAGGTCTTAGGCTCCCACTAGTCCAGAGGACAGCTGTCAGAAACTCCTTTCTCCTCTGCCCAGAGGCCCTAAGAGGAAAACCCAGGCATTGGGGCTTCAGGGATGAGAGAAGGGTGGGCTTTGCTGGCTGTACTGTTGTTCTGTGAAGACCCATTGACTGGAACAGTGGGGACACTGAGCCCCACAGTCACTTCCAAGGTCTCCCATGGAAAAATCCCTCAGAGTTCACCTGCCCAGATGCTGGGGCCAGTTTCTAAAGGTTTGACACAAAATGGACTGGTGGCCCACACCTTTAATTCCAGCACTCAGGGAGGCAGGCATATCTCTGTGAGTTTGAGGCCAGCCTGGGCTGCAGAGTGAGTTCCAGGTCAGCCAGGGATACCCAGAGAAACCCTGTCTCAAAGAGGGGGAAAAAAAAAAAAGTATAGGAATGCAAAATTCTAGGCACATTGCACAAAAATAGCCTCTAGCTAGAAAAAAGGACTTTGCCCAGAATCCCAGCTAGTGACATGCAGATTGGAACAAAGCATGCTGGGAAATTGAAGTCTCCGCTATTTACATTATATAGTGTTAAACTTTTTCCTGATCATCTGAGCTGGGAGAGCAGGGAACTGGGAGCCTGTGGGCAAAGCGTGGAGAAGGCACTCTGACCTTCAAATTAAGTCAATAAGGAATGAATGGGATGGGAGGGAGGGAGGGAGGGAGGATGTCAAGAAGGGAGACTGAGGGTCCTCCTCTCACACAGGAAAGAAATGGGGGCTTCTGTGGTTTGGGAGAGGCTTGGCCTAGAAGAGGACAGGTGACAGGTGGCTAAATTTCTTGGAGTCAGTGCCTATAACCTAGTGGAGAAGGGTGTACCTATGGCCCCAGGACTTCCCGAGGGTGGGGCTGGCCTCTTGGCCCAGCCTTGCACAGATCTTTACTGGGCCCCACCCAAGCCCTACTCTGTGCCAAATACTTGGGGAAGCCAATGTCAGTCCATTGCTTTCCACTCTAACTCTGCCTGTAACAGGAATAAGGCCTACTTGATTAGACACTGGACAAGGTGTTAAAACTTTCTGATCTCAGATTGTGACTGTATAAAGGGCCTGGCACATAGTAGGTATACAGATAACTGCTGCATTACAAAGGAGCCTAACTTTCTTGGGGCACTATTCCAGAGGAGGCTTAAAGAAAAAGTCCCAGGAAAATTCTTTAGATCCTTTAATATTGGGGGCAGAGGATATATGAGAGAGAGAGAGAGAGAGAGAGAGAGAGAGAGAGAGAGAGAGAGAGAGAGAGAGAGAGAGAGAGAGAGAGAGAGTTTTTAGAGTTATTAAGCAAGGGGAGGATGCCCGAGGCTGGCCAATTGTTCGAGGTGGAAGGAGGTAGGGGAGTGGGTGGGGACGCTGGAAGATACACAGGTAGATACACAGGGTCACACCGATGAAGAGGCCCAGCTTGTGGCTGTTAGAGATGTCTGATTTTGCAGAGGGTAAGGAAAAGGAGTGTGTCTGTGTTAGGGAATGCCCATGCTCCCCCAAAGTTATTTCTGGTTGCTCTGAGTCAGCCTGGGCTTCTGGTTGCCAGGGGAGGCCTCTCTTGGCCCCTTCCTCCTGAACCCTCCTGCCTCTCTTGCTGTTTGGCAGCCTACTGGATGTTCTGTGCGGAATTTAAAGAATCTGAACAGGCCGAATGCTAATCCCACCCGGAGAGCTTGCCCCAGCCTCGGCTGCCCGCTGGCGGGAAAAACCCCCTCGTGTAGCTGCGGGAGAGAAAGGGGTCGGTTGGCCCCGCTGGCTCTGCAGGCCTCTTAGACCTTCCAGGGCCCAGACCTGCTTATGGAAAGGGGAACACCCCAGCACCCAAGACTCCGTACATAGCTAGGCGTGGGGCGCCGGGGCGGGGTGGGGGATGAGCGACCTGGCATTCAGGGGCCTGGCGTTGGGGAGACTTTGGGTCCAGGTCTCCTCCCTAAAGTGCCCTCGGCCGCCACCCCCATGGCCCCGGCGTCTTGCAGTCTCGGGCGCCTGAGCGCCGGGCGTTATCTGCACTGGGGCCGGCCCTTCCCACCCCGGCGCGGCTCTCTTATCGGACGCTGCTGCGCTGGCGAGGGCTGAGCCTACCTCCCCCGGGATGCGCTACCTCCCCCGGGACTCCCAAAGGGACCTTCCTTCTCATTTCCCTCCTCCCCTGGTGCCCTTTCCCAAAGCTATCTCTCCTCTTCCTAGGGCCATCCCTCTGAAATGTCTCCTTCCCGGGTGGCCCCTTCATGGCCAGGCTGAGCAAGAGGCAGGGCATCAGAAAAGGATTTCTTTTCCTCCGCAGATTTCTATCTTCCTCAAAAGACAAGCCTAACTATGGTTTAAGTCATTTAGTCACATCTTAAATAATTTCACAAGAGAGGAAAATTCTGCAAAATAAAGATAAACTCCACAACACCCTAAACTCATTCGCAGGGCTGTGGGAGCCCCAGCTACTTGCCATGTCCCAGCAGAAGCCTGGCTGTGTTGGCAGCTCCAACCTTCTCTGCACAGTTGAGTGTACAGTGTTGGCAGGATATCAGGGCACCCTTGGTAATAACGATTTGGCAATATGGATGGAAAGCCATAAAAGTAGTCATCCCCTGCGTTCAGTGACCCCACTCTGGGAATGTGTCCCAAGGAAACAGTTGAGCAGCGGCCCATGAGCTCTGGCTCCATCCATGTGTTAATCAAAGGGCTAGTGAGCCACACTTCCTCAGTGGGGAAGTGGATCAGAACACACCAGTCACCTACAAATATCTCTCTGCTCCCTGGCTTAAAGGGGACAGCTCTATCCTCGGAGAGTGTTAGGAAGAATTGGGGGAGATGGCCCACAGAAGCCTGCTGCTAGGCAAAAGAAGTTAAGCTATACATATTTGCTCTTGTCTTTTCAGAAATGAGCGTATGGAATAGTTCGAACCACATTTGTAAACAGTCAGCTCTCTATATCCAGGCTTCCACATCTAAGGAGTCGACTGACTGCAGATCAAAATATTTTAAAATATCTGTTCTGAAGGTAAGCCGACCCTTGTCATTCCCCAACAATCTAGATCCGTCATTTCACCAACGCTTATACTGAACTACACATTGCCAGCAACCTGGAGGTCCTTTTGAGCCCAAGGGAGGAATACATAGGTTTATGCAAACACAAAGCATTTTAAAGAAGGGACTTGGACCTCCTTGAATTTTGTAAGACTCTGGAACCAATTCCAAGCATTCTGAGGGAAGACCAGAGGAAGTGTCCATGCTGATGTAGAGGACTGTAGACATGGTTCAACAGTTCACAGCACTTTTTGGTCTTGCATAGGACCCCAGTTCAATTCCCAAAATACACAGATGGCTCACAATGGCCTGTAATTTAGGTTCAGAGAATCCAATGTCCTCTTTTGGCTTCAAGAGTACTGCTTTCATGTGCACAAACTGACATCCAGACACACATAATTGAAAAAAACACCATTTAAAAAAAAGTTTGGGAGTTTTGAGGTCTGGAGAGGTGACTCAGTGGTTAAGGGTACTTGTTGAACAAATGTGAAGACCAGAGTTCATATCCCAGCACCTGCATAACAAACCTGGTAACAAGCTGACTGTTCCAGGTGAATACTGTCTCCCTTGCTCTATCTAAGGTGGCAGAGGAAGGGGAATTGCTGGAGCTTGTTGGTTCCCACCCCAGCCAAGAAAATGAAAGCCCTGGTTTCAGGGAAACTTGAACTCAGAAATAGCCAGAGCATTTTCTAGCCTCTGCACACACAGGTGTGCCCACTTGCACACACAGGTGCATATATACAGATGTATGCACACTAATACAAATTAATAACTTTTTAAAAGTATTTTTGCCAAGTCATGGTACAAGACTTTAATCCCAGTGCTCTGGAAGCTGAGAGAGGCAGATGTCTATGAATTTGAGGTCAGGCTTGTCAACTCAGTGAGCTCCAGAACAGTCAAGACTATATAGTAAGATCCTGTCTCAAAGAAGCCAAAAGTTAGGTTGGATGTGGTGCCTTAATTCTAGTACTCAAGAAGAAGAGGGAGATTGATCTCTAAGCTTGAGCCA
This sequence comes from Phyllotis vaccarum, assembly GCA_033318265.1. Taxonomy (NCBI): domain Eukaryota; kingdom Metazoa; phylum Chordata; class Mammalia; order Rodentia; family Cricetidae; genus Phyllotis; species Phyllotis vaccarum. Next base: position 67,836,532 of record JARWLC010000012.1, read on the forward strand.
GTCTGATCTAGATCCCATGACAGGGCTATCCAGAGAAACCTTATCTCAGAAAAAAAAAAAAAAGCCAAAAATAAAGTGTAAATTGTGTTTATTATTCATGTATTCACACATACATGCATGCATGAAAGCACATGTATGCTATGGCACATGTGTGGAGGTCAGAGAACAGTTCCAAAAAGGTGATTCTTACCATGTGGGTTCCATGGATGAAACTCAGGTCCTCAGGATCAGCAGTGTCTTTACCTACTAAGCCATCTCATTAGCTCCTATAAATAAATAAATCTAAAAATGGGTTTTTGAGTTTTGAGTCTTTCTAGTTGGAGTTAACTCAAAATTTACCTAGATTTACTACTGACTTTCTAGCTTGGTCTGATGTGCTTCTCCATAGAGGTTGACAGATGCCTGGCATGGTGTGTACAAGTTAATACCAGTACTCCATGGGCAGGAGGTGGACAGATATCTCAGTTCCAGGCCAGACAATAAGACTCTGGAGGGAGAGAGGGAGGGTGGATGACTTAGTGGGTACTGAGTTCACATCCCTGGAACTCATAGAAATCTGGACACAGTGATGACATCACAAATATATAATCCCAAAATGGGAGCCAGTGGGGCAGAGGCCAGTGGATCAGACAACCTAGCATAGGCAGAGGTGAGCAAAAAAGACTGACAAACAAGGTAGAAAGCAGGAACAGACATCCAAGGTGGTCCTCTGACCTCCTCATACATGCATCCTGGCAAGAGTGTGTGCGTGCACACACTGAATGTAAAGAAGGGAACTGCTCGAGATCTCTCTGAGTGGTTAACTCCATGATCCCCCAAATCACATGTAAGAACTCAGTAGTCAGGGCTATAGAAGCTTCTTTGCTTGAGAAAGAATCCTGCAGTCCGTTCTGACTTGTTCTGTGATCCTGGAGCAGAATGTCCTGTCTCAGTCCCCATCTCTCTGTAAAGCTGGCCTGTCCAACAGTGTGGGAGTTTGGGGGAAAAGTGGTTTTAATTAATTTGTTCTCACACAACCAAAGAAGAGAAGGCGCCACAAGCTGTTCTCCCCTGATGGGCCAGTCTCTGAGACAGAACAGCCAAGTTTGTGAGCTGGTGGAAGGAGGTGGAAGGAGGTCTGAGGCTGCTGGCCATAGCTGGCCAACGATTGGGCGTGTTGAGGGATCTGCAGGGGACACACCTTTCACCTTTCACCTGCTCTTTTTACTGTGAAATGACAAGATTATAGAGCATTTCCTCCAGCAATAGACAAGGGTCTGGTCTCAAGAAGGACTGCACAGCCGTGGAGATAGTCTTGGGGATCTGAGGCTGCCAGCCACTCCACTCTGTGTGGCTGGGTGGTCACCCTCGGTGTGGCTGCATAGGGAGGTGGGGTTCCCCAGACTCAGTCACCACTGGCTCCACTCTGGTGACCAGATGGTCTTGCTGTCTTTTCCTCTCATCCCCTTGCCCTACTTCCTGTCATCCTTCCTCCCCTCTCTGTCTCCTTCCTCTCGTTCCTTTCTCTCCTTCATCCATTCTCCCCCCACCCACCTTTTTCTCCTTCCAGCTTCCCTCTCCTCTCCCTTCCCTCCCTCTCCCCCCTCCTCTTCCCTTTTTGCAGTTAAGCTGACTGACCTAAAGCCACAGGAACACAGGAAGCTGTGTTGTCCCACTATCCCCGGGCTCCCTAGTCCATCCCTGGGTCAGCTGCTGTCTGTCTGTCCCACTTCCTCATCTGCAGATAGTGGCCTGGCCAACCCCTGCCCAAGGTTCAAGGTCTGGAAAAGCTTCCTGGCTTCTCTGGTGCTGAAATCAGAACTGATGTGCAGGTTGAACCTCCCAGTTGCAGAGAAGTGCTCCTCAGGGTAGTCGTCTACCTGTATCCCCCAAGCACACTGTGAGGAGAAGCTTGATCCCCTTTCTTCAAATGCCTACAAAACAGTTAGTGTCAAGCTAGAATGCAACCATGGAGGTGACTTTCTGTTCGCCTCTGTCCACAAAGGCCACTCGGGCAGGATCAAGAGTACAAGACCATCATCCTCTTACTGCAAATAATGGGTCTGGCTGAGGTGTCTGCTCCAGGTGCACACAATGTGGCCACCTCATGGGTTTCTCAGAGATCATATGCTAGAGATAAGGCAAATGATAGAGCTCCTGGAAGTCAAAGGCCTGCAGCAGCACTTGGCATCCTGTGGGCCTGCCTAAGCATCTAATATGTAGAATCCATTGAAGTACCACAGACTCCAGTCTACAGGTAGATACTGTCAGATACTTACTCTACACATGAGAAAAACATGAGGCACAGAGAGGTCAAACAACCTCTCAGAGGACACACAGCCAGAATGTGGAGGAGCTGAGTCAGCATTGTGTTAGAGAGGGGGCCATGTGGGCAGTAGGGTTTATTTTGTTTTGCTTTAAACATAGGGGCGTTTGTTTTGTTTTTAATGAAAGAGTGGCCTCCTAAAGTTCCAGGCTTTAGGAGCCAGGCTGTTAATCTCTAAGCTCTGCCAACCACAGGAGCAGTGCTCAGCCTCACAGCAAAACCCCAGGGCACAGGGTAAAGGTTCTGTTCCCAGGAACCCTGTGTCCCTTTGATGTTTAGGCTGGAGTTAAGTGTCTCCCCTGAGCCTGGCCAGCCTGCAGACTATTGAAAATTCAAGGCTCCTTCTCGCCAATGGCCCCTCTGCAGGAGCTAGTGCAGGCTGGCATAGGCTACTCACAGGGAGCATGCAGAGTGTTTGGGTAAGACCTTGAGGTGCCAGTTGTACCCACACAGCTGGATGAGTCTCTATCTCCTGGAGTCTCTGTCTCAGTTCCAAAGGTAGAATGAGTTGATGATATACCCTGCAGAGCACAATGCCAGGCACATGAAGTTGCTATGGAAGAGCTTACAGCCTTCAGAGTCAACATTGCTATGGAGTCTGGAGGTGCCAAGCACATACTAGGTGAATAAGACAGATCCTTCCCTACTCTCTGGGACCTTAATAGTAGAGCTACTATCCCGGCTTATTTGTACCAGTTGGCTTTCCTGGGACATGGAATTATTGCTGTTTCCAAATTGGCAATGTCTAAGGCAAACTGAGAAGGGTCCATAAGCTTTACTGTACTATAAAGGCTCAAGAAATAAGCAGACCATCCCCAGAAGGCTTTCCGGAGAAGTTCGGGGTTGCTCAGGACAGTGAGCACAGGAAGGCTGAACTCTGATGTTGGAATTCAGAGCTGAACGGCCGAGCAAGGGAGAAGTGCTGGCCAAAAAGGTGGCAGTGAGGCAAGGTCAGAGCCCTGAGAAGGATTACATAGGAATTGGGCATATGTGTGGGGACACCCTTACACATGTTCCAAAAGGAGGATGCATGGGACCAATGTGGCAGCGAGACACACACACACAAGGTTTGGTTGTTTGTCCACTGACCACCTCTTACAGCAGAGCCTGTCTCTGGGGTGTACTTGGGAGAGGGCTGGGACAGAAACCACAGGAGTGTTTTGATGGGAGCGGATGTAATACCCACAGCACACGGTGAGATAGCCTCAAGCCACAGCCTCTCAGGCCATCCTCCCCCACGCCAGCTCCTTCCAAGCAGGGCCTCACACAGGGGCTGAAGGACTGTTCCAGCCCCAGGGGCACCAAGCTGCCCTAGGAAGGGGAAGAGGCCACAGCCACACTGTCTGCCGCCAGGGCTAAGCTCCAGCCTCCCCCAGTCCCCGGGCAGACAGAACTAAACAGTCTGGCCTATCAGCTGTCGCCACTATGTCCCACCCAACTGAGCTGGACTCTGGCTGCTGGGAAAGTGGCCCCCTGCCCTTTTCCAGGTACAATACAGTCTAGGGTGGGGTCTGGTGATGCTGTTTTCTTGGGGTCAGGCCTGGGAGAAGGAACTAGGGAGAAAACGCTGCAGATTCTCTGTAGGGTTCTAGAGAATTCTTCTTGGGTGTTAGTTTGAGATAATGTAAGCATTCTGAGAACGCATTCTGCCCATAAAACAGACATGTTGGGGCTGGGTACATGACTCAGTTGGTAGAGTGACCACCTTGCATGCACACAGACCTGGGTTCCATCCTGAGCACTGTATAACCTAGGTGTGGTTGTGCATGCCTGTAGTTCCAGTATTTAGAGTCAGGAAGATGAGGAGATTGAGGTCATCTCAGTTACCTAGTGAGCTGAGGCTAGCCTGGGCTACATGAGAACTTTATACAAACCAAACCAAACTGAATCAAATTAAAGCAGACTTGTTGGGCTGGGTTGTATTATGGGAAGCCTGTATCATTCAGACCTGTGGTCCATCAATATATGCACTGTCCCTTACACTCATTCTGAGAAAACCTGGGATCCCAGAGTAGGGGAGCCCTACAGCTTGCCCAATAACACCTTCCTATCCATTTCCACAGTCCCCACAGTGCCCATTCCTTGGGAAACCGAAGCCAGAGGAGGATGGGCATCATATGGCCTCTCTGGACTTCAGTGTCTTCTTCTGATCAATGGTCCTAGCACTCCTTCAGGATGCTTGTATCTGTGTGGAAGAGCAAGGAGTGGGGTGTTTCTCATCTTCCCTAGACCCTAAGGGATCCAGCTATGAGAGAGAAGTTACCTCCTAACTACTGCTTTGGTCACATAAAGTTAGTCAACTAGTGGGCCTGGCTTCCCTCCACCTACCCTGGCAGCCTGCCTAGGGACTTGGCCTCTTCTCCCTCAGATAGGCCCAGCCAGCAAGCTCCAACACCCCCAGCCTACCTCATTATGACTCTGAAGCTTTAAGGACAGACTGTCTTCTCAAGCCTCAGTTTCCCTTTCTATAAACTGAAAATAATGGTTTGATCAGTCTACAGTAGTACCTTAGACACTACAAAGGCTGCCTCTAGACAAGTTTTTCTTACAGGATGTCACTGTTGCAAACCCAAGATGTGATCTCTTCTCTTTTCCAGCCACAGAGGCCCCAGTATGTCTCTCAAAAGGCTCTAACTGCCCCCCTTCCAGGGTCCATCCTCCTGAAGGTGCACTAGGCTCTAACTGCCCCCCTTCCAGGGTCCATCCTCCTGAAGGTGCACTAGGCTCTAACTGGCCCCCTTCCAGGGTCCATCCTCCTGAAGGTGCACTAGGCTCTAACTGCCCCCCTTCCAGGGTCCATCCTCCTGAAGGTGCACTAGGCTCTAACTGCCCCCCTTCCAGGGTCCATCCTCCTGAAGGTGCACTAGGCTCTAACTGCCCCCCTTCCAGGGTCCATCCTCCTGAAGGTGCACTAGGCTCTAACTGCCCCCCTTCCAGGGTCCATCCTCCTGAAGGTGCACTAGGCTCTAACTGGCCCCCTTCCATGGTCCATCCTCCTGAGGGTGCACCAGGACACCAGAAGGGACCTGGCCTGTGTGCTGTGGGGGCATAGGTGAATGGACATAGAGAAGTAGTCAGAGGGTAGGTGATAGTCATCATGCACTTCTCCCTGATGAGAAATGGAGCTGCCCCAGAGATCTAGTTATAAACTTTGACGGCCTACTCACTCTCAAGGGATACATGCCACATGTGGCTTAACATCATTTTGAACGTAGTTGACTTATGGAAAGCTGGTTCTGGGCCTGCAATTGCAAGGGATGATCTGAACACTCCAGACAGGTGCTTCAAGGCCTCAAATCAGAAAGATGATCCAGAGTTAGGGCAGTGGATGGTTAATGAGGGCTGGGGGGAGGGGGCGCGTTAGAGTAGCGGGGTGGGGGGTGTGAATGCCTATTAGCATCCCTGAGGTAAAGGAAGGGCTAGTGGGAACCGAAGTGGCAGTGTGGCAGCCTTTTGGGTCTGAACTCGATATAGGGAGCTATTCCTTCCCCCCAGCACTCTGCTAAGCAGGTGCCACAAACAGGATGGTTCTGCTTGTCTTTCCTTCCCTTCTGTGTCCCAGGTCATTGGAAGAGACCTCCCCGAAGAGAAAAATCTGTCATATGGAGGTTGCTCATGTTTAAAAAAGAAAAGATAGTTTCAGGACAATCAGGGGTATAAAACAGAGGAACTCTGCCTCGAACGGGGAGGGGGGCTGGGGAAAGATGAAAAGAAAGGAGACTTCTGGGTTGGAGCTATAGCCAGTGGGCTTTCCTAACATTCTCAAAGCCCCAGGTTTAACCCCCAACATCACAGAAGCCAGGCATGCAGGCAAATACCAGTAATTCCAGCACTTGGGAGTGGAGGCAGGAGGATCAGAAGTTCAAGCCTTAGACACATGCAATGCTATCAAGAAATGGGGGAGGGGGGCAAGGGAAGGAAGAGAGTGATTTCCCACTGAGCACTCTCTTTCCTGCAATGCCTGGCTCAATTAGACCCAGGGAAAAAAAAACAGAATGGTCTGAGCGGACCTCTGTTTTAATGGTGGGTGTGTGTGTGTGTGTGTGTGTGTGTGTGCGCGCGCGCGCGAATGTGTGGTGTCCTGTCATAGCACCATAGTATTACTGCTAAGACTTCTCCCTGTTCTGTGCTCCCCCTGTTTCTGCTTGTCTGCCTATCTGGTTCCTCACCATCCGTCAAACCTTCTGCCTCCTCCAGGGAGCCTTCTTGACTGCTGGCACAAAGAAAGCGATGTCCCTCCTAAAGCTTATAGATGACAGTAACTAATGAACAGTACTTACTAGAGGCTAGGCACAGCAGTCCTATCTCCTTTTACAGATTTGGACCAGAAAAGGAATAGCCAAGGTCACCAGACGGTGGTAGTGAAACATGTAGCCCAGGCTACCTGCTTCAAAAATTCCTGCATTTGGCTCTTTTTCATGGTACCTCTCAGTGGTCAGTTATATCAAGACCAAGCTGACTGTCTCGTCCCTAGATACCAGCTATCAGGAACTCACTGAAGTGATACAAACACAAACTTTATACTTTCTATGGGAAGCACATGGCCTCAGAAGTAGCTGCTGCTGCTCTGGGTAAAGACATGGAAGAGTTATGTGGTCTGAATCAGTGGTCGGAATGACACTGATTTATGTTTCTGTAAAACAAGGTGTCTTGACCATGGCAGAGTAGGACAGCCATTGAGTAGGGACCATTCTTGTTATAGACCAAGGAAGCCCACTCATTCATTTTGTATATGCACTGTGGATGCCAATCTGAGTGTTCACAACTTGGTTATTGTTTTTAAAAGAGGGGGGTGAGGTGGAGTGGGGGAGAGAAGTATGGTCCTGAACTGACAGATAACTATTGTGCCTCAGAGGATGGGGCCCCAGCAGAATCCAAAAGTTTTTCAAACTTTCTACAAAAGATGATGTCCACCCTCATGTTGTCTGTAAGCCTGTAAGAAAAGAAGGTAAGAAACCCAGGACCAAAGCACCCGAGATTCAGTGTCCTGTTACACCATGTGTCCTGCAACACAACACCCATGTGATGCTCTGAAGGAGCATCACACTAAGTAAATGAAGTTGGAGGCTGCAGAACACACTAAACTTTTGACTAAGAGAATGAGGGAAGCCAAAGAAAAATGCCAGGAAGAGATTGCCAAGAGACTTGGGCTGCTCTCACTGAGAGCTTCTGCTTCTGAGTCCAGTAAAAATTAAGTCTTTAAGAGGAACAAATAGCTGGGTGTGATGGCACACATCTTTAATCCCAGCACTTGGGAGGCAGAGGCAAGGGGATCTCTGAGTTAGAGATCAGCCTGGTTTACAGTGTGTTCCAGGACAGCCAGGGCTACACAAAGAAATTGTCTCTCAAATGAATAAATAAACAAACAAACAAACAAACAAATAAATAGGAACAAATAAACAATCAGGCCTTGCAGGGACAGTCTGCTTTTGGCCCTTTATGGGCATTCTCTCTTCCTAGATAGGGAAGTACCTCTATTTTTTCTGGAAATTAAACAGTTCACATGGCTTCCATTCTATATCTGTGTCAGCTGCCCTTCCCTGGGGATATCGGGGAAGCTTAGCTCCACTGGCCTCCACTTACTCCTCTGCAAAATGGACTCAGCTTGAGTGCCTTGCACTATCCCACAAGTCTGTCGGATAAACCAGAAAGCATGAGTCCCCAAGTGTGAGACACCACTAGCTTCAGTAGTGACCTTGCACAGAATTTGGGTTCCCTGCAGGTGGATGGTTCTGTGAGCAGAAGAACCTGTCTGAGAACTAGGCTAAGGGCTCTTCAAGGCAGAGATAGGAGAGCTGGGTCCGCACCAAGTACCATCAGGCAATGGTCTCCTCCCCCTCTCTTGTTTCTAGGCAATGGCAGTGCTCCACCCAGCCCAAAGCTGCTGGGCCCAGTTTTCCTATGTGCCCAACCCTTCCTCACTCGAAGGCTGGTCTTGAACTAGAGCTTGAGGCCCTGTTTATCCTTTCAAGGGAAGGACAAAGCATTTCTAATAGGGCAGAACTGACATGACAGGCATTCCGGGCAGAGCTCTGGAGCATGATGCTAGCCCGATGTTCTAGCCCTCAGGCTGGTGACACCACCGGGACATGGTAAAAATGTGCTTCTAATTACAGTGTAGATATGGCCAGCTAGATCCTCGTAGAGGGGATGTTAGCCAGTTCCTGCCACAGTGGTGGTGGTGATGCTGGTAGATGCTGAGGGATGGAAAGAAAAGGCTGGGCAGGGGCAAGACCTTCTCCAGGAGACTGAGGCACAGATGTAACTGTGTAGGCTCCAAGAGAAGTGGCCTCCAGACACTGCCAGACCTGCAAGTCAGGCCCCATGGTGAAGAAAGGTTGGTAACTCTCTGGCTCCTGACCTTGGATGTACCATTAGCTTCTAGGCCTCAGCAGCTCAGCTTTTCTGACCCCCAGTAGAGATTACATGTGGACCTTTTGTGTGTATGTGTGTATAATAAAAACTATAGGTGAGGGAGTGTTAGCATAGAGCAATGGTTCTCAACCTGTGGGTCACAACCCCAGAATTGATCACATTTTCACAGGGGTTACCTAAGACCAATGGAAAACATAGATATTTACATTATAATTTATTACAGTAGCAGTTATGATGTAGCAATGAAATAATTTTATGGTTGGGGTCACCACAACATATAGAACTGAATTAAAGGGTCGCAACATTAGGAAGGTTGAGAGCTACTGGCATAGAGTCTTTCCCCAGTGTACAAAGAAAACAAACGTCATTCCTGGGATTAGTCTCAAAGTACTCATTACTGTTGATTCTATTATTTTGAAAAAAAATTGTGTTTTGAAGCAATATGTTATTCATTATCTTTGTCACATTTTAATCTATTGGACCGAGGCTGGGGTTGAGTGGCTGTGAGCTACCTAGCACATATACAGTGCTCTAAATTCTGTTCCCAATAGCCCCCACCCACCCACAGGCGATCAATCTCAATCCATAGTACAAAGAGTCTTTAAAAGACACTAATGGCCCTTTGCCGATTGTTAACGTGTTAATGGTGGGATTTAAGACAGAAGAGTTGATTTGAACATTCTTTGGGTAGCTCAGATTTGGGGGCTCAGGCTGATTTATACTTGGCTGGCCTGTGAGCAGCTCCCTCCTCCAAACAAGGGCTGCATGGACATTGACTAGGTAATATCAGAAGATGGCTTTGCCCCCAGAGGCCTCTCAGCCTTGGTCTGGAGGAATGGCCACCTAGTCGTGTCCCAGTAGAATCTCACTGAGACACACAGAGAAAACTAAGAATCTAGGATGTGAGTCCCATTGGCTCCAGCCTGGCCAGTGGTTTCTAAAATGAGTTCACTATGAGCAGAAATGATTTTATATGCATTTTAAAAATGTATATAGAAATGCAAAAGGGAAACGTCAAACCCAATTGCTCAGAGTTACCACACTGAAGTCACTGGGAAGCATGATTCCAGTCCTGCCCCTGTGCAGAAGGCATATGAACTGAGTGACTGGGAACTTGTTGAATTTAGTCTCTATGAGCTGCTGGAGCTCGGGACAAGTAGAGCCAGCCCCATTGTATGACACAGCTGTTGTAAGGTTGACTATCATCACTGTACTTGATGTCTCTTGTCTGCCTGGTGTGTTGGGTGAAGACTTGCTGTGGAAACAGGGACAAGGCTCTCTCCAAGAAGACCCTGGATCATTCTCCAGAATTTTGATGCCAGTTTGCCTGTGGTCAAATCCCATCTCAGCCTCACACTAATTGCTAACCTAGGAGTATGTTTCTTGACCTTTCTGGGCCTGGGTTTCCTCATTTACATGCCAGTGGTAATGACAGAGTTTAAAGTTTAAATATTTGTGCATGTGTGTGTGCATGTGTGCGCTACACTCAACTGTGCAGAATGGGGCAGAATTTGATGTCAGAATGTTCTCTAGCCCTCATCACTTTATTTATTTTTAGACAAGGTATTTCAACTAAACTGGCTTGTTAGCAAATTCCTAAGACCTACATATCATATCACCCTCCTCACCCCAGCACTTATGTTCTAGACACATCCCCAGCTTATGTGGACTCTGGGGATCTAAACTCAGGTCCATGTGCTTGGACAGCAAGCACATTGCTGACTAGATCATCGTTCCAGTCTTATTTATTTTAGATAGGGTCTCATGTATCCCGATGGATATGTAGCTGAGAATGATCTTGAACATCTGATCCTCCTGCCTTCACCTCCCAAGCGCTAGGCTTACACACAAGCACCACAACATCTGTTTTATGTGATCCTGGGGATTGAATCCAGAACTTCACTCATGTTGGTCTAGTTACCTACTAACGAGTCATGTTCCCAGCCCTTTAAAAAGTAAAAGTGAAACAACTCTCCTCATTCCTGGTTCAGGGTGAGTGGTTCTAAGTATGGCTATCCCTGGTGTTACTCTTGATATCTGTAACTGCATGGCTATGGCTCTGGTTCTAGTGATGGAAGCAGGGGCTCGCACATGGTCCTGCCTCCCCTCCCTGAAACTCTCCCAACTAGACATAGCTTTAGCCAGGTTTGGAGAACAGACATTACATAGGCTATTTGAGGACATGGGGTTACAGGCAGCCCCTTTGGCCTATTTAAGCCTGTTGTTCTTGGCTACCTCTGCTACCTACCCCACCCCCAGCCAGAAGCAGAGTCTTGGAGACTCTTCCAGGGCCTTCTCCATAGACCTCCCATTTCACGTAGGACAATCCCAGGCCCAGGGTAGCATGAGTACCACAATAAGTGATTGTGTTAGGCTTCCAGGCAAACCAGGGGCTCTTTCCCAGGCCAAGCAGTGACGTGCTAGAAAGCAGGCAGGCCCCAGTCCCAAATGCCATGAAAACCACCTGAACCCTTTGGGGCCATTTTCTTCGATCCTTTTTCTATGTATGTATATCTGAATATCTACATGTCTATGTGAATTGAACATTCCACATATCATCCACATTCCCACATAAAGTTTTCTCTCTTTACACATTCTAATATTTTAATAGATATTCTCCTGAGTCCTAAAGCCCCAGAATTTTTTTTTAAGATTTATTTATTTTTATTTTTTTGTATATGGGTGTTTTGCCTTTACATATGTGGGCCTGGTGCCCAGAGAAGCCAGAAGAGGACATCAACAGATCCCCAAGACTGGAGTTACAGATAGTTGTGAGCTTTCATATGATACTAGAAATAGAACCCAGGCCCTTTTCAGGAGCAGTAAAAGCTCTCCATCACTGAGCCACCTCTCCAGCTTCCCCCAAGCCCCACAGCGTTCTTTCTCATGACTTGGTACAGCCTGTGATGGAGAGAGACACCATGTCATTGTGAACTACTCACTTTAGCTCCTGCTGTTTGAGAGACCAACACAGACAACAGCCTGAGGTCCAGCCCCAGGAAAGCCTGGAAGTAGAGAAGGAACTCAGAGGCATTCACGAGGAAGCCCACTCCTTGACAACTTCCTATAGTGAGAGGTTTTGGGGCTGATGTGAGTCTGATCCTCAGGGGTAGCTCAAGGGCACAGCTGCTCCTACAGCAGCCTTCTTAGCCTGCTCTTGGGCTCCAGCAGGGCAGGGAGCCTTCCTCCTCTGAGGCTCTTTGGCCAGGGCCACTAGAGGGTGGGCCAGCAGAGGCAGCATGGCCTAGAAGTCACACTTTAACCCGGTAGTTTTGTTCCTTAGCAGTGAGGATAAAGGAGGGCCTTGAAGGAATCAGGAAGGAGAAAGAAAGAGATTGCTGGCCTTAGAGGGTCACATCTTCTTACCCATCACATGACAGGTGGGAGCACTGGGGCCCAGAGAACTTCTTCCCAAGGTTCCCAGTATCAGGCTGGATTCCCAACCTCAGTCTTTGTGCTTTTACCTTTCAGGAAAACGTTGAGCAGTCTCTGGAGACAGACTGTGAGGGATGAGGCTGTAGAGCGCAGATCCTAGTGCCTCCTCAGACACTGTCAGGTCGATTCTCATAGGCAAGCCACTTACTTACCTCTTCCTATGCCTCTGTTCCCCCGCACCCAAAAAATGATTATAAAAAATTTTCTTGGAGCTGAGGATGTAGCACAGTTGGTAGAGTGCTTGCCTAGCGTGTATGAAGCCCTGGGTTCAGTCTCTAGCACTCATAAACCAGGTATGGTGGGCTATACCTGGAATCCCAGCACTTGTGAATCACAGTGACTTTGAGGCCAGCCTGGTCTACATATAGAGTGAGTTCTAGTTTAGCCAATATAACACAGAAACTGTCTTGAAAAACCAAATAAATAAATAAAAATTGGAGCTAGGAGGATTAGAAATTCTGAGTTATCCCTGGCTACATATGGAGTTTAAGGCCAGCTTGGGATACATGAGACCCCATCTCAAAAAACATAATTTTAAAATGAGACAGAAAGGTATTGCACTCTGGGATTGAGGCCACTGGGGACTCTGGCTAATAAGCACCAAAGCTGATTAGGATCTAGGGATGGGTCACAGTAGCTCTCCTTAGCTTACAGCCCTGCTCAAGGAAGCCATTTTTAGTTATTTCTTTTCTAATTTGTTATTACTATTGGTGTGTGTGTGTGTGTGTGTGTGTGTGTGTGTGTGTGTGTGTGTGTGTGTATGTGTGTGTGTGATGTACCTCTTAGGGGCACACATGCCATAGAGTATAAGTAGAGATCAGACGGTAAATTTGTGCACAGTTCTCTCCTTCCATCTTTACATGGGCTCCTGAGATCGAACTCAGGTCACCCAACTTGCACAGAAAGCACCTTTACCTGATCAGCCATCTTGCTGGCCCTCTGAGCCACATTTCTGAAGGGGAAACAGTCCAGAGTCATCTGCCCAGGCCTCAGCCTCAGGCTGCCAGGCTCTGAAGCTGCCATCTTTGTTGCTGGGCCTGGTATAGCAGAAGGTGACATCTTTAGGCTGTCTAGCTGGGCCAGGCCCTTTGATACCTGCACCCTTGGGGCAAGGGAGAGGGAGCTGACACCCCCCCCCCCCCACATACACACACTCCTGAGGGCCAAAGTGCCCTCTCCTAGCTCTCCTGGGCCTCTTTTTGTTGTTTCTTTACTCAGAGCCTGACGCCTAATCTCTTCCTGTTTAGAATTAGACTCTGGACTTTTCCTTCAGGGCGGTTACACGTTTGTTTTGTGGGGTTTTTTGTGTTCTCCCCAGCCTTTCTCTGTCAGTTTAGGTCACTCAGGCTCAGAAGCAGTCCCATTCCCAGAACCCACCCCCCCCCCCCCCCCCCCCCGATGTATACCTGAAGGAGCAGGGAGGCCCTCTCTGCTGAGACCCTAGTTGGCATGAGAACAGGGAGGATTGCATCATGTTGCTGGCTAGAAACAGGCCCTCTTCACCCCATGACACCTTCAGTACCACACCAAAGCTGAGGCCCTGGTTTCCAACTGCACTCATGTGCAAGCCCAGACACCCCAGAAAGGAGATTCATCTACACAGGGAGAGAGAGAGAGAGAGAGAGAGAGAGAGAGAGAGAGAGAGAGAGAGAGAGAGAGAGAGAGAGAGAGCACTTCAGTGGAACCCTGCATGGCTGAGATGTGCTGCTGTGGGAGAGAGGAGACCTGGACTTCTGCTTGGCTATCCAATCCATGCTTTGTTAATCCATTCTGATTGATGACCTGTGATTTTAGGTCTTCATTTGATTCTCTTGGGGACCCAGAGTTGTAGAGACATAAGGAATTGGAAAGGGAGCCCCAAATGAGGTAGGTTTAGGTTCCAAGGTCTAGTCTCAGCCCCACCTCTTCCAAGAGACATCTTTGGCCTTCCAGGACTGTGCTCTGATCCACCCTCTCTGGATTCCCAGAAATGCAGCAATAGGCCTAAGCTTGGAGTGTAACTCTGGGAGAGTCCTTACCTCTCTGGCCTCAGCTAGACAGACATACAGATCTCTCTGTCTGCTGGTTTTGAGAGGACTGAGGCACTATGGACCAGACACCAAGAAGCTGTCCCATGAATGTCTGTGGCTCACTGTCCCTATCTCCAGGGTAAAGAAAGACATGCAAGTCTATGTATTCCTGCAGGACAGGCCCTGGGTCTGTACCCATCCTGGCCTGGCCTAGGGGTGTTGACTGAGAAAAATCTGCATCAGTGAGATGAGGTCTGAGGTCCCTTGTGAGCTTTACCAAGATGACTCCTCTCCTCTGGTCTCATGACAGCAGAGTACAGGCACAAATAAACAGCCCTTTGCCCTGCCTTGGGCACAGCCTGCCTGCTGCTCTTTGGTGGGAACTGGCAGGCTGATGTGAGACTGACTCCTTGGGCCCTTAGCTGGGTTTTTGTTCCTCCCCTGCACTCACTTCTGAGGTTGGGGGCATCTGGGAAGAACAATCTTTGAGGCAGCTCCCTGGGGATGGTGGTCAATGTGTGGGCAGTAGCCAGCATGCCTGAAAACCTCAGACTGGGCCTGACAGGCTGGCAGGAGCCTGGGCTGGAGGAAGCCATGGCCACAGCCTCTGAGGCTCCCCTCTTGGGCCCAGTGAGACAGGACTCATATCCTGCACTAAGGACTACACAGCTCATGTAGGTGGCAGAGGTTATGTGAAGTCTCACCTGCAATTCCCCAGACCTCCCAGGCCCTCATTCATCTCACAGGGTCCCCAGAGAAAGGCAGAAGGCCATCCCTACCTCATTCTTTCCCTCCTTCCCCCATGACTAACTTCATTTTTGTGTGTTGGAATGTGCATGCATGCATGTGTGATTTGTCCTTGTGCTTGAGTGTGGAGGCCAGAGTTCAACCTCAGTTGTTGGTTCAGAATTCTCCACCCTATTTCTTGAGATAGTATTTCTCACTGGCCTAGAGCCCCCTGCCAGGGACCACCCTTGTCATTCTCTCCATTGCTGAGATTGCAAGTGTGAACTACCATATCCCCAGCCTTCTTAGAATGGGGCTCTCAGGGGTTGAACTCAAGTCTTTGTGGTTTTACTGACTGAGCCATCAACTCATCCTTCCCTATGACCAACTTTAGAAAGAAATGTGAACTCTTTGTTCCTTCTTTCCACCTGCTCTCAGAGCCCTCAGGAAAAGCCGCCAGTCCCTGAGCCTGGTGGCACCCCAGAGACTAGGGAAGCTGGCTGTTCTAGATGGCTGGAGGGCCAGAGGGGTCTGAAAATTCCAACCAGAGAGCCGTTTTCTAGCCTGGCTTTGCTTCCAACTGACTATGGAACTCTGGTCCCGGACCAAATCCCCAAGACCACTATACCCACAGCATATTGTGAGGAGACACTGGTACAGCAGCCAGCTTGGGAACAGTGACTGCCTACCCACAGCGCCTCCAGCATCCTGCCGCCAGCTCTGCACGCTACCCAGCCTCCCAGGGCAGCTGAGGCCCCGTGGAGCCGATGGAATCAGGGCCCTTCCCTTCTTTGTGAGCTGATGCTTCCTTCCCCTCACAGAGAGTGCTTGTTGCTGCTTTATCAGGCCCTGGGGAAAGCCGGGGCCAGCCAGGCTCCCAGCTCAGAGCCCCTGGGAGGCCGCCAGCCGGGAGGAGCAGACATCCAGGCTCAGTCTCCAGCCAATGGCGACTGGTGGCTGGGCCATCCCCTCCCTGCCCCTGACCCCAGCAGCTCCAGCCAGTCGGCCTGGCCCCAGGAAGCCAGCCCTTCCCTGGCATGTCCTGGGGCCTCACAGCCCCTCTGTCATAGGGATCCCTAGAGACAACAAGTGCCTGGGAGAGCTCTGCCCCCAGATCAGGGCTTCTTTCCTATTAGCACCCAACCTTGGGCTTCTTCAAGATCAAGGGTGAAGCAAGGGGTCTGTGGTCTGAAAGCGGCTATGCATCTAGGCCTATGGTACCCTAGGTTTACGTATTTGAACAATAGTGAAGATGGGGTCCACTCCACTGCTGGTCTGAAGGCCAGGGGAATAAGGCAGGTACTCACCCAGCCTACAGCATGTACTCTCAAAAGTTAATAGGAAGGACTTATGAAGGAGAAAAAAGTCTTAAACCGTGGGGCTGGGGAGATAGCTTAGTGGGTAAAGTTTGCCTTGAGTTTGATCTCCCAGAACCCCCACAAAAAATCCTGGGCTTGGCAGCATTCACCTGTAACTCCAGCACTGGAGTGACAGAGAGAGGGAGCTTGCTGGTCAGACAATCTAGGAGAATCTGTGAGCACCATGTTCAGTGAGAGTCTGTCTCAAAGAAAAGATGGAAAGAGATTGAGAAAGACACCCAGTGTTGGCCTCTGACCTCCACATGCACTCTCACATATGTCCATGTACACATAAGACGAGCGCACAGATATATCTTAAACTATGGCTATATGTATGTGTAAGCAGAACAAGGTGCATCTTTGATCTTAGAGTTTTGAAGTAGGGACAATTAGGGAAAACTTTCTCAGCTTCTGGGGGGGGGGGGTTAAGCAGCAGTTGGGGTGGGGAGGCACAGGCTGGGCTGATCTGGTTGTGCCTATCTTTGTAAAATATTTGTTCGCTCATTCAGGACACTCACCCAAGGTCCCAAAGCTTTCCTAACAACTAGGTACAAATTGGCCCTAGACTCTGATGCATAGTCAGCACAAAAGGCTTGGGGGTGGGATGTACCTGCCTAGCCTTGTGATCAGGTTTGGGTGGTAGCAGACTTACTAGAGAAAAAGGAACATGTGAGATGGGCTCTGATGCATGAATAGAAGTTCTCCTGTGGAAAAAAAAGCAGGAGAAAGTGCCAGAGGAAACTAGCTAAGCAAGAAGAAGCCCCTGGCCCCCAACTGACAATTTTCTCATGGCAGACAGACACATGGTTTTGGAGGCACCGGTGTAGGACAAAAGTCAGATCCCTTTCTCCTGCATAAGTATTTACCAAGTCTTATTGGGCTTTACCTGGTGTCCGTGTCCTCTTCTGTAACAGGGGATGTCTGGGGAAGCCAGTGCCTTTAGCCCTTTCTATGACTATCTTTAGAACTCAATAGTCTTCTTCATGCTCCTCAGGCCCCCAGGCCTTTGCTTTTTGCTCATGTTGTGTGTGTGTGTGTGTGTGTGTGTGTGTGTGTGTGTGTGTGTGTGTGTGTGCCTTTTCTCTGTAGCTCGTGCCTTCAAGCAAGCTATGCAAAGACTTCACCTCTGTGGAACAATCTGGAAAGCCCACCCTTGCTCAGGTTTGGCAGCACTCTGGAAATCAGTACCCGAGTCAGCACCTGGATGATCAGAGAGTGGGGGTGACTCTGTTTAACTCCTAATCCCCAGCATGTCAAAGAACTCCTGGTATATGGTATATGAAGTGTCCTGGGAATCTGTGGATGAACAGGTGGGTGGATGGTGGATGTGTGGATGAATGAAGGAAGCATCTAATACATCACAACCCTAAAAGCCAATGACCATCCAACAGACCATTCTAACTGCCATATTACCTAGACGCAAATGGGGGAAACTAAGGCCTTTGGGAAAGAAGACCTTGACCCAGATCTGCTTGTTGGCATGATGGAAGGGTAGAAGGTCATTCAGATCTAAGTCGTAACTGGTTGATTATTCTCTGTAGGTATCCTGGAAAACTGGAGGGGAACCAGACCAGGATAGTGAGTGTTCTTAACTGCTGAGCCATCTCCAGCCCCTAATGTTCTGTCATTTAAAATTTCCCTATTCTCTTCTTTTCTTTCAAATTCCATAAGATTGCTGTAAAAGCAGCTACATGGAAGCAGCAGCAATGTGCAAGTTTGTGTATTTCTGTGTTGATAATTCTTTTTATTTACATTCCCTGTGTGAGAAAAAGTATGTGAATGTGTATGCATGATCTTGTGAGTGTGATGGTGCCTATATTCCAGGGCAGGTGCTTAGAGGTCATAGGTCAACCCTGACTGTTAGTCTATGCCTTTCTATCTTGTTTGAGAAAGGGTGTCTTGGCTGCTGTGACTGCCAAGCTAAACTAAGTCTTCTAAGTGTCTCCCAGCAAGGATTGCTGGATTGTATACACTTGCACTACTGTTTCCTGCTTTTATGTGGGCTCTGAGGACCATGGGATCTCAGGCCTGTGTAGCGATCACATTTACCCACGGAACCATCTTCCCTGCCCAGTTCCTTGATTTTGAACTGGTGGAAGAAAATCTGGACCATGTTTGTCTTCTTTAAGCAACTCCCTCCTTTCAAACAATTTTAGTGAAGGGGATCCAGTGGGCAAAGTGCTTTCAGAGCAAGTATGAGTACCTGAGTTCAGTTCCCAGAGCCCATGTAAAAACCCAGGTATGGTGGCCCATCATTGTAATTCTAGCACTGAGGGCCGGCTACAGAAAGATCCCTGGGGCTTACTGGTTAACCAGCCTGGTTTTATTGGTAACCCCAAATCTCAAGACCTTGTCTCAAAAATAAATGAATAAATAAAATGAAGAATGACAAAGGAAGATATTTCATATTGACCTTTGACTCCTCTCCCCTCATAACACGCACACGTGCACATGCACCCCCACATATAAACAGGTATACTGCTCACACACACACACAGACACACATACACACACACAGAGACACACAGAGAGAGACATACACACACACAGACAGACAGACAGACACACAGATAGACACACGACACACACACACAGAGACACACACACAGAGAGACAGACACACACACACACACAGAGAGAGAGAGACAGACAGACACACACACACACAAAAGAAAAGCTAGGATGTAGCTCAGTTGCTAGAGGGCTTACCTAGCATGCATAAGGCCCTGAGTTTGATCCTCAGAACCATAAATCTATGGTGGTGCATACCTGTTATCTAAGCATGGAAGACAGAGGAGGATCAGAAGTCCAAGGTTGCATGTGTCCTTAACCCCAACATTTAGGAGTCTGTAGAGATCAACCTGCAACCCTCAGGGCTTACCACTGTTTAGTGGCCTATGGTGTTTATAAAAACTAATTGATCTTTTACTTTTATATTAGTGGTAAGCAAGGCATCTTTCACAAGTCACCAAAAGTGAAAATGCAGCAATGGGGAAGTCCTCTGACCTCCCAAGGCAAAATACCTCTTGTAGATTAAGTTTTATATTTTTTTTAATCTTGAATGTTAAGCGTGTTAATTTGAAGGAGCCAAGAACTAGTATTTTTTATAATCTTAATAAATTTTTGAGTTGTGTTGTGTTTTATATTTTGTTTTTTAATAATTTCAAATCTCTGTGAGTTCACAGCCAGCCTTAGGGCAGCCTGTCTACATAGTGAGACCTCGAATAAAATAATCTGTTCTGAGTGTCACCCTGACAGGAGTCTATGCCTTAAACCTTCCTCCATATCAAGTGTGGAGAGGCTTCCTGGAGGAGGAGGTTTTTGCACAGTCTGTGGACAATCAGGAGGAAGAAACAGGAAAGGAAGTCAGGCTTGGTTCTGAGGCTGAGGGGTCCATAGAGAGCACTGACTGGGGTGGGGGGTGGGGGATGGAGACGCTAGCCAGGGACGATACTAGAGTTGTTAGGTCAGAGCCTGTACCCTGGCAGTGCTAGCAAGCTAGGCTTGGCCACCCAAACTCAATGGCCAATTAGGCAAATAACCGTGAGAACAAAGGAGGACTATTCATAGTGGCCATGTGGAAAGAGGACCAAAGAAGTCCAGTGACCCCCAGTTCATCTTTGGGGTCTTGCTCCATGTATGCCTAACTAAGCAGTTGTGGTCTTAGTGTGGTCCTGCCTACCGTCTTGTCTACAGTCTGTCCAGCAAGATGGTCTGATAAGAAGTCAAAGCTGCACAGAATCTTTGGGAGACAAACCGCCCCTGTGGCTGGTACCAGGATTGTAGCATTTTCCTTGCACCCAGCATGAGATTCCTGAGAGGAATTCCAAGTTCCTGAGGTCCCTAATCTAAACAATCTCCTTAGACTATCTGTCACAGGCTATCTATCACCATACAGCCCCTCAAAGGCAATTGGGCTATGAGGTAACTCATGTCTAGGTGGCAAGGGTATCTGTAAATAGGGATGAGGTCATTTTGAGAGTGGGAAGGGAAATCCTGAACCCAGGGTGTCCCTACTTTAGTGGCAGAAAAGAAGAGTAGTCTCTTTAGGGACGTGATCTGAGGAGGAGCCTGGATGGAGGACACCCCGAGTGAGGGAACCGCCAGGGGTATATTTGGCCCAGGAAGGTCAGAGCTGCCAACTGCCTATTGGAATGCATTCAGGACAGCTGAGGGCAAGGCCCCACATCACTTCCATGGGCACCTGCCATTGTCCCCTATTTGGCCACACAACGGCCACAGAGCTCTTAAAAACCCAACCAGACCACAGCACTCCTGACTTCTAACTCTGCCTGCTTTCTGTATCTTCACTGGGACCCTCCATCCTCATCTCCCATTTGGGTCCCCTCTGCTCTATGCAGGGAGCCTTCCCTGGGCTTCCCTAACTTAGGGATTTCAAGCTTTTCAGGGATTCAGCTCCCCACACTTCCCCAAACATTCTAATTCCCCTGGGGTCTCCCTTCAATGATGCTTTTTATAGAAAGTTTCTAGAACATGCCTCTCAGTCCCCAGTAACTTCAGATTCCCACTTCATTAGGCCAAGCTGCAGGAGAAACCCTCCTCCTGCCTCACCTGTCTTCAATAGAACAGTAATACAGCATTCATTTGTGTAGCAGAGACCAGCTCTGTTGTGGCCTCCACAATGGCAGAAGAGCAGGAACCTAGGACTCCTGAATGCTGAATTTGGGACTGAAAACAGAGAAAAGGACGGGAGGATTCTGATGTATGTAAGGACTATTATGCACCAGATGCTAAGAGGTAACTTGGAGGCATGCGACACTTGGAGAAACAGAGAACTTAGCGAGGATGGCTTCCAGGCTGTCTTCCAGTTCTTAATTGGAGGACAACTATAGTCATGAGTGGGCACAGAGCGTGTGTATGTAAATACTGTTACCCTCTACCTTTGAGCCTAGAAGGACAAGCCCTGGGGTCCCTGGGACCAGACCACCAGATAACCTCAGGATAGTAGATTTTCCAGCGAGGGGAGGATCTTAACTCCATCCTGTACTTCTGAGCCTCCTAGGGTATAACCGCTTGTTACCTCCGGGAGGCGGCAGAGTGAACATGGGGGTGGCCAGGGGCCCCCGGCCGGATGTCTGAGCCTAGCCGGCTTCGGAGCCGCCTTATCACCGTCTGCCGCCTGCCGCCTCCCTCTCAGCTGTGCCGGCTCCGTGCTGGCGGCAGCGTCCCCCGGGGCTGTGTACGGGCGATCTGGCTCTGGGTTCCTCCACAGTGGTGACCTGGGAGCACAGAGCTGGGCTAGAAGAGACCAGGAGGACGGTGGAGTCAAGAACACTGTCCAAGTATAATAGAAGAGATGTTTAGAGTCTATTGCCCAAGCCATCCGTGTTCTCATGAGACTCCCCCCCCCCACACACACACACACAGTCCCTCTCCCCCATTCCTCACCTAGGGACAGCTAGTCCCCATGGTGTCTGGCTCTGAGGTTAGCCTGCTGGTAAGGCCCCACTGGACTCTGGAATCCATTGGGCTCCCTCTGGGCTGGGTGAAGACAGCCAGGTCCAGGTCTCCACATGTCCCCAGCCTCTCTCTGATCTCAGCCACACTCACCACTTTGGATCTGGTGGCTATGGCCTCAATGAATGTTCTCTATTTCAGCCTCCAGGAATAGGGTCCCAGCTTGAGGTCTGCAGACCCTGGGGAGGCAATATTGAAACCTCCACTCCAATACTAATGAACCACCTAGGGAACCACTGAAGAAGAGTGCTACCAGAAGATCTGTCATTTCAACCACTGGGAGGACAGAGGCAGGTTCAAGGCCTGCCTGGGTGAAAAAGTGAGTTGAAGGATAGCCCGGGCAACTTAGTGAGACCCTTTCTCAAAACAAAAGGTTAAAACGGGGTTAAGGATAGCTCAGTAGGAGCATCTGCTAGGCCCTAGATTCAACCTCAGCTCTGTACAACAAAGCATGAACCCTCCAGAACAGAAGAGTTCCAAGGGCTAGTGTGCCCTCCTGAAGGAAGGCACGGTGATGGTGAGGCTCCTCCTTCCTTGAGGTGGGACATGATGAAGCCGCTCTCTCTTGTACACACCACACCACACCCCCCCCCCACACCCCCCGCCGGCCCAGGGCTCCGGACACTAAGGAGAATCTGGGAGGAAAGACTGCAGCTGACTTTGTGGGAGTCCTAGGAAAGGAGGGACCAGGGGTAAACCAGATGGAGGAGGGAAGCAGTGCACCAGCAGACTTGGGCTTGGAGGTCTGGGAGAATGATTTGGGTAGAAGGATGTAGAGGTGGCTGGGATGTGTGGTGAAGAGTAAGCTAGGCTCCACTAAGCAGACTCTTAGACCCAAGACCGGCGTGGAGAGTTGAGCTTATATCCTATAAAATATGAGATCACAACAGTCAGTGGCATGCCCATTTTGCAGTTGGGCGCATGCCTCCCAAATTGGAAATATGAGCATGAGAGGAGTTAACATATTGTACAAGTCCCAGCTTCAAGGAATGAAAGTATGGAGAGGCTCTGGGTGTCTACATGCCAGTCCCCCCACACATGCCTCTTTTGTTTCTATTTCATTTCTTTTCCTTCCTTCATTTTTTTGTAGACAAGTCTAAAAGCATGTAAGGATAGTTTTGAACTTTCTGTGTAACCAAGGAAGACCTTAAACTTCAGACC
Source organism: Phyllotis vaccarum (assembly GCA_033318265.1). NCBI lineage: Eukaryota > Metazoa > Chordata > Mammalia > Rodentia > Cricetidae > Phyllotis > Phyllotis vaccarum. Next base: position 67,859,379 of record JARWLC010000012.1, read on the forward strand.
TTCCATTCTTTATTTCCTGCATGCTGAGGTCATAGGCATGTGCCACCACCACCATATCTGATTTATTCAGTACAGAACCCAGGGCTTCATGCATGCTAAACAAGCACTCTACCAACTGAGCTAAATCCCCAACCACAACTATGCCTTTATGGATAGAGTCAGAGGTCCTAAGAGGTACCAGGCTTGGCCCCATTCTCCTCCTTCCTAACACAACATCCTTCCTTTGCTAGGTGCTGGTTAAGAAAACAGACTGCTTTGCCCTCCAGGACTCTTGCTTCGTGGGGCCAGAGTTTGGCCCAGGATTCTGTATTATAAGCAAGCATATTGACTGGTCTGGGTTTGCTGCTCAACCTCAGTCAATCGTGGCCCTGTAATATCTTCTCAATCTCACCCCAAAGGCACACACTCCCCACTCCCTCCACTGTGTGCACCCCAGGCCCTTTCTCTTCAGGCTCCCCTTCTTGTAGAAAAGTGAAAACACATGGTTTCCTAGGCAACCACATCCCTCTTTCTAGCTTTCTCTGAGACCTCCCAGCAACTAGCTCTTGACTCTGTGTGGTTCAGAGGAATATTTCAAATACCAGCCTCCCCAGGCATGATTCAACAAAGGCTCGTCCCTTTCAAATTTGATTCTCTGAAGGGTCATAGGCATGGGATCTTGGTAAATGGTCCATACCATCACCTTGGTTACCACATAGGTCTGATTACCAGCTCTCACTGAGAAGGTTAGCACCAAAGAGAGGAAACTCATCTTAGGGCACACAGCAAAACTGGTTTGACAAGGTACTGAGACAGAGGAAAGGAGGGTTGATTGATACTTGCTCTCTGCCAGATTCCAGAGTTGGCATCTTTAAAAACAAACCCTGTAGGGCCAATTTTAATTTTTTTATGCATATGAGTATTTTGTCTGAATATATGTATGTTACAAATGCAGAGGTACCAGCAGAGGCCAGAAGAGGGTGTTAGATCTCCTGGAACTGGAGTTAAAGACAGTTATAAGTCACCAGGTGAACACCAGGAATCAGACCTGAAAGTCTTCTCCAAGAGCAACCAGTTAACTCTTAAGGCATTGCTCTGGCCCCTAGAAGGCCAAGTCTTATTTCCACCCTATAAGTAAGAAAGACAAAGCTCAAAGAAGAAAAGTGCTTTACCCTAGGTCACTCAGCAAGTAAATGGCATGGTCAAGGACTGTCTCCTCACTAAAGTCATTGTCTTCCTGCCAGAGCATTCTGTTCTCCAGATTAGAGTCAGAGAAGTCCTGCATGCTGAAGCTGCCTGCTTGGTATTAACCTTTCCTGTTTTGTTGGGAGAATTTGACTAATGGTCTCTGAGGACTCAGATGCAGGCCTCTCTCTTGACTATGCTTAGCCCACATTCCCTGTCAATATTCCTATACATCTTTAGGTTGGTAAGTAGAGGCAGAAGTCACTTGTGTTTTTTATCCCATCTTTCCATACCTGCTGATTTTGTTTGTTTTGCTTTGTTTTTAAGAGAAGATTACACTATATAGCCCAGCCTGGCCTTGAACTTGTGATTTTCCTGTCTTAACATTCCAAGTGTTACATTAAAGGTGTGAGCTACTATGCCCAGTTTAGGTGTTTGGAATAGAAGACACCAAACACACGTGTGCACTTGTGAAAACGGCCTATACAGCTTCTGTATGTGCAATTAGGAAGATGTAGGTCATTTGAATGGCCTGTGTCATGTGTGAGGACAGGTGAGTACTTGGGCATAATTTTATGTGTATAAGTTGAGTGTGGATGAATGCATGTGTAAGTGGGTATGATCAAGATTGAGGGTGATGTGAGATCAAGTTTATTATAACCGTTATTATAACTGCAGAGTCATTGTGACTGTTTATCTGTGTTGGGGCATGCATATGTGAGACTCCCAGTACACTTTGGGGTGGCTGGTAGTATGTTGTCTGTGATCACTGTGTGTATGTGTGGACATATGTGTGATTTTATGTGTTACTCTTCCTGATCTCTTCTGGTATTGGTGGGGCACAACTTTCTTCCTCATGTTCAATGAGAGACAGAAGAAAGGACTCTAGAGGTACCCAGGAAACCAGCAGGAGGCTGGAGGACTTCCCTGTAACCAGCTCAGGAACCTGCTATTGGTGCTCTCTCTCTCTCTCTCTCTCTCTCTCTCTCTCTCTCTCTCTCTCTCTCTCTCTCTCTCTGTGTGTGTGTGTGTGTGTGTGTGTGTGTGTGTGTGTATGTGTGTGTGTGTTAGGGAGCTTGGGAGGATGTGGGGAACATGTTTTCCACCCCAATCAGGTCTCTTCGGGGAGAAAAAACATTCACAAAGAGGGAGAATATTCCCCAGAAAGTAGATTTTTACTGAAACATTTTATCACACACAAACCAGCTAAAAGATTTTCTAATTGTAGCAGCTTTTTCTTAAGGCCTCTGCTTTCTGAGCTTAGAAACAAATGAGAATATAGAAACAGCATGGTGAAGATGCTATAACAGGCCAGGCTTGTCTTCCCATTTTGCTCTAGGTAGATGGTCAAGGACTGCTGGAGAATAGGCTGGGTAACAGTCAGATCAGGCAAGATCATAATGGTCCCTTCTCAGGAAGCCAGAGCTTCTCCTGTAGGCCTTTTGCAGATAGCAACTCCAGCTGCATCAGAGGGATACTAGGAAGGGAGGGTGCTTTATCCTTCTGGAGATGCCTCAGTCGGAGTTTGGAATTGAGGCACAAGGTACTATATAAGCCTAGGAGAGCACCCAGCTAGCAGATGGGGTTGGGGACCCCTACCATTCTTTCTCTTTATTTGATGGCAAGCAGGGGTAGTCCCTCTGGTCTCCTCTGGCCAGAAAAGGTCAAAGAATGCACAGATGAGGAGCATGGTATGGGACAAGTGAGATAACAAGTAAGCTTCTTAGGATGAAGGAATATGCGCTGGCTATAAGGTCAGGGAAGACTTCCTGGAAAGGGTAGCATTTTGGTGGTGGAGGGGCTAGGCTTGCAGGGCCGCCCTTCAGTTTACTTCCAGATTTGGCTGAGCCAGGATATGCCATTAGCCAATCTGTCCATAGAGCTGTATGTGCTTCAGTTGGCACACACAGGTTAAGTCAGGGATAAAACATGTTAGCACTTACACACTTGGGTTAAAGTCTTCCAATCTGAGAGCACACTAGGGCGCCCACTGTAACTGTGAATGTACATCGTGGTTGTCATGACACACAACTGGACGTCCCTAAGACTGGGCTGGTGTTCCTTGCTTTATGGCATAGGATGGGGGCAGTGGCTGGCAGCTAGACTCCAGGCTGGGCCAACAGTCCTGCTGCTCCACACGTCCCTTCTATTCCTCAAGGACTTCCTGGGAATGATCAGGGCCTCTGTGCAGTTCCTGTTCCCAGCGGCTCACAGTCGCCAGGCCCAGGGGGACAAAATGTGCATGAATGTGGTAGGCAGGGAACAATATGGGTAGGATGGGGGAGGGTCACAGGAAGCCTGAGCAGGGACAGCCAGGAGCGGAGCTGGCCCTGGGGGTTGGGGGTCACTCAGGGACTTGTGATTTGATAAAGTAAGATGACCACAATGAAAAACTGTCCAATGAGACTCTGAAATGGTCCTTTAGACGGGACATCCAGGACATGGTCAGACGTTAGTACTAGAATCCTCATGTCCTCCTGTATAAAGGACCTTAAACAGTACCAAACCCAATCGACAGTGGTCACTGACATCATCATAGGTATAACCCTGGCCTCATAGAAAAAGAAACATATATTCAGAGAGGTGAGATGACATGGCCAACTTTATTTCAGGACATGGTTGAATGAAGATATGTTACAAGCCAGTCTGATCATAGAGCTTTGTATCACCTCTGGTTTTCTGCCTGGCAGAGATACCCCAAGAAACTGCATATACTGTGTTCAAGCCCAGGGCCCCTTAGTGGGCTCTATGGGCTTTCCTTTGATCATTGCCCGTGTAGTCAGCATCCCTGGCCGTCATCATTCCTCCTCATATGATCCCCAGTAAGTTGGGCATAGTCTTGCATACCTATAATCCCAGAATTGGGGAGGAAGGAACAAGAGGTCTGAGCTTTGAGGTCATCCTTGGTTAGAGAGTTTAAAACCAGTTTGGGCTATAAGAGTCCCTGTCTTAAGAGAGACAGACAGACTACCCAAAAGAAAACAAAAGACCTCCAACAAAGAAGGCCATTTTATCATTAGAATATAGAGTTGAAGAACATGTTTGCAGGCTGGAGATGGTGTAACATTTGCCTAATAAAGAAAAGGCCAGAGTTTCAATCTCAGGACTAAAGAAAAAAAAAATCTGAAAGTTTAAGGAGGGACAGGTCTTGACTCACAAATGTAACAAGAAAACTGTAAATCAAATTAATTAGAAGAGTAAAAATCCCATTTACTACAGGACTGGTGGGCTTAATGCACCTCATTCGGAGGGAGGCAGGGAAGCTAAGAGGGACCTATGGGATGAATTGTGGCTGAGAGGTTTCCAGGCTGGTGTCTGTGACCCTGAACCAATCATTCAATGTCATTGAGCCTCTGATTTTTTTTTTTTTTTTAATTAGTAAAATGTAGCTGCAACAGCTGGCTTAAATGGGTTAGAAAGGTAAAGCCAAAATTGGAATGTAAAGGATTTTAAAGCCTTGCAGAGCCACACTCTGTAACTGATGTCTTTTCAGGCCGCCCTACCCAATTTCAGGAAGACCTTTATTTTATTTTTTTAAAAAGAGATAAAGAAAAAACTCAGTAATTATTTATTGTATTTGTATACAGTAGAGGACAGAGTGTGTGTCTGTGCTACAGTGCACAAATGATATAGGCAGAGGATACTCACAGGAGTTGGGTCTCTCCTCCCACTGTGGGTTCTGGGGCTGTCAGGTTTGTGGTGAGTTTCAATGGCTCTAGAAGCTTCTTAGGATGAAGGAATGCTGGAGATGGCTTAGAGATAAGAGTGAGCTGAGCTAGCCGTTTGTGCAGGGAGGGTGATTTGAGGATGTCAGCTGCATCTCCAGCCTAGCCGAAAAATGACTCTGTGGTTCAGCCTCAGGCTTGACTCCATTGTGATGAACAGCCACTTACTTCTCCTCCTCCCCCTCCTCCTCCCCACCCCCTACCCCTTCTCTTCCTCTCCACCAAGGTCTACCAAGGTTCTGGAACCCACCTCAGATTCATCTCTGTTTTTTTTTGTTTTGTTTTGTTTTGTTTTTTTTTCATTAAAAATAAATTTGAAGCTCCATTGAGATGCAGTTGACAATGATGATGTGTTACTTAGAATGTCCAAAGCACTACGTTTTGATGTATGTTTATGCTCATGGAGCCATCCCCATAGTCAGGAAAACTGACATGCCCAGCATTGCCAAGTTTTTGAATGCCAGTCTGGAATCCTATCTGCCCTCTCTGCAACTCACCCCACCCCACCCTGTACCCTGACAGCACAGAACTGCCTCCTGTATTTAGACATTATCTTACATTTTCAAGAATTCTGTGCAAGTTTGGCGAGGTGGCTAAGTGGGTAAAGGAGCTAGCTCCCAAGCCCAAAGACCTGTTTTATCCCCAGAACTCATACAGTGAAAAGAGATAACCAGCTTCACAGAGTTGTCCTCTGACCTCCACATGGGTGCTGTGGAATCCATGCCCCTCTCATACAATAAGCAAGGGTAAAAAGAAAACGTAAGTGCATGTGATGGCACACACTAATTTTTTAATCATCTATTTTTACTTTACGTGTATGAATGTTTGGCCTGTGTGTATGTGTGTGCACCACTGTGTATGCCTAGTGCTCAAGGGAGCCCGGAAAGGGCAGCAGATCACCTGGAACTGGAGTTATGGATGGTTGTAAGCACCGGGTGGTGTTGGGAATGAAACTGGGGTCCTCTGCAAGAAAGCAAGTGCTCTCCATCCTCTGCCATCTCGCCATCCACATGGTATGAGCACACACTTGGAATCCTAGCCATAGGAGGCAGGAAACCCCAGAGGTCAAGGTAAACAAAGTAAAAGGGAAGTTGCAGGGTGGATGGCTTGGTAGGTAAAGGTGTTTGCTGTGCAAACCTGACAATGGCCTTCAATCCCCAGGGCTCCTCCCACACTCCCTCTAAAGAAGATTAGATTCTGTGGCCTTCATCTGTAATCCTAGCATTCCAATGGCAAGATGGAGGCAGAGAGAGAACTGACAAGTTCAGAGGCCCAGAGTATACAGGGCAGCCCATAAGAAACAGTGAGAGAGCTTGCCTCAGCAAGGTGGAAGTCGAGGAACAACTCCTGGAAGTTGTCCTCTGTCTGTACATCACACACACACACACACACACACACACACACACACACACACACACACACACACACACACAACTACTTTTAAAAAAAGCTACAAGAAAAAGAGTAAAATTCAATGAAATAAAAACCACAAAAAAACAAAACAAAACTGGGCAGTGGTGGTATACACCTTTAAATCCCAGCATGGAGGAGTTCGAGGCCAGCTGGTCTACAGAGTGAGTTCTAGGACAGCCAAGGCTGTTACACAGAGAAATCTTGTATCAACCTTCCCACAAAATAAAAACAAACCCACAAAAAAATTAATAATGCCAGCAAGGAGAGACATTATTCATTTAGACAGACTCTAAATGAAGGCTTATTTTTCTGGACATATATCAGTACATTTGACACCATTTCTTTGTTGTTATTGTTTTGCTTTTAAACAGGATTTCTCTATGTAACCGCCCTAGCTGTCCTGGAACTAGCTCTATAGACCAGGCTGGCCTTGAACTCAAAGAGACCCACCTGCTTCTGCCTGCCTCCCAAGTTCTGAGATCAAAAGTGTGTGCCACCACCACCCGGCTGACAACATTTCTTGAAAGATACACTTTCCAAAATGCATTCAAGGAGAAACAGGTAATAGACAGTTCAGTAACTATTAATGACATTTAATTTATCATGAAGCAAATGGCAAGTGCTCACTGGTAACAATGAAATGATAAAAGCAAGGATACTGGTATCTGGGCCTTTCATACTGGGCATATGTTGAGCACAGGTCAAGTACAGAGGAGCCCAGCATGACTGTTGACTTTGTGACCATCCATTCCTGCCTGGAAGGAGACGGAATCTCCCTCTAATAAATGGGTTTCACATAGGAGAGTCATGGCAAAGTCTGCCACAGAGGCCTGAGAAAGAATAGGTTGGAGTGGGGAGGTAAGGACCTTAAGAAAGACAAATAGAACATGTAGCCTATTTGCATACTTTTCTTAGACTTGTGATAATGAAATGCTACCCACTTGGGTGGTTTAAGTAACAAATTAAATTTCCCACAATACTAGAAGCTGAAAGTCCACAGTCAAAGGGGCAGGGAGGCTAATTTCCTCAGAAGCCTCTTTACTGGTCTGCAGAAAGTACCCTTTTTTGTCTTACCATGATCCCTCTGTGGATACTCATTCCTGGGGTTTCTGGATATCTAAATCCCCTCCCTTCCAAGGACATTTGTCAGACTGGAAGGGGTACCATGAAAGTGGCCTCATTTTGCCTTAGTGACGTGTGTGTGTGTGTGTGTGTGTGTGTGTGTGTGTGTGTGTGTGTGTGTGTATGTGCGCGCGCGCATGTGTGTATGTATACAGATGTACATGTATGTGCCTGTGAAGGACAGAGAGCAACCTTGTACTTATTTCTCGAAGGTGCTGTTCCTTTTGCTTTTCAAAGAAGGACCTCTTGGCCTTGAACTCACTGCTTGGGTTAGGCTAGTTGGTCAGAGCCACAGGGATCTTCCTGTCGATGCCTGTCTGATACTGGAATTACATGGTGCCCATTTGTTTGATCTACATGGATTCTGGGGATTGGATTCGGGTTCAAGGCAAACACTTCACTGAGTCATCTCTCCAGGCTCTTTAACAACATCTTTAAAGTCTCTGCCTCTGAGTACAGCCCCATTTTGAAGTACTAGGAGTCAGTCAACCTGTGAATTTGGCGGTGCCACAATTTAGCTCATAACAAAATCAAATGGCAACCAGCGCTCATCCTTGGGCTTCTGAGGACAGATCTGGAACTTCCAGGAAGGTGGAAGCATTCCAAGAAGATTTCCTGGAAGGGAAACTTAAAATTTTGGTCAAAAGGGAATTAGAAAGAAAGACTGGAAATTCCAGGCAAATGGAACACAAGAACACCAGCCTGGAAACAGGATGCGCTTCAGGAAAGATAAGCTGAGTGACTGTCTGAATGAATCACAGGGCTGATTGTCCTCGAAGGAGAGCTCAGGGCTTGGTTCTGGTAGAATAAGGAGCCACTGATAACATTTGGGCTCAAGAAAGAGGGGAGAGTTGTACTTTAGGCCAGAGTCAGGGAAATCTGCCGGGAGCAAGCTAGTCATTTAGCCTTGGACCCCAGGCTCCTAATGACCAATGTGACTTCGGACCCACTGTAACTTTACTGGGCAGTATGAGCAAGGATGGGTGCGGTGGGGGTGAGGGGCAGACAGAGATATGACTCCTCCTCTTCCCTCCTAACGTTCACCCTGGAGGGAACTAAAGCCTGGAAGGCCAAGGCCTCAGTAGAGCTGGCGCCAGCTCTGGAGACTCATCTTGTGTCTGGTTGCCATGGCATCCGGAGCTGCACAGGAGGGCCAATCCGGTTCCCCCAGTCCCGTCCCCCCTCCCCCCCCCCCCCGCTCCCGGAAGTGGGATGATCACCTGGCCTCTGTGCTTTCCACAGCGCTACAGTTTTTTAGTTTTGTTCTTTTATTTTTGTTTGGAAGCAACACCAAATAGCTAGGTCTCCCGGAGCTTGCAGCCTGCAGAACAATTCTTTTCCAAACTGGGCCAGAGAGTCTAGGCTCTTCCTGGCTCAGCCCAGTCTGGCCCCGCCTACTCAACTCAAGCTGGTCCTTGGCCCCTCTCAAACTCACCCCTGCTACCCTGTCAAGAGCAAGGTCCCTGAATCCTGGGCTGTCCTTTCCTACGGTCCACGGGGAAGATACTCAACTCTTCACCTGTAGTTTGGGAATAAAACACCACTTCCTGGGGTTGCCAGAGGGATTAAGTGAGGGTGAACTTGAAAAGCCATGGAATACTATAAAGCATTATAATGGGCGTGCTAACTTCATTAACAGCTATCATTGTTCTTGCCTTTGCTCTTTTGAAGTGTCTTAGTCACTGGCTTCGTGTGTATTATTCATTTTTTACCCCACCAGATATAGTGGAGAACTGAAGCTCAAGGCCAGCATTGCCTATACATAGTGAGTTCGAAGTCAGTTTGCATTCCCTGAGACCCAGTCTTGGAAAAACATACAACAAAAAATTCCATTACAATTTAATTCAGGAGAGAGAGGAGACGGGGAGAGAGAACATAACCCAATTTAAGAGAAATAAAACATAAATACAGTGTCTGCTCAGCTTCCACCAGGCTTCAAACCTTATGTCCTGGGGTTTCTAGACTACCCTGCCTCCCACCTGTCCTTTACACTGTCACAGGAAGTGAGAGATGCAGGCTGAACAAGAGCTGAGTCCTGCTGTAAACTGCTTCAAAATCTCCACCTCTTGTAAAATCCAGACACAGCTTTTACACCCAACCTACACTGCTACTTCCTGTTTGGTGTCTGCCACCTCTGACTAAGGTGTCCCCTGGAATTTCATAACTATTCCTTGTTCTTTATACATGTTAGCCTCTCTTTGCCTGTCCTCTGTGTTCATTTTTTTTTCTTTTCTGTCTTTAGGAGAGGCACCTGTCTCTTTGTCTCGGTCTTCCCTATGGCGCGCGCTCTCTCTCTCCTCTCTCTCTCTCTCTCTCTCTCTCTCTCTCTCTCTCTCTCTCTCTCTCTCTCTCTCTCTCTCTCGTGTGTGTGTGTGTGTGTGTGTGTGTGTGTGTGTGTGTGTGTGTGTGTGTGTGTGTGTGTGTGTGTGTGTGAGCACCTGAACATTTAGTCTGTAAGCTGTAAAGGCTCTGAGAAAGAATACAGAGGTAATCACTGGGTTCTTTGCTGCAGAAGCAGTTAAACATGATTTCCTTTGACACTCAGTGTCTCATCCAAACCCCTTTCTGCTTCTCCTTTTCCTGGATCCCTGTTTCTTTCTGAGCTCCTAAAAAGGGGCAACTGTTCCCCAGGACTTTGTAGCCCATCCAAGTGCTGGCCAGGCCCAGCCCTGCTTAGCTCCTCAGATTGCATCAGAAGTCTTCAGAGTAGTATGGCAAAAGGCCTTCCTGGGGACTCTGATGGAAAACCTGTTGTAGCCTTTGTTATTTGGGGGGAGGGGTAGCCAAGTAGAGACTAAGTGGCCCCAGGCAGTTTTGGTTCAAGGAGCTAAGAACATGTATGTGCCTTCTGTGGGGACTCAGGCTCCCTGGTCTTAAGTCAAATGCCAACAGAGTCACCAAGGCTCAGAAGGACACTTGCCTCTTGATGTTCTGAATTGTGTGCTATGTTTACATCTGACCTGTCATTTATTTATTTAATGTGCATTTGTCTGTGTCTATATGTGTGTCTGCCATGTTTGTGAGGTTGCCCATGGAGGTCTAAAGAGGGCATTGGATCCCCCAAGCTGGAATTCTAGGTAGTTGTGAGCCACCACCATAGGTGCCAGGAGCTGAACTTGGGTACTTTGGAAGAGCAGTAAATGCTCTTAACCACTGAGCTATATCTCCAGCTTCCCCCCTTATTTTTAAAATGATTATCTGTGGACAGAGAGTGTAGCAACTTGCCTAGCATATACGAAGCCCTCACTGGATTCAGCCCTCAGTGGCCCTTGCCTCTAATCACAGCACTCAGGAGGAGGAGACAGAAGGATCAGAAATACAAGGTCATTCTGGGTTCCTGTGGTGGCCCTCATAGGGTCATATATTTGAATATTTGGTCCCCAATTGATGAAAATGTTTGGGAAGGATTAAGAAGCATGGCCTTATTGGAAGAAGTGTGTCACTAAGGGTTTCAAAAGCTCAATTCCTTTCCAGTTAGCTCTCCTTGCTTACACTCCTGCAGTATCTCCGGATGTGAGCTCTCAGCTACTTACTGTTCCAGCACCATGCCTGCCTGACCTCCTCTATAGTGGTCATAGACTCTAATCCTTTGAAGTTTCCCAAATAAATGCTTTCTTCACTAAGTTGCTTTGGTCATGGTGTCATATCACAGTAATTGAGATAGGTACATAGCAAGTTCAAGGTCTGTCTGGGCTACCCAAGACCCTGTCTTCCCTCAAAAATGTGTACTGAATAGTAATCAGAGGAGGTGTTTTTGGTGTTGACATAACCATTATGGCTTCTGAGCTTCACATTGGTGACTTTCCAGCTCTCAGGTGGGCTCAGAGTAGACATAGGGAGACCTGTATACACTGGATCCGGCTCAGTAGCTCGACTCGAACCTACACTTTCTTCAGTTCATTTCAATTGATCCTAAAAAAGGCACATTCTGTGAGAATCTGGCCACAGGTGTGTGTGTGTGTGTGTGTGTGTGTGTGTGTGTGTGTGTGTGTGTGTGTGTGTGTGTGAGCACCTGAACATTTAGTCTGTAAGCTGTAAAGGCTCTGAGAAAGAATACAGAGGTAATCACTGGGTTCTTTGCTGCAGAAGCAGTTAAACATGATTTCCTTTGACACTCAGTGTCTCATCCAAACCCCTTTCTGCTTCTCCTTTTCCTGGATCCCTGTTTCTTTCTGAGCTCCTAAAAAGGGGCAACTGTTCCCCAGGACTTTGTAGCCCATCCAAGTGCTGGCCAGGCCCAGCCCTGCTTAGCTCCTCAGATTGCATCAGAAGTCTTCAGAGTAGTATGGCAAAAGGCCTTCCTGGGGACTCTGATGGAAAACCTGTTGTAGCCTTTGTTATTTGGGGGGAGGGGTAGCCAAGTAGAGACTAAGTGGCCCCAGGCAGTTTTGGTTCAAGGAGCTAAGAACATGTATGTGCCTTCTGTGGGGACTCAGGCTCCCTGGTCTTAAGTCAAATGCCAACAGAGTCACCAAGGCTCAGAAGGACACTTGCCTCTTGATGTTCTGAATTGTGTGCTATGTTTACATCTGACCTGTCATTTATTTATTTAATGTGCATTTGTCTGTGTCTATATGTGTGTCTGCCATGTTTGTGAGGTTGCCCATGGAGGTCTAAAGAGGGCATTGGATCCCCCAAGCTGGAATTCTAGGTAGTTGTGAGCCACCACCATAGGTGCCAGGAGCTGAACTTGGGTACTTTGGAAGAGCAGTAAATGCTCTTAACCACTGAGCTATATCTCCAGCTTCCCCCCTTATTTTTAAAATGATTATCTGTGGACAGAGAGTGTAGCAACTTGCCTAGCATATACGAAGCCCTCACTGGATTCAGCCCTCAGTGGCCCTTGCCTCTAATCACAGCACTCAGGAGGAGGAGACAGAAGGATCAGAAATACAAGGTCATTCTGGGTTCCTGTGGTGGCCCTCATAGGGTCATATATTTGAATATTTGGTCCCCAATTGATGAAAATGTTTGGGAAGGATTAAGAAGCATGGCCTTATTGGAAGAAGTGTGTCACTAAGGGTTTCAAAAGCTCAATTCCTTTCCAGTTAGCTCTCCTTGCTTACACTCCTGCAGTATCTCCGGATGTGAGCTCTCAGCTACTTACTGTTCCAGCACCATGCCTGCCTGACCTCCTCTATAGTGGTCATAGACTCTAATCCTTTGAAGTTTCCCAAATAAATGCTTTCTTCACTAAGTTGCTTTGGTCATGGTGTCATATCACAGTAATTGAGATAGGTACATAGCAAGTTCAAGGTCTGTCTGGGCTACCCAAGACCCTGTCTTCCCTCAAAAATGTGTACTGAATAGTAATCAGAGGAGGTGTTTTTGGTGTTGACATAACCATTATGGCTTCTGAGCTTCACATTGGTGACTTTCCAGCTCTCAGGTGGGCTCAGAGTAGACATAGGGAGACCTGTATACACTGGATCCGGCTCAGTAGCTCGACTCGAACCTACACTTTCTTCAGTTCATTTCAATTGATCCTAAAAAAGGCACATTCTGTGAGAATCTGGCCACAGGTGTGTGTGTGTGTGTGTGTGTGTGTGTGTGTGTGTGTGTGTGTGTGTGTGTGTGTGAGCACCTGAACATTTAGTCTGTAAGCTGTAAAGGCTCTGAGAAAGAATACAGAGGTAATCACTGGGTTCTTTGCTGCAGAAGCAGTTAAACATGATTTCCTTTGACACTCAGTGTCTCATCCAAACCCCTTTCTGCTTCTCCTTTTCCTGGATCCCTGTTTCTTTCTGAGCTCCTAAAAAGGGGCAACTGTTCCCCAGGACTTTGTAGCCCATCCAAGTGCTGGCCAGGCCCAGCCCTGCTTAGCTCCTCAGATTGCATCAGAAGTCTTCAGAGTAGTATGGCAAAAGGCCTTCCTGGGGACTCTGATGGAAAACCTGTTGTAGCCTTTGTTATTTGGGGGGAGGGGTAGCCAAGTAGAGACTAAGTGGCCCCAGGCAGTTTTGGTTCAAGGAGCTAAGAACATGTATGTGCCTTCTGTGGGGACTCAGGCTCCCTGGTCTTAAGTCAAATGCCAACAGAGTCACCAAGGCTCAGAAGGACACTTGCCTCTTGATGTTCTGAATTGTGTGCTATGTTTACATCTGACCTGTCATTTATTTATTTAATGTGCATTTGTCTGTGTCTATATGTGTGTCTGCCATGTTTGTGAGGTTGCCCATGGAGGTCTAAAGAGGGCATTGGATCCCCCAAGCTGGAATTCTAGGTAGTTGTGAGCCACCACCATAGGTGCCAGGAGCTGAACTTGGGTACTTTGGAAGAGCAGTAAATGCTCTTAACCACTGAGCTATATCTCCAGCTTCCCCCCTTATTTTTAAAATGATTATCTGTGGACAGAGAGTGTAGCAACTTGCCTAGCATATACGAAGCCCTCACTGGATTCAGCCCTCAGTGGCCCTTGCCTCTAATCACAGCACTCAGGAGGAGGAGACAGAAGGATCAGAAATACAAGGTCATTCTGGGTTCCTGTGGTGGCCCTCATAGGGTCATATATTTGAATATTTGGTCCCCAATTGATGAAAATGTTTGGGAAGGATTAAGAAGCATGGCCTTATTGGAAGAAGTGTGTCACTAAGGGTTTCAAAAGCTCAATTCCTTTCCAGTTAGCTCTCCTTGCTTACACTCCTGCAGTATCTCCGGATGTGAGCTCTCAGCTACTTACTGTTCCAGCACCATGCCTGCCTGACCTCCTCTATAGTGGTCATAGACTCTAATCCTTTGAAGTTTCCCAAATAAATGCTTTCTTCACTAAGTTGCTTTGGTCATGGTGTCATATCACAGTAATTGAGATAGGTACATAGCAAGTTCAAGGTCTGTCTGGGCTACCCAAGACCCTGTCTTCCCTCAAAAATGTGTACTGAATAGTAATCAGAGGAGGTGTTTTTGGTGTTGACATAACCATTATGGCTTCTGAGCTTCACATTGGTGACTTTCCAGCTCTCAGGTGGGCTCAGAGTAGACATAGGGAGACCTGTATACACTGGATCCGGCTCAGTAGCTCGACTCGAACCTACACTTTCTTCAGTTCATTTCAATTGATCCTAAAAAAGGCACATTCTGTGAGAATCTGGCCACAGGTGTGTGTGTGTGTGTGTGTGTGTGTGTGTGTGTGTGTGTGTGTGTGTGTGTGCGCGCGCGCACGTGCGCGCGCGCGCATGTAGTAGGGTCTGCTATGATTTTGAAGTCCATCACATGGTCTTTTTGCTCAGGTAACCCCCAGAATCTCTCTCTCTCTCTCTCTCTCTCTCTCTCTCTCTCTCTCTCTCTCTCTCTCTGTGTGCGTATATGTGTGTGTGTGTGTAACATGTATTGTATATGTGGAAGCCAAAGGTCAACATCACATATCCTCTTCTACCACTTCTCCATTTTATTTATTTTTTAAAGAATTTTTAAGAAATTTTATTTTGGGAGTTGGAGAGATGGTTCAGAGGTCAAGAGCACTGGCTGCTCTTCAATTCCCAGCACCCACATGGCATCTCACAGCTGTCTGTAACTCCAGTTCCAGGGGATCTGGCATCTTCACTCAGACACACATGCGGGCAAAACAAACAAACAAAAAGAATAAATAAATCATTTTAAAAAGGAAGTTTTATTTTGCTGGGCCCTGGTGGCACACCACACCTTTAACTCCAGCACTCCAGGCAGAAGAAGGTGGATCTCTGAGTTTGAAGCCAGCCTGCTCTACATAGTTGCTAGGTCTCAAACCCTGAACCAATGCTGGGGTGCCTATTTAACATAGCAAAGCAGATCTGGCTGCCAGGTTCTCCCAGCATCCCTGGTCCCCACCTGTTACAGGATCCTCCAGGCTGGCTACCCCACCCCTATTCCTGAACTCTAGCCCAGGGGCCTGGGTTATTCCCTATTCAATCTACCCATTTTGATTACCCACCCTTTTTGTCCCTTTGGGTCTCCTGGTTACTGTACCTGGCTCCTCCCTCCTCTCTTCCCTTCTCTCTCCACATGGTCCTGCCTGAGGTTGTGTTCCCAGAGATCCCTGCTACCAGCTATGTTCTCCCTCATATCTACAATAGACCTTCTCCTCCACCATACCTGGGAGCATTATGTCCTTTCTTTTCCTTTTTAATTAATTAATTAATTCAATAATGAGTTCCAGGATGGCCAGGCCTACACAGAGAAGCCTTGTCTTAAAAAGAAAAAAAAAAAAAAAAAAAAACCAGTCGAATAACAAAAAGAATGTTTATTTTTACCTGTGTGTGTCTGCATCTGTGTAAGTGTATATGACATGTGTGCAGGTGCTCGTGGAAGCCAGAAGAAGGCCTGGGACCCCTTGGAGCTGGAGTTACAGGAGGTTATGAACTCTTCAACATGGATTCTCCAGAACAATGTTCTTAACTGTTGGACCATCTTTCACCTTAGTTTTTGAGTCAGGATCTCTCACTGAACCTGGAATTTGCTGTTTGGGCTACATTGACTATTCAGTTAGCTCCAGGTTTCTCCTGTCTTTGCCTTGCCAGTACTGGAACTACAGGCCCTTACCAGCACATCTGACATTTACACAGCTTCTGGAGATCTAACTCATCTGTGTAACAAGCACTTTATCCAGGAAGCCATCTCCCTAGAACCCCATCCTCCAATAATAATCTATTTGGAGGCTCCAGAGAGAATCCAGGACTTGGCTTGGGAATGTACTTGGGCTCCCTACTGTTTATTGTATGGCAGGTGATGCCCAACAAGGAAAAGGATGTGCTAGTCATTGAGTTCCAGGTCTGAGGGCTGATCTAAGGGCTCCCTAGCTTGCTGTACAACCTTGGTCAGTACACTTCACTTCTCTCTAGTTTCCTCCTTCATCTAGTATCTCTAGGGAACTGCAAAAGTGAGGACACAGGGGCCTGACTTCTTACATAAAAGTTAGCTGTGGGATAGTGAACGGTCTTAGGGGATAGAGGCACTTTCTGCCAAGCCTAACAACTTAGGTTTGATTCCCTGGAACCACATGGCAGAAGGAGAGAACCGAATTCCATATTGTCTTCTGGCTGCACAGACAAACATCATGATTTGCATGCCCCTCCAAAATAAATAATATCTAAAAAATTTAATGTTGACCATGACCTAGAAGGATGTGGGACTGTGAGCTATACTGGGCTAATGACAAGGAGGGTGTTCTCCAGCCCCAAGTGCCATGGCTTTTACTGAGCTCTCTCCAGCCCTTCCGGAACTACTTTTCTGCATTTGTTTGATGGGGTGTGGACTGGAACAATCTGAAGGGAAGAGCATCCTCTGATTGTGGTGATGACGTTGGTGATAATGATGTCTTGCAAAACCATGAAGTCCAGATCCCTGAGTCTTTGAGAGCAAACAGGGCTTTTCAGGCTATGACACCACTCTGGTCTTGGCTTCTTCATTGAACAGCCTGCCAGCTAGCCACCCCATACTAAGTGTTCAGGGGCCCCAAGCCAGAGCAGCCTCTGGATTCCCAGTGCTGGGGAGCTGGGTGCAGCCTCAGGGCTTATCGCCTCCCTGGCTCCCCAGCAGGCAGACTGTCTCCGTTGCTGCTGAGAGTAGCTGATAAAAAGGACAGACCCTAGTGTTTACTGTGGCCCAGTCTGTGGAGAAGCAGGCCTCCCAGTGGCAGCCCTGTCTCCTCTGGGAACAGGCTGTCTGTTTGACAAGATACCATCACATTCCTGCAAGGAGAGGCCACCCCAGGATGGGTGGGGGTGGGGTGGACAAAAGAGGAGGAAACAGGACAACTGCCGGCCTCTCCGTTCCCTGGGGCCAGTTCTGAGAAGGTACATGGGGGTTGGGGGGAGATTCTTGTTCCCTGCCTGTTAAGTGCCTTGGAAAGCCTTGCAGAGGGTATGCACAGTCCAAAGTGGGCTCATTACCCTGTAGAGTATCCACTGGTGGTTGGGTCCAACCCATAGCCCATGGGCTGCATGCCATAGAGGCTAACTATGAATATTTCCCAACATCTTAAAACATCACAAGAGTGTTTTGGGAATAGAGTTGTTAACTCTATTACGTGTTATTTTGACCATGAACTTTGTAGATGACAATATCATGTCACTTTGTTGGAAGGTTGGACATGCCTGCACAGTTTCCAAAACATTCACTCAAAATTGATGTCTGTCGCTTTCCATTTAAGAAGTCAGGGATAATAGAAAAGTTTTGTATGAAGGGAAATGCTTGGCAGGATTGAGATGACAGAGAGGTCAGATGACCCTCTACTGGGGAGGTCAGTTGACACTCATGGACAATCCTAAAAGGATGCACTATGGGGACAGGCTATGGAGATGTATTAGTGGGCAAAGCAGGTGCTTGCTATTCCCAAGCATGAGGACCCTGAGTTTAAACCCCAGTACCCATGGTGGTGTGCATTTGCAAACCCAGTGTTGAGAGGTGGAGCCCTCAAGTCTAATTAAAACAGTAAGTTTCTGGGTCAGTGAGAAACACTGCCTCAAAGAAAAAGTAGAACATGTCAAGGAAGACACTAAATGAAAGTTGCAAAGTTATATTTCCCTGATAGGCAGACAGATGGGGAGAAGGTCCATGAGTAGGTAATAAAGATGATGAATTTTGGGGCTGGAGAGATGACTCAGTGGTTAAGAGCACTGACTGTTCTTCCAGACGACCTGGGTTCAAGTCCTAGCAACCACATGACAATTTACAGCTGTCTAGTACCAAAGAACACCCTCACACAGTCATACACACAGGTAAAACACCAATGTGCATAAGATGAAAATGAATAAATTATCTTTTAAAAAAGATGGTAAACTTTCAACGTAACTGCCTTCTTCCTCACCCTGTTGACTGAGACAATAACCTACCAGCTGCAAACAAAAGACTGACAGGCTATATTTGTCAGTAGGCCCCCTTGACTATGGACCAGTTGGACAAGTTCAAGGCTGAATCAGGATTTGTTAATTTTAAAGTTTCAAATCCATCAACCTCTCTGTCTTTGTTCAAACTGACTAACCCTAAGCTACGAGAGGAAGACCCCTCAAAAACCACTCAAAACCTCCATCCTTCTCTGCTCTCAGAAGACTTTTCTCTCTGTGCATTGCTACATGTGTTCCCTACCCTCAGTAAAAACCTTCCTTTACCAGCTCATTCTGTGCTATGTCTAAGATTTCCCCTGATGCTACTTGTTATGTTGGAGGATTTTTTTTCCTTTTCCCTTTTAATTTTTTAACTGGCAGAAAAAATGAACCTGATAAAGACCCCTCTACAATAACATAACCTCACCCTCTAGCCTACACACACAAACAGGCCCATACTTATGCATGTGTATGCCACATACCACCCACTGTAGGTTTGTGAACTTAACAGCCCTTTTGAGGCAGGTCACCGCCGTTTTGTTACATAGTTGAGGGTGTAGAGTCAAACCCAGGGTAAATCCTTTGCGTATAATCACACACAGGCAGCAAGAAAGTGGAGGTGAGATTTAGAGAACGCCAAGGCTCTAGATTCTGAGCTGGCCTGCTGGCTCCACCACAGGTGACTGCTTACAGGCCTATCCTGCTTAGCAAGGTCATGGGAGTTTGCTTAGCTGTACTAAATGTGCTGCAGAGATGGCCAGCTTCAGGGAGAACTGGCTTTAGAGCCCTACCTGTATTCTACTGCTTGAACCAATGCTAAAGTACCCTGCAAGGAGCCTCGGTGATATTATACACCATTCTTTACCCTCCCTAACTGAACAGCCAAGGTCTTCAGCAGTTTTGCTGGGACAGATTACTACAGCAGGCTGTTGATGTTTCTTCATAGAAGGAGGGGGCAGGTCCTTCACTGGAGGGTCTAGACACCCCTCCCAAACAGTTGTAGGAATTCTGCCCTAATTGCCTGCAGCCTTAGGGTCTCTGGGTGGGGCTAGTATTTATAGCCAGGGGAAATACTAGGGAAGGTGCTCTATCTAAACAGCCCTGGGGAACCATCAGCCCTGCTGGGTGCTGGCCTTACAGTGTGGGTAGGGTTTTTTGTTTGGTTTGGTTTGGTTTTTTCAAGACAAGGTTTCTCTGTGTTGCCTTGACTGTCCAGGAACTGGCCTTGAACTCAGAGATCTGTCTGCCTTGGCCTCCCAAGTGCTGGAACTAAAGGCTTGCACCACCACACCCAGTTTTAGGGCACCCATTAAGAGTCTGCCCATTGCTCTGTTAAGTAAACCTAATAAACTCCTTAGTTCCCAAAGGTGGACATTGGTAGAATGGAGCTTTTGTTTGTAATTAGGACCTTATAAGGAGGTTGTGGGTAGATGTTGCCCACTTGCACCCCCACTTCTAAGGCGAAAATTCTCAGCATCATGTGGCTAAAGGGAGTGTGTGCTGGTCGAGGATTTATCTGTTAAGGAGAAGGTAGGTTGTCTTGAAAGAGGGGTGGAGAGGCAGCTTCTCTAAGTGGAAACTTAAGAGCATCTGTAAAGAGAGACCCCATCACTCAATGATGTACCACAGAGCAGCAGTGACCTCAAAGGGGATAACAAAAGTGAGTAGTTGAGACCACGGTTTTTGAGTTGGGTAGACCTGGCTATCATAATATACCAACTAGAGTTCATTGGTCTAACCCTGACTCCATCCCTTTTTTAATGATACTGGCTGATGAACCTAGGGACTTTGATGTGCTAGCAATTTGTTCTATCACTGTGTTATATCCAGCTTCTTTTTCTTATTTTGGGATCAGCATTTCATGCATTAGTTGCTTTTCTTGCTGTTGAGACTAAATCTCTGAGAGAAATGACATGAGGAAGAAGGGCTTCTTTTAGCTTTGTCTGAGGGTTCAACTCATTGTGGCAGGGAAGGCCTGGAGGCAGTGGCATCTGGTCACTGGCATCCAGTCAGGAAGCAGAGGGAGAAAAGGATGCTGGTGTTTTCTTCTCCTTTTCATTGGGTCCAGGGTCTCCAGCACACAGAGGGTTCAGCTCACAGTATGAGACTTTCTACCTGAAGTGAAGCCAAGTGAGAAACTCCCTCACAGACAGACCTAGAGTGCTGCCTCCTACAAGATTCCAAGCAACCAGTATTAACTAGTCTCACTAAGTTGTTCAGGATGGTCTTGAACTTGCCATCCTCTGCCTCAGCCTCTTGAGTAGCTGAGATGACAGGCCTATGTTGCCAGGCCCAGCTTAATACCCAGCGCCTTCTCTGCATAGTCTTGTGGAGCAGCTCAGTGCCTCAGTTTATAAAATGAGATCTCTAAGGGAAGCTTCCTCCCAGACATGCACAGGATGGATGGCATCATTTAGAGAACATTGGAAAGAAATTGGGTGGAGTTCTGGCAAGGAACACAGTAAATGCTCAATAAATGTGCCTGTTGTCATTGTTCACAGGACCTGGGGGTGAGGAGGAAATGGAAGTATAGTGTGATGGCCTAAAGATGTCAGTGTCCTTGGAACCTGGGAATATATAAGGTGACATACAGGGAGAATGAAGGCCAAATGGACCTGGGTTGCTAATCAGTTGACTTTGTTACAGAGAACTGTCCTGGGTCATAGAGAGACCTTTAATCACAAGACACCCTCCCCCCAGTGGAAACAGAGACAGAGGAACCACAATGAGTAACGTGAATGACACTCTCCCTGTCACTATGGCTGTGACAGGGAGGAGGAACCAAAAGCCAGGCAGTGCAGGCCACCACTGGACGTTGGATAGGGCAAGTGAGTGAATTCTTTCCCTGAGCTTCCTCAAAGGCACAAAGCTGAGCTGCTGAGACAGGTGCTGAGCTGCCAGGGGCTTGCAGGCAAGCCTGATGACCTGAGTTCAATTCACATGGCAAATCGAGAGCACTGACTCTGGCAAGTTGATCTTTGACCTCCACATTCGTGTTTTGGTATGTATGCCTCATCCCAAATAAGTAAACAAAATGCCTGTAGGCTTGAGGTCTTAAAGAGAAGGCAGGAAGCTCTGCCACATTTTGATTTTAGCACAAGTTTACCCATTCACATTTCAGACTTCCAGAACTGTGAGAGATGGATTGGGATTGCATTAAGATACAGTGTAATTTGTCACCACAGTGAAAGGAAGTAAACTGATTTTCTGTCCCACCAGCCACTCCTCAAACAACCACACAAAGATTTAATATTAATTATAAATGCTTGGTCTTAGCTTAGACTTGTTTTTTTAATTAGCTCTTTTAAACTAACCCATTCTATTAATCTGTGTGCTGCTCAAAGGCTTGTTTACCTCATGTTCATACTTTCCATCTTGCTCCTGCTGAGTCTGATGGCACTTCCTCCAACTCTTCCCTTCTTTTCCTTCCCAGCATTTTCTATACCTCTCCTGCCTAGTTACTGATCAGTCAGCTTCTTTATAACCAATCAGAAGACACCTTGGCAAAGACACTTCTTTACATTGTACAAAAAGATTATTCCATAACAATTGGGGGTGTTGAGCTTTGAACACCAGCAGGCTGGTGACAGAGGTAGACAGGATCAGAGGGCAGAGGCATCAGGAATAGGGGTAAACCTGTGTGTCTATGCAGAAATAAATAAATGGACAGTGTTCTCCAGTCTGTAGGGTCAGTGCCCTCAGCAATGGCTGAATCACTTCCTGGCAAGAGCTGAGGTCTCCTCCATACTTTCAGTCTAGAGTTGGATTGATGTGTAACTTGCTTTGGCCAAACATTTATAGGTTCAGAGTCTGGCCTTGGGAGGTTTGCACACTCCTGCCAAAGCCCCAGCTGTTTTTACTACCTGATAAGGCCCAGGATCAAGCCTGAGGGACATACAGATTCTAACAGGACCCCAGTGACCTCCCCAGTTTCCGCAGCTCATAGCATACTGTCCCCAGTTACTGTCTTCCACTGAGTATGGGCTGTACACATGCTTTTTAACAAACAGTATGCTTCATTGTCCATGGTTGGCTGGTGCCTTAGGTACTAAAAGGCCTGCAGCTGAAGCTAGGAATGACCCAAGACTCATCAAGAGCTAGGTGAAGGAATTGAGTGTGGTGGCACATGTGTAACGCCAGCACTCAGGAGGCTGGGCAGGAGCACTGTGGACTTGAGGCTAGCCTGGGCTACGTAATGAGATCCTGTCTTAAGTAAGAAGAAAGAGGAGAGGGAGAAGAAAGAAAGAAGAGCAAAAAGAGGAGCAGGAGGAGACAAAACCAACCAACCAACCAACCCAAAAAACCCGGTCCAGAATCCAGAGCCATGGAGAGACTCAGAAGTGGGTCACTGTTTCTTCTTTTTTCTTGGCATGACCTCAAGGAACTCGGACTGTTTGCAAAGTCTTTATGTAGCTGAGGATGACCTTGAACTTCTGACCATCTTGTCTCTACCTCATGAGTGCTAATACAGACATGAGCCTCTATGGTTTGTGCCACACAGGGGACTGAGCCCAGGTCTTTGTGCGTGCTAGGTAAATGGTCAACTGAGCCAATCCCCACTTCCTGGACCTACATTTGTTTTAGATGTGTAATTTGTTATGAAGCAACAGATAACTGATAGACATCCAGGCTGGTCTTTACAATGATGCTGACATGTGGTCTGGTCACTCCTTTTCATCTAGTGGTGGTGAGATGGTCTTCAGGCATGGTTTAAGTCACTCCTACCTAGCCCAGACTGGTAAAGCAGAAGTTGATGTTACATCTATCAAATAATCTCAGGCATTGTGTTAAGCCGCTGAATTTGAAGTAGTGTTTACTCATCCATGGCTAACCCATGTTAGTCAGAAGATGTAGTAGGAGCTGAGATAGAAAGTGGGTGGGACAGGCTGGGAGCATGGATCATGATGATGGCAGATGCAGGCAATGTGGAGTTTGATTTGCTGACATTGAAGAAGGTGTTTGAGAGGTGTAGCCTGCTGAAAACAGCCTATAGGGAAACGTCTAACTGTATAAGAAACATGACTTAGAGGTACAGGTGACTTGGGGGTGTGTGTCATGGGGTAGATGGGCAGGAATGGAGGCCTCCAAATGAGTAGAGTGGAGGTGTGGGAGAGGCAGTTGGGGGGTGGGACTCATGGAAGCAGTTACAGCAGGCTAGGGCAGGGCAGGACAGGAAGCACATAGAAGTGGCTACCAGGTCATGAGCTAGGTGACCAAGTGCCTGGTGATGCTGTTGGCAGAAGGGAGAAAGTTTGTGCTGTTTGGAATTTGGAAGAAACCTTCAAAAACAAAACAAGGAGACTTGATTAAAGAAGTTGGGAAAAGCTTTATCCCAGCCAGAAGAGGGTCGGGCCATTGAAAGACAGAGGACAGCTCCATCAAAAGGCCTAGATGGGGAGCTGAAAGCAGGTGAGGAGAGGACCTGAGAGCAGTATCCTAGAGTAGAAGTCTCCCAGGCTGGCACTAGTCCAAGCTGTTACTGCCTCTTGGTAAGAGGGAAGGAGGAAGGCTCAACCAGAGAGTGTGAAGTCAGGAGAGGGCTGCCCAATGAACTGGGCCTCCGGACCCCTGTGAGCATGCTTTGATGATTCTACTTGGCTGAGGCCACCTCAAGGCTCAACAGTAAAGGGCACAGCTGTGCACAGCTGCAGTGTCAACTGGTACAGTGGACATGGGCCTGCAACACCAGCTGGTACACACTCTGGTCACCCACCCTGGAGTCCGTGAAGAGACCACTTGGGATGCTGGTACCCCAGTCTCCAGTGCCTCACTCTCTTCTATGGACCCACCAGATCTTTCCTACACCCATTAGAGGTTTTTTTGTTTTGTTTTTTCCTCCATTCAAGTCCTGTGACAACCTGGCTGAACATCACTGCTGTTCCTCCCCTCTAAGATGTGGCCCAGAAGTCTTAGAATCATTCCTGTAAGGTTAGCTCTGGGAGCCAAGAAGGTAGCTGGGTTGGAAAAAGAGACTGCTAGACCAGCATGAGAATCTGACTGTGATCCCTACTGCTGGGTGCTGTGCTGCAAGCTAGTAATCCCAGTCCTGGGGAGCAGAGACAGCAAGGTTTCTGGGGCTGCTTGGCCAGCCAGGCATGCCTAATTAGAGAGACCCTGTCCACGAGGGATCTTACCTCAAAAGACCAATTAGAGGCATCTGAGATATGACACTTGAAGTCCACATACACCGGGGGGGGGGGGGGGGGATCTGATATGAGTAACCGAAGTTATTGTATGTTCTCTGTGTAGCCCTGGTTATTCTGGGATTTGCTCTATAGACCAGGCTGGCCTCAAACTCAGAGATCGGCCTGCCTCTGCCTCCCAAGTGCTGGGATTAAAGTGGAATTAAATGTGTATACCACCATGTATGATTTGTGTGTGTGTGTGTGTGTGTGTGTGTGTGTGTGTGTGTGTGTGTGTGTGTGTTTAAGACAGGGTTTCTCTGTGTAGCCCTGGAACTCTCTGTAGACCAGAATGGTCTCAAACTCAGAGATCTGTAAGTCCTTGCCTCCTGTGTCCTGAGTGAAAAGGCATGTGCCACCTTGCCCAGTTTAGTGACTTTTCAGATGAAATCCTCTCTTGGTGTCCTACTAATCAATACCCTCCTCTCAATAGAGGTCAGTGAGGTAGCTGATCCTGTCAAGATGTGGGGAGTATTCAGAACTAAATCCCTTGGACCAGTGTGTATGCCTGGTGCCATCATAAGTGATTGGATTGTGTTTATGCAAGCTTTGTCTCCTTCCACAGCAGAGAGCAAAGCTTGGTCCATTAAAGTTATCCAGGTAGGAGCACTGAGCTCTCTAACCACTGTACTGCTTTGTGTTCCCTTGTTTATGATAAATATAAGCAGCTTGGGGAAGAAAGGGCTTATTTGGCTACATGTCAATGTCACAGTCCATCTTAGAGAGAAGTTATGGAAGAAACTTGAAGCAGAAACCAAAGCAGGTAAACAGGGTTGCCATTTTTTAGACCAGGCTGGCCTCAAACTTACAGAGATCCACCTGCTTTTGCCTCCCAAGTGCTAGGATTAAAGGTGTGCACCACCATACCCAGCCTTTATTAGCATTTTTAAAAACATTTTTTAAAGTGTGTGTGTGTGTGTGTGTGTGTGTGTGTGTGTGTGCTCTTGTGAGCACTTCAGAGAGAGCACTCAGGCATACCTAGCATGCCACAGTGGTTTCATGACAAGCACTTTTACTTGCTCAGCTGTCTTGACATCATTTAGTTATCATTAGTTTTGTTTGCAAAACAGAGTTTCTCTGTGTAGCTTACTTTGTAGACCAGGCTGGCCTCGAACTCAAAAATTCTACTTCTGCTCGGCATTAAAGTGCTAGGATTAAAGTCATGTGACACACCACTGGCAGTTGTTTGTTGACACTGGGTCTGTACTCCTGCACCTTGGGCTCACAGGCCTACACTTTGTGCCTGTTCTTGGAAGTCACCAATGTGTTCCAAGTTTTAGTCACTCACGGACTCTGCTGGAGGAAGTGCCAAGCCAACATGCTTCCCCAGTGATAACAACAGTGAAAAGGGATGGTGGTAACCCCACACTGCTTCTGTGGGTCCAGCCCTGATGTATTAAGCCTCATTCTGTTTATATGTCATTGGCCTAAGTGAGTTTCAAGACCATGACTGAGTTCATCAAGAAAGATAATAGAGAGACTGGAAGGACAGCTTGGGGGTTAAGAGTGCCTGATGCATTTTCAGACCCAAGTTCAGCTCTCAGCTTCCATGTTGAGTGCCTCACAACCAACCTCCAGTAACTGTAACTTCAGGAGAACCAACCAATGCCTGGTCTTCTGGCTTCCACAGGCATCTGCACTCATATTCACATATTGCATAAATGGCTTTTAATTGTGATAGTTTATCTTGACAGTCTCGTACAGCTTAAAGCAGGCCACAAACTGTCTATGTAGCTCAGACTGGCCCTGAGTTCCTTGCTCCTCTGCATCCTAAAAGTGCAACTACAGGTGTGTGCCACCATACCCAACTGAGAGCTAAAATTTGGACTTGCAAGTGAGAAAGCGCATTATGGAAGAAAGACATAAAAACCACAAAATTGTCACAGTGGAGGCAGTGATGTTCAAAGTCAAAGCACTAGCAGATTTAGTGTCTGTCCAGGGATGCTTGACTGATTTCACAGATGGCCATATTTTCCCCATGTCACCATGAGGCAGAAGTAAGGGAGTACCCTGGACCCACCTTCATACGGTGACCTAATCATTCTCGGGTATTATGTCCTCAATGCCACTGCATTGTTGACTGAGTTTCAACATGAGGAGGGACACATGCATTCCATCCATTGCAGCAATCCTGGTTACCTAAACTAGATTCAGCTGGATAGGTTATAATTGAAAAACTCAAAATAACAGTGAGATGTTTCCTACTCATATGAGGGTGAGTTTGTTCACAAAGCCCAGGACCTAGGCTCCTCTCCATTTCTGCTCCTCCAGCTCTAGTGTATGGCTTCTATCTGCAGTGTTGCCTCATGTTCTATAATGGCTCTAGAGTCCTTTCATCACAACCAAACGCAAGGCCACAGGGGGAAAAAGCTGAAGATAAAGAAAAGATGCTTCTTGCTGTGTCCGTTTCCATTACACAATATTCCTACATGTCTTACATAGTGTTTCTACTTAACCTTATTGAACAGAAATAGTCACGTGACCTAAGTAACTACAAGAAGGTAGGGATAACCATGTGACTATGCTCAGCCCTGTGTAGTTTCCCCCCACAGTGTAGAATCTGTCCATATAAAAATAAATTATTATTTTTTTACTGGAGAAAAAATGTGTCTAAGTTACTGTTCCATTGCTGTGTGAAGACACCATGAAGAATTTAATTGGGGGATTACTTACAATTTTAGAGAGTCCATGATCACCATGGCAGGAAGCAGATAGGCCTGGCATCAGAGAAGTAGCTGAGAGCTTTACATTCTGATCTGCAGGAAGCAGGAAGAGAGAGAGAGAGACTGGGCCTGGCTTGAGCATTTGAAACCCACCCCCAGTAACACCTCCAACAAATCCACACCTCCCAATCCTTCTTACACAGTTCCACTCTCTGGTGATGGTGGTGACTAAGCATTCAAACATATGGGCCTTTGGAGGGTATTCTCATTCAACCACCCACAGGGTGTAGTGAACCTGCTATAGGCACCAAGCCCTCCTGTCCAGACACCCACCATTTTGGTGGACTGGAATGATGAAGCAGGTACCTGGCTTACCCTGGGCCTAATCTCAGCTTTTTACAACCTCCACCCTTCCTTAGTGTCTTACCAACAACAGTCAGCCTCTAGCTATCACTGGGTCAATACTAGGATTTTTTTTTTCTTCTTCAATATTTATATATTTGAGACTAGACAGATAGTTCTGTGGTTTAGAGCACTTGTTGCTCTTGTAGAGGACTGGGGTTTGTTTCTCAGCACTCACATGACAGTTTACAATCATCTATAACTGCAGTTCCAAGAAATCCAATGCCCTCTTCCAGCCTTTCTGGGTACCAGGTAGACATGCATGTGGTACATATATACATGTATGCACACACAACAGAACAACCAAATTTAAAGACATAACAAAGCAAAACCAAAAAAACCCTTAAAATGTATTTATTTATTCTAATTTGAATGAATGTTTCATCTGCATGTGTGCATGTGTACTATATGTGTGCAGGACCTGCAGAGGCCATGGGGAGAGTATTTGTGTCATGTCTCTTAGAGATAGAATTACAGATGGTTGTAAGTTACTCTACAGATGTTGGACCCAAACCCTGGTCCTCTGCAAGAGCAGCAAGTGCTCTTACTCACTGAGCCAGCTTTCCAGCACCTAGATTTTGTGTTCTAAGAAGAGTAGTAGTCCTTTCCTTACATCTTTATGAAAAAGACCAAAAGAGTTAGTGAGACATTCACATTTGGAGATAAAAGGGGAGATAGCTCAGTTGGTAAAGTTCTTGCCATGGAAGCATGTTTGATATTTTATATTTTGTTTGTGCTCTAACAAAGTTTGTCTGAAGATCAGAGGGCAGAGCCAGCCACTAGTAAACCGTAGAGGTCAGGCAGTGGTGGCACACATTTTTAATCCCAGCACTTGGGAGAAGAAGCAGGAAGATCAGGAGTTTAAGGACACCCTGGGCTACACAAGATTGATGCAGTTTAAAAGAGAAACAGAGCCAGGCAGTGGAGGCTCACAAGTCTTTAATCCCAGTACTAGGAAGGTAGAGACAGGAAATGATGTAGCTGGGCAGAGAGAGGAATATAAGGCAAGAGGAGGCAGGAGCTGAGCCCCTTTAAGGCTGAGTAGTTGGTAAGGTAACTGTGGTTTTCTCCTTTATCTCTCTGATCTTTCAGCAGTTGCCCTGATATCCGGCTCTGGGTTTTTATTATTAATACCAGTTAGACTCATGCTAAAAAAAAAAAAAGCATAAGGACCTGGGCTCTATCCTCAGCACCCACATAAAAACACAAAAGCCTTATGGAGTGTCTCAAACCTGAAATCCCAGCACCAGGAAGGTGGAGTCAAGAGGATTCCTGGAGTGTAACATCCAGCCCAGTTGAACTGGGGAGCCCCAGGCTAGTGAGAGACCCTGTCTCAAAAACTAAGATGCAGAGTGACTAAGGATGACACTCTGTCAAGGCTCCACGTGTGCACTCACATGGGTAGTGCGTCTGCACATGTTTATATGTATACACACACATAATTTTTTATTAGTTTTTTTTTTTAAGCAAGCCTATTTCTATGAAGAAGGAGAATATAACCCCAGCTGTGTATAATCAAGGTGTACTGGAAAATCCATCTTCCCTAGGCACGTATAGCAGCTGCCTTAGAGCTGACTGCACAGACCTAGCTTGAGCCTTCTGGGAAGGTTTCTCCCAAGAAGTCAGTGGTCTCAGCTAGCTGGCTATGCACAGCTCAGCCTTGTTTCTGGGAGGAGGCCAGCCGGGTTTCATCCCACCCCTCTTCTCCCTTATTTGGAAAGATTTGCCCTTCTTTGTATTCAGGGCTTAATTTGAACAAGTTCAAAACCGCCTTGCAGAGTTCAAGATCATTATGACAGGCAAAAATGTAGTGAAATAGCACACCACTGCCAGTTAATTATGAAAAATCCCTTAATAGCCAACATTATTATAAATTATATACCCATTATGACAGGAACAATTGAACTCTGTTTTTCTTGCCCAGCACTGGCGCTCCAAACAATGCTGTCTTGTTGGGGAGAATGACCTGGATGTACTAGGAGGCAAATTTCCGTGAGCTACCTTTTCTGACCACAGGAACTGTGGACCCATGAGGACACTCTGCTCTGAGAGAGATGAGGCAGTAGGCTGCCCAGGCCTAAGAATCAACCTTATCTCATACACTCCATCTTGCTATGGCTACAAGAATCTTCCCAAAAAGCCTCCCAACGACCTCTTCCCTCATCCTCACTCTCTCTCTACCCTCTTTCTGGACAAAAGAACAAACCTAGGCAACTGTTGCAATGAGGTTTTTCGGTCCCGGGTGGCCAGAGGTCCAGACCCACAGACTGGCAGCTCCAGACTCTTTAACCACCTGCAGCTGCTTAGGCCCTAGAAATGATTTAGACACTTATATTAAGTTTATGTTGTTTGGCCTATGGGGGGAAAAAAAAGGAGAGAGAGAACAGGACCCCAAGATCCCAACAGCCTTTTATGAATGGGGTTGGCCACTACCCTTCAGGAGCCCGGGACCCTGGATAAGCTTCTTCGGACCTTATCAGCTGACACCTGAATCCCACCACAGGCAACCTCTCTTCTTTATCTTTCTTAGGACTCCAGACCTGTGACCTATGAACCCGCTCCTGTTTTTATTTGTAGTCAGATAGATAAATAAGGGAAAACTTAAACAAAAATGTAAACTATGGAATTCCTTCCAGACCAAGATGTGGAATAGAGAACACAGGTCTTCCCTTAACTCAAAAAAGGTTACCCTGAAACTGACCATGAAGGCATAGTCCCGTTATCCCAACACTTGGACAGCAGAGGCAGAAAGAGTAAGCTTAAAGTAAGTCTCAGCTGCAAAGCCAAGACCCTGCCTCAACAAAACAACAACAACAAAGAAAAACCAAGAAAAAAATTAAAGGATCAACGAGCCCAAGATCTCCTGGATACATGTATGGAAAAATACCGGCTGTGGCTAACCCATGTAGGGCTAACTCAGCAAGCCTGAGAGGGCTCTGAACTCTGAAGGCTGGTTATATCCAGGACTTCAGCTGTGTGTAACAGATATCATCAAGCCTTGAAGAAACCACCGACAGACAGTCTTTCAAAATTGCTTTCCAGTTATACAGAGTGTTCACTGCCCCCTCTACCCCAGGATTCCAGAAGGTTCTGGGTTGAGAGTGATACCCAACGTAGATCCAAGACACTCCCTTCCCACTGCCTTCCTTCCTTACAACTGGCTCTCATGTAGCCCAGGTTGGCCTTGAACTTGTTATGTAGTCTAGGGTGGTCTTGATCTTCTGACCTTCCATCTCTTGAGTGCTAAAATTACAGGTTGTGCCACAACACCCTGTTTATTGGTGATGGAGAATTGGCCTCATGGTTCGGTGCATGCTAGGTAGGCACTTTACCAATTGAAATACATCCCTAGCCTGAGAGATTTTCTTTAGGAAAAAGAATACAAGGGTGGGGTGGAAAAGCTAGAGAAATGGTTTAGTGATTAAGAACAGTGGCAGCTTCTCCAGAGGACCCAGGTTCAATTCCCAGCACTTAAATGGTGGCTTACCATTTATAACTTCAATCTTAGGGGGTCCGGCATCCTCTTCTGGCTTCTGAGGAATCCAGGCATGCATGTGTGCACAGATATACATGCAGGAAAACACACCTATCTACATAAGTGACCACATCAATGACCAGAATGTCACAATACCCTAGGGGCGCAGTAGTGACACACATACTTTCCAGTGACCAACAGCACTCTAGACTTATGACCCCATCAACAAGGGGGAAACCATGTCTGATACTGGAAACCTTGCTAACTGCTCAGTGATAGTAAAGTCATGGCTATTGGAGAAGAATCCACAACTATAAATTTACTAAATCAGCCTAATCCCCAACAGCAATCTATAAACATTTGTCCTATACCCACAGGTAAGTGTAGTCTTCATCCCTCATCAAAGAAACTTGTCATTGCAGCAGAGACCATTACAGAAAACCATAACCAGCCAATGCTGGTTGTGGAGCCCAGTCGCAGAAGACACATCTATAAACTCTCCCCTAGTCAAGACCCAGAAAACATTGCAGAAGAGGGGCTGGAAAGATTGTATGAGCCAGAGGACCAGGACATTTGCTCTGAGATTGTGTCTCTTAATAAAGTGAGAAGCCACACCCATAAAGTCTCACCAGAATGACTGCCCAAACTTGAACTGAACAAGTATGATACCAATGCGCATGCCAAAATGGGCATATACATATATGCTTGCAATAACAATTAATTAAAAAAGAGGCCATGATTTGAAGGAGATTATGGTTTGTGAGATGCTTTGGAGGGAAGAAAGGGAAGGGAGAAGTGTAATCATATCAAGTTCAAGGCCAACCTGGGCTACATGAGAGCCAGTTGTTAAAGACAGGCTTTCAGAAGGACCTTAGGCAAGGGGTGTCTGCTCTGCTCTACCTCTGGCAGCCACTGAGAGGCCTATGGTCTCAGAGCTTACCCAGGTGAGAGGCACCTGACCTGGCTCACTCCTTCCCAATATAGCAAGAGCAAGGATTTTGTGATGTCAGGACCTTGGCCTGTGTTTTGGTTTGAATGAGAAATGTCCTCCATAGCCTTTGGCATTTGGATCTTGACCCCTGGTTGGTGGAACTGTTTGGGGAGCTTTAGGTGATGAAGCCTTGCTGAAGGAAGGACATCACTGGGTGTGGGCTTTGAGGATTAAGCAGGGGCCTGCTTACTTCTGGTGTGCTTACTCTGCTTTGTGCTTGGGTTGAAGAGGTGAGATTTCAGGGTTTTTTTTCTCCTGTCCCATGTCTACCCAGCATGGCAGACTCCCCTCTCTGCAGCTCTAAGTCCAGTCAAATATGTCCATAGGTTGCCTTAGTCACGTGTAATCCCAGCAACAGACAGGTAACTAATGTGGTGTGTATGAGAATTACCAGTGGACTACAAAAGCCCAAACAAAGGCCAAAGTTGAGGCTAAACAGTTGGCAGAGAGCTTGCCTAGCACCCCCACAAACAGGCCTGATGAATCCCACCTGTATCCCAGTACTCATGAAGTCGGCCTGGGTGGTTCAGACAAGGTTTTCTCCTCCTTGTCCTCGTCCTCCTCCTCATCCATCTCCTCTTCCTCCTTCTCCTTCTTCTTCTAACACTCAGGTGATTGGGACACGTAGACAAGGCCCAGAGCCCAAGTAGTGAGGGCCAGGCCACGTGTTATTTTTCCTGTGCCTCCCACCCTGCCTTTTGCCTCTTTCTCACAAAGAACCTTGATTCCTGACCACTTGTGGACCTGACCCACTAGAGCATTCCTTCTTTTGTGGAAACATGTCAGTTACCAGCAATGGGCATGTCACTGGGAGCATGGGGTAGGAGTGGTACTAAACTCTGTAGCCTTAGTGGTGGTCTGACTGTGGCCCAGTAGTTAAGTGCTGGATCCAGCCTGGATCTTCAGAGATGCAAAGCAAAGGTGTTTTTCCCAGAGCCAGCTGTTCTTGAGAAAGAGTTAATGGTAGTAAATATAAGCCATGCTTGGGGCACAGGCTCATGCTCAAGCCTTACTTATTCATTAGTTACTTGTATGCAGGGTCTGGCACTCACGACCCTTTATGAAGTGTTTTAGCTTTGTTTAAAATCAAAAGAAACAAGGATTGGGGATGTAACTTAATGGCTAGAATGTCAGCCTAGATGATCAGAGATCCTGGGTTGCATCCCCCAAATTCTGTAAGGTAGGGTTGGTAGAGGCACACAGGGCTGTAACCCCAGTTACTCAGAGGCCAGAGCTGGAGGACCAGGACTCGGGCTAGCTCCAGGCTCAGCAGGGCTACATCATGATAATAACAAATAGACACCAACAAATCCAACCTGAGGGATGTGGTTCTTATGTCAATACACTTGTCAAATATGTTTTAAATTATTTATGGTAGTGTGGAAAGATAGACGTGTCCAGGGTCTGCAAGGGTCATAATGCTGCCTGTGTTCAGCACCAGGCCCCTGAGGATGCCGGTGACTCTGTCCTCTGTCCCTTCCCTAGATATGGCTTGTGCCTAAGGGAAAGAGGACAGTGAGTGTTTCTGATGGAATTTATGCACACAAGCTCTGGAGCAAACAAAAGCATGAAGCCAGCTCTGGCCTGGCTGCAAAGGAAGACATACACACAGGAAGTCCCAAGCAAGGCGAGACAGGATGTGCTGTCCCACTGCATCAGCCCTTACCTCTGTCCCTGCTTGATCTTGTCGGTTTTATTTGTTACTTAGTCATGTCCTGCTTTGCAGGTCAATGGACTGTCTCAGAGATTAGAATTCTCTAATAAACAATTCTTTTGTTGATTTTCTTCCTTTCTGCAAGGAATGTTTACAACACAGACAACAAATTGGTTGTTTCTGAGCCTTTGTTTTAACTATGTCTGAGGCTTCAGCTTGGGGAGAAAGCACTCAGGAGGGACTAACTGATATCCACCTGGGACTATATGCCAGGGCACAGGAGACTGAGAGAGGGATGCAGCTTTTGTCCCAAATAGAACTGTCTAGATTTTGTGCCAAGTGCAAGTATTAGTGATTTACTGTTTGATGATTTTGAGAAGCTGGCTGTGGAAGCCATTGAGATGGCTCAGTCGGGAAAGGCTTTTGCCACCAAGCTTGATGTCCTGAGTTTGATCTCAGGATCTACACAGTAGGCAGAGAGAACAGACTCCTGCAAACTGTCCTCTGGCCTCCACACTCGCTCCAGGGCACGCATGCCCTCCAAAATTAATCAGAGCTAAAAACAATTTAAAAATAAAAAAGTTGGGTGTGGTGAGGACATCCAATATAATCCCAGCACTTGGGAGACAGAGGCAAGAAGATGGGAAATTTGAGTCTAGCCTGAGCCACATAGTGAGACTCTGTCTCAAAACACGGCAGCAGCACAGCACAACCAAGCCAAAGAAGCAATTGAACAAAACAGCAAATGTTTCGGTGTAGAAGAGTGGGTCTCGCTCCTGTCTCAAGCACAATGCTTTTTCAACTTCTCTAGTGTTCTGGTCTCTTAGTACAGTTCCTCAGACCACGGTGACCGCCCATTTGTAGCTGTAATTCTGCCACTGTTATTTATTGTAATATAAATACCTATGTTGTTTCCAAGAACTGTTGCTCCAGGGGCATCCATCCATCTTTCCTAGGTATATCCCCACACAGTCTCACGTGGTAGCCTAGGATAGCCTGGAAGTCACAGTAATTCACCTGTCTCATGAGAGGCAGGTACCATCAATGCCTGGCTTTATTGTACATCTTTCCAAAGACTGTGCATCTCTAAACACATTTTTTGGAGTGGTGGTGGTGGTGGTTTTAAGACAGGGTTTCACTGCAGAGCCCTGATGTGCTGGAGCTCTGGAAACCAGGCTGGCCTCGAACATTCAGAGGTCCACCTGCCTCTGCCTCCCAAGTCCTTGGATTAAAGACATGAGCCACCATTACCCCCACATGCATTTTTATTTTTTTAATTGAGCCAAACATCCACCTGTAGTCTTAGCAACCAAGAAGCAGAGGCAAAGGGATCAAAGGCTCAAAACATCTTCAGCTACACAGTGAGTTAATGACCAGCCTGAGTTACATTAAGCTCTGTTTTAAAAATGGAACAAAAATAAAAATGAATGTCCAGTTTATTATAGTGGGGCTTGAGAGGCCGCTCAATGGTTAGAATACTCACCTAGCCTCACATGGGTTCAGGTCCTAGGACAGTGGGAGTGAACATGTAGCATAATGTCCATTGGGGTCAGCCCTTAGCTTTCTTTATTCTCTCTCTCTCTCTCATCTTTAAAGGTTTATTTTATTTTGTATTTTATGAGTATGTATATTTTGCCTGTCTGTACATTTGTGTAATTTGTTCATGCAGTACCTGTGGAGGCCAGAAGATGGCAAAGAGTCCCTGGAACTAGTGATAGAGAAGATTCTGAGTTGCCACGTGGATGCTGGGAATTGAACCTGGGTCCTCTGGAAAGGCAACCAGAGGCTGGTGTGATGGACTACATCTTTAATCCTAGCACTTGAGAGGCAAAGACTGGTGGATTTCTGTGAGTCTAAGGCCAGCTTGATTTATACAGCAAGTTCCAGGACAATCAGAGCTATGTAATAGAGACTCTGTCTCAAAACAAACCAAACAAACAAATGTAGCCAATGTTTAAACACTGAGCCATGTCTCTGGCCCTTTCCCCACATTCATTCTCTCTCTCTCTCATTTTTAAAGATTTATTTATTATGTATATGGTGTTCTGTCTCTCTGCATGCTTGCAGGCCAGAAGAGGGTTCCAGATCTCATTACAGATGGTTGTGGGCCATTATGTGGTTGCTGGGAATTGAACTCACGGCCTCTAGAAGAGCAGCCAGTGCTCTTGACCATTGAGCAATCCCTCCAGGCCTTAAAAGTTCTTTTTTAAATTGCTTTCTGTCTTGATCTTTTATGTTCAGGGTGCTGCTTTCTTTTTCAACAGCTGGATGATGAACTGTCATCCTTCAGCCAGACATTCTATATTGATAAAATTATGGGTTATTATTATTATTCTGCTTTTTATTATTAGATTCTATTTATGGAGTGCCCCTTCCCACTCTTCAGAAATAACACAGATGGAAATATGTCTGTATGGGGTGTGATTGGCTGGGCCGAATCTATCAGAAATTCCAATCTGCCGGCCTTCTCCCAATGTTTCTGGAGTGTTCCCAGGGTGCTAGACTAGGAATGTGAGAAGTAATCTCCAGTCCTGAGAAAGAGGGACATGTCAATACCAGAATCCTTACAAAGGGAGGGAGGCTCAGAGTTCAGAGGAAAAGGCAGATGGACACCCCCAATGGCAAAGCCTGGGGTGGAGCACGTTTGGAGCTCTCTGAGGGAAGAGGGAAGAGGAAAGATATAGGTGATACCTAAGGACACGGCAGCTAGGAAGCCACCCTTTAATCTCCGAGGGACTGGCAGAGGAGTCTCCAGGTAGCAGCAGAAGCTTCTTTCTCTGTGGTGTAGAGGAGTCAGTGACTGGGCATCATTGGACACGGTTCTTCAGATAAACTAGCCTTGGCTCTTGAATTCAGCCATGCATCTATGTACTTGGATAGTTTCTTACATGAGGATTTGTACGTTTCCCTGAAGGTTGGGAGAGTGAGGCCTCCCTGAAGTCAGATCTTGGGTCAGTCTGAGGTAATATTCACAGTGGTAGTGATGGTCTTGAGTGGTCTCTCATCTCTGATCAGATATTCATGGACATTTTCATTCTACTCTCTCATGTATCTGGATTAGTTTTAAGGTTCAAATGGAATTGCTGTAAATAAATATATATTATAGAAGAGGGAAGGAGATTAGAAAGGAGAATAGGGAGGGGAAACAGAAGTCATTATGTAAATGCACGAAAACCCAACCAATTAAAAATATTTATTATATATATAATATATGTATATATTAAAGAAAAACATATCATGTAAAAATATGTTTCCTGGTGCTGGGAATGTAGCTCAGTTGGCAGACTGTTACCTAGCATCATGACATCCTGAGTTATTGCTGGCACCTTATAAATCTGACACGGTGCTCTCCTGTAATGCTAGTCCAGGAAAGGTAGGGACAGAAGGATCAGGAACTCAAGTTCATTCTTGGTTACACAACAAGTTCAAGGCCAGATTGGGCTATATTAGACTGCTTTAAAGAAGGAAAAAGATTTCCTAACACCTATGAATCAAGTCACTTGTTCAGTAAAAACCCCTTAACTTCCCAAGGGCCCAGAGCCCTCCTCCCTGCAGAGGCTTGAATCCCTTGGTGAGCCTCGGTTGTAATCCCACTACAGCAGGCATCTCAATCCCCACATATTCCCTGGAGACCAGGCCTACAGTAAGGGCACTTTCCTCTCCTGGAAGTACCCTGGGGGCAAAACAGCCACACCTCCAACTGCTTTTCACAGGGAGATCTCAACTATTTCCCTTCATGATCTGGATGTAGTTCTTAGAGTCTTAAAGCTCATTTATCAGCTTGTTAAACCGGCAGGTCCTTCCAAGAGTCCTTTAGTGTGTCCTGACCTGCCTGACTCAAAACTCCTACCACTGCAGAGTCAGCCACTTTGCAGAGAGAGGGCTCTGCCCCAGAGATTAAGAGTTTTCAACATTGCCATCAATTTGGTGGTCCCACTTGGTAATGACTGGCTCTATTATTACTTTGCTAACATCTACTATGGTTCACTGAGCCCTTATTCCATGTCAGACACTGTGTTTATCTGTGTGCATGTGAGTGCATGCAAATTTGTGTGCATGCATGTTGAAGCCAGAGTTCAGTTTTGACTGCAGACTTGCCTCAGGTACTATCCATCTTTTTCTTTTTCTTTCTTTCTTTTTTTTTTAAAATACAGAATCTCTCACTGGCCTGTAACTTGACAAGTAAAGCTAAGGTTGACTGGCCAGGGAACCCTAGGGCTCCACCTGTCTTTGTCCCTCTATTGCAAGGATTACAAGCATGTATCACTATGCCCGTGCTTTAAATTTTTATTAATTTTAACTATGTATTTGTGTCTTTTTTTTTCTTTTCTAATCTTCCTTCCTCCTCCCCTTTTCTTTCAAGAGACAATGTTTCCCTGTGTGACAGTCTGGCTGTCCTGGAACTCGCTCTGTAGATCTCAAACTCACAGAGACCCATCTGCCTCTGCTTCCCTAGTGCTGGGATTAAAGGCATGTGCTACCACTGCCTGGCTGTATATGTGTCTTTTATGTGGATATATGCACATGAGTACAGGTTCCTGAAGAGGTCACAGGCACTGGATCCCCTGGAGCTGGAGTTACAAGCAGTAGTGAGCTGCCTGATGTGAATGCTAAGAGCTGAACTCAGGCTCTCATGCTAACAAGGCAAGTATTTTTCAAAGTGAGCTCTCTCTCCAGCCTCTAGACAGCACACGTTGATATTCAAAACTGCCTTCTAATGTCACAGCCATCTAAGGGTTATGAACTAGAAGTGGTAGGACAAGCCTGTACCCCAGTGCTAGGGAGGTGGAGGCAGGAGGATTCTAAATTTCAGAATAACCTGGGTTACCTACTGAGTTCTAGACCAATCTGGGTTTTGTAGCAAGACCTTTTCTTGGGGAGGAAAAAAAAAAAAGGAATAAGAGGAAAGGACATGGAAAAGAAAAGAGAATGGGTAATGTGGAAGAAACATCAAGAGCAGCTCAGCACAGGCATGTTCACCTCAGAAGTATGAGGCCTTAGAACCAATATCCATCTTCATAACTACCACCACAGCTACAAAATACCTCCAACAAAGGAGGAGGAACAGGAATTGGGGCGGAGTTGGGAGATCTATCTATAGCCAATCATCTGGTGGAGAAGTTGGGCTTCCAGTTTTTTTGAGTTCAAAACTAGCCTGGTCTACAGAGTGAGTACCAGGACAGGTACCAAAGCTACACAGAGAAACCCTGTTTTAAATCCCCCTCCCCACAAAAACAAACAAAGTTTGAAGCACTCTTAAGTATGAAGTTAGAAGCTAGCCTGGGTTACATGAGGTCCTATATCAAAAAATATAAATAAATACCAAATATTATGGGCTTCATCTTCAAATGTTATTGTATACTCTTCAGCATGCAACAGTAGAGCCTGAATGTGTGTCTTAGCCTTATCTACTGACACCCCCCACCCCACCCCCGCTAATCTCTTAGCTACCTGCCTCCTACCAGGCTCCTGCTTTGGCCTTGTCTCTACCTACAGTTGGGGGATACTATTAAAACAGAAAGCCACCCTGGGCTAAGTGGTAGAACACTTGTCTAGCATGCACATGGCCCACTGTAAGTCAATGATAACCTATAAGCATGTTCTGCCTTTCCTTTGCTCAGAACATTCAGTGGTTTCCACTGACTAGAACACAAGCCAAAGACCCAGCAAAGACCTGCGTGAGCCCACATCTGTCCCCAGTATTTCTTTAACCTCTTTGTCTCTGTGAAGGCCCTGGAATGTTTTGAACACATGCATCCCAGGCATGCTCCTGCCCCAGGGCCCTTGTGTCTATTGCTGTAGCTTTTTGCAAGCAGGCAATGAACCTCCCCCCCCCACACACACACCATGATTTCAGTATCACCTCCAAGACCTCACTTTAATTATGTCACCTTCCCAAAGAAGCCTTCCCTCGCCTCCTCTCTCTTCCCTCTTCTTTCTTTTCCTTTGACCTTGGGGTCTGTTTTCAGTACTCTGCTCACTCTGCTTGTTTTTTTATGTTCTGTCTTTTCCCACCAGATTCCTGAACTATGGAATTACTGGGCTTTGCTTACTGCAGACTCCCCTGTTCTGAGAAGAGGATGGGGCATCTAGAAGGAGCACAACAAACACCAATGAACCCCAAACTCCATTAGAGTATATGGGCATGTTTTCCCCAAGGAAGAGTCTGTAGAGCATGTACCAGAGTTTTAGAAGGCTATCTATCACTTTCAAATCTGCTCTAACTTTTCTATTTAGGGTTATATTGGGCAAGTAGATTTGCCTTCCAAGGATTAAAAACACCACTTAGCTAGTTGGCCCTATAGTTGGTCTATAACATTTTGAATGTATAATTGTTCTCCATAGAGTTAATAGGCAGGACCTGGACATTTGCATCAGTCTGTGTGCAGTGGATGAGTTTTCTGATGGATCCATTTAGTTATGGCAAGAGGTGGCCAGGCTTCCTTATGAAGTCTTTGTTTGTAAACTGTGCTCCCTAGATCCAGATTCCTTCCCACCACACAGAAGCTCTAGCTTCTGTGATTTTTCTGTCTCATGTCTCCGCTCCTTACTAGTTAATGTGGAAACTTCCCAAGGGCAAAAGACCAATGTTCTTGTTGAATCAGGTGCACTGTAAGGAGATGCTCTCTCACCTGGTTTCAACTCTGCCACCTACTGGCTGTGTGACCAGAGACAAATGGCCTAACCTCTGAGGTTTCA
Source organism: Phyllotis vaccarum (assembly GCA_033318265.1). Classification (NCBI taxonomy): domain Eukaryota; kingdom Metazoa; phylum Chordata; class Mammalia; order Rodentia; family Cricetidae; genus Phyllotis; species Phyllotis vaccarum. Next base: position 67,899,665 of record JARWLC010000012.1, read on the forward strand.
GGCACTTTAAAGAGTCTAGGAAGAAAGAACAAGACCTTCCTTGTATTGTCAGGAGGATGGGAGAAGATGACTCCTAGGAGAGTTGGCCAGAGAGGATGAAGAGTTCAGTGTAGTGAGGAATTTTAACTTAGCTGCCCCGTGGATACTGAGTGTTTGGGGGCCAGAAGTAAGGCAAATGCTCAGACAGGAGGGTTCCCAGTGGCCTTATTCCAATCCATGTTGGTGTGTGTGGTCCAGCAGGACAAGTTCCCCATCTCTGCCCTGCTGCAAGTGGGGTGATGTTGAAATGAGGACTCATGGAGTGTTCCAAGGACAGAGAGGAAGAATGGAGGCAGCCGCTGTAAATCTAAGGGGTCAGAGTCACTTCTTCCTGGGTGACTTCCTACAGTTACAGGGACCTTGAGGATGGGCAACTGTGATCCTACCCTCCTCTTTTTCTCTATTTTTCCTACATCCCAGGGAATCCAAACCTGGCAGTTTAGTGGGGTGGAGATCAGAGTTGTGGCTCCCCAGGCCTGCACAGCTGGGTCCTACTGCACACACACTTTAGTGACAACAAGATGTGCTAAGCACTAAGGTGGATGAGCCCTGAGAAGGAGCAGTCCTTTGGCACAGAGTGCTGATCTTAGGCTTCTTGTTATTTAATGTTGGCAGCTACCCTACTATGATTTCTAACCCCACTTTACAGTATATAGACAACCCACACTTAACAAGCAGAGAAGTACCATATCATGGGTCCTGAACTCAGGCCTACCAGACTCTGCAGGCAGTGTAGGCATGTCCTTCCTAGGCACTGCCCCACACTACATCTCCCAGTGAGCAATTGCCAAGAGGCAAAATTTTGCTTAAATTAGCATCCCTCTTATTTATTCCTTTATTTGATTATTTATTTAGTGTGTGTTTATGGAATATGTGTTGTGGGTGTGTACATGTGTGAGGCATCTGCCTCTATCCCTGTCTCCCTTATTCTGGGTTGCAGATCAACACCGCTGAGCCTAGCTTTTTATATGAACCACTGGACATCCAAATTTAGGCCATGAAGGCCATGAAGGCAAGCACTTTAGTGATAAGCCATCTTTTAGCCTCTGGTTTAAGGTAACAGGCTTCTTGAAGGCCTGCTTTAGTCTCTCCTGGTCTGCTATATCTCAGAGAGTTTACAGGAAGAGATGTTTGTACTAGGAGAAAGGGACAGGAGAGACAAAACCTTCCTTCATATAGTTCTTCAGGGCTGGGGGTATGCAAACCCTTCTGAAAGTATCCATCTCTACCTCGAAGGAGCAATCTCTTCATTGTCTTCAGGCAGAGAACCTCTCCTTCAGGAATCTTGGTGTCTGCTTCCCATGGAATTCATTCTTCTTGGCCAAACTGTCTGGGCTGAAGTCCCATCCCTGCCAGTAATGACAGCTTGTAGGTTATTGTGTCTAAGGCCTTAGTAGTCTATGTAATGGTGGTTGTCAGTCAGCCCCATCCCCAGAACATTGTTTAGGGAGCTGTAGCCTCCTATGATCCAGCAGGCCTAAGAGGGGTAGTACCTTGCACCACATTTTGGAAACCATTCCCCTAAAAGAGACCTCAAAGCTATGCCTCCAGGTCTCCCTCAATAATACCAGAGTCCCACCACAGTATGTTGCTATGACAACACAAGTGTACACATCTCTTCCAGCTGTTGGGGATAAGGCTGGGACATGCCTCTCTGCTTTTGGTGTCTTAGTGCTCCCAGTATGGAAAATTCTTATTTGTACACAGAGAAAACAAAACTGATGAGGGTGTGAGATGTAAGTGAATGCATGGTAGTTAGGCTTGAAACTTCTGCTACTGTGGTAAAGAGTTGAAAGCACCTGGTATTATTATTGTAACCCGGAGTCAAGGCAAAAATATTTCCATAAAAGAAAACATATTTGTTCTTTATTTATTATTTTATTTCGGGAGACTTTTTGAGACAGGATCTTATGCAGTCCCGGGCTAGCTTCCAATTCAATGTGTAGTGCAGGATAGGCTTGAACTCCTGATCCACCTTGGTGGATATAAGTGCTAGAGCTAATAGGTGTGCACAACCTATAGGGCTTTCTTTGTATTTTAGGGGCTATCAACTTCTTCACGGGTGGGAAAAAGACTAAAAGACAAATTCATGTGGGTGTTGTCTGCCCACTTGTGTTTTGTACACTTATTAGTAAGCACTGCTTCCTAGAATCTTCGTTCTGTGAGGTAGGCATCATCCCCAGAATTTTCAAAGGAGAAAGAGTGGTCAGGTCTATTCATATTTCAAATCGGACAAAATAGTAAGGGGTGGGTGTGACAACAGACCGTCGCAGTAGCGGAGTACCTGACTTCAGGTAAGACTGGAGAACCCATTCTGGTTCTTTCTTGAAAACAAGGCCCTTCCCCCTGCGCACACCCAGACCTGGCCCTGGGGCTTGCACGCGGCGGTCACGACACCAGCGCAGAACACAGGTATTCTAAAGAGGATAACAAGTCCACGGCGCCCCATCCTTTGCACCCCGCCTCCCACGGGGAGCGGCGTCCAGCCCCAGGCCAATGAGAGTAGCGGAATTTCTTTCATTGAGCTCGGGGCCCCCTCTCCTGCCCGGAAGGGGGCGTGGTGCTGCGCCGGGGGTGGGGCCGCGGCGCGCCAGGGAGGGCGGAGCCGGTCCTGCGGCTGAGCCAATCGGCGCCACGCCCGGGAGGGGGAGGGGAAACCAGTCCTTTTTTCCCCTCCGCGCGGGACCAATCCCGACTTTACAAGCTTGAACTTTTGCCACCCTCGGACTAGCAAGCACGCCCGAGGAGGTACCCCGCCGCGCCGGCTCCAGGGCAGGAGCGGCCTTAACCCTTCCCGTGCCGGGCCTCCAAGTATGTTCTCTAACTTGCCCCAGTTTTCATAGTGCAACATAGCTGGGGAAAACACACCCCTCCATCCACATCCCTCTTGAAGGGTCAGAAAGTAAATCCAAGAAGGGAAAAGGAAGCGTCCGGTCTTGAGGGGGGCCTGTGACGCCAAAAAGCCTGGCGGGAGAGTCCAGGCGACCGAGAGGAGCCATCCAAGAGCAAGCACTCCTGCCTTTACCCCACCCTGTCCAAGTCCCCACCTTCGGCTGTCCTGGAGGTCCCTCGGTCGGAAGTGTTCTACGCTCCCTGTTCATCCCCGTAGTTCTGGGAGGGCGGTGCGCGGAGCCTTCGTGGGTCACAGAAGATCCCGCTACCCCCTCCCCAGCTTCTCGGCCGCCCCCTAGCTCTCCAGAGGCGCAGGGCTGGAAGGCACGCACACACGCCCATTTTTATTAGCCCGCGCTGAGGCTGGGGGTTTGGACCGACTCTAAAGTGCAATGCGTGTTTGCAAGTTTGTGCTCAAGCCAGAGAGAGGCAGAGGGCCGCCTTGGAGTCTGGGTCGCTGTGGGTTCACCGAGCAGAGCTGGATAGCAGGGTGTGTGTTTGCTTGCGCGAGTGCAGGATCGCTCGTATCTGTGCCCAAGGAGCGACGAGAGCTAAAGGGAGTCGGCGGCGCTGTAAAGTTTGGGGCGGGGGTGCCGGGGCCCGAGAGGGCGGGGGCCTGGGTTCGTCCCGCCCCGGGAACCAGCCCCCTCGGAGCCTCCGGCTCAGCAATGGGACGTGTTCTCCTTTAAGAGTTAAGAAACTTGAAACCTTGTTTGCGCAACAATCAGCGCCGCGGAGCCGCCAAAGTGTCTAGACTGGCATATGATGGGAGGCAGCCAATGACTCCGCGGCGCTCCTCCGGGGGCCCTCAGTGTGCGTTTGAGGAGAACAAAAAAGAGAGAGGGCGCCGAGCGGGGGAGCGAGCGAGGGAGCGGAGCCCAGAGAAAGAGCCGCCGGGCGCTGCCTAGCCAAACCTCGCTGGGACCGCGAGGCCACCGACCGGCACTTTGGTGGAGGGGGGAGGGGGGCGACCTCGGCAGCCGCGGCGCCCGAAGAGACCCAGCGCAGCGTGGGGCGGGCTGCGACCTCTGCCTCGGTGGATTGCATTTTTAATTAAGGATTCCTAGCAGCTCTTGGGATTTTTTACGGCTTCCACTCATGTGTTGACACTCGCGTTCAGGAGAGATTTGCCCCAAGTGCACCGAGCGCCCTGGACCCGAGACGGAGTTGCTTTTCGTGCGTGCAAATCCAAGCATTTTGGGTTTTGTTGGGGATCTTTTTTCTTGCTTTGCTTTTATTTTTATTTTATTTTATTTCATTGCAGGGATCTGGGAGTAATCCACAAGCCTGAGTTTCGGATCCTGTAGGGAAAGCTCATGCAGCATAGTACTTGGCTTTTGAAAGCAGAGTTGTGCAGACACATTTGGGGGTACGACGCAAGCGCTTTGTGCTCCTGTACCAGCCGCGCAACTTTTGAAGGCTCACCGGCCCATGCAGGGTGTTTCTAGCATCGCTTCTCCCGCGATTTCCCCAAGGCTCCAGGGCGGCTGGCATTGAGCAGTCCCGGCCCACCGCGGTCCATGTAGCCCGCTGGTCCCGTGCGGACTGCGGCTCGGTGCGCGCGTGTTTCCGGCCCGGCCCGGCGCGAGCTCCCTCATGTTGCAGCCCTGCGGTGCCCCTTCGACGACAGGCTGTGCGCGGTCTGCACGGCGCCCCGCGGCAGAGCTTCATGTGGGGCTGCGGCCCGCGCAGCCGGCGCCTCGTTGAGGGAACGGACCCCCGGTAACCGGAGACCGCCTCCCCTCCCACCACCCCAGGCGCCAAAGGATATCGTATGTTCAGGTCTAAACGCTCGGGGCTGGTGCGGCGACTTTGGCGAAGTCGTGTGGTCCCTGATCGGGAGGAAGGCAGCAGCGGCGGCGGCGGTGGAGGCGACGAGGATGGGAGCCTGGGTAGCCGATCTGAGGCTGCCCTGCGGGCACGAGAGGGCGGAGGCTGCGGCCGCTCTGACGTCCGCTCGGTAGCCTCGCGGCGGCCCCGGGACGCGGTGGGACCGCGAGGCGCCTCGATCGCGGGCAGGCGCCGGCGCACGGGGGGGCCCCCGAGGCCGGTGTCGGAACCGGGGGTCGAAACTGAGCGCTCCCTGCTGGATGTGGCGGAGCCCGGAGGCCCGGGCTGGCTGCCTGAGAGTGACTGCGAGACAGTGACCTGCTGTCTCTTCTCCGAGCGGGACGCTGCGGGCGCACCCCGGGACGCCGGCGATCTCCCAGCCGGGCAGTCCCCGGAGCCAGAGGAGGGTGGCGGGCCTCGGAGTCGCGAAGCCCGCTCGAGGGTGTTGCTTCTGGAGCAAGAGCTCAAGACGGTCACGTACTCGCTCCTCAAGCGACTCAAAGAGCGTTCGCTGGACACGCTGCTGGAAGCGGTCGAGTCCCGAGGCGGCGTGCCGGGCGGCTGCGTGCTGGTGCCTCGCGCGGACCTCCGTCTGGGCGGCCAGCCCGCGCCACCGCAGCTGCTGCTCGGCCGCCTCTTTCGCTGGCCAGACCTGCAGCACGCCGTGGAGCTGAAACCCTTGTGCGGCTGCCACAGCTTTGCCGCCGCCGCAGACGGGCCCATGGTGTGTTGCAACCCCTACCACTTCAGCCGGCTCTGCGGGCCAGGTGAGCGCGCGCACGGGGTCGCCTCGACCTAGGCCTTCATCTTCTGATCCTTTTCTGTGGCTACTACCTCTTTCTGGATGCTCTCGGGATACTCCCTGGTACTGGGAGTCTGCAGTGGGTTGAGGAAAACTGAGGGGTAGGTGTCTGCAACTTAAAATGGTAACTTCACTTGTAGGGCCAGCGAATTTAGAAAGGGGCATGCTTGGGTTTCTATATGCATCTTCTGGGACTTAAGGTAGATTGCAGCTTTTGTGAAACGGGATGGCCATGGAGGGACCAAGAGAGTAGACATCTCCTTTTTGGGGATTCACCCCAGTTGGTAACCAGCTTCTAGCATTTGTATGCATATTCCTATACCCGGCTGTGCTTTTCTGCACCCAGGTAGGTATGGCTGTGAAATTGTTGGCAGGCAAATCGAACTTAGTGTCAAAAGTGTTTGCAAAATGTTCCACTTGTTCCCTTCTATTCTCTGAGCCCAGATTCTGTAGGGCAGTCTCTCTTGTTTCCAACATCCTTTTGGAGTGGAATGTCAGACTCCATCATCTTAGCTCTTAATTCTTGTCTTCAGCTTACCTTTAGAGTTGAGGGTCCTAAGTCACTTGAGTCACAGGCTGCTAGCTCCTTTGTTACTAGCCCCTTTGTTCTCCTGTGATCTTCAGCGCACACACCCTACCTCACATAGCCTTACCTAGGCAGACTCAGGTGCAGGAGCAGAGGTGAGGACAGTTGCAGGCCTCTAATGGGCCCAGAGCTGCTTCTCTCTCTCTCTCTCTCTCTCTCTCTCTCTCTCTCTCTCTCTCTCTCTCTCTCTCTCTCTCTCTCTCTCTCTATCTCTCTCTCTCTCTCACACACACACACACACACGTTTTCTGTACTATGAGAACGAAAAACACTATAGTATAGGTGTAGGTGAATACATTGGAGGCTTTGCAAGGGCTAATGGGAGAGGTCAGTTCTCAGGCCTCTTGACTCAGTGTGGTAAGAGAACATGGGCTCAGAAACTTTGGCTTCTCCTGTGTGTATAGACGAGGGCCTAGCGGCATGAAGAAAAAGTTACTGTGGTTCCTGATATGCCTCCATCATTGAGTCTCTCCAGGCTCAATGTAGCGACTTCGGGTTGTCCCTGGCTTTCTGTGTGCCTGGAGGCTAACTGACATCTGCTTCCCCTGGAGGAAACTGCAATTTCTGTCTCTGGGGAAGAGGACCCTATTTGTACTTGTTTCTCTTTATTTTTTTCCTAGTAGGAGATGGATGATGGGGCCCACTACACTCTTCATAAGGCCCTGTGGCCAAGTCACAGTGCTAACAAGTTTGTTGAGCATTTACTGTGTACTAGGTACTGTGTGGGAGGGGGGAGAGAGGGAGGAGAGAAAAGTAGGATCCATGCTGTCAGGAACCCTCCTGGGAGGTTGGGAAGAAGTGGGAAGGAGGTAAGGGGTGGGGCTAGGTCAGTGGTCTGAGCCACCAGGGGGGCTGGGGGTGTGTCTGTAACTGGATCACCTTTGGGAGAGCCAGCCTTTAACCTGGAGCTGCCTCAGAGGAGGGGGTAGACCTAGAGGGCTTGCTCAGGTGGGTGGACCGGATAAGGAGGAGCAAAAAGCTAGAAGCCTTAGGACTGGACCCCACTCAGTTCCTACTTTTTTGCGGTCAGAATTGATCCTGTGTGACCAGAGAGAAGTTGAAAGGGACCTGATAAACTATAGAATTTGGACCTAGGCTCTGTCCAGACAGTGACCTTGGATGAGTGTGTAGGTGTAGGAGGGCTCTAGAGACATTTTCAACTGTACTGAGGTTTGGAACTTAATTCTCTGCTTCCCCCATGAAGCACTTCCCCCGGGCGTTGTGGGGGTGGGGGTATCGCCTGAATCCATTTTCTGTCTCTGCTAGCCACGAACCTAGGAGGGCTCTAGTCAGACAGCTGGGGGCACCTCTGAAGTCTGTGGTTGTGGAAAAGAAGCGAGAGTTTTCAGTATGCCTAGTTGACCCTCTTGCCTTTCCTGGGACTGGGGACTGGGGAAGCCCTTTGCTGCGCACTCCGCCCCCAGGGCTGGCCGCCAGCCTGGCTCCTCCGAATGGGCGGGCACATAGCTGGGGTTCAGCCGAGCGCGTCCTGATAAGGAGACCGCTCCTCCCAACTTTCCAGCTCAGGGAAGAGGGCTGGGGCATGGGGCAAGCAGGCAGACAGACAGACTGTCTGAACGCACATACAACTAGAGTAAAGTGCATGGGAACACCCAGCCCCAGTCATTCGTGGCCGGCCTCCACCCTCAAGGATTCCCAGTGTCAAGTCATGTGGGAAGTATGGTCCCCTTCTGTTCTGAGCCTGGCAAGTTGATGACCCTGGCCTCCTCCCATCCGTAAAGTTCTGGGTTGGCCCGAACAACTGAGGTGAAGAGGTGACAGACAGGTTCCAGCCCCCATGGGCTTTGCCTTAGAGGTTTTGCCCTGAGTACCAGGCTCAGTTCGTGACACAGTCTGGGAGCTATCTTTCCTGGGCCTTTTTGTTTAGGACTAAAGGCATCGCTGAGCTTGGTGGGTTGCCTATGTGGACGGAAATGTGGAGAAATACTTTAATCACAGCTCTGACCTGTTTATAGAGTTCCTTTCTCCTGCAAGTACCCATTAACTCTGGAATGAATCTCCTGCTTTTGCTTCCCTACTTTTTTTTTCTGTAATTATATTCAGTAAATTACTATTATCCAAATTGTGCCCGGGAAAGAGAGAGAGAACTTCTAAAGGGCTGGAGGAGGCTGCCTAGGAAAACACAGGGTTCCCAGGCCAGGCCTGGAGGAATTAGAACGGGCTAGAAAGTTTTTCCTTTTATTTGGCCTGGCATTTTCCCTTTGAAATGAGATCAATTTCAAGTTGGGCTTCTCGGCCCCGCCCCGCCCCATCGTGGCCCCTCGGCCTGTCTGTCTGCTCCCTGCTCCTCTCTTGGAGGTGAGGAAGCAGTGATAATGCCCAGTTTGCCTCTTGCTGGCGCCAGCCGGCTGCGCTGTTTATCTGGCTGCTGGGGGAATCTGGGCAGTTAGAATCCTTCAGCCTTAAAGCGCCAGGAGCTCCTTTTCTGTCCTCTGGGTTTGCCGGACTTGGAGTTGGAGCCTTTAGGTTCTGAGGAACGAAGAAACAGGCACCCAGGAGGGCTCCTCCACGCCTGTCACCCCTTGGGAGGGAGAAAAGCCAGGAGGCCCAGGCAAACGTGTCCTACAGCAGCAAAGAGCTGTCAAATGGGAACTCCCGCCAGGTTCCGAGAGAGGCTGTGAACTTTCTTCTGGCCCCAAAAGTAGGTCTAGATCTTAGAAGGCTAGGTAGCCCCTGAGGGCTGACCAGAAGGAGGGCTGGGCTGGGCTGGGCTGGGCTAACTTGGTGCTCTTGGCTCCTGGCTGACTACTCAGCTTTTGGAGGAAGTTAGGGGAGAGTCTTTCTAGTCCATGGCTCAGGCTGAAAGGTTTGAGGGGCTTGGAGTTTCTGATGTCTTTCTCTTTTTCTCTTGTCCATGTCCAGTTCTCTCAGAGGATCCTGCAGAGACTGGAAGAGTTCTGTTAGAGTATACAGTGTGTAAATTATTTCCAAATCAACATGACTCTTAACAAGAGCTAGGATTTCTTCTAGACAGTGCATGAGAGCTAGGAGTCAACTTGAAGAGTCTCTTCTGATCCTATGTCTTACCCAGTGGAGGGCTCACCCAGCCTGCTCGAGTTAAGTGTTCTCTGGTTTCATTTTCTTAAATCCTGGAGGCTGTGTGGGAGGGGGTGGGAACGATGTGTAAGAATTACTGGTATTGTTCACAGCACATCATTCATAACAGCAAAATGTGGAACCAACCCAAATGTCCATTAGCTGATGAATGGATAAACAATATGTGATGTCACCACACCATGGAATATCATCCAGCCATAAAAAAGGGTGAAGTGCTCACACATGCCAAGGCATGGATGAACCTGGAGAACATTGTGCTGACTGAAAGAAACAGACACAAAAGGCGATATATGTGTATAATTTCAGGTACATGAAACTTTCAAAACAGGAATACCCATAGAGACAAAAAGTAGGTCAGTGGTTGTCTGGAGTTTGGGGTTGGAGTATAGGAAGTGGCTACTAATGAGGGTAGGGTTTCTTTGTGGTGGTGAAAATGTCCTATAATTATATCATGATGGTCACACAACTCTTGGAATATACCCCAAACAACTAAATTGTATACTTTAAAGGTGAATCTTGTGATCTATGAGCCCTCTGCCCCCCAAGATTACCTGGTGGTGGTAATAGCAACTGTATGATTTATGTAACTGCCTTCCAGCATGGCCTTGGGCAGGTCCTTTACTGGCTGGTTATCAGATGCCCATGAATAAAAAAGGAATTGAGCTCTTGGTGGTGGCAGCAGCCAGCGTGCCTGTAATTCAATTCCAGTGCTCAGGAGGCAGAGGCAGGAGGATCCAGGATGCATTTGAGGCAAGCTTCAGCTATGCACTGAAACCCTGTTTCAGAGCTAAAATAAAAAGTTAAATTAAAAGGGGAGTTGGGTTTAATGAGGCCCCACCCCCTTTGGTCTCTGACATGCTAGAGCTCTGTATTCTGAGCTAGTGACTATAAGCCTTATGCTTCTTATTTTCTAGAAGAATCTGGTTAGCCGAAGTCCCTCCCAGAAGCTTAGCTGTCTTTCCCTAGTTGTATGTCTACTATTCTGGCTTATCTGTTTTGTTTTTTGGTTTTTTGTTTTGTTTTGTTTTGTTTTGTTTTGTTTTTTCTTACTGTCAGGCTAGGGACCTCAGGTATGACAGTGGTTAGTGGCTGCTTTGGAAGGGGAAACATGATGAGCACTTTTAAGTTTCTGAAGAGATTCTGAGGATAGCCAGGGATGTGCCTGTGATGTGTTCAGGAGGTGCAGACAAGGATTAGTAGTTCAAGGTTATCTTTGGTTATGTACTGAATTCAGGGCCAGCCTGGGCTATACGAAACACTGTTTCAAAACACTAAGAGAAAGAGGTTGGATGGGGAAGGCTGGGATTGGCAACAGTTGCTTGTCACACTATGGTTGCTACCTCTGTTGCTGGAGACAGGTGTGGGGGCAGATGTCTAGCCATGCTTGGGCTTCAGGGGTTGTAAAAGAGGGTGTGATTCAGACATGGCTCTGGTTCTGACTCCATAGCCAGTTCCCCACACAGTCTCTTCCACTCGGCAGGCCTCAAGCTTCCTCTATGGCCTTTCCATGCTGGGATGCTGGACTGCTCTCAGATCTGGCTTCTTGGGCTGAGGATTGAGTGCAAGTAGCTGTTACCACAAGTGTATAGTCTTCCTCCCTGTGTCCTCAGATCTTTTGTCTTTGCCTGGAAACAGTAAGTGAGCATGGCTGCAAGGGGACCTTTGGAACAGTGAAGAGGTTAGGCCTGGGCTCAAATCCCAGCTCTGCCATGAGGGTCTTGGGTGGCAGTAGCTAGTCAGTTTCCTCATCTGCATAATAGGAATGTGGACGCCCTCTTATGTATTTGTTTTTCATCTCTGAGAAAAGATTAAATTGAAATCGATGTCTGATTAGAGTGATTAACCATTCTGTTCTTGAGGTCTGTAAGAATTATAGATGAGGCTTCTAGAGAAGCCAGGTTCAATTCCCAGCACCCACATGGCAGCTCACAGCTGTATGTAACTCCAGTTGACCACCCTCACACAGACATACACACAGGAAAAACACCAATGCACATAGAGATAAAGAAGGAAAGTATTAGAGACAGCACAGAAACTTCAAAGTGTCTGTCACAGAGTGGATTTCAGATCTTTTCAATGACTTTGTCCCGTTTGACCTCTCCTGGCCCCTGTCCACAGAGAGTCAGTCCCTGCTCTAGATTCAGCCTTGACTTTGAGGAAGCCACTTGTGGCTCAAAAGACAGGCTGGCAGGAGAGGGAAGCCTCCTTTGGGTGTATGGAACGCACATAACTAATGCTCCCATAACTAATGGTGCCTTATTATAATTGCGAAAACACTCATTACCCCTGTGTCATTCCTGATACCCACCTAATAATAGTTATTACCCCTTTATTACTGTGGAGTTTGCTTTAGCTTGCGATCTGATGGGGTTCAGTTTCATTTGTAGAAAATGGAGGGTCATTTCATTCACCCAGATTGTTACTTAGTTTAGCAAATTGTTACTTCCCCGTAAAGCAAGAGCCTAAGAATTCCTCTGAAGGCAAAGTATATGTTTTGAAGGAGGAGTATTTTAGGCAAATGAAAGGCAGCCCAAAGGAAATCACCACAGACAATCCGGAATCAAGAGTCTGAGCTGGGAGGCTGAGACCCACCCCGGCCTTTCTTTACAAAAAACGAGAGGCTGAGGCCAGAGTCTGGAAGTAGCTGGCTTAGAATGTGAAGGAATCCAGGGCTTTGGTAGCCCTGCTGTCATCCCCAAATGCAGGAATGGTGGCTTTAATGTGGATTAAATAATTTTTAAGATTTATTATTATCATATATGTAGTGGGGGAACATACATTTGGAGGTCAGAGGACTACTGGAGGCCATTTGTTCTCCCCTACCACCATGTGGGTTTTGGGGGTCAAACTCAGGTCCTTGATCTTGGCAGCAAGCTTCTTTACATGCTAACCCATCTCACACTCCCCTTCCCTTGTTTTTTCCTCCCCAACCGTGTTTCCATGTGTGGGCCTTCTGAACTCTGATTTGGCTTTGTTGAACTTAGCAAATAAAAACTTAGGATGCTCATTCAGATTTTGTTTCACACAAGCAACATAAAATTTCAGTGTAAGTATATCGCAGACATTGTAAAGTCTGTGCTTACATCAAGAGACTGTACTTGGTGTTTAGCCCAAATGCAAACAGAACTGAGCCTACTGTATATCATCTGGCGGCCCAGTGCTAACTTCTGCATTAGTGTTTTTCCAGTTGTAATGATAATAAAGGTGCTGTTTATAGGAGTGTGACCAAGAGCTGTGCTAAGCATTTTGCAAATGCTATCTTCTACCCTTCTGGCAAAACCAAGAAGTCTGTGATTATCACCTCTGTTTTATAGTTGAGGAAATCATCTTAGAGATGTGAGGGAACCCTGTCTCACAAAGCATAGGTGGTACAATTGGAACTGAGCCCCAGGGAGCAGCAGAGATGGTGGAAGACATGGAACGCTTCCTGGGGTCAGAGGTTATTATTTGAGGCAACTAATAACACCAGGTGTGACATGCTGCATCTTGTCTTCCAGAATCACCACCACCCCCTTATTCTCGGCTGTCTCCTTGTGACCAGTACAAGCCACTGGGTGAGTGTGCCTCCCTTGGAGGGGTGGGCTGAATTGGGTGCTTTCAAACATGGTGAAGTTTTACAAACACTCCCACGGTTGGGCTGCTGCAGAGAGACTATTTACATCTTCAAATTCCAGGCTCCTCGTTAACCTCTCTATGACCTTTAAACATGGGCCTGTGGGAGATGAATGGGTTCTGACCTAAGCTGCTCTTTGGAGGTGGATTGGAATTTCTGGGTCTTTCCCTTCCTTCCTCCTCTTATGTTACTGTCCACCAATGTGTTAACTGGGACATGGAGTCTTTGTTGAGCTGTATCTGTCTTTGTCCCCATCTGGACAGGTAGACAGGTTGGCTTAGCTGTCTCTGGAGGAACTTAGTGTGTCATTTCAGATAAGTTCTGTGCAATGGCAAGACATGTTTTCTATACAACCCTGGAGCTAAGTGTCAGCTCATGGTCTGGGTTGCAAACAATTTTAAAAGCAGATGAGGGGCTAAAGAGATGGATCATGGGTTGAGAGCACTTGGTGTTCTTGCAGAGGATCTGGGTTCAGTTCCCAGCACCTATACTGGGTGGTTCCCAACTCCCTTAAACTCCAGCTCCAAGGAAGCCAATGCCCTCTTCTGGCCTCCAAAGGCATTTGCTTGCACATATGTAGTGTGTATGCATGATGTGTGTGTGTGTGTGTGTGTGTGTGTGTGTGTGTGTACACACACGTGCGTGTATTTAAGTATTTAAAAACAGAGATGCCTCGGGCTCTGGGCTCTCCCGGTGGATTTAGAGTAGTGATGTAGTCTGTGGAGCTCAATAGCAAGTGAGCTGGCCTTAAGAATTCTGACACAGCAACTTTGTGACCAGTACCAGCAGTTGCTGTGAGGCTGAGGCCTCCAAAGTCCATTTGCTTGGTGTGGGTGCTAGAACATTTCCAGTTGACCACCAAGAATAAGTTAATGGTAGAAACATTCTCTCTGAAGCGCTTGGGCTTTAGCTGGTGTAGTAGGAGGTTTCTGGCTCAGACTTTCAGGCCTAACCTCAAGGTTTAGGACCCACAGACCCGCAGAGACACACAGATGCATACGATAGTTTTAGGCTGATCCGCCTCAGGCCCAGGCATATAACTTGCTAACTCTTTACCCTTCATCTAACCCATGACTCTTTCTGTTCAGCCATGCGGCTCGGTACCTTTCTTTAGAGCAGCATAGTTGTCCTTTCGGCTTCTCTCTGGCATTCTGCTCTGTGCTTCCTGTTCTCAGAGTTTTGTTAGTCTGTAGCCCTGCCCATACTTCCTGCCTGCCTTTGGCCAATCAGTGCTTTTTATTAAACCAGTGGGTGGGACAATTATTTACAGTGTAACAACACAATCTCCCACAAGCTGGAAAGTCACCTTCCAGGGTCATGGACTCACTCTAGGTTCCTTCTATCTCTTCATCGCCAGTGAGGTCAGAAGTATACCCACCCCAGAGCAGCTTGAGGTGTTTGATTCATAGCAAATGGAGGGAGGACTGTCCCTTAAAACTGTGAGAGATAGTGGCTGAGAAGTGATGTTTGTTCCAGATGTGCCCTGTGCACAGGAGCTTTGTTTACTTCTTTAGGAACTAGAGGGGCCACAGTCTTGTGGCAGATGAGGAGGAGCTGTGAGTGAGGAGAGGGAGACCCCTAGGCAAGGAGCTGCAGGCCTGAGGCACCAATCCAGGGTAGCCACAGCCCAGAACATGGCTTCTCTATCTTTCTGCCATGGGCCAGCCTCAGCATCCCGTAAGTCAACACAGTGATACCTGCCCTATAGAAGATGCCTTTCTCCACTAGAGAAAGAAAACATCAAAATTTCATAATCAGCTTGGGGAGAAGCAGACAAGCCCTAGAGAGTGACCATTTAGAAGCTAAACTGGTATCCCATCACCTCACAGGTGGGATACTGAGTCCTAGAAAGCAAACACGACCCTTGCTGGGGCTCACAGAACTCCATCTTAGCCTAAGCAATGAAAATTGGCTTTTACTAATTTGATTGATTGGTTGAGACAGGATCTCCTTATAGAGTCTAGGCTGGCTCTGCTTCAAACTCTCTTCTCCTGCCTCAGCCTCCTGCTTTCTGGAATTACAGACTTGCACCACTATGGCTGGCTCTATTTTTACTTTTTAAATGGTCTGTGTGTGTGTTGGGGGGACAGAGATGCAAGAACATCTCCCCAAACATGAAAGATGTCTAAAATGTAGGTGGCCGGAAGGTGAGCAACTGGGTATTCGGTCATGCTCTTTCACATTGCCCACGGCTGCTCCTTCTTGCTGCTGTGCAGAGTTGAGCAAGCAGAGCAATTTATGAGGCTCCTGTGGCTAAAGGACTCTATAGAAGAAGGTGGTGGCCTTTGATACTGTCAGCTTTTGCTAGAAGTCTTGGAACTGGGGCTCCAGATCCCATTCAGGATCCCTCCATGGTTTTGGGTGGTGTTAGAGACTGGGAGAGATCTCTTTCTGTAACAGCCACCACAGGAAGGCTGCCTATGAGGGCCTCCTCAGTGGAAAGTCTGAATCTGTGGGCTTGGCAAGGGTGTGTCAGGTACTCAGTACTGAGTAGCTTCAAAAGGTAGAAAGAAATCACTTTCTTTCCTACTCTTTCTGGAAACTTTTGGGTGCTACCTATATAAATGTAGCAGTTCGGTTTCCTGCACCCCTGTCAGGTAGCTCAGAATTGTCTGTAATTCCAGCTCCAGTGTATACATACTGACATGGAGACACACACCAAAACATAATTTAAAATAATACAAGTAAAGTTTATAAAAAAGTAATAGGACCCAGCTCATGACCTGGTGCTGCTCTTTCAGACGAGAAGTCTCACAGAGGCTTCCAGATATTTTACACTACGGACAGTAGTCATTAAATGCAAGCTCAAGATGAGGAAGGCTGTTTAGTCATTAAAGTGCTGGGACACGAGTTCAATCCTCAGATCTGGTGGAATGCTTGACTACTGAAGAGGCCAGCACAGGAGTTCTCCCTGGGACTCTGACTAGGTAGTCTGACTTCCTTAGTTAACTAGGCCAGAGAGAGAGGCTCTGCTCATAAAGCAAGGTGAGGAACGTTGACATCTGGTGTATACACACACACACATTCACACGCGTGCGTGCTTACAAACAGACATACACACAATGCAGAATTTTAAATCTTTATCATTGAAGGGTTTTTATTTTTGAAGATTTTCTTGTGTCTTTATTTTCAATACTGTAACCAGCAGATAATATTTTTTTTGCCTTGAGAAATAGTACAATATTTTAAAAATAACTATTTTCTTTACCTTGAATTATTTTACAAACATGCGCATGTACGTACACACACACACACACACACACACACACACACACACACACACACACACACACACACACAGTGTTCACTTCTGTGCCTCTCTGATCACGAGACGAAGAACCAAAATAAAATTCAGCATCTGGCAAGTGGGAAATGGAAAAAAAAAGAAAAAAAGCCAAATTGGTTAATGCTTATTCATTCCCTGTCTTCGAACAATTTGGTAAAAAGAAAAAAAAAAGATCCTGCAAGATGAAATGGAATCCTAGCTAGAGCCTAAGCTGAGGGGATTGTCCTAGGAATCCCCAGCCCCTGGTGGCTGCTGGGCCAGATCTGGCTTTCATTGGGTGACCAGAAGATAAAAATGTTTCAGGCCTCCTGGTCCATGCCTTCTCAACTCCTGGCTGGGCCTGTCCTTTACTGGGGATAACCCCAAACTTCTGGTTGCAGAGGCTCAGACTTAGGGGGAACTTCCCAGGTTTTCCCATCCCAGAGCATCAGTTCATGAAACTATGGGGTAGAAAAAGTTCCCTTCGGTCTCTGTGCACCGCAGGCAGGGGATGGCCGATGATGCACGCTGCATGAAGGGCTTAATTAAGCCTGCTTTTAAAAAAACACAAGCCTGAATGCAAAACCCAGCCCAGGCTCACAGCCATTTGATGTTGGGGGGGTGGGAGAGGTAAGAGAAAGCAATCACTTGGGTCTTAATTAGAGGCATGTGGGGACAGAGGTGGCTGGTGATTTGTTACGTTTCTCCAGCTCCAGAAGGAAGAGAGGAAGGGAAGGAGGAAGGAAGCAAGAATGAACAACTTCAAGAATTTTAATGGTTGTGATTAAGTTTAGCAGCTATGAATTGTTCAGGGACTTAATTTAACCTCACCAAAACAGGCTTCAAGTTGGTGCTTGCTCAGTCCCCTGAATGTGGACTGTTTCTGTGGTCAGAGCCACTGAGACTTTTTCAGGTGTCAGGGTCACAGTGGTCTGTCTGCATTTTTCTGGAAATTCTGGGGCTAGATGGTTGGCCTTGTCTGGAGTGATCCTGAGACTGGGCCCCAGAGTGACATAAGTAACTTGTGAGGGGGCTGTGGGTGTGGCTCACTTGGTAGAGTGCTTGCCTAACATACCTGAAGCCTTGGGTTTGATTTCCTGCACTGCATAAATGCAGCTTGGTGGTTGGTTACATGCCTATAATCTCAGCATTTGGGATGTAAGAGCGAGAGGCTCAGGAGTTCAAGGTCACCCTTAGCTATGCACTGAAATAAAGGTCAGCGTGCGCTACAGGAATAAATATATATTAAATAAGTGGTCACCAGGGACATCTGTCCTTTGTGCATGGGAACAGGTGCCTTTCATCCAACTGAGTTCTGTTTCTTTTCCCCCTTGAACAGATCTGTCCGATTCCACATTGTCTTACACTGAAACCGAGGCCACCAACTCCCTCATGACTGCTCCAGGTGAATTCTCAGGTTGGCATGTTTCTTCTTACTGTGGGTGGTACCCATGGGGACCAATGTGGGGACACTGATGGATTTTTGGAAGGATTTGATTTTTTGTGATTTTTACACTCTTATCTGCTCACCCTGTGAATGGGAAGATGGCGTGTGTGTGTGTGTGTGTGTGTGTGTGTGTGTGTGTGTGTGTGTGTGTGTCTGGTTCTTGGAGTTAAGAACTGGTTATGGCATTGCATGCCTGTTAGCCTCATACTCAGAAGGCTGAGGCAAGAGTTCAAGGTCAACTTGTGTTATGAAGCTGTGTGGTTTATGTGGGTAGAAACCTGAAGATAAAAACTTGCCAGGTTTTAACCTGGTGTCTCTCCCATGTCTCTCCATTCCCATGGCTTAGAAAGGCTCCCTCATCATTGTAGTCAGGGTTACTTCTCAGTAACAGGAGGCCTCAAGGCGAATGGGTCACACCTAAATTGTCTTCCCTTCATGCTCAGGAGGAGGGCCCATGGGTAAGCAAAGAGGATAAGGCATACTGGCAAGAGAGGAGTTTGCTAAAACTTGTACTTGGCAGTGGATGGTATACAGGAATCAAAGGAAGGAACTCCAGCTTTGGTGTTTCTCTCCTAACTGTCTGCAATTCCCAGCTGCTGGCCCTAAGGCCTCTCACATTCAAGAGAATTCTTGGGAGAGGGTAGTAGGGGGACAGGGGTAGAAGGGCCAGGGACTTGATTGGTGAGGTCTGTGTCGTATTCTGAAAGCATGATGGGAAGGGTGTGCTGTGTAGCAGGGCTTGTGGCCTGAGGGTGGGGATTGCTAGCTGAGCCTTTGCATCTTTTCCTGACTCCACACCCAAGCTATAAAAGCAAGGTGGTGGGGATGAGTGGTCAGGGTGAGCGAGGCCCCACCCCAGCACCTTACATTGTCTCAGGACAGCTGGACTGTCAAGACTCATAGGTATAATGATTCCTTGTGTCCCTCAGGGCCACACCATAGGCTTCATGACCACAGGAACCTCACCACCCAAGCCTGAGCTCTTGATGCTATTGTGCCTTGTCTGAAACAGTTCAGTGTAGCCTGATGAAGATATTCCCAGGGATCCCTCTCTCACTTCCCATCCTTTTTGTGATTCTGCGGTGACACGGTCCTGGCTGTTCCCAGACACCTACCCATTACTTAGCCTCGGGCCCTTCCCTGTCCATTCCCTGGTCTCCCCACAGTCCTGGGAGGAAAACCTCAGGAGCATGACTGTTTTAAGAGCTGGAGAGAGAAAGCAAGACCCTATGTGTAGTAGGAGGTTTCTGGCCCGGACTTTCGGGCCTAGCCTCAAGGTTTAGGCCCACAGACCCACAGAGACACACAGATGCTTACAATAGCCTTAGGCTGATCAGCCTAAGGCCCAGGCATACAACTTGCTAACTCTTTACCCTTAATCTAACCCATGATTCTTCTTGTTTAGCCATGGGGCTCGGTACCTTTTCTCAGAGCAGCATAGTTGTCCTCTGCTTCTTCTGGCTTCTCTCTGGCATTCTGTCTGTTCTTCCTGTTCCTAGAATCTTCCTAGTCTGGTAGCCCCACCCACACTTCCTGTCTGCCTTTGGCCAATCAGCACTTTTTATTAAACTCATAGGCGGGGACAATTATTTACAATGGAACAACATAGTCCCCTTACACCTATGGCTCATGGCTGCAGTGGTACAGGAATCTAGGTCACCTGTCCCCAGCTCCTATCTGCTCTCAGCCCCTGGTCCCCTACTCTGACCACTTTACCCTCCTTCTTAATTGGGTATATTCTCCCTCCCTCAAAGACCCAGCCCAGGTAGCTGGGTGTGGTGGCACACATTTTCAAGCCCAGCACTCAGGAGGAGAGGCAGGCTGATGTCTGTGATATAGACCAGCTTTATAGATGAGACCTGTCACAAACAAACACAACCCAAAACAAAACCCAACAACAAAGAAACATGTTAAAGGTCCAGCCAAGTGCCATGAAATTAGATCACAGACCATTCTTTCTCATCTGTTCATGCAGACAGAAGCCACATGTGACTCTGAAACAAGGGACTCTGATTTTTTTTTTTTTTTTCTCATTTATGACTCTGGATTTCTGCCAGCTCTCATGGCTGCTAGGTTCCCATGGTGTGCATTGCAGGACAGATAGGCACTTTGTCACCCTCTTTCCTTGTTACTAGTGGAAACTGTGTGTGTGTGTTTCACCGTGTGTTTGCATTTGTGAGCTACCTTGATTCCAGAGGAGGCCTGGTGTGTGGTTCCTGCTTGAAGGAGTGGACCTTAGCATACCTCCTGAGGCCTTCCCTCAACTTGGCCTCTGCACAGAACAGTCCCCAAACACGTGATGACTGTAGGTTGGACTCTTTTGGGGTGGCCTATACTGGGGAAATCTCTGCTCTGATATCTCAGTTGAGTTTGTAGTACCCAGCAGTGAAGAAGCCATTGCTGGTCTTGAAAGAAATGTGTCTAGTGGTTGGCATTCTGAGAAGCTAAAAGATGTGGGGTGAAAGTTTGGAGTTTCCCATGTGGGAGGTGGAATGAGGTGGTAATGGGCTTTGGGCTGGGCTCTTGGTGGCTTGGGTAAGCGAGTGGAACATTTTTTGTGTCCTCCTGGGCTTTGGGTTGTCTTGGAATTGGCTGTCACACTAGAGGACAGACTCAGGAAGGGATTGCTTTGTAAATGGGGAAAGGCCGCAGGAAGTAGCAGGCCTTGGTGGGTAGTAGAGTCATGACTACTTCATCCTGTGAATGAGGGATTCGAAGGCCAAGGGCAGAGTGGGCACAGGGTGTGGGTCAAGCTGAGACATTTGATGGTCAGCTCAGCTGGGGTGCTTCCAGTGTTGTGGTGATGTTGTCCCTTGACCCATATACTCAAATCAGTATGGCCATTCTTTATTTCTAATCTGTTCTGCCATCCAGTGAGACAGCGGGACCCTTCCAAATGTATTCACAGGGTCCATTCTGGAACAGGACCCCAAAGCCCTGTCAGATGGTCTTCTCTGTACTACTTCCTCTCACTGCTGAGTGGTCAGCCCCAGTTCTCAGACTGCACAAGGCAAAGCTTTGGCAGATGACTTGGCAGAGACTTGGCCAGCTTCAGTGCCAGGGCTGGGGTGAGGGCTCCCTGACACAGGACTTCATGCTTCTGCACAGCCGCTGAGCAAGCCCACCAACTGACTGTGCCATCCTTCTGTTCTCCTGTATCCTGAGGGCTTGGTGCCCCTGAGGGCCTAGACCGTCTCACATCACAGCATAGATGTCTTGTATACAATGACAATCACTTCTTATTTCTCAGCAACTTCTGTTCTTTCTGTTCTTTCCTGTCCTGTGCCTGAGGCTGCATAAGGGGATGGCCGGACTCAGGGGTTAGTCACAGGCCTAGGAAGGCAAAAATGAATAAGGATCTGCAAGAAAGGGGGGAATTCCTGAACCCTCATTTGGTGAAATAAGGTACCTGTTTTTGGGATGCACTTGGAACTCTGGTGCTATGGTTTCCATGCTTCCTTTGGGTGTGGGTTACTGTCCTCTGCCTATCCAAAGACCCCTAAGGAATCCAGTCTCAGGATGGGCCCTTATTTTGCTCTGTGATCTACACAGATCTGAAGGTCAAAGGGCATAGGTGACTTCACCAAGGTCACTCAGGTGGAAGAGGTGGACCTTCAACCAGATTCTGTAGACCCTCACACCGAGTGTCTTCAGTGGGATTTGGGTAAAATCTCTTTTGGGGGTGTTCTTTGGGCTTTGGTGCTATGGTTTTCTTGTTTCACTTGGGTCTGGAGTGTTGTCTCCTGGCTGTCCCATTAGGCATCTTCTTTACAGCACTAACATTTCTCTCCTGTTTCCTTGACTTCAGTTAATTTGAGGATGGAGTATGATGAGCTAAGGAAACTCACACCAAGGTGTGAATGGCGGTGGGTCACCTTCTTCTGGAAGGCAGAATATGCCCTCTTTCAAAGAACTGCAGAATGAGAGGGCAGAGGGAACTGGTGCTTTCAGGAGAACTGGTGAAAGATTCTCCCAGCATCTCCTACTCCAGCCTAAAAGAGGAGAGTGCTCCTGAGACAGAAGTGATCCCTGGCTGGGTTAAAGAATGAGCCTCTGTCAGTCCAGGCTGTGTGCTGACTGTCCTGTGAACTTTAGTCATCTGGTGAGGCCTCTTGGTGGTGAGTCTCTGAGCACTTAGTCCTGCTCACTCCCATGGCAGGGCACCTGGCTGGTACTTTTTATTTTGTGTGCATTGGTGTTTTGCCCACATGTACGTCTGGAATGTTTGGAGTTAACAGAGAGGTACCAGCGGGTGCTGCAAATTGAACCTGGGTCCCCTGGAAGAACAGTCAGTGTTCTTATCTGCTGAACTACCTCTCCAGACCTGGCTGGAATCTTTACACGCTACCATCACCCTTTGGTGAATAATCAAGAGCCTATCAGATAACTGGACATGTGTTTATTAGTCCTGCGTTGTCTGTATGCCATATAAGCTGCCTGCAGTGAGGCCTAGGCAGGTCTTCTGTTGGCCTTGACTGTGTGTGCCTGCTTCTCAGCCTGAGCTGTATCAGTGAGGGCGTACCCTCCTCAGGAGAAGGCAGTACTGCTGAGGTAGTTGGGGCTGGGCTAGACCTGATGTCTACTTAATCAATCAGAAGCTCCTTAGGGACCTAGGCCCTTCTATCCATGCTTCCGTTCTCCAAGGTAACAGTTTGGAACAGGCTCAGAGAGATTAAGAGGATGATTGAGAACTGCACAGGAAGCTTTGGTAGCTGAAGCTAAATTAAGAAGTAGGCGAACCTATGTTTGTTCATGTGCTTCCTGGTAGGAATGATACCTGTCCTGTGGCCCTTGCCTCTTGGCTGAGTGCTGTTTGCTCACATCTTCAAGCACAGATGACAATGTCATTAACTCTCATTGATTGCTAGAGTTACACAGGTCTTGTCTAGCACAGGCTCAGTGCCCCTGTGTCCATAAAGACTCCATCATCTTCAGCTAGCACATGCCTAGCCTTGCAGCAGCGGTGAGTGACAGGCAGGGGCTTAGCTCTGGGTTCAAGTCCCTGCTCTTTCTCCTGATTAATTGAGAGGGGGTGGCTGCTTAGCCACCCTGACCCTCCATTTTCCCATTTGTAGAATGGGAACAATAATAAAGAAGCCCTCTAAAGGAGATAACTGGACCTCTGGTCAATTACTTGTGTAGTCCTGTACGAGGTATATGGCTACAAAGGGGTCCAGGAGATGAGAACTTTATCAATTCTTGCCATCAGGTGTCCGTATCAGGTGCAGTGACAGGAGGTAATTTGGAGCCTCCTGTTAAGAGGCAGCTAGAATTCTCAAAAGAGGGGCTACCCAGCTGGGGTTTTAAAGGATGGCTAGAAGTCTGTCATCATCCATTCATTCATTCATATGTGCATACACACATAATCTTGAGTGCCACAGTACATGTGTGGAGATTACATGACAACTCCTGGGAGTTGGCTTTCTCATACCACCCGTGTGCATCCTGGGGACCCAGCTCAGTTGTCAGACTTGGCAGGAAGCACTTTTACCCAGTGAAGCCATTGCACCAGCCCTGGGTCAGATTTTAGCCAACATTTTTACATGCGGGAAAAGTGAGTTTCAGTAGCCATCACACCTTGAGGGCAGCGGGGCCTGGATGCTTCTGTCACTGAATGGTGTTCTAAGGATGAGCTTTTGGGACACTGGGTGGCTTGGAGGGGAATGGAGACAGTGAGAAAGAAATGCTAGCTGAAAAGATGCTTTTCTAAGGCTTTGGAGTAAGAAGGATTGTGATATTCTGTGAGGAGGGGGATGGTAGGGGAAGAAGTATACCCAGTGCTATCCCCACATGAACAGTGTCTGCTCCTGGCAAACTCTGTCTCACTGTTCTTTTTTAAATCTCTATTTTCCTTCCCTTATGTTCATGACACTTCACAGAGGCTCCATACTCCCAGGCTGGTTGCTGAAGGTGATAGGGCATGCAGAGTGATAGGAGTGCCTATTGTGTGTATGTGGTGGGGTTAGGAGGCACGGGCGCCTTCAGGAATATGCCAGAGACAAGGCATATTGCCAGGGTGACTTCTGAGCTCAGCTTTCCCCTTTTCTGCCGGGTGACCCCAAGCAAGCAAGATCCTTACATCTCAGTTTGGGTGTGTTGCCCAGAAGCCCGTTGGGTCAGAGATTGAGGCTCCATGGTGCTGGTGTACCCCTGGATGTTGGCTCTTTGGTCTTAGGAGGAGGATGGGTGCCAGGCTGGCCTTTATGGCCTACACCATCTTAGCTGCTCTCATTATTTGCCTGATGCACAGTAGTGGCTTAAGACACTGCTTCTCAGGGTGAGGGGACGGGTTGGTGCTCTGGAGGCCAGAAGTCTGTTGGGAATGTGGGTGTTAGGGAAAGCTTCACAGAACAGGCCATTCTGGGTTGGGTTTTGTAGACTGACTAAGCGCTTGCTATGAACAGACTATAAATGTTCTCTCAGTAAAGGGAACAGCTTGTGCAGAAACAGCTGAAGGTAGACGTGGGAGGCATGAGAGGATGTGGAAAGATGAATCCTGAGCGGTTGTCCTGTATGCTGGAGGAATGGTTAAAACAGAAATATTATGGCTACTGGGGTCAGGGAACCCTAGGACATCCTTAGTCCTAAAGAACATTGCTTAGCATTAGGCTAGCCCATAGCAGGGGCTCACTTTTGTAAGAGAGTTCATGGCTATTAAGACAGAGCACTCATCACACACTATTTAATGACTTTGAGAGACAGAGCCCTGTGCCAGGCACTTTCTCAAGTGCCATACATCTATGAGTTCATGGAATTTTCCAGCACCTCTATGAGCAGCCACTTTATTAGTCAAATTAAAGGAAGAAATGACTGAGGCTCAGAGAGGTTGAGTTGCTTGTCTTGGTTCACTCAGCTGGAAAGCAGGAGAATTTGGAAGCTGGAAGGCTTATCTGGCCCCCCGTGGGGTCTCCCAGCATCTAATAAGGTACTCTGCTCCCTGGAAAGTGCAGGATTCAAAGTCTTTGAACTTCTGGGTCTTCTTTGCCCCCCAGGGAACCAAGGTTGAGTATAAACAGATGTCTATTCACTCCAGCTAGGGCACTGGTAACCAAAATAGTATTTTGTCAAAGACGAGCTCAGAACCAGTGAGTTTACTGGTTTACTCACAGAACATGGGTGAAGGGTTACTTACTGGAGCATTGCTGCAAACCACCCCGTCATGAATGCGATGTCATGGAAGTCCATAGAGTCTCCTTTTTGTTAACATTTCTCTTATACCCTAGCACCTTTCTAGAGTACTCGTGGCTGGAGCAAAGCAGAAGGAGTAATAGCTGAACTCCCAGGGACTCTAACTAGGGAGTGTCAACAGCTCCTTGACCATTACCTCAGACCCAGCTATCAGAGCTACCAGGCCAAGATGGTGATGGTGCAGTGAGCATTTTGCCATATGCAATAGGGTATCTCTGCTCCTTGGCTGATAGCGGATAAAGGAGTGAATTAACCAGGGAGTGAGTGGGAGAACTGACATGTGCTTGCTGGGCTTGGGGGGGGGGGGTGGTGGATGATTTTCTGGGGTGTTCTATCTCTAAGCCAGATGGCCTCACTCTCGGGACATCTTGGGACCCCTTCTGCTAGGCAGGTGGGTGGTCTATGGCACTGTGAAAGCAACAAGTTTTCTGAGGACCTACCAGAAGGGGCAATTAGCTTCCCTCCTGTCTAGTTTTGGCCATGTGTACCCTGGGCCTTCCCCTCACAGTGTCTCTCTATCTAGCCCAGTCTCTGGGAATCTGCAATACTCAGGGGCTGCATTCGAAAGTTTGCTTGTCTGGGTTAAGTGGTATTTCATTCATAGAGAAAGTATCTCCTGAAGATACTTGACCAGATGCTTTCATATGAAACATACGAAACATCTTCCATGGCCCTTGGCTGCCTTTTTTTTTTTTTGTGGAAAGAATACTTGATTCTGGGCCTATCCCCATAGTTCCCAGCCTGAGAGAGTAAAGTCTGAGGGACTGAATGAACTCCACAGAGCCATCTTTCACCCACTCTACCCCGAGCCCTGTGTTAGAAGCCCTATTCACCTTATGGTAGAAGTTTCTGGATTTGGATAAACAGAGGTCTCAGGTCGGAGCTGGCCTCAAAACCACCAGCCCAGACTGAGATGAATCATTGCCAACACATTAGTGACCTTTAAAAGAGGAGCAAGGGACTGAAGATATAGCTTAGTAGAGAGATTGTTTAGAATGCACAAAGCCCTGGTTTAATCCCCAGTACGTCATGAACCAGGTATGGTGGGCTTACCTGGAATGCCAGCACCTGGAAGGGGAGGCAAGAGAACCAGATGTTCAAGATCAGAGACCCTGTCTCCAAAAACCTGGAAGTGATTTTATTCTCTGAGTCATCTGGGATCAGGCTAAAGTGGACAGAGAGAAGCTGACCTTCACTGCCCAGTTGAGGTGGCACCAGATTGGTGAGGCAGGTCACTCAGTCAGATTAAGAAAGACTGGGTTGGCTGGGCTATGTGCAAAGAGGACTGAGAATCAAGGAAATCCACTGATAAACCCATTTTACAGATGGAAAATGAGATGACCAAAAGGTAGAGGCCTGGGCTTCCTGGATCCCTCGCTTGGGCTCTCTCTGTTTTCTGCACAGTGAGAGAGAAAGTGGCTACTAGCTCCAGATGGGCAGCCATGCAGGATTTGGGAAGAGCTAGCCTCCTTCTCCATCCTCCTCAGTACTCAAAAGCTCAGCCAGCCACAGAGTCCCAGAGGTAATGCAGCCCAGTTCTGTGTTTCATGCCAGAGGCCAGAGTTTTCTTGGCTAAGCTAGAAGCCCCAGAAATCCTCCTGCCTCTGTCCCACTCAGGCTGGGGTTACAGTTGTGTTCAGGACCATACCCAGCTGATCATGTGGGTGCTGGACTCTGAACTTTGGTCCTTCTGGCTGTAGAGCAATGCTTTTATTTCTGAGCTGTCTCTCTGGTCCCCATCTCTAGTTCCTTTCACTCAGCAGAGTGTGGCATGATTGCTCCATGCTGCTGCTGGGTCTAACTGCCTGCCATTCTCATTTCTGGATGGAGTTTGGTGTATGGGAGGAAGATCTGTGATTCTGTGCATTTAGCTCACTTACATCACAGTTCCGGGGAGTCTGTGGTCCCTAGTTTGAAGCTCCTACCCATAATGCAACAATATATGTTCCTGAGCTGCCTTCTCAAAGACATGAGGACATATTTCTCTGGGCATACCTAGGAGTGGAGATGCTGGCTAACCATTATTAGCCTGTCACCTTTTACTAAAGGTTCTGGAGATTGTTGCCTGGGTATATGTGTGTATATGTTTATGTATATTCAGGTATATTTGAAGGCCAGAGAGCAACCTTAGGTATCACTCACCATATTTTCTGAGACACAGTCTCTCCACTGGCCTGAAGCTTGCCAAGTAGTCAAGGTTGGCTGGTCAGTGAGCTCCCCAGCAAGCTGCCTGTCTCTACCTCTGCTGTGCTGAGAGTACAGCACATGCTACCATGCCTCTCTCTGTGTGTGTTCGTGTGTGTATTTTGTTTATCTGTTTGTTTTTCCCCATCCCTTTAATGTGAGCCCTTGGGATTGAAATCATGTCCTTATGTTCATAAGGTAAGCCCTGTACAGACTGAACCTTGGAGACAGTCTCTCACACATCCTCCTGTTAAGGTCACATTATTGCAGCTGGAGCAGCTGGAGGGGAGGATTTGCTTATTCTAAGCAGCAGAACTGGGCCCTGATGTGGGCTCTCTTCTCTGGGTCCAGGACCCCTGCCTGCCTGACATCAGTGCCCGACCTGTCACTCAAATAAATCTGAGTCCTGGGCTTCAAGCTTTTCAACCAGAGGCCCTGGGTAGTGCACTCTGGGAAAAACAAAAGGAGAAAAGAGTGGAAGGAAACTCACCACTGGAAAAGAAGTGTCTCCAATAAGCTAGGCCTTTCACTGGTAGCCAAAACATGACATTCCTGTACCCCAGAAGCCACAGCCAGTTGGCCTCTCTGAGCTGTAAATCTTGCCCGGAGCTGGGTTGAGATCGTCCCTGGGACACAGAGACAGGCAGTGTCCTTTTGCTGTTTGATGGATGCCTGGCTTTTGGGGCAACTTTATAATCTTTTCAGTGCATTTTCTGTGGCCTAGGTGCCAGGGGCTACTTGTAGGTTGCAGGAGGGGCAGTGTGCCACTTACCCTAAAGGGCTCCTGCTTGCCTACCCTCCTCCCTTTCTTGGGTGCTTTGATGGGTAAGAGGTGTTTATAGGCTTGATTCACGACCCAGTTACCAGGGTTTTCCACGAAAATAACTTATTAAAGGGGCCGTGCACATAGCAACATTGAAGTCCATCAAAGGCAACACTGGGAGCTGCAGTCAGAGCTTCAGGGGTCTAGGGCTTGGAACAAGGGCCAGGCCTCTAAGGGCCAGGCAGGGGGTGGCTGGGCTGCAGAGAAAACAGGCTTAAGAAAATACTACAGACAAACTGAAATTCAAGCTATTGGAAAGAAATGTGTGTGCTGGGACCTGTGTATGGATGGGGGTGGGGTGGGTAAGGCCTAAGGTCCCAAACCAACCCCACCCACCAGGAATGGGGACACACATGCAGTGCCTAAGCTCTGCTGTCATGCCCCTTGGCTTGGGGCTCTTTAGGGGAGGAAATGCCAAGGATGAACACTGCTGGGCGCCAGCCCAAGGAGGATGGGCAGAGCCATCTGGTGGAGAAGAGAGGTTTGGGAGAGGAATCTCTCGGACCTTCCCTTCCCAGGTTTTCGTTCCTTTGATATAATATCCTATTTAGTTCTGTTTGTTTGTTTCCTTTGAAACAGTCTCGGGCTAGTTTTGAACATCTTATGTAGCTGAGAATGGCCTTGAACTTCTGATCCTCCTGCCTTCACACCCTGAGGGCTGGGAATATAGGCTTGTGCCAGCCACTATGCCCAGTTTTACATAATCTGTGGATCCAATCCAGAGCTTTGTGTATGCTAGGCAAGCAGTCTACTGACTGAGCCACATCCCTAGACTCTATGATTTTTTTTCTTTTGCCTTTGTATGTATGTGTGGTATTCATGCATGTGTATGTTCACTGATGTGCATGGGCCAGAGATGGATGCTGGATGCCCTCATCTGTGGCTTCACTACCCACTTTAGCTTTTGAGACAAAGTCTTTCCTTACTCTGGAGCTGCCTGATTTTTCTAGCCGGAATCTCAAGCCTCCTGGATATGCCTGGTTTTGCTCCCTCTCCTAATTCAGGACTGGGGTTATGTGTGTGCTGGTGCATGTGCGTGTGCCCCCTCAACCTTTACTTGAGTGTGAGGATTGGAACTCAGATCCTTGTGTATTACTTGTACAGTCAGCATTTTATCTGCTGAGAAATTTCCACAACCCCCAATTTGATTTTGAAGTTTACTAAAAGCCCTCCCTTTCCAGGAAGGCTTCCAAGACTGCAGCTCCTGCGCTTTTAGTGGCTGTTATATCTCTATTGAACTCATGCAGAGGACTAACTTTGTATAGAACTTCTGTTCCCGTCAAACAATGCATGGCTTTTGGACAGGACCTGGGTCCATTTCTGCCCTTTGGCTGGAGGTAGGGTTCAGGGTCAC
The DNA here is from genome assembly GCA_033318265.1 of Phyllotis vaccarum. NCBI lineage: Eukaryota > Metazoa > Chordata > Mammalia > Rodentia > Cricetidae > Phyllotis > Phyllotis vaccarum. The sequence continues at coordinate 67,928,766 of JARWLC010000012.1, forward strand.
TCCCTGTGACTAGGCTGCTCTTTGATGCAGTCATGATGGTCATGGCAGGTGTACATAGTGACGGATGAGGGACAGACATCATGCCATGTTTTTTGTTCTGTACACTTACTCATTCCTAATAAGATAGGTCCTGTAGTTACTTCCTGCGTCCATTTTATGGAAGAGAAAACCAAGGCTCAGAATGGAGAAGGTGCCCAAGGTTGACAAGTGAGTAGGGTAGCTGGGACCTGCACCTGATCTGCCTGTCTCCGGAGCCTGTGACCTTGGAAAGACTGTGCCCCTCTAGGCTGGCATGGTCCCTAGGCTCTCTCAGTCAGTTCACCTGTAGATGGGAAAATGAATCAAGTCCTATGGTGCCAACAGGTTTGCTGTATGGTTCAGTTAAGGTACATTGTATGTTCTTGAAGTTTTGTTTTAAAGTATGTTGTTGTATGAAGTTTTCCCATTTCTAACTAAGACCACACAGTTAAGATAGAAAAGAGGACCACACGCCCAGCAGGGGCCCTTGTATATGCTTGCCGTGCGTATACGATACCATGAATTTGATACCCAAGCATCTTAAACACTATGTGAGATGGGGCATGAGATGCCTGCCAGCACTGGAGAGGCGGAGGCAGGAGAATCAGTTCCAGGTCATCCTCCACTGCCTCAAGTTTAGGCCAGCCTGGTCTACCCGAGCCTGGCTCAAACAAACAGAACAACCATTGTCTTTTGGTTTCCTCCTGAATCTAGGGTTCAGGTTTCTTGTGTAGGGTCCAGTATGATTCCAGGGTTTTAATTCACATTTTCCTATTGGTGAAATATAGTGAGTGTTTCTATTTATAGCTTGCTTCCTGTATGTTATTTTCTTGGGTAGCATATCTATTTGGCTCTTTATATGACTTTTATATTGTGTAGTATGGCTGTCATTTATACAGTCTCGGGATCAGTCATGTAGGATATATTTGCAAATCTTTTTTTCTCAGCTTATGACTTGTCTTTCCATTTTCTTCATGGAGTCTTTTGGAGAGCAGAAGGTTTTAATTTTGCTAAAGTTCACTTGTTCTTCCATTTCGTGCTTTTCCTGCCTACTGAAGAACTCTTCCAAACTTCAAGTCACCAGGATTTCTTATAATTGTTTTTTATAAAAAGAGCGAATATATATAGGTCTAGAGTTTTGTTTTGTTTTGTTTTTTCTTTTAAAGGGTTTCTTTGTGTAGCCATGGCTGTCCAGAAAATCACTTTGCAGACCAGAGAGATCAACCTGCCTCTGCCTTCTGAAAAGTGTGAGCTACTACCAGCAGGTCTAGATTTTTCTTTTTTTTTTTTTTAATGGATACTTCCTACCATTGATTCAAAAGGCACTCTCCCTTTTGGAGATTTATATTGGTTGGTATCTCTGTCAAAAGCTAATTATGAGACTGGGATGTGGCTCAACAGAGTGCTTATCGAGCATTCAGGAAGGCTTGGACTCAGTCTGCAACCATGTATGGCACAGGCCTGTGAATCCTAGCACTGAGGTGGTAAAGGCAGAAGAATCAGAAGTTCAAGACCATCTTTGGCTACATAGTAAGTTCAAGGTCAGCCCAGGATACATAAGAACCTGCCTTTTAAAAAAATATGTGTCGATGAGTCTGGTATGGTACTCCTGAACACTTCTGCTTGGTTCAGTGTGTATACTTTCCTTGTTCTTATACCTTGGGGAATTGATTACTGTTGTTTTGGTTTTTTTTAATGATGATGAGCTTGCAATTAGGTGGTGTGAGTTATCCAACCTTGTTTTTCCCCAAATTTTGGCTTTTATAGGTTATTTCCATTTCCCTATGAATTTTAGATTAGCCTGTTGGTTGCTACAGAAAGGCCAGTGGGGATTTGGATTGGAGTTGCCTGACATCTGAAGGTCAATATGGACACGACTCATTTGACTGTTGACTCCTCCAGCCAGTGAATATGCTTCTTTCCCCATAACAGCATATAGATTTATACATTATTGTTAAGCATGTACACACTGCTTCATATTTGATTTTTCCTTTCTTTTCTTTTTGGAACAGACAGGGTTTCTCTGTGTAGCCCTGGCTGTCCTGGAACTCAGTCTCCAGACCAGGCTGGCTGGCCTTGAATTCAGAGATTTGCCTGCCTGCCTCCTGCTGGGTTTAAAGGCTTGCACCACCACCACTACCCTGTCTTCAAACAAATAAACTGCCCCCAAACAAAAACTCTCCCCCCACAACCCACAACATTTCCCAGCTACATACTGCTAGTCACTAGAAGTATAGTTAGCTTGAACATTTAAAAACGTATTTATTTTATTTTGTGTGTATATGTGGGGTACTGCCATGGTACATGTGTGGTGGTCATAGGACATCCATGAGTCAATTTTCTCCTTCTACCAGGTGGGTCCCAAGTATACAGCTCAGGTTACTGGGCTTGGAGGCAAGTGCCCTGATCTGCTGAAGTCTGGGGAAAGGCCTTATTTTGGAATTTTCTCCTTTTGCCATGGATCAGAAAGGGCAGAGTCCTAGCCTAGAGTGGCTGGTTGCTGGTGGGAGAGGCTTGTCTCCTCACCCTAGGCTCTGTACCTCTGCTTTAAACTTTGTAGGTCCAAGAGGAGACTCCAAGGCCAGGGGCAGCCATAGGTTCTGGCAGCCAGGAGACCTGAGGTCTGTCCAGGATTGCTGACACTCAGAGGTGACCAATTCATATTTGACTGTTTTCAAAATCTAAAAGCCCGAGGCTTGGAAGAACGGCTTTTGGCTGACCTCATCTTGAGGTGCTGAGTGTGGAGTTTAAAGGCCTTTGTAACTTTTGGTTTGGAATAGGGCTCTGGACATGGCTGGGGAAAACACTGGAACCTGTTAGTACTGGTCTCTCTTTTCCACCTCTGGGAAGGAGGCAACTGTCCCTTCCTTTGTTAGCACAGAAGTCCCAGGAAGCTGACAGACAAAATGCAGAGGGCTGGAGGGCTGGAGGGCTGGAGCGGGCCCTACCTAGGCCTTCCACTCAAGAGAGCCAGAAGTGATTCTAAACATATACTGACCACCCATTAGTCGTGACTTGCACTGGGACCTTAGTTACCCAACATTATAATTGAAGAAATGGAAACCCAGAAAGGTGTCATTCACTTCCCAGTCACTCCAGGAGCAAGTGTTGTGTGTGTGCTCACGTGTGTGTATTTGTGTATGGGAGGGTGAACATGAGTATACTTGAGTGTAGACGGATAACCTCGGGTTCTATGTAAGGCTGCTCATTGGCCTGGAACTTTGCCGACTAGGTTAAGCTTCTGGAGAGCTTCTGTGGTTCCCTGTGTCCTGTCTCTGTCCCTCATCGAATCATTGGGGATGTTCATTATGTCAGGATCTTGGCTCTTGCACAGCATGTGCTTTACTGATGGATGAAACTGTCTCCCAGCCCCCAGTTTGTATTAGAACTCCAAAACTGCAGTGAGCCAGAGAGTGATGCTGGCTGTACAATTTTGTGAATATACCTACTGCCACAGAACTAAAATGCCGGAGTGGTATAAGTGGTAAGCTTTGGTCTATTTAACTATTCTTTAGGTTACATCTACTTATTTGTGTGTGTACACATACCATGGTATGTATGTGGAGGTCAGAAGACAGCTTGTAGGAATTCTTTCTTTCTACTATGTGGGTCCCAGGGTGGAACTCCGATTGGCAAGCTTGGTGGTTAGTGCCCGTATCCACTGAGCTATCTCACCGCTGTGTCTGGTGTGTTTTTCTTTTATTTTCCTTTTTTTAGATCTTTAAATTTTATGTGCTTGCATGCGTGTGTACCAGGTACATGCCTGGCACTCATAGTATCTGATCCTCTGGAACTGGAATTGCAGATAGTTGTGATCCACCATGGAATATTGGGAATTGAACACTAGTCCTCTGCAAGAGTAATAAGCATCTTAATCTCTGAGCTATCTCTCTATCCTTGAGATACAGAGCTTGACCCCCTCCCCCCTTTTTCATAATTGCCTTAGTCATGTAGGCTGCCTTTTGATGTCACAGGTTCACTGTGTGGCAGAGGATAGATCCTTCATCTCAGGTCTAGGCAGAAGGCCCCAGGGTTCTAACCACCAAGATAGTGTAGTATACCTGTGTGGACTTTCCAGAACAGGAAAACTGGGGCCCTGGCTACACTCAGGAGAATGTCAGGACACTCGCTGTCCCAGAGCTTTTGATTCATTTTAAAAAGGGGGCGGGGCCTGGGGAGACCACAGCCTGCTGGACAGCACAGTCATGCTGTCATCCAGGACTGGACTGGAGCAAGAGTACATGGCATGGCGCCTGCCTGTCAACCTCTGCTCTTTGTCCTTTGGCATTGCTGGGAACAGTCACTTCCTCCCCTACTAGAGAGACTGGAACAGGATCAGGAAGGACATCTAAACCTAATTCCCTGCTGGGTTTGGTGTTCACACTAGTAAAGACAGCTCTTGGGAAGCAGAGGCAAGAGAATGTGAGTTCCAAGCCAGCTTCAGCTGCAAGAGCCTCTGCCTCAAAACACAAAATTCTTTCTTGAAGTAAAGTTCCAAGAGTAAGGAGGCATCAGGGAAGCTCTGCAGAGCATCCCTCCTCCTCCTCTTCCTCCTACCAAAGGGAGACTCAGAGAAAGCCAAGGGTTAAGTAGGTCTAGGTGTAAGATTCACATATAAATACAGGCTGCCCGCTGCATTTTAAAGTGTGTGTTCATGTGCAGGTGCTTAGTGAAAGGTGGGGGATATGTTTACCTACATACTCTGTAGTCATGTGTCTTCCTCCAATTTATGTGGCAGAGACTCTCACTGAACCTAAAGCTCCCCATTGCTGCCAGACTGGTACCCCAGCGCCAGGGCTATAGGGATCGGCCTTGTTGCTTGGATTTTATTTTGATTGTGGGGGGATGCAAATTCAAGTTTTCATGCTTGTTCACCTTACCCACTGAGCCAGCTCTCCAGGGACTTCTTCCACTCCTTTTTAAAGACCGTGTCTCCGGTATGGGTAGCTGAGGCTGGCCTTGAACTCCTGATCCTCCTCTCTCTACATCTTGAGTGCTAGGATTACAGGTGTGTACTACCCCAACCTGCTCCCACTGGTGTTGAATCTAAGATTAGCAATGAAAACAATCTGTATAGGAATGTCTCCTATACAGTATTTGGGACAGTGATAGTAGAACATTTTTCACTGTCTGTCCATGGGAGAAACTCACAGTTTGACTGCATTGCCTGTGGAGTTTTGACAACCTTTCCTAGACCATCTGACTTACAAAACTTGGGGCTGAGATAAAACACTGACCAGTGCAGACCTCACACATGGTTTATGGGCTGTTGTCTTCTTGTGCCTCCTGGCCACAGAGCCAACAAGGGTGGGGTCCTCTTGCCATACCTGGACCTCACCCCAGACACCTCTGAAAGCAGAGCCTCCCAGTACACACCTCTTTGTCCTTGTTCCCTCAGGTGGCTGTGAGTTCTACAGGTGGCTCTAAAGGGTGACTTGGACCAAGGATGACCTAGGCTAGTGATCCCTACCTGAAGATTCAGATTCCATTGTGTATGAACATAGAAGGGAAAACCAGAGGTGGAGAGGAGGATCTCTAGAAATTTCCTGAAGTCCTAACCTAGTTTGTGCCCAGGAATGTGCTAGGGACGGGCAGGAGCTCTAGCCCCCTGGGAACTCACACCCTTCCCCAATTTAGCATCATTCCAGCAATCCACAAGAAAAGGAGGGAAGTTCAGCAGGGCTCCTTGTGCATGGACTTTGCCTTAGATTGCCAGGACATCAGGTTTTTCCAGCATCCCCGTTTCTGCTGCTCCCACTACATGAATGCCCTGCCAGGCTGCTGTCATTATCCAGCTGTAGTGGGATTATGTTACATTGTAAATAATTGTCCTGCCTACTGGTTTACTAAAAATGCTGATTGGCCAAAGGCAGACAGGAAGTGTGGGCAGAGCTACCAGACTAAGAAAACTCTGGGAACAGGAAGAACAGAGCAGAAATGCCACAGAGACGCCAGACAAGGCAGCAGACACTGAGGATACCTATGCTGCTCTGAGAAAAGGTACTGAGCCACATAGCTGAACAGGATAACAGTCATGGGCTAGTTTAAGAGCAAGAGCTATCAAATTATATGCCTGGGCCCCAGGTTAATCAGTGTACAATGAATATAAGCGTCTGTGTGTTTCAATGGGACTATGGGACTGTGGGTCTGCAGGTTGGGGCCACTAGGCTGGAGAGTGGGGCCAGAAACATAATACAACATCCTGCCAACCTATCCTATGGCTACAATGTATACTTTTTGTAACTATCCTCTGAGAAAGTGTTTTTATATACCCGGCTGGGAACAAGTAGTAAAGCTTTGCAGGTGTCCTCTGGCAATTCCAGCACTTGGGAGGCAGAGGCGGGTGGATCTCTGTAGACCCAGCATAGGAAGTCCCAGGTCAACAAGGGCTACACAGTGAGACTCTACCTCAAGAACAAAAGCAAAAGATGGAAAAAGAAAAATAGTTGTCCTCTGACACCCCCTCCTATGAGAATGTTATGTATATGCTCTTTCTCTCCCTCCCCAATTAAAAAAAAAATGTGTCCTTGTCCTTGAGGAGCTCCTATTCTTGGGGGGCAGGGGGGGTTAGGCAGAATTCAAAATACCCTATGTTTCCATCACCATAAGAAGTGGTAGTGACTGCCTAGGAGTAGGAAAGGTAGGTTTATGATGAACTGGGTATATAGTTCCATTGAATGCTTGCCTAGCTGGACCGTTTGGCAGCTTGGGAGGCTCTTCTCTTTTGGAGCAAGGTCATGAGCACAGACAGTCGAGATGTCTTGAATTCATCGACATCTTTCTTTGGATCTTGAGTTGCTTTGGGGAAGCTAAGGCTTTCTCCTTGCTGCAGGTGAAACCCAGGAGTGGATCACTCCATCCTGTAGCCTCTAGGATACCTGAGGTGTCTGTGAATAGCTTCCTGTCCCTGAAGGCCTTCTGTCTACAAGGGTGTGTGGTGGGTAGAGAGTGCAGGGAGGGTCCTCTCAGGGACCAGGTGTGTGTACAGTGCCGTTTTCACATGCATCTGTTTTCATTGCTCTTATAGGAAGTGGGGAAGTCAGGAAGCTGAGAGATGCAGGGGAGGGAAATGATATAAGGGGGAGATGTTGGGAGCTCCCCAAATCAGACCCTGGAAATAGCGTCATTGTTCTTAGGGTATTTTGAATTCTGCTTAACCATCCCCCCCCCAATTAAAATGAAAATACCATTTTGGTGCTGAGGGTATAGCTCAGAGGTATAGCGTTCAGTAAAGAACTGAACACTCCACAAAACATATATATATACATAGGCAATACGGTCTCACATTCTGCCCTTTCTCCTTAGCATTATATTAATGTTTTCTTTGTCATTACACTTTTGATGGCATTGTTCTGCTGTGGCCTAGGGCACTAAGGACCCACATTGGCTTCCAGGCAGGCAGAGGAGCCCTGGCTGGGGTAGGACTTGTGCATGATGTGTTAGGAGACCCTTGTACTGGGGTGATCTCCTGGTGTTTCAACTGAGCTCTACCCTGCTCTGGCCTGGTTCTCAGAGATGGGCATCCAACTTTGAGCTCCTGCAGCCCCACAGCTGAACTGTGGCCCTTCCAGGAAGATCAGCCCCAACTGGGGTATACAGTAATGTGTAGCCTCCCTTGTGAGGCCCTAGGAAGGAACTGCAGAATCTCAATGGATGCAGCTGGAACTGTGAGGTGCCATGCTGGGTATTGTCCGCCCGTCTTGCACTTTTCCCTTGCCTTCCCCTTTCTCATTTGCAGAATTTTGGCTTTAGAACAAGGTTTTGCCGTTCACTCGCTCTGACCTTTGTCAAGTTTCTTAACATTTATGAGTCTTGATTTCTCATCTATAAAATGAATGATAATGATGGACCTATCTAGGAGCTGGCTCATCGGTTAAAGGACCCCATTTTGGTTCCAAGCAGCCACACGACAACTCATAATAGCTGATAACTCCAGTTTCAGGAGATCTGAGGCCCTCGTGTGGCCTCCTTGACACCTGTGCACACATGGGCACAAAAACATAAAATCTAAAAATTAATTTTTTAAAATAAGATAGCTTGTCTGCTGTGTCCTTGGGAAAGATTGTTGGAATATGCCTTTGGTGTTCAGTCCTGTGCCAGGGACATAGGTGCTTCACCTCTTAGAATCTGATTTTTGGTTTCTTCCCCCTTCACTTACAGGAGCAAATGGCCCTGATGTTAGCGGTTGACCTAAACTATAGTCAAGTCCATAACGAATGAGTGAGCCAGTCTTTGCCCTTCCCTTCTGCTCACACTTTAGTGGGAACCTAAGGCCACCCAATGTTTGGTTCTCAAGTCCCCTTGAGGGTGGAGTGGCAGAGATGCTGGGGAAGGCTGTGTTGCTGAGCTGGGGAATTGGCAGTACTATTAGCAGTGAGCCTTAGCTACTTCTCTCTCCAGCTGCCAGGCATTTATGAGCACACACTGGCAGTGTGCCGGTGGCCGGAGGACTCCAATGACCCTCATCTCTCTGCCTTCCGGATGGAAATAATTTGTGCTTGAGAAATAACAACAATAACAAAAATCTCCACCTCCTTTGGACTTCTGGCTCCAGGTGGGGAAATGGTGCCTGTATGTCAGCTATCTCTAGAGGCAGGTGAAAAGTTCCCCAGCTCTCGCTCACCACTCCTGCTAGCTCTGGCTGATCTGTGGCATCCCAGACCCCACACTGGTGCCAGTTGGACTCACTGCACAGAGCTTCCCTTCTGCTCTGCTTAAGTCCTTTTCTTACTTAGGCTCTATCTCTTAGGGACATCTAAGAGCTTTGGGTCCTTTTGATGTCCCAAGCCTCAGTTTCCTCATCTGTAACATGAGGAAGGAGGCTGAATGGGAGTAACTGTCACTCAACATCATATAGCAATTAGAGTCCTGGCCCTAGGGCCGTAGGGCCTCCTCATTCTGGCCAGGAAGCTCGTATTCCATGCTGAGTACCAGGCCCAGGTCTGCCGACTCAGTCTTCAGGGTAGGGCCTAGAAGTGCGTGGTTTGGGGCCATTTTAAAAGCTGAAAGTTAAGCAGTAGGTGAGATGGGTATATGGGTTAAGTTCACCAGCACAGACAACTGAGTTCTATCCCTGGAACTCATAAAGGTAGGAGAGAACTGACTCCACAAAGTTCTTTTGACTCTACCAGTGTGTTCTGAACAAAGGCCGGTTCATCTGGGGACCCTTGTGAATGTCTTGACAGTAAGATGCTGGGTACCACCAGGCTGAGAGTTTGAGTTCAGTCCTCCTGAATTAAGATGCCTTGTAGAGCTGGGCGTGTGACTCCAGTGGTCGAGTCACTTGCCTGACTTGAGTTGGGCTCTGTCCCCAGCATGGCGTAAATGGGCGTAGTGTCTTGTGCCTGGAGTCCCAGCACTTGGGAGGCTGAAGTGGAAGGGTTGGAAGTTCAAGGTCATCCTTGGCTACACAGGAAGTTTGAGGACAGTCAAAATCATAAATAAGCAATAAAAAAAAAAAAAACCCAAATAACGGGTCTTCCTATAACTTTCCAGAGGGCAGGGGCCCCACCCTGAAGCCCCTAAGAGGTGAGTCTAACCCCAACTCAAGCTCAAGTTGCTCATGGCATTGATAAGAGGCCATAGGAAGCCCTTACACTCAGGCCACCCCTCTCCTCTGCCTCAGGCCCTCATGTCAGTGTCCCCTTCACTGCCATAAATAGGCACAAGGGCCTAGGTTTTGCCCTCATATTCCCATCCCAAAATGCCCCTTGGCAAAGTATAAGGTGTCTAAAAATTTTGCCCCTAGCAGGTGAGGTTTCATGAGAATCATAGAATCTTCATGTGAGGAGACAAGTTATTTTTGGTTTTTCTGTGTGGCCCTGGCTGTTTTAGAACCCAGGCTGTCCTCGAACTCACAGAGATTCCCATCTCAAGGGTAGTACCATTACAGCCTGTTGAGACAAGTTACCTTAGCTCCCAGCTAAGTGAAAGAGACAAGGCCTTACCCCAAACACCATCAGCATCCAGCAGATGATGTCCTAGGGTGTGCTGAGAGCTGGACAGTCCCTTCAGGTCTCCTTGGCCCTCTTGGGCAGTGAGACCCCTACATAAGTCAGCCCAGTTGTGCTGTGGTTCCCTGTATTGTCCCTAGGGTGGCCTGGAGGTAGGTCTGGCCTCATAGCTCTGGGGTCCTCCTATCAGACCCTACTTTTATCCCCATGCTGTTCCCTGACTTTTCGGATCAAAGGCCCGCACCTTGGCTGTAGGACCTTTTCCTCTGTGGATCCAGTTGCTACATCTGCATAATAATAGGTTCTTTCTTTCCTTCTGTGAGTCATTGATGCCTATGAGGTAGAAGTTGCCCAGAGTAGATAGAGTGTGACAGCTACTCCAGCTGGCATGATGACTCCCCCCTCCCCAGTTCTGAGAGTCCCCTCAACCCTTAGTCAATTTTTTTCTTACAATTAGTAGTTCTGGATAGGTTGTTTTTCTCCTAATACTGCCCCACACCTCTCTCTCTCTCTCTCTCTCTCTCTCTCTCTCTCTCTCTCTCTCTCTCTCTCTCTCTCACGCACACACACGCACACACACACACACACACACACACACACACACACACCCTAATACCACAGGTCTGTTGGGCTGTGTTCTTTTGGAGCATCAGGGCTCAGGAGGTGAGCAGGTAACCTCTCAACTGGCACCAAGTCAGATTTTGCATCTGTTAAATAGGTGTGCACTTACAAGGACTTTTGTGAATGTAAAATGTGATGACATAGGACAGGCCTCTTGCAAAAATACCCTTCCTGGCTGTCATTGTCTGTGAGGCCCTGTTTCCCTTTAAACTGTGTGTATGTGTATGTTCAGATGTGTGGGCGCACAGGTGTGTACAGATGTATGTTCATGTTTATGTTTATGCACTGTGTAGAGTCTTCCCCAACCTTTCTCCACCTTATTTATTGAGGCAGGGTCTCTATTGAACCATGAGCTCCCATCATGGCTGGTCTGGACAGTTTGCTCCAGGGATCCTGTCTTCTGAATTCCAGGATTACAGGTGGGTTGCCATACCCACTCAGCTTTTAGGGGTTTTTTTGTGTGTTGGTCTTGGGAATCTGAACTCTGGTCTTCATAGCAAGTGTTTTTGAACACTAAACCCCCACCCTAACCCTAATTTTTTTATGTGTATGTTTGTGTTGAGTATGTTTGTGTATCCCAGGGCGTATGTGTGTATTCCATGTGTGCACACTAACCCAAGAAAGTTAGAAGAGGGCATCTGATCCCCTGGAACTGGATTTATAGATGATAAACATGAACCCAGGTGGGTGCTGGGAATCCAACCTGGATTCCCTGCCTGGACAAGAAGAGCTCTTAACAGCTAAGCCATCTCCAGCCTAACTAGCCCTCTTTAAAAAATTTACACACACACACACACTTTTACAGATAAGATCTTATGTAGCTCAGACTAGCCTCAAACTGGGCATGACCTTGAACTTGGCTCCTCGGGCTTACCTTCCTTCAAGTGCTGAGATTATACATGTATGCCACCAACACTCCATTCCTTGGTTTTCTTCTCCCTCCCTCCCTCCCTCCCTCCCTCCCTCCCTGTTTTCTTGTAATTTGTGAATAATACAGAGCATTTAGAAAGTAAGAAAAGCCTAAGGGAAAAACAAACCACTCTCAACTCTTGTTACTCTGAAAGCAAATAATCTTGTTGTTATTATAGTCACTTGGAATATTATTTTTTTCTTGCCTTGTTTCTCAGCAAATAACAGAGTTAAAAAGGAAGTTAAAACATGAGATAGGGAAGTATGTTGTTTTCCATACGTTTTTACGTGTGAGAAGAAGCCTACACACTGGTAGAGACTTTCTTTTCAACCATACTGAGGACATTTCCTTAATTCAATACATATTCCCTGTGACCTTCAATGACTGTTTAGTATTACTGTTCTTTCTTATGAATCTCAAGTGTTTACTCAGCCAGTCCCCCAGCTCTGGGCCTTTAGAGGTAGCAGTGATTTTTTTTCCCCTTCCTCCCTCCCTCCCTCTCTCCCTCTCTCTCTCTCACTCTGCTCCCCTCCAGACCATGAACACAACCTCTGGTCAAGCATGGTTGCACTTAAATCCAAATCACTGGCAGTTTCTTTAGATAAATTCCTAGAAATGGGATTGCCCTGTCAAAGGCCATGCACATTTAAGGTCAAACTGCCCTCCGGAAAAGCTATATCCGTTTTCTCTCCCAGCAGTGATGGAAGAGAGGACCTAGGTTCTGAAATTCTCAATCCTTTGCAATTTCCAAACCAGGAGCCCAGAAAGAGTTGGGGAAATAAAGTAAAATAAAATAAAATAAAAACCAGTGCTCTGGGAGCAACTTCCTGCCAGAGGAAGGGAGGCATTAGGTAAATAGTCCGCTCCCTGCTTTTGAGTGAATGCCCTGCAGCCTGCTAGGCCAGGCCCCTGGGAACATGCCACAGGGCTCAGACAAGGCCTCTGTCCTCAGGTGGCTTCCACCTGCCTGCAGGAGGAAGACCAACTTCAGACCCACAGACATCCATCTTGCTACCTCAGTCCCTGGCATCTGGCTAGTGCTGTATAGAGAGCATCATCACTAGCCAGTAGCAAGCTCCTGGCCACAGAGGTTGTCTTGCTCATGGCGTCACCAAGCCAAAAGTCTGCCCACAGTTATTGAGTGGGTGAGCAAGCATCCAGGATTCAAGAGAAGAGTGAAGTGTAAGCTGGGAAAGAACACAGCATGGGGCACACTATGCTGTTGGGCTGCTCCCAGCTACACTTCCCTTCCCTCATTCTAGATCACTGTAGGAGCTGAGCATTGAGCCCAGGGTTAATGAAGCCTTCATTTGTTTTATTTATTAATTTGCTTTGTTTTTTAAGGGGTTTAGTCTTGATTCTGGGGTAGAGGCTTTTTGCTTTTTGATATTTGTTTTTGGACCAAGAATCTGGATACCTGTGGTCAGGGGGTGGTAGGGAAAGAGTTGATTTGGTAAGACTCCAGCTCCCCAGGTGACTTGGTCATTTGCTGTCCAGCCCTGGTTCTTGCTGCCTCTTCTCCCAGCCTCCAGGGAGCATGGCATTCAGCCCCTCCCTCCCCTGGCCCCTCTGTTTTGAATAAGATTGTGTGCTGTTTATTTTCAGGAAGAGAGGTCCCAGCCAAGCATCCTGCTTTGGAAATCTTAAGTTCTAATCAGCTCTCTCCCTATCCCCAGACCTCTCCTTTGCAGCCTTCAGGCTGGTGTGCCTTCTGCCTCTGTCTCCACCAGGGGAGTCTTTTCACCCACCCGGCCCCCATTAAAGTAGCTCTCATTGACTCCCTACTCCCATCCCCCTAAGCTTCACCCCTCCTTACTGAGGGGACTTGACACAGAGCAGAGCTACAGGATAAAGTGGGAAAGTTTGCTGTAGCACATCTTTGGCTCCAGCTTGTGTGACCTTGGTTAAGTCCATTTTCTTTTCTGGGCCCTAGATGCTTAAGGCCGGGAATAGCTGATAGTCCGGGCTTTCTGGGTTCTTTACACATCTACTTTTATTTGTAGTGATGATCACGTTGTATCTGGTGGGAAGGCCTCTTGAAAGCCCTCTGCAGCCCTGTGGCACTCCTCACATATCAATTCTTGCAGTCAGTTTGGAGCCAGAGACAAAGGCCCACTCCAAGCAGGGGGTGTGGCCTTCAGCGGGTTTGCAGGTGCCTGGCTTACAGCTCCTGTGATCTGCTGGAGGGCATCAGGCAGGGACAATGGAGCAGGCTGGATTTGGTAAGAGAAGGAGGCATGGCAAGCAGCCTGTGACTCCTGTCCTATTATATGCTTGCAAGGCTGGGGATTTTCTGTCTCCAGCAAACTTGGGATCTTTCAAAAGGCACGTGAGGCTGCCTGTAGGGTGTAGAATGCAGAATGCCACTAGGTTGACACGTGAGTTTCTGGAAGTAAAGGTCTCCCTTCCTGAAGGATGACTCTTTGTTCTACAGCCTCAAGGTCCCTGCCTGCAGCCTATTGTTTGCTGGGTGCATGTTTGCTGTTCCTCTCTGGTTTAGCCATGGGATGGAATGGTACATGCTCTGGGGATAGGGCGGTATACGGACCTACTTAGTAAAAGTCACTTAGGTGACAGCTCCGTGGTTAAGAGCACTGGCTGCTCCTCCAGAGGACCCAGGTTGAATTCCCAGCACCAGCATGGTGGTTCAAGGCTGACTGTAATTCCATGTCCAGATGGTCTGATGCCCTCTGCTGGCCACCATAAGCACTGCATGCACATGGAGTACAGATGTAGCAGGCAAAATACCCATAGGCGTAAAAATAATTTTGAAAAGTCAGCTCTGGGGCTGGGGATGTAGCTCTGTTAGTAGGGTGCTTGCCTAGTATGCCCAAAACCCTGAGTTATTTCCCCAGACCACATAAGATGAGCATGGTGGTCTGTATGTGTACTCTCAGCACTGGGCATGTGGAGGCAGGAGCATCAGAAGTTCAAGATGATGCCTAGCAACATAACAAAGTCAAGGCTAGCGTGGACTACATGAGATCCTGTCTCAAAAAATGAAACAGAAACAGGTATGTGGCGCACACCTTCAGTGCCAGCACTCAGGAGGCAGAGGCAAGTGGGATTCTGTGAGTTCAGACCAGCCTGGTCTACAGAGTGGGTTCCAGGAAAGCCAGAACTACATAGAAAGACTTACAAATGAGTCACTTTGTAAGTCTTTGGGGAGGGTGCCATCTTGGAACCTCACTAGAGTGTGAGAGGGAGATACAGTGACTACCTTGGCTTTTATATCTTGAGTTACAGCTGCTTCCAGTCATTACTGATTCTGGCTCAGCAGTTAGGTGAAGAGTTTAATTTGAAGTATCTTGATAGAGTCTTGGGAATTTGATGGTCAGTGACCCACCTGTGAATGCAGCAAGTCTCCCACCATGGATCCCTTAGACTTTAAGGTGGATTTGAATTTGGAAGATTGAATCCCTCAGGTTGCTGTATGGACTCAGGGCTGCAAAGAACATAAGCTTTCAGGGTCAACATTATTTTGAAGTCTAAGTAAGGGACAGGAATATTTAAGCCACTTTCCAGGACATTTAGCATGTTGCTTATCAGGATAACAGTGCTAATATGTGAAATTCCTTCATGCTGATTATCATTTTACAGAGTAATCCAATTAATATAACTGGTCCTATTGCCCTTCGGGGACAGCCCTCAGCCAGCAGGAAGGAACAGAGATTCTTCCTTCTGTCTGGCAAGTTGGGAAAAGGATGGCCTGGTCAGAGGTCTTATGGTTTGTGGGACCACAGGGTGAGCCCTCTGGGGCGTGACTGTCTGTGTGTCTCGGCCTAGCAAGGTGTATATAGTGGGAACCACATGTCCAAACTGACTGTGGGTCCTGGCAAATCTTTGTGGGCCCCAGCCCATTTCTTCTCTGGGAATTCTGGGGCTTAGGTGGAAGGTGCCTTGAGAGTAGGGAGGTATTGGCAGAGCCACCTGGCCATGAGCACCTCCCAGTCCATGTACCAGCATTGCTGTTCATGTGAAAATCATTCTTGGGGAGTTTGAATTCCAAGTCAGCTTTCCCAACCTCTGGGAAAGTAGTAGCTGTTGATTTACAGATTGAAAACCGGGCTGATGAGATGGTAATGGTGCATTCAGTAAGGGCACTGAGCCGGACTTTCTGAATTCAACCCCAGAAACACACATAGTAGGAGAGAACCAATTCCTGCAAGATGTCCTCTGACCTTCAGGCACATGTAGGCCTCCAAATAAATAAATATGTATAATTTTTTAAGTAGTTGGGAAGTATAAGGTCTTAATTCGACAGGGGTTCAGCAGAAAGTCCCAACTCATAAAGTAAGTGGGGCGGCTCACTGGGATAAGTGCTTGCTATGCATACATGTCTTCATGTAAGGCATGGATGCCCCTCTAATTCCAGCATAGGAGGCTGGGAACAAGAGGATCCCTGGGGCTTGCTAGCAGATCACTGAGCCTCAGGTTGAGTGAGAGACCATTATCTCAAAAAATAAAGCAGACAGCAATTGAAGACACTAAGTTGTCCTCTGGTCTGTGTACACATATGTTCAAAACAAGATCTCACTCACATAGAGACAAAATGGATGGCTCTTGAGGAAGGATACTAAAGTTGATCTCTGACTTTTATATACACATACACACACACACACACACACACACACACACACACACACACACACAGTTTCCTGTGTCTCCCCCCCCCCCCACGCACACACAGACATCTCCACACAAAGAATACACACGTGCAAGCCAGTGTGGTGGGACCTGCCACAGAGTGAGGCCAGCCTGGGCAACTTAGAGAGACCCTGTGTAAGAACAAAACAAAAATCAACAAGGAAATGAATCCAAGGGCTTTCGAATTACTAGATGTCAGGGACTCTCTGTGGTGCTTACACACCATTCAGACTTACTGTCCCTCATCCTCTTCACCCTTGTGAAGGTGAACTACAATCTCCCCTGAGAGAGCCCCGTTTCTCCTGACCCTGGCACCTAGCCAGCCCCACATCCTAACCCAGCCTAGCTGCAGCCAGGTCCCTCCCTCTAATCACAAACCTCCCCGGGCACCATAAATCACCCTAAGAGCACATTCCTTGGGGGATTTGTAAAATAATCAAAATATTTGGGGGAAAGGCCTTCAGATTACTTATGGCTATTAGTGGGATCCATATATTTTGGCACCAAGCATGGCTTAATTGAAAAAATATGTGTGCATGATGATTTCTTTCCACCTCTCCCGCCTCCTCCATAAGGCTCAGAGAAGAGTTGAGGGGGGAGAAGGAGGAGGAATTGAATATCAAAGCGTTTGCACGAAGGACCTGTTTACAGAAGGGCGGAAAATATAATGCTCACTGGGAAGCAAGCCCTGCCCATATAGTCCAGGATTATTAATAGAGCTGAGTTACCCTGCACATAATAAACCTTTTAAGAGACCTGGGACAGCTTTCCCCTTTGCAAAACAAGTTTCCCTCCAATAGCACCATTCACACTGCTAAGGGCATTGGGTTACAACAATAAATAAAAATGAACAGTGCCCTGAGATATTCAAGGAATGCGCAAACGCTTCAGTGATTTAGTATGAGAAAACACGGTTTCAACATTTAATTGAAGGGTATACTTTCATCTGAAGGTTAGCTTGGAAACTGCCCTGATTCTCAGCATTAGCTCTTAGGACCCTTTCCTGGGGAGGGGGGGGGGGTGTCATGCTGCCCCCCCCCCTTCCCCTTCTTGCTGCTCAGCTCCTTAGCTGGCCTTTGCCCAGGATTATCGGGAAAAGGAGACTCCACGGGAGTTTCCTTGTAAAGCCACAGGGAGAGAGATTTGGTAGAGGTGTACTTTTCCAAATGTTCCCAATGTTTTCTTTGCTAGGCATGAGCTGTGCAGTCCTGGTTGGTCTCTGGCCTTTTTTGAGTCCCCTCCCCTCCCTATTTTTTCACCCTGTCTCTTTCCTTGCTCTGGTCTCCAAAATCTCAGACTGGCTTAAACTGGCTACATAGCTAAGAATGACCTTGCACTTCTGACCTCTGGCTTCCAGTGTTGGGATCCTGTGCAAGCACCTGTTATATGCAGTACTGGGGACTGAACTCAGGCTCCCCAGTACAACCCAGTTTCTAACTTTGTCAGTCCGAGTGCCTGGTCCCAGGGCTAAGTCTGTGGCTTTCTCCCTGCTTCTGCTGTCTGTACCGGGTTTAAAAAACAAAACCCTACAGGGCCTTTGCAGATCTACAAAAGGAAAGGACAGAGACACAGTATCCTTGGGCATCCACTGGCATGCCCAAGTGGTATTTAATAGGAAGTGTCAGGTTACTGAGTGGTGGAGCCAGTGAGGGTCTGCTGTTGGGCACACATATGCACTATATTTCCTTCAAGGTGCCCACATCTGAGAGCACACATATATCCCTGTGGGTGTATTCTCTCTCAAAGATGAATCAATGATCTTTTGTTGATAACCTGCCATGGCCAGTCCTCTCTCCCCTCTTAGCAGCCAAGGGCACGTAGAGGGGCTTCTCATAACCTGACTCTGGAGGGGCTTGAAGTCCATTTTTAATGAAAGATAGCAAGGCTGTGACCTTGGGCCACTGGCTTATCAGGGAGGCAGAAGTCTGCCCTAGGTGCTCCCTAGGCAGGCCTTGGGGTGGTATACACCCCTTCTCTGCAGGCATCTTGACTGGAGGTGCCCTGAGGACAAGGACAGGCCTTCTTCCTTATACTCAGAAGATCGAGACATCCTGGGGCCAGTGGATATTCCCAGAGTGACTCACCAAACTTGACATGCTCCATGTGGGCACCTCCTAGGAGTTGCCCTGTGAATAGCAGCAGAGCACTGAGCAGATAGATAAATATTGGGCCTTGGTTCTTCATCCCTTCTTGGCTCTCAAGGAACTAGGGCTTGGCTACCACACAATATGCCAAGGGGGAGGTTTTCTTAGTTTGGGTGTTAACAAGAGCAGGCCCTCAGATAGAAAGGGAGTTGACCGAGGAAAGGCCAGAGAGTAGGGTGGGGTGGGGATGGGGACATTTGGAGCCCTTTGCCTCTGTGGGCAGCTGTGTCCTGTGGGGACTTTGGGAACCAGTAGAATGTGGGCTCTGTCTTCCCTGGGATGATGGGGCTGTGTTGTTATCCCACCACTCCTGGGTGTGCATTCCTGGCACCTGAGTGACCTCCTAGCAGCCCAGATGTGGCCACTTGCCATGAATTGGTGAGGGTTCAATATTCAGTGATAGTATTACCTTAATTCATTCAGCTCGTGTCTGTTGAGTCTCCATGTGCTAGGCCTTGGTGGCTCAGAGAGACCTCTCCCTTGGGGGGGGGGTGCGTGCGTGCGTGCGTGCGTGCGTGCGTGCGTGCGTGCGCGCTCATTTGCTTCATGCTTTAAGAAAGAATTCTCCCATGTGGGTCGGCCCATTATGTGGCAGCTGAGGAGGATGTTGGTGGCTGAGATCCATAGGCATTCTTCTTGTGGCAGAATCAGAAAAGGGGGCCAGTTCCAGCTTAGCTTTGTGGAAATTACTCAGCTGCTGCTGATTGTTAACCTCAGGTGGCAGTCTGCACGTTACCTAGAGATACTCACCAATGAGCATCCTCTTCCCTCCCCCAGCCCTCCTGTGGCCCTCCATGCCACTTCTATAACAGGAAACCAAAGCCCAGGCAGGCATCTCCTGAGCCTGTGCTTTCCCAATAACACAGTCATCTTTCAAGGTCAAAGGCAATATATTGTAAAACGGGCTGGTGGGGAGGTGACCCTCTATGGGGGAGGGTACTTGACCACTCTGGTTGGGGCCCTTTCTTGTCATACTATGGCAAATGCTTGGACTCATGGGACCTTGGCTTCTGATGTCACCCAGCATTCCCAGCACTTGCAAAGACCCAGGCAGAACCCAGGAGGAAAGGAAAAGGTCTGAGACATACTAGTGATTTCTCAGGTCACATGGGGACTTGATGACACCTGGAGCTCAATGGCCAGCTTGCCTTTCCCCTGTCCCTTTTGAAACACTTGAGCTTAGCATGTAAAAGCATAAACCCCTTCCGCTAATGGACTACTAAGCACTTGATACCAGGCTTTCATTCACTCCTCTGGAAAACCATTGAGGGTGTTGTTCATTTTTGTACTAATGTCAAGGAGGCCCAGAAGCTGGTGTTGCCTCTGCCCCTTAGGAGAGATTTCTGGTTATACTGGGATAGGTGTATCGGGGGCTGGGCTGATTGATATTAGATGCTGTCATCCTGAGGAACTCTCCCTATCATCTGGCAGGGCACCATTTGTGTAGAGGAACCTCCAGCTGGAGCGCACAATCTCAAGACTGATCCCAGGTTGCAGGGAACGTGGGAGACTTTTGAGTCCTTCTTCTGAGATAGATATTCCTCATTGTACTGCAGCTGGTTCTCCCCTCAAAGTACCTCCAGCTTAACAGAACAGATGCCTACTTAGAAATTCATACGGACCTCTGTATGTTATGATGGGAGTGGTTCCATTGGGTATAGAGAGGCTTTCCTGAGGAAGGGGCCACTACTCTGGATAGGGTATATATAGTGAGTAGCATCCAGAGGGCAGAGACCTGGGATGTAACAGGGTTTGCAAAGATGAGCTTGTGGTCTTGCTCACTAGATGTGGACATCATGAAGAATATCCTAGAGTTTGCCTAATCATCGTCAGTGTGCTGATAAGCCCAGGTACCAAGGAACATCATACATGCCTGGCTATACGTCTCCATAGCTTCCCACACAGGCCCTAAAGCCTACTGGGACCATCAAGCTGGGGTGTGTCCAGGGATAGGTGGGAGGAGTCAGTTCCCAGCAGTTCGGGTGTCACCTCAGTAGCGGGCAGCTTCTCCTCTGCAGAGTCCTATGGCTCTTCTCTGTCTTCCTAGGTCAGCATTGCTGCTCTAAGGTCCAGTCTTTTCCTTGTCCTTCCTGCAATCTGGCTCCCTTGGGGGACCTTGGACAAGGCCAAACAGGCAGGTAATGTTGGCTTGGGGTTTCTCTCCCAAACCCCTTAGTGTCCCTTTGTAAGAGATGTCAGAGGTCATTCAGCTCAAGAGTCCATTCCAGGGGACTGGAGCAATGGCTTAGTTGATGAAGCATTTACCACACAAGTGTGGGAACTTGAGCTTGGAATCCAGAACCCATGTGAAAAGCCAGGCTTGTCAGAGCATACTTGTCATCAAGGTGCTGGGGAGGCAGAGACAGAGGATGTCTGGATGGCCAGTCTAGTCAAACGGGTGAGATCCTAGTTCAGGGAGAGACCCCATCTCAAAAAACAGGGAAGAGGGCAAGTGAGGAACACACATGATGATTGACCTCTGACCTCAACACAAGTCTACACATACCTGTGCACACATATACATACACACATAGGAACACATACACAGGCATATTCCATTTCACAGATAGGAAGACTGAGTTTTGAGAAAGCTCTGGGCACTTGATTGTGCCTAGAGTCAGTCATATGATATCAGAGACTAGGCTAGAACACTTGGTGACCCTGACTTAGAGTAACTACAGTGGCTTATTCAGTCCCCACCATCGTAAGATGGTTCCTGGGATCTACAACTTCCTCTCTACTCTGCCTGGTTCCTTCCCACTCCCCAAACCACGCTGAATTTGAAGAGGAAACTTCTAGACTTTCCCTTAACTTCCCACAAGGCTTTATAGCTATGGGAGTTTGGGAGAATCCAGTGTTGCTGAGGGTAAGAGTGCCATATGGGGGCTCGGGACAGTTCCTATCCTTGCCAGCTTCTGAGCATGCATCATCCTTAAGTCCCAGAGACAAAGGGCAGCTCCAGTCCCCCTCAGCCCTCTGATTCTAAGGTTTCTAATTCTGTCAGCGTGGAAACAGACACTATCACTGGCAGACTGTCCTTGGCCTGTGCAGCCAGGTGATTCTTCCCAGGAGGGGTGGACTTGTTTTGTGATGCAGGACTGTTGTAGTTTGGCACACTCAGCTACACTCCCTCTATCTAGGTTCTGTTCTCCAACTACTACACCTGTGTACAGACACATGCTTCATCCATATCCCTGTATATAGCTGTTAACTTTCCCGGGTGGGAGGAGCTTAACACTGTGGGACCTCTTTTTATTTTTAATTATGTGTGCACATGGCAGTGAGGGGAAGGGGAGGGCTTCAGGGGGAGAGGAGGTTGTGTACACATGAGTGCAGTTCCCACAGAATCCAGAAGGGTGTCAGATCCCCCAGAGCTGGAGTTACAGGTGGTTGTGAGCTGCCAGGCATGGGTGCTGGGACTGAACTCTTATGTTCTTATAAGGGCTGTATGTGCTCCTAACTGCTGATCCATCTCTCCAGCCTCAGGTTCTCCTCTGCTGCAACTGGGGCAAGGGAGGGAGGCTCATTCACCCTTTTTGGTGTCTGTATGGATTTCTCAGAGGGTCTCTGGGCCAGCAGATGGGTTGAGTGGAATGAGTGCCTGCTGGTTGACCAGCAGAGCCATTTTACTGTGTCTCTAATGCCTGATGCCTGTCTTAAGCATGTTAATCACAGGGTGATTAAGTGTTGAGGTACAGTTAATCACAATCTTGGTTTTACAAATGATTTCTCTGAGACACAGAGAAAAGCACACCTTGATTCAAGACCAGTGGTTCTCAACCTATGGCTCACAACCCCCTTGGCGTTGCATATCAGATGTTTACATTATGATTCATATTGGTAGCAAAATTGCAGTTAGGAAGTATCAACAAGAATAATTTTATGATTTGAGGTCACCACAACATGAGAAACTGTAGTAAAGGGTCGCAAGTGTTAGGAAGGTCAGGAACCACTGACCTAGCGATACTGTCAGAGTTCAGACTTTACTGAAGGAAGGCACAGTGGGTGGGTAGGTGAAGAAGGAGCTGTTTATTGGCTCTATGTACCCTTCAAAGTTTTCATACTGGTGTTTAGAGTAAGTCACAGCTTAGCTCAAAGACTCTTCTAGCAGATACATTCTGTTCTCCCGCAGGAAGTTACCAGATAGGTCTTTCTGGATTTCCAGGCCCATCAGTGTAGAAACAGGGTTGTATTCCCCACTGTGTGGCAAAGACCAGCGGACTACCCATTCATTGCTTGGCCTCAGTTTCCCATGTGCACCAGGAGCAGGTATTTGGATTCTTTCAGGCAGGATGGGGAGGAGTGGGCAGCTGTCATTTATCCATTTTAGATGGTTGATTGGAGGGATTCTCTAGGTGGCAATGGGGTGAGGATGGAGTCAGTTCACCATTAAATACTAAGGCAGATGTTACAGTTCAGGAGCACTAGGTAGCTCCCTGAGAGCATGTGCTTAGCATAGACTCATACCCCCCCCCCCCCCAGCACCACATTGCAGAATCAAGAACCAAGAAGTTCCCACCATTTCTACTTTAGTGACATTTACAACAAGGCCACACTGGTTACTTTTTCCATCCCTGAAGCTGGCTGCAGTGCCCCCCCCCCCCAGCTTTCTCTGGCTGCAGTGTCTCCTCCCACCTCTCCCTGGCCTCTGTGGGCCCCTTGCATGTTACAGGGTGCTTTTCTGTTTGTTTCTCAACCAGTACCCCCAGATTGCAGGCAGTGGCTGCTCTTTGTATCCCACTTTAAAGATGAATGGTAGAGACTCCAGGTAGAGGAGCAGCAGGGACCCCTCCCCCATATGCCCTAGCCTTTGGACCCAGCTTCCACCTCATAAGGATGTCTAGCCAGGAGAAGCCACAGTGGGGTTGGACTTCAAGGCTTGGGAGGAAGGGAAGAGTCCCAGGGTTCTGTGCTTCTGGCCATTTTGGTAAGGGGGAAAAAACCCATCCTAATTAGAGGTGACAGTGCTGTCTGTCTGTGTGTTCACTTTTTCCTCCTCCTTTCCCATACCTCCCCCGGCCCCTTGTTTTTTGTATCCATGGGAAAACTGGGGCACTAGGTACCACTGTGATTACGAAAATGCTGTCTGCTCGGAGGCTGGGGGTGGGGGGTGGGGGGAGGGGCAGCTTGCGGGAGGCCCTCTTGGAAAAAACTTTTATTTTTTCCCTTAGATTTTATTTTATTTTATTTTTCCTTTCGTTTGGAAAAGGAGTCCTTCTGCAGTCATACTGTCACAGTTAAAATAAGGTTTAAATTACAGGCCAGCCCGTGGCTTTTCCCCTTTCTTTCAGAATTTTTGCCAACTTGCAATTTACTTAATGAAATCCTGCGATTCTGTTTAACGGGGATATTTTTTGCAGATGTTGGTTTAACTTAGCTTTGCAAAAATATGTGAACTGTGCCATTTCTTTTCCTAATTTTAACGGTTTCAGGATTCTGGTCCATGGGCTCTGCCTGCTCTGCCATGCCAGCAGGGCTGTTTACTCCAGTTCTGAAATGCATGTTTCCATTGTCCTGCCTGCCCTCCTCCCTCCCTCCCACATACCCACAGGGGGGGGGGGGCTCTCTACATAGCAGAACCTTCCACACAAAAGCCATCTTCCTTAGTGGTTCTGGGGCAGCAGAGTCACCGATAGTCTAGCCCCCATGGTTTGAAGTCATGAAGGCCAGAGTGGGAGAGAACTTGCCCTGAGTAGCACAGTA
Organism: Phyllotis vaccarum; assembly: GCA_033318265.1. Taxonomy (NCBI): domain Eukaryota; kingdom Metazoa; phylum Chordata; class Mammalia; order Rodentia; family Cricetidae; genus Phyllotis; species Phyllotis vaccarum. The sequence continues at coordinate 67,952,762 of JARWLC010000012.1, forward strand.
AATCAGAAATGGAGTTGTTAGGGGCCACAAGTTGGAGTGGGGACAGGGATGTTTCATCTTCCTATCACAGCCAGCCAGGGCTACATAGAGAGAGTCCCTGTCTCAAAACAACAACAGTTAAATTGTTGAGAAACAAACCCATTTCATGTCTATCAGAGGCAGTTGTACTGTGGTGGATAAAAGCCCAACTGAGAATCCTTATGCTTAGGTGGAGCCTATAGCCCTGCTGTTGACTGTCTTGAGTTTACCATCTATGAAGTTGAGGTGATAACCTTTTCTCCCAGGAATGTAAAGACCCAGTGTAGATGCTGCTGAGACCCCAGCAGATGGCTAGAGAATGCCTTTGTAAACTCACAAACCATTGCCTCAGAAGAGACAAGTCTGTGTCTGGGAGATGCCCAGGAGCCATGGTACACACGGTGGGAAGTGCCCTTCCCTTAGGACTGGGGCTTTTTGTCCTACCTTGCCCTAATTAGGAGCTGCCAGAAAGACAAAGGCCTTTGCAACTGAGAGAATAGACAGACTGGTCCATGGAGCAGGCAGAGGCCTAGAGACAGGATGGGACTTACTAGAGCTGCTCTTCCCAGGTGTTCCTAAGGACACCCATCAGTGTGGGGATATTATATTTGAAAATATCCCCACACATCAGGACCCCTCTTCCTCAAGGCCAAGTTTCTGGCTTCTGGGCTCTGGCCTGTTCTGGCTTGTTTCAGCTCCCCTCGGCCTCCTTCCTCAGCTGTAGGATGTCCTGCCCACATGGCCGGAGAGCAGGCAAGACTGTAATAGTGCAAGGCTCTGAGGGAACTGTCTGTCTTGAGCATGAACACTTCCATGAATGCTTAGATGTCCACAGGCTGAGAAGAAAGTGTTGGCAGGTGGTAAAGTAGGAGGCTCAGCCCAGAGTTTGGGTGGTAGACTTCAGATTCTCTGCAAATGTGGAGTTGACTGCCCAGTAGGACACAGAGGGACAGCCACACTAATATGGCTGATATGACTGCTGGGCTCTCCTTGAAGCAAACTCCATATTGGCTCTTTATATCAAGCTGTGCTGTCTGAGGGATGTGGCTGCCTTAGAGCTCCTGTATAGCCAAGGATGATCTTGAACTTTGAATTCCAGAGTGCTGAAATGTTGGGTGTGTGCCACCATGGCTCGTTTATGGCAGAGCTGGAGAGGGGGTTGAACCAGGGTTTGGTGTGTGGTAGGCAAGTGCTCTACCAAATAAAACTAGGTCTCTACTCTCTTGGATTTTTAGAACTTCTGCTTGGTCATTAGACCTGTAGCAGTGTGATGTTATGCACAGAGTAGAAGTGTATGATATTTATAAAATAAAAAAAAAGTAAAAACAAGTGGATAAAGTAGGCATCTCTTTCATGTCAACCCCTGTTGCCTCTAAGAGTTAACTCCTGGGGCTGGAGGTTAAGAACACTTTGCTCTTCCAGAGGATCCAAGTTTGGCTCCTAACAATATCTGGCAGCTCACACACAAGTACCTGTAACTCCAGCTCCAGGGAATCCAAAGCCCTCTGGCCTCTTGGGGCACCGGCACATATATGTACCCCCCCCCCCAACATACACACAGACTAAATGAGTTTAAAATAAATATCTAAAAACTGAAGAGAAATACCATCAAAGGTGTTCACTGATTGGGTAAGCCTATTGGCCACTGAGCTCCAGGGACCAAGCTGTCACCCTCCTCAGTTCCCTACCAACACTCCCAGTTCTGAGCACTAGGATCACAGTAACCAGCTTTTATGTTGTTCGGAGGATCCAGACTCAGGTCGTCATGTTTTTACAGTAAGCACTCTATCAAATGAACCATCTCCCCAGCCCCCCTTTGAGTTTTCAAATGAGAATAGTGTGTCTTACATTTGAAGTGGAGACAGCACTGGACACTGTGTACACCTCCCACTCAGCATTGGCAGAGACCCCACCTTCTAGTATTTGGTTGTTAGTTCTAGGATCCAGTGGAAAGGAGGGCCAGAGTTCAAGCCTTATAGCCTGCTGGATGTGCACACATAAACAATGGGGACAGGGTGGGCCCAGGACCCCCTCCCTCAGCATCATGCCATGACTTGCTATGCCCACACATGACGCCAGTACTCACCTAGTCAGAGATGCCAGATCTCATATGCTGGGCTCCCAGCCAGCCTCTGCAGCCACATCCTTACTGGACCTTTTGTGGTTTTGGAATCAGATCAGAGAAGCTCATTGTAACCTTCCACTTGTATGCCCTGCCTTGTCTTGTCTCACTGTGTGTGCCCCCATACTTCATCCATGTGACATCCCACCTCCAAGTCTCCGCTCACCCTCTCTCCATAGCAGGACTTTCTGTGCCTCATTTATAATGGTCTCTTCAGGTCATGTCCTTATAGACAGGCGTGCTAGGCAAGGTTTGTGTGCTGCAGGCAGAGGAAGGAAGGCAGTTCCGTGGGGAACCTTCCTGCCTGGAGTACAGCCTCAGACTGTGTGAATCCTGGGCCACCCTTGGTCATGACCTTGAACGGATCAAGAAGCCCTAGTTTCTTTTCATCAGTAAAGCAGCTCTCAGGAACCTTCTGAGACTTGAGTGAGCATGCCACGTGGTGAACTCACAGAATGTGCTAGCTGTTAGGTCTTCCATTCTCCAGCAGTTATCTGTGACAGGTGTACTTGACCCAACACAACTGCAGAGACACTAAGACTAGACACTCATCCCAGGTATTCATCTGGACCAGTGGTAGAGCCACAGGATTTGAATCCTCATCCTCGATTCTGAATCCCACAGGAATGGTATACACTCTCCCAAAGGCCTGTTCTCAAACACACCCAGACCCACTGAGTCAGACTCATCGGGCTGGCTCCAGAGTGTCGCTTTCCCAGCCAGTCTCCCAGGCCTGCCACTGGAGCAGCTGCATCCATGTCTCATGCTAGGAGGTTGATTTGCTCGGGTCCTCTTGCCCTCATCATCCGTTGATGGAGAAGCCAGCTCTCCCACCTCTACTGCTGAATTGTCTACACTCATGCAGTTATGAGCCACAGGGCCAGCAGAGGGGCCTCCTAATCTTGTGCAAAACACAGAATTGAAGACTCCACCCAGGGCCCATGAATCAGAGTCTCCAAGGGTGGGGCCTGGGAATCTTGACATGCGGGCCCCAAGTAGAAGGCTCTTTTAACCCTTTTCTATTGTGGAAGCCACGACTTGAAGAACAGTCTCAGACTTGGCTGCTGTGGTCTCTAAAGCCACTCTCTGGTCTCTTACCTCGGTCATGGTGCTGTCATTCATAGCCCTGTCCCTGTCCCACTCCCCTCCCCGCCCCCCTGCCTCAGATTGTCTAGAAGCCTTGTAATGGAAGTGACTGTGAACCGGTGTGCAGAGAGGCTTTCTGGAAACACAGGCCTTGCTTACAGACTTCCTGTGTCTTACAATGTTATCTTCAGAATAGGAAACTTTGCCCCATTTTTGCAACGCACATCCTCTGCTTGAGAGTCTATGGTGGTGCCGGGGCGGGTCATTTCTCAGACACAGACCAGGAGTTATTCCAACAGCCATGTGTGTGTGTGTGTGTGTGTTTCTGCTACCCATAAGAACAAACAGATCATTTTACAAAAATAATTCATGTTGGCTGGACTCATTGGTAGTACTTGTCTCAGTTTCTCTGGCTCATTGGTACCCACAACAGGGTCCCATCTGCCAGATCAAGGGATTTCTGCCTCCAAGCCTCAGTTTTCTCTAAATAGAGGAGGTTGAGCTCAGTGACTTCCAGCTCTGAAATTCAGCAGTTCTTCACAAACCCTTTAGAACCTCTGACTTCCCCCAGGTTCTTCTTTGAGGCAGCGAGACGTTGCCTTTTGACATCAGGTTGCAAAGTTTCCTAGAGTTTTCAGAGTTCTGCTAGTCTCTGATGAGCAAGTCCCCTTACCCCGAAACCTTCACAGACCTACTGGGGTGGTGGCCAGTCTCCCCGGTCCATAGAACCAATTCAGAGGCAGAAGTAGGTTGGTGACTCTCAGTGCCTGTGAGTGGTATTTTCTGTGGCTTTGGAAGTAACTCTGGAGCAGTGGCTAGAACTATTCGTGTTGTTTGGTTGGGTAAAAACAATAAAATGAGTATAAGCCCCTGAATAACTCAGAGCTGACCAGAAGGAATAAACAAGGGTCCTCAGTTTCCTTTGACAGCTCTGGTATTTTCTCACTCCAGTCTCCTGCCCCTGCATGCAGTAGACATTTGTCTGGTGCCAGAGGAGCCCAGCCTTCCAAGCAAACTCTCTCTGCTCACATCTCAGTGGCAGTTTTGCTGGCTGGAACCCAAACCCACAATGAGTGGTTTTTGAAAACACCGTACCCACTCTTTTCCTTCAGGGAGAATGCTTCCCGCCATTTCTGAGGGGAGCTTCACGTGTTCAAGGCCTAGGTTGTCTGTTGGGTGTGTTGTGAGCTAGCAGGTGGGGCTCTTTATAAGGTAGAAGTGGCTGGACTCCGGCAAGAATGGCATACTAATTGCATGTTTACAGTGAGGTGAATTGGTTTGTGAGTTTTAGTATAAATGTCAAGCGGAGGGAGAGAGTTGTCAGACTGTATGATTGATGAGGGCCACTGTCCCCATGGTGTCTGTGAGTGATATTCTTCTTATGGCAGGGCATACTTACAACAAACTGTTGTCATTGTCTTATTGATACATATATATTCTAGGGTTGGGATAGAGCCAGGACATTGTGTCTGTTAGGGAAGTGCTCTGCACTAGCCTTATTGATACAGAAGAGTTGGTAATGTGATTTAGAAAAGAAAGAAAGGAAAAAAGAAGAAAGAAAACCAGCCTTAATACATGAGTCTTCCTACCCTGAAGGATGACTCTTCCTGGCCACCCTGGATCCACATTCAAGGCTGGCTTCTTCACCCTGCATGCAGTCAGAGTCTTGGTGAGCTCTGATAAGCATCTCTAGGATCAGAACCTGGAAAGTGAGGAGAGAATAGTCCTGTGTACTAAAGTGACCACTGTCTCGAAGGTCAGTGTACCACTTGGAGGGTCCTTAGGCTGCAGTGCTGTGGGATAGCACCAGGACAGGCTGTCAACTCTGAATCTCCCTGTCTGGGCTCCATCCCCCACATGCCTTGAGACCCAAGAGGTTGCTCCTGACACTGTGCCCTTAGGGATCTGTCTGGCCAGAACCTGCCAGAACACCCCCTCACCCCCACCACACACACATACACACACACACACACACACACACACACACACACACCATCCCCAACAGCACTGCCTTCCCGACTTGGCAAGGCCACCTCTCCAAGCTGGAACAGCCCTTGGTATTTTCAGCTTGGCCCTCTGCCCACTCTGGGGCCTTGCAGTCTGTCCCTCTCTAGCCAGGACCAAGGCACCCACCCTATCAGCTGACTTCTTCAAAAGCTCACAGCGCCTCTTCCTCCCACCCCACACCCTATATTTATTTGTGAGCCCCTCAGCTCCCCTGACTTCTTGTGTATATGTTTCCGTCAGGGTCAGGGACACATGTTTGCTGATGTATGTGCAGGAATATGTGTAGACTTATAGATCAACCTGGGTATTATTTCTCAGGAGCTGTCTCCCCTGGATTTTTGAGACAGTCTCTCTGGCTGAGGGCTCACTGATTAGACTAAGCTGACTTGGCCATCAAGTCTCCAAGAACCTCTTGTTTCTGCCTCCCCAGGACCTGGGATTGCAAGTGCATACTACCACACCTGACTTGAGTGCTGGAGGTTGAACTCTGGTCCTCACGCTTGCACAGCAGGTTCTTGTATTGACTGAGCTGCATTTCCACCTCCTCTCCTGCTTTCATGATAACCACCTAGTCCACTCACAGCTTCCCTGGGGAGAACAGCAGATCTAATTTGTAAATTGCCCCAGAGGGAAACCACCATCAGGGCACTTTGGCTGTTAGTTGCAGCTGGTGCCTGAGGGATTTCCTTGCCCACTCTCAGTGGGAATGCCTGAGCTGGCAAGGTCCCCTACCCAAAGGCCTAGGAGATGCTACTTCTTGAAGCTGGGCACAGAAAACTGGGTGGCATGTAGAGCTGAGTTCCCACTGTGTCCTGGGTAGCCATTGGCTACCAGAGGAAGGCCAGGGAAGGTTAGCTTTCCAGTGGTTTCTCTTCCAAATATAGAACTCTAGCAACTCAGGGGCTCATCACCAGCTCAGGATGATGGGGTGAGGGGTGACAGGAAAAGACGCTAAGAACCCAGGTTTTGTGGTTTTTCAACCGTCCTAGACTGCTGCTGGCTGAAAATGTTTCCTGGAAGAGGTCCCTGGTGAACTGTGTTATGGACAGATGAGCGCAATGTGTAACTGGGATGCACTGTTTATATAGGGCTAGTAAGATAAACAGTTCTAAATCGTATTTATATTTTGCATTTGTTTATCAAAACTTTTTCTCAACTTTGACCCCACTACTTTCAAAATTATTACAAAGCCTGGATTTATGGGTTCTAATTTACTGGTGCTTTATTGTATGTGCGTAATCATTTATTTTGGCAAAATGTGTGCTTTATGTCCAGAAGCCTCAGTACTTAGGAGGAAGGGAAGACAAAATTTTCCCTGTATCTCCAGAGCATCAGAGTTATAGAAAGCTTTGGGGTCTAATCATGAGCGTGGTGTGAGGACATAGGCCTGTAATCCCAACTACTCTGGAGGTTAAGGCAAGAGGATTCCAAGTTCCAGCATAGGCAATTATATAGCTCAATGGTAGAGTGCTTGCCTAGCATTCAGGGGCTCCTAGGTTCATTCCCCAGTACCGGAAGTGGGAGCAGATAGGTAGGTAAAGTAGGAGATGCAGAAAGCTTCTCTGGACTGCCCACCTAAGGTGTCCAGTCACTCATAGATTGACAAACTGTGAGTAAGATCAGGGTACCACCAGATCAGGGAAGAAGGTGACTGTGACCTGTTACCACCAGCAACAGATTATTCTTGCTAATGACCCCATGCCTTTCGTCCATTCAGCTTCTCTATAACTAGCAGCCTTCCTGTCCTGTCTCAGCCTCTTGAGTATCTGGGACCTGGATTCTGGCCTAATTTTGACATCACTGGACTAGCAGCCATCACTCCGCTTTCCTGGTGGCACAGAGTGCCCATTTGAACTTGTAGCTTACTGGAGGGAAAGATCTCTCCTATGGCTAGGAATTAAAGACACTGCTTGACCTTAGGGCTGTGCACTGAGCAGGGGCTGGGTACTCTGATCTCCCAACTGGATCTTCTCCTCATCTGTTTGGATTTCATACCAAGGCGGGTCACTTGGTTGTTGTTTGGTTGGTTGGTCGGTTCCTTCCTTCCTTCCCTCCATCCCTCCTTCCTTCCTTCTCTTCCTTTCTTCTTCTCCTTTTTGAAACAGAGTCTCACTGTGTATCACTGGCTTGTATGAAGTTTACTATGTAGACCAGGCTGACCTTGAACTCACAGACTTCTGCTTGCCTTTGTCTTCTGAATGCTGAGATTAAAACTTTGACCCGTCATTTCCAGCCTATGGGGTTTCTTCTTAGAATCTCCCAAAGACTTTACATGGACAGAGGATGAGTCTTAGACACAGGGTTTTTTTGTTTTGTTTTGTTTTGTTTTTTGCCTGTGTTCCGCCTTTCTGTCTTCCCTCCAATGTGTGAGTGGATGAACTAAGAAGTATTGCATAGTCCAGGCTGCTCTTGAATCAGCTGGGAAGCTGAGAGTGACTTTGAACTTCTAAGCCTCCTGCCTCTAACCCCTAAGTGATGGGATTATAGGTATGTGCTACGGAGGCTGGGTTATGCAGTGCCGGGGATTGAACCAATGTATGCTAGGCAAGCACTCTACCAAATGAGCTGTATCTCCAGTGCGACTTTATGTTTGGTGTCACCATTCTGGCCAGTGAGAATGACCAGATGCGAGGCCATTGCAATAATTCCACGTCTACACACATAGTTTCAGCACTTAGCCAGCCCAGACCCTCACCGCTTCCATTAGACTGGTGCCTGCCAAGCCACCATCAACCTTTCCTCCCTCCTCATGGGCACTAGTGGCTGCTGGCGTCTGCATTCCTAAAGCCTAGGCCTCAGTCAGCAGCTGAGGAGGTTCCCAAGTAATCCAGCCCATAAATCATGGCCATTGTGTATTCCCTCTTAGCCAGAGGCAAAGGAGAACTTCTCCCTCCCCCTCAGTAGTTAACTACCCCTGGGTTCACCGAATATTTCCAACTCTGCCTGGGCAGAGGCCAGCTCCCAATTATTAATTAATCTGGGAGGTACAGGTTGCATTCCTGGTCACCTAACCACTTCCTCCTTGGTAGGCAACTCACAGGTCTTTGAATGACATCAAGCCTTTCAAAATATCCCAGCCATGCCTTGTAGAAAGTGTGTTTAAAGCCAGAACTAAGTCAAGATAGCAGTAGAACCTCAAATACCTTGACATCTCCTTTCAGACCACATGGGTGCTACTTCAAGATGCCTCAGTTTCTCAGTCTGTGAAATGGATTAGTGTGTTTGCAAGTAAGAAAATCAGTTCTGTCACCTAAAGCCATGTCCCTATCTCTCCACACCTGTAGACTTGACAACCCAGAGAAATCAAAGTCTCTCTATTACCAGGGTGGGTACCTGTGAGCTTTAGGTGAACCTGCAGCCTTCCAAGTGCTGGGATTGCAGGCAAGCACCACAATGCCCCCACTCTACCTTTGGATGGGACATCCCCTGAAAGACGTCAACACCCCCGAAGGCTGATCCATGTGTGCCACCATAGGGCATTTCCACCACCCCCTAATAGGTTGTGTCCTTGCTTGACTGAATGTTTGCTTCACCTTCTTAAAATTTTTAATGATATTTGAAGAAAGGGTGCTACATTTTTATTTTGCATAGTCCATCCCCCATCAGCTAGGTAGCCCTGCTCCTCGAAGATGCAGTCACTGGCTCAAAGAAACACAGCTATCTGGATTGGCATCTCTTCACTTCTCACTCCCCATGGCCTTGGAGCCATATGGATCAAGTACGGGATGGACAGAGGGTACACTGGGTAGTGGGGTTCAAAATACAGGAGCTGACCGAGGGGGTGGGCTTCTAAGAGCTGCAGCAGGTGATGGGGGACAAGTTCTAGGCATTTTGTTTTGACCACTTCATTGTGGGTCCCTAGGAAAGTCTGAGGTAGAAGGGAGTATGCAAGTAAAGTAAACCTCAGGCTGTTGTTGAAAAATGAGGGAAGCATGTGGATGTCCGTTTCCCTGTGTGGGAACCTGAAGGGTGGGAACTTGGAGCACAGTGCCCGACTGCCATATGCCCCATTTGTCCTCACAGGAACTCCTAAATTGTAAATGTTGTTTGGTGTGGTCTCCAGTCACTGGGGAAGTCAGTGAACATTGAAGACCCGAGGTGATGGGCTGGGGATGGGGCTCAGCTGGTATAGTGCTTGTCTGGCATACACAAGACCCTGGGTTTGATCTGTAATCCCTGTATGTGGGAGGTGGAGGCAGGAGGGTCAGAAGGTCATCCTTGGCTACAGAGGAAGATCAGCCTAGGCTATATGAAAGCATGTCTTTAAAAGGGGGTGGTCTAAGGTGATAACCCAGGCTTAGTGTCTCATGGGATCCAGTATGTAGCAGTTCCCGGATGGACAGCATGAAGAAGGTCAACCTCTCAGGGGTAATAAGAAAAGTGAAGCCTTCCTGCCCTAGATGGTCTATAAGTAAGTAAAGAAGTCCAGCTCTTCCTCCCTCTCTCTACTGTGTACACTTGAGTCCTTCCCTACCTGCTTCACCTGGAGGTTTCCTGCCCAGAGGCAGAGGACTTACTTCTCTGTTCCTTGAACTTGGTGATCTTTTCTTATGCTGAAGTTGTTGGGTTTCATTGTGTCTCTGGTCCCTTCCAACTACCCCACGTGCTGCGTGCTGTCATGGAGGAGCTGGCTATGACACCCGTCTTTCTTCCTGTAGCTCTTTGGAGTGTCTGAGGGTATGCTGTCAAGCTTAACCCTGAAGCCTGGGGAGAGACTGACTCCCTGGGTGGGAGGTAGAAAGTTGTAGAGGGATACAATGGATGTGGGTCCTCTAACTGGTCCCTCTACCCACTGGGGTTGAGCCTGGGCTCATGGGGAGACTACCTTGCAGGGAGCAATGACAGAGCAAACCTGGGTGAAGCTTATTCTGGGTCAGGACTGCCAGAGGAGTTCATCTTTTCAGAATCTGTGTAATCATGCAGGAGATACAAGGGTGGAAACCTTACCCAGCACAGCCCAGGCTGCCACCAGATACCAGAGGCAGAGCAGGACAAGGTCAGGGCACCTTGGCTGAAAGGAAGGCCTTTCTACAGGGCCCACCGGGCCTCTTGGAAGCTGGTCACCAGATTACTGAGGGACCTAGCACCCTCCTGGATGGCACCTCTAAGGATAACCTAGACCACCATATGGATAAGCAGCAAGAAGGTCCCAGCAGAGATGGTCTCTCGGGAAGGATCCCCTCTCTGCAGTTGCTGAGGAGACTCTGACTTGGGGCCTGCCCTAAGAGTGGGCTCCTATAGCATTCGTAACTTGCTCATCACTGTAGGATGTAGGCTGCATGGCAGTCCTCTCCTTGGGCAGCACCTACTGTTGTTGCCCCCCCCCCCGAAAACACTTCTGTGATTTAGAGGAGGGGGTGCCTCTGGATGTGAGGGAGAAACTGAAAAGGACATGATTTCAGAGTAGCACTAGGCTTTCTGGAGAATGGATAGAAGCTGCATTTGAGAGGTTTTTTCTGTCTTCCCAGGAAGGTGGTCAACATGCAAGTACTCTCTACCACTAAGGTACATCCCAGGTGAGAGGACCCTCTTTTAATAGCCCCTCTTTGCATGGCCCAGCATAACATCTTTGAGCTGTCAGAGCTAGAGGTTTGGGCATGGTGCCCATGATGTTAGCTTTGCCACCACTGGAGTTAGCAGTAGGAACAGGACCAACAGCCCCTTCTCTAAGATAGATAGACAGATCAGATCTTAATCTTGCAACTTCCTGGCTGCCGACTTTGGACACAACCTTCTTAGGTTGACACAGCTCCTTTATTAGAAAACGGGAGGGCCTAGGACTGGGAGATGGCTCAGTTGGGAAAGTATCTGCTGCCCGGGCCTGAGGACCTGAGTTCTAATCCCAGCATCCACATCAAAGCTGGACGGGGTGGCTTACATCTATTAATCCCAGTGCAGAGATGGCAGAGACAGGGTCCCTGGGGCTCCATGGTCAGCTAGCCTAACTAATTGGCAAGCCTCAGGTTCAGTGAGAGGCCCTGTCTCCAAACAAGAAGGAGAAGGACTCCTGAGGGACGACATCTGAGGTTGACCTTTGGCCTCTTTACACATGTTCACACACACAGACATCATACAGACACCCCAAACACAAGAGGAGCTGAGAAGATTAGAAGTTTGTCCACTGAGTGTCTTTAACCTATTTCATTCCACCTGGCTGTCTTGTTATTATTAATAATAATTTTTCCTTGTCTCAGTGACATTAGTACATCTTTGCCATGGTCGTCGCCCAATATGAATGTTCTTGTGAACTATGCATTATATAATTGATGTGAATAATTTAAATGGCTTAAATTTTGAGATCTAGTAAACATGAGTTAGCGATACCTGTTGATTTCCAGGCTGCTCATGTCCAGCCATCTGATGTAATTGATTCCAGTGCCCTATGAAGTAACCACTGATTACACCCATTTTACAGCTTAGGAGACCAAGGCCCAGAGGGGCAAAAGGACATTTACCTTAGACAGCATAGTGTTACTGGCATTTGGGGGTACAAGCTGGGCTCCACTATCCATCCTCTGTAGGTCAGTTAAAGAGACAAGGTGTAATGAAGAGCAGAGAAAGGTGATCAATTCAGTGTGGCCGCATCCGGCAGATCCGGTGACTACCCACCCAAGGCCATCTTTAGGGAACTGACTTGGAGGTTCAAGTTTAAATAGATAGGAAGGCATATGTGTAGCTAAGCCTTCCTGGTCCAAGGGGTGGTCCTGCCTGTCACTGACCCATCATTGTCTAGGTTCTAGTCTTTCCTGCAAGGTGGTCAGAGCTGTGTGAAATCTCTTACAGACACCAGACTTCGCCTTTTCCTGCTCCCAGCATGAAATTCCTGGGGAAATTCCAATTCCTTGGAGACAATTGTCTGATAGCCAAAGGGAGGGGCACAAGTGTCTCTCTGTAGAATATTCTCTGTTGGGGTAGTTAAAATTGATGCATGGCAGAGCTGGTGTTTGCATGTATGATGCCCTGCTCTTGATCCAGTGCTTAAATCCCAGCCCCATAGAGCAGATGCCTGACTGGTCTCAGCTCTATTGCTAGTTTCTACTGTGACTTTGGCAAGTCATTTAACCTCTTTGGGCCTCCAGTATCAGTCAAGAGGATTGTGTATTCCTGGACCTCCCTCTTCTTTCTGGATTCTCCTTGTCTGCACCCATCACACTCATGCTAGCAGAACAACCAAGTAGCCTTCTAGGGAGGGAGGACAGCACTGTCCCCAGACTGGAGACCCGCAGTGGAAAGAGCCCCTGCGTGGGCCCTTTTGCAGGCCGGCAGAAGCAGTGGCCAGATCGCCTGTGATGTAATGACCGATTAGGAACTTCCTCTTGGAAGCGGTGCTTCCTCTGGGAGCCAGAGGTGCTGGTTCTGAGGTGGGGGCTGGGAAGGTGGGTGGGAGCTGGGAGGAGGAAACCCCTGTCAGCTGGGCTGGCTTCTGGACCGCATTCAGCAGAGGCTTGGCTGGCCCTAAGCTGCTGACCATTAACATGGCCCTGAGCGCATTCTTTCCCTGCTTTGCTTCTGCAGCCAGGGGGAAGGACTGGCCCTCCCTCCCCTGCAAGGAAAGCGGGCCATTAGTTGAATGTTGCTCGTTGGATTGGCTGCAAAACCTGAGGCCATTTCTGCGGCTCCAAAGGACAAAGGAGAGTTCAGTGGAAATCTTTTCTTCCCCTAAGTTTGATAACAAAACTACTTATCTAATGGGCAAACATGGCTTTGAAAGGGGTGTTAGGTTAACCAGATGCAGGGCCTGTATAATTGCTCCCAGGCCCAGAGCCACAGATGAAAAGCTGTCGGTTGGATGAAGGGAACTTGAAGCCACAGGCATGACATGGGACAGAAGAAAGTAGTTTTCCAGGAGGGTGGGAGGGCCCCATGCAAAGGGCTTAGTGGAAGCCTCAGGCTTATTTCCAGTTCCACCACCATCTTGCTGTGTGACCCTGAGCCAGTTGCTTCACCTATCTGGTTTGTGTAGAGCTGGTCTCTCTTCTCACCATTCTGTAAGAATTGACTTTGTTGGTTCTTGCCTGGAGCTTACTACTGAGTGGTCTGGGTTTTTTTTTGGGGGGGGGGGGGGAGGTGTAACCAAGAAACATGTGAAGCCCAGCAGAAGTTAGGGATATGGTAGACATGGACCATCCTCACAAGCCTCCTGAGAGTACTGTCTTCCCATCTAACTGGGACATGTTTTTGGTTCCTTCTTGGGATGGCCCACCCTGGGCATTATAGCCAAAAGGCAAGGAGAGGGCAAGAAAAGTTTCCCTGTGTTCAGGCTTTAGCTGGGTCCTGTGAGGGAGCACACAGGAACATACTCCTGCCCTTTGTTTTGACAGAAAATTGCTGATTCGAAGAGGCTAAAGGTATTTCTTGGGATTTCAACCCTCCCAGCCTCCTCCAGACTCCAGCCAGCCCTCTTGAGGTCCAGTACTGGTGCCCCCTGCCCCCAACACACACATACACAAAGTTGGTCTCTAGGCACCCTGGCTGGGCAGAGACCTCTGGAGAAAGGCCTGCCAGCCTGTGGCTGGGCCCTACTGTGGGGCTTGGCTGGGGCTGTTGCTTGGTGCTCTAGCAGGCAGCCACCACCCTCTGGTGGCAGGAATGTGGATGACTTTGGGAGACAAGGGGGGGGGGCTGTCCTCTGGGTCACCTGGGGAGCTGCTGATACCATTGTAGATATTATAGCTAGAGCAGAAGTCTGCTTAGCCTAGTGTTTAGGTTATGACTCTTCTCTTCACAGTATATGTAGATATAAAATTACACACCCCAGTTTCCACTGTCCCTGCTCTGGAAGTCCTTAGCCACTTCCTGCTCACGCCACTCCTCAGGTTGTCAATTATCCTGATCCCTCATTTTTTCTCTTCTTCTTTTATTTTTTATTTATTGCAGGGAGTGGTTGGCACCTGGGCCTTGAACATGTAAGCAAACCCAGCTTTGCTCTTGTATTTTCCTATCAGCTGTTCTGCCTGCCAAGAACTTCCTGTCTCTGGCCCTCAGTGGGTTTTCTGTGTGTGACTTCCTTGGCCACACAGGTGCACTTGAGGGAGATTGTGCGTGTGGAGTTGGTTCCTTCACGGCTGAAAGGTGTCTGTGACTGGACTGCACCATCCTCCTGCTGCTGCAAGGCTGAGCAGGACTCCAGGCAAGGGAATGAATGACTAGTGCTTGCTGGGAGTAGAAATTTAGAACTGAGCGTTAAAATTGCTTCCTTGTTAGTCAGATGGGGAGACTGAGGCCCAGGAAGGAGGCAGTTTATTGACCCTGACTGGAAAGCCCGGCTCCAGTGATTCTCCTTCTCCCATCCACCCCTCCCAGTGGGTCCCATAGCTCGCTGGGAACTAGGTCAGGCCCTGAGCAGGCCAGGGATTCAGAGGAGGGAAATGGGAGTGAGCCGGAGTTTCGGTCAGACCTCGGGCACCTTTGATGTTGCTCTGGTCGACTCCCCCGGTATTTATTTGCAATTAAAGAGATGGTTCCTAATTAGGCTGGTGGTTGTGGGAGATGACGGGACCAGAGAGAAAAGGCTCTTTCTACAAGATACTATCCCAGAAGAGTAGAGTAGGGGGCCCTTTGGGCTAATGGGTACATTCTGCCCGTTCACTATCACCCAGCACAGCACTTTGCAGCAGACAAAACTTGAGTTCTTGGTAGTTGTGGGTGTAAGCATGGAGCCACAGGCAGATTCTCTCTAGTCCTTCGGTTTTCTTTCCATCCCTTCTCTTCAGGGCAGGTTCATTACCACAGATGCCAGGCCAGGAACTAACTGAGGTACTTTATAGGGTGTGAAAAGGGCTCTCCCACCTACCTTCCTCTTGATGCACCTCTAAACCTGAGTACCCTTGCCTGGATTGTTCCAACAGGCCTAAAGCCAATGAGCAACATGGCCATCTCTTTCTACACCTGCTTCATTTCAAGTCTACAGTGGCCTCCTGTGAGCAGAGCCCTCCACGACTGATCGGGGTGGAGGCACAGCAGCTTGCCCTGTCAAGTGACTGCATCCTTTGCATTGTCGTTCAAAGTGTTTGATTCATTCAAGGATTGGATGTTCCAGCCCTAGCTTTGGCACCCTCTGCTTAGTGTCTTCAGGCAAATCATTCTACACACTGACACCCCCCTCAAACCCGGGGTGCCACCTTCCATGCATAATAAAGCCACCAAACTTTACTGTGGAACCCATAGGCCCTCTTTAGGACCAAGGGCTTTTTTTTGTTTATGGCGAGAGAAAAAAGTTAGAAGTAGCCATAGGACAAAATAAAACAGAAATAGCCCTGTGTCATCATTACCTACCCCATTCCCGTTTTAAAGTGTGACTTGGGCTTGGACTGTTGCTCAGTGGTAGAGCTCTTGCCAAGCATGCCTAAGGTCCTGGACTCATCCCCTCTCCTACTAAACACCCTGTTTAGGACACCTTGATATCTCTGTCAGATGAGATGACCCTGGGAGCTCTGAGGCAGGGGGCAAGGTCACTCTCAGGCTTAAGTTCTTGTCCACGACACCCTTCTTCTGCACTCAGACCTGAGGCTGAAAAACCTTCAGGGCAGGTTTCCTGTGAGTTAGGTACACCGACCCTTAAAATGTGCTTACTTATTTCCTTCCTCTTCTTTAGTGTGCTCACAGCAGCTGTAAGGATTTGCAGCTTTGGGGGAGGACCCAGCGAGGAGTGTGGGTAGTAGGCATCCCCAAAGTCACTGACCCAAGCAGGCACCTTGTTTGGGATCAGAGGATGCTAGAATTAAGCAGCCTGGGGGTGGGGGTAGTGTCAAATGGGGCCATACAGGGCAGCAGGCTGCTACCCTCTGGAATTTGGAAGGCAGTGTAAGAGAGCCCACCGGGTGGGAATGGGGGGTGGAGATGTACCTAGCCTGGGCATCCAGAGCCAGACAGCTGCAGCTATTTCACCCCAGCTGGTAAGGTAACCAACCATCCCTGTGAAGGATCCTGTGGCCAGGCTAGGGATCAGGACTCACTGATAGAAACAGTGAGTCCAGCTGGACTTAGGTGCAGAACCTTCTAGAAGCTGGCAAGGAGAAAGTATCCCCCCCCCACACACAACACTCTCTCTCTTCCCTTCTGCCTACCACACCTCCACACTCCCTTCATACCCCACCCCCACACTCCCTTCATACCCCACCCCACACTCCCTTCCACACAATATTCCCCCCACTCCCCCATATACATATACTCCCCTCCCCCATTCCACCTCCACACTCCCCTTCTACCCCATTCCCACACTCCCCTCCACATCTCCCCCTACTCCCCCCACACTCCCCCTCCACACACATACTCCTCTCCCCCCACAAGCACACACTCCCTCCCCTTCCCCATCCCACCCCCACATACATTCTCATTCTCCACTCTCCCCCACACTTCCACATACACTCCTCCTTCCCTCCTCATCCCCCCCACATACACACACACACACACACACACACACACACCTATGGTCCCTGGCATACTTCCTTATGCAAAGCTGCTACTTTGACCCGGACAGGTGCCACTCTGTACCCAATAATCTCTTTCCTCAGAGAGAGTGAAGTAAGCATCTACAGGATTTATAGGCCCGTAGAGCAGTTGCTATTCAGATATGGAAACTGAGGCTTAGAGAAGGGAAGTGATCAATCCAGTGCAGTTTAAGGAAGGAGCCTGCCTGACATTCTGTCTAGACCAGTTCTCAGCCTATCAGTCAAGACTCCTGTGGCAAACCTCTATCTCCAAAAATATTTACATTAAAATTCATAATAACAAAATTACATTCATGGAGTAGCAATGAAAATTTATCTTTGGGATCAGCACAACCTGAGGAACTGTATTAAAGCGTCACCACATTAGGAAGGTTGAGAACCACTGGCCTAGAGGATGGAGAAGAGCGCCCTCTAGTGTGGTTGGCCTGGGGTCCAGGTGTAGCTCAGCGGGAGATTTCTTGCTTGGCATGTGCTGGCTACCCTGAATTTCATCACTGGCATCATGCACACAAAGGCTCTCAATGAGGTTGACTCCAGAATTCTGGGGCACACAACCTGGGATTCAATTTTCTCACCTATGAAGGCAATGCCTAGCTCATAGTAGGTGCCCAGCAATTCCTGGTACCCATCCTGGCTCTGCTCTCAACATACTGAGGCTCCTGTATTCAGCACCTTAACTGCACTTGGTCTGGCTCATTAGAGGAAGACTTGCTAGCTGTGAGCAGTACCAGAAGCTCATGGTCAGTAGGCATGGCCCTGTTTTTCTGGCCTAAGTTCACTGGCCAAGGAAGGATATTTAGTTGAGCATAGCCAGGATCTCCTCTCTACCCCTCTTACCTAGCTTTTAGCTGATATGAAGATTGACTGTTCCCAGAACCTGTGATTGGCACCTGAGTGACAAATGCCAAAGAGCCTGTTCATAGGGTCCTTGTGCAGCCCAAGGTGGCAGCCTACAGAAAGTCCCTCGGTCAGTTTCCTGATAGGAGGAGCTGAGCAGTCTTATGTGTGTGTGTGTGAGAAGGTGTCCAGGGCCCTGGGCTTGGAACTAAGACTTAAATAGAGGCTGTGGAGATGACCTCAAGGTCCCAGTAGTGCCTAATCTCCTGGAGTTAGGTTGCCTGTTGGTCAGTTTCCCTGGGAGGAGCTGGGTGGACCCCAGCCAAAAGCAGGCATGACAGGTCCTGTCCCCTCAGAGGACAGTCATGGTGCTCACCTGCCTCTCAGGGCTGTGAGCCCAGAGGCTTTGGCATCTGAAAAGTGGGTCATACATAAGAGCAAGGGCTCTGGGACTGCCTTCTGGATAGACCTGCTTGTATCAGGTCCTCATGCATGGGAGATCCCCCAGTTTGAGCAGGGGTAGTATTTCAGGGCCAACTGGACAAAGCACAGGTCACTGCTTTGTCATGCAGTGGGAAAAACTGAGGTCTAGAGAGGACTGGTACACACCTCAGAAAGTGACAACATCCACATCCTTTGGAGGACAAAACGCACTTTAAAAAATAGCACTTAGCAACCGCCAAGTGATGCTACTCAAAAGTGGCTCTGTAGTTCTTGGAGAACCTGGAAAGTCAACTTGTTAAGAATCACAGGGAGTATCAGCGTTGTTCTTGGGGTGGGGGTAGGGGTGGGGGCTTACTCTTTTACTCAGGCTGGTTCAAACCATCCTGTATCTTCCACCTCCTGAGTACCTGGGACAGTAAGTAAATAGCCTTATTTATCAAAGGCCAGCAAAGTGTGCGACCATGCCTTACTTTTAAGATATCCCTACTTTACCCCTGTCCTATTTTGGAGGCCCCTTGAGGAGCTCCAGTGGGGTGGACTAGTCTTGGACTAAGGGGTTCAAATCACATCCTGGTGGCCTTGGAGATAGGGTCTTTAATATTGCTATGCTCATTTGGTAGATTATAGGTTCTGTTTGTGTTTGTTTGTATTTAGCTCTCCTAGATGTAAAGTTATAGTGGACAAGAACTGGATGTGGTTCATACCTGTCTAGGGTCTAGCACACAGTAAGTACCTTGGTTTGCATGCTGTAAGTTCACCAACGTGTGTGTGTGTGTGTGTGTGTGTGTGTGTGTGTGTGTGTGTGTGTGTGTGTGACTGCTCAGTTGGTAAAGGTGCCTGCTGTCAAGCTGGAAGACCTGAGCTTGATCCCCAGCGCACAAGCACGCATGCGTATACACAAACATTGTGAAATTTTTTAAAAGAGAGATAAATCCTCACTGTGTGCTAAATTATTTGATCGTCTGGCACATGGTTGGTTGACCCACACATGCTGGTTGACCTTGGATTACCATGCCTAGTTGCCCCTTGCTTCTGCACCTGCAATAACCATTTCCTGTACTTTCCCTGCAGATGCAAGCATGTCTCCAGATGCCACCAAGCCGAGCCACTGGTGCAGCGTGGCGTACTGGGAGCACCGGATGCGCGTGGGCCGCCTCTATGCGGTGTACGACCAGGCCGTCAGCATCTTCTACGACCTACCTCAGGGCAGCGGCTTCTGCCTGGGCCAGCTCAACCTGGAGCAGCGCAGTGAGTCGGTGCGGCGCACGCGCAGCAAGATCGGCTTCGGCATTCTGCTCAGCAAGGAGCCGGATGGCGTGTGGGCTTACAACCGGGGCGAGCACCCCATCTTCGTCAACTCCCCAACGCTGGATGCGCCCGGAGGCCGTGCCCTGGTCGTGCGCAAGGTGCCACCGGGCTATTCCATCAAGGTGTTCGACTTTGAGCGCTCAGGGCTGCTGCAGCACGTGGACGCCGCCCATGGCCCCTATGACCCACACAGCGTGCGCATCAGCTTCGCCAAGGGCTGGGGACCCTGCTACTCTCGACAGTTCATCACCTCCTGCCCCTGCTGGCTGGAGATCCTCCTCAACAACCACAGATAGCACCGAGGCTGCCACTGTGCTGCAGCGTACCCCCACCTCTGGGAGACACCACCCCAGGGACAACCTCGCCCTCCCTTCAGATATCATCTACCTAGATTTAATATAAAGTTTTATATATTATATGGAAATATATATTATACTTGTAATTATGGAGTCATTTTTACAACGTAATTATTTATATATGGTGCAATGTGTGTATATGGAGAAACAAGAAAGACGCACTTTGGCTTGTAATTCTTTCAATACAGATATATTTTTCTTTCTTTCCCTCTTTCCTTTTTTAAAGAAAGTTATACAGCAGAACTAGGTGGAAAGCCTGGGTTTGGTGTATGTTTTTTAAAAATATTAATGCCCAGACAAACTAATACCAGTCACTCTTGATAATAAAGTGTTTGCATTATAGCTTTTTTTTTTTTTTAATAGCTGTTTTTCTTACAAAGAGGGACCTTCAGGACTTCAGTAGGCTCTGAAGCTAACAGGGACATGGTTTTAGCACTTATAGATTGGAAGCAGAGGGGGGCTCTCCGAACATGGTGGCACATGCTTGTGGTTCCCTTGGGAAGTGGAGGCAGGAGGATCAGTAGTTCGAGGCTCTCCCCAGCTAGGTAGGAGTTCTAGACTGCAGAACCAAGGGGGAAAAGGAAAAAGGACAGAGGATTTGTTTATGCACGAGAACCAGGCAAGGGCTTGGATCTCCTGGTCCAGGCTGGCACATGTCTGCTGGGTATGGGAGAGGTTCCTTCCTGTCCTGGTCTGATAGGAGAGGCTCAGGGGTCTCAGAGGTTGAAACAAACTAGCAAATACCATCTCAGGGAGAAGATGGAGACTTACCTCTCATCTTGCTCAGGAGCGAGGCTTCTTTTAGGACCTTGATAGAACTCACACACACACACACACACACACACACACACACACACACACACACACACACACACACTGAGTCTGCTGCATGAGCTGTGTTAAAGGTATGTGAAAAGCAGATAGTATGCTTCTGATTCGGTAACCAGTATGTTGCAGTTCTAGAGATGGTGGTCAGATGGTCCATCACACTGGGGCCCTAGTGATATGAGAGCAGTTTTCCAGAGGATTTCTTCACTGAAGGACTCTCGTGTCTTCTCTTGGAGACTTACATGAACATAAAGAGCTCTGAGAATTTTGTAAACTGACCCACCACAGTAGCTTTAAGTAAGTTGCCACTAATTCTTACTGTTGCTATGGAAGGAGCCAGGTGGTTCTGTCTGCTTGTGCAGAGCTTAGAGTCAAGCCAGGCATATGGCTGTGGCTGCTGCGGGCTAACTGGGCTGAAGGATGGATCTCCATGTCTACTCACAGGGCCAGTTCCTCACCAAAGGGTACACCTCTTATAGTTCTCATGACTAGGCTTTCCCAGCTGGAAGGTACTGAATTCCACAATCACATCAACTCTGCCTCCTGCTGTTCACATGAGCCCTTCCTGTCTCCATGTGTGGTGGCTATGAGAGAAGGCAGGTGACAGGAGTCGAAGGTCATTTAACTTTGTTTCCCAATGTTATTTACCCATGGACTGCCGCCCCCCCCCCCCCCCCCCCGTAATCCTGGTGTCCCTGTGCTAACAACAGTTGATCCTCCAGGATCTCCCCATTGAGGACCTTGTCCTAAGGACACCAGCCTTATGTGCTGTCAGGACCTGATTATTAGTGTAGGACCTTAGATTGTCACAGGTCATTAGTGAACCAAGGAGTAAGTTCTGTAGGGTGCTGAGGTAAATTTGGACACTCTTCTGGGCTCTCTGCCTCATGGAACAAATGCCAAGAGAGCAATTGGGGCTAGGGCCAAGGATTTGGGGTCGGTGAGGTCAGGGATCAAAGAAGGAGCATTTTCACAGGCTTGTGCTCTGAAGAGAGGCCACTAACTCATAGCCAGTGTTACTAAGACAGCCAATGTGGACAGGGGGCTAGGGACCCTCACCATTGAGATAAAGCACTAGGCTGATGCTACATAGGCAGGGGGGAAATGAGCTGGGTTCTATCAGCACTGGACTTTGTTCTTTAAATGTATTTACATATTTATTTATCTTTGTGGGTATATGTCTGTGAGTACTATGACATCCATGTAGAGGTCAGAGGACAGTTTTCAGGAGGGTTTTTCTTTCTGTCATTTGGGTCCCAGTAATCAAACTCGGGTCATCAGGCCTGGCAGCAAATGCCTTTACCCAGTGATCCATCTTGTCAGCCCTGAGCTGGACTTAAAGATCATTGGTAAGGACCCAACTGCAGGAGAGGACCGAACCCAGCTGAGCCCATAGCTGACTTTTAAATTACGTTTATTTCTTTGTTTGTTTCTTTGTATTTGTATGTGCACGTGTGGAGACCCAGCAATGCTGCTCTCTCCATGTGGGTTCCAGGTCCTCAGGTTGGCCACCTGAGTTATTACCAGCTGAGCTAGCTCACCAATGACTGACTGCCTTTGCTTCTGAGGGCCCGAGTTCTGCTCCAGCTCCTGAGTTTACAGGTGAGGGTTCTGGGTCCCTGGATCTAGTTGCTAAGTTCACCATCTTGGGCAGCAGCTGCCTTCAGCACAGTATCCAACAGTGACATCCTGGTTCCCCTTCCAAACCACCCAAGATGTGGTGACTCATACTCCAAGGAGACACTTCTAAACAAAGTCTGAGTCTCAGAGAATGCTGAGAGGCTGGTGCTTGCTGGCCCTAGACAAAGAGGTGGGAATTACTGTCCCCAAACAGGAGCTCTGGCAGCCTGTGCCAAGGGAACACATGACAAGGACTGACTAGGTTATTGAAGAAGAGCTAATACCTCCATTGGGCTCTTTCCCTTCAGCACATCATTCCCATCTCTGCCTTTGGGATATTTGAGGTTAGAGTTCAACCACTGATCTAGAAATGAGAAAAAGCAGACTTATGGGGAGTGCTATCCAGAGTACTTTGTGTTCATGTCTCCATTGAGGTTCAGAGAGGAAGCATGAGTGGCCTGAGGTCACAGCATGCACACTTTATTCATCTGTAGTCTTAGTCTCTGACCCAGCCCTCCTCCACCCTACAAGTTCCCATCCCACACATGGCAGAGCCCTAAAAACTCCAGCTGCCTCTGGATGTCACTGCCTTATTCTCAGTGACTTTGGGCACATGTCTTACCATGTCTACTTTGGTTTGCTCATCTGTAAAGGTGGACTTGGCTAGTATAGGGAACTGTGAGGGATGTGGATTCATGCTGGTGGCATTCAGAATCAGTACACATTGAGGAGTCGGTGGCATTACAGGGGACCTGAATGCTAGCCCAAGGGCATGGAAAATCTAGGGTTTGGGAACACTTGGAGCTAGATCTGTCACTTTCTGGCGATGATGGCCAGTCACCTGCAACCTAATGTGCTTAGCTATGAACACCCAAGCCCCTCTGCTTCTTCAAAACATTATCCAGAATGCTAAGTTTCTACTAAAAGTAGGACTGTGCTTCCTCCATAGTGCAGAGCAGCCTCCCTGTCCCTAAGGATGGAGGTCATCCTTTAGAGTGGCTTGTGGGAGTGGGAGGGGGCTCTGGCACTGCCTGACTCTACCCAGGCCCCTCACATTCCCCCTTCCACTGCTGCCTTGTGTTCAGGCCCTGGCCACTCTGTCATCTCTCCAGCCAGCCTGCTCCATCCATGCTCTGACCATGACTCTAGGCATTTCCCTTCCCCCGTGGCCCTGGATTAGCTCAGTTCTGGGCACAAGGGACAGATTTTGAATGTTTGTATATCGAAAGGGTCACAGACAACATGGATGTGGGTGTATTTATAAACTCTAAGGGACCACGCAAGCCTCCAGAGGGGTGTGTTTATTAGGATGGTGTGACAACCCCCAGCTGGCTTTTCCCATAGTCACTGAGACTACTCACCCTGCCCCAGGCTCAGGGACTCAGGACCTGCTGCCTTATATCTTCTTAGATGTTCATGGAGATGGAAGGTCCATTGGATGATCCAGAATGCAAGTTGGGGCATGTCAGTACTGAGAAGGTCCCAGAGTGCCTCTAGTTCTATTTCCATGACAGAACTGAGGACCAGAGAGGGTAAAGTGCTCACTAGGGCCACACAGCAGGGCAGTGGCAGATGGAGGTCAAACCTGGAGCAGCTTCAGTTGAAGACAGCAACAACCTAAGCAGAGCCTTGGAGAAGAAAGAAAGGCAGATCAGGTGTTTGAGTTTTACTTTGGTAAAATATATGTAATGGAACTTAACGTGCACACGCATGCATGTGTGTGAGTGTATACACGTAATGGGTGCATTTGTGCATGTGTATGTATATGCCTGTATGTGTGCATACATCTCTGTGTGTGTATGTGTGTATGTATGTGTGCACTTGTGCAGGCATGTTGTACACATTGTAGTTTTGGATGCCAAAGGTGAATCTCAGGAGTCATTTTTCAGGAGCCACTCACTTGATTTTTTTAAATTATTACTGAGTATGTGTGTGTGATATGCTTGCCATGGAGGGTATGTGGAGGTAAGAGGATGTCACTGTGGAGTCAGTTCTTGGTTCTGAGAACTAAAGCTCGGGTTATCAGGCTTGCACTGCAAGTCCTTTTACACAGTGAATGTCCTACCTGCGTTGATGATTGGTTTTCTTTGGTCAACTTGGTACAAGTTAGCGTCATCTAGGAAGAGGGAACTTCAGTTAAGAAAATACTTCCATCAGATTGGCCTGTGGATCACTCTATTTATGATGATTGATGTGAGAGCTCCCGGCCCAGTGTGGATAATGCAACCCATAAGTTGTATATGAAAGGTAGCTGAGTCAAGCATGGTGGCACACACCTTTAATCCCAGCACTCAAGAGGCAGAGACAGACAGGTGGATCTCATGAGTTCAAGGTCAACCTGGAAGAGCAAACTCCAAGACAGTCAGAGCTACACAGAGAAACTCTGTGGAGAGGGCAGGATGGTAGCTGAGTTCCCAGCCCTCTGGAGGCAGAAACAGGAAGATCTCTGAGTTTAAGACCAGTCTGGTCTACAAAATGACTTCTAGGACACCCGCTGCGTGTACACACACACACACACACACACACACACACACACACACACACACACACACACACACACAGAAAGAGAGAGAGCTGAGCAAGCCAGTAGGCAGCACTCCTCTGTGACCTCTGCTTCACCTCCTGCCTCCAGGTCTCTGCCTTGAGATTTTCTGCTCTGACCTCCCTCAGTGATGGACTACAGTGAGGAAGTGTAAGCTAAATAAACCCTTTCCTCCCAAAGCTGCTTTAGGTTAGGGTATCTCATCACAGCAACAGAAAGCAGGCTAGGACACAAGCCCCATCTTATGTTTTGAGACCTGGGCCTTGAAGACAAGTTCAGACTGGCTGGTCAGTGAGGCCCAGGGATCCATCTGTCTCTGTCTTCTCAGACAGTGCACACCAGGCCCACTGGTTGTCAGTGAGTGCTGGGATCAAACACAGGCTCTTGTGTTTGCAAGAGATGCGCTTTATCAACTGAGCCATCTCACCAGACTCCTACATTTATTTGTTTGTTTACTTAATTACTTTATTTTAGACAAATCCCAAGCTCAATATATAGCCAAGGATGACTTTGAAATTCTGAGCCTCCTGCTTTTACCTCTCAAGTACTGGGACAGGTGTGCACATTCAATTTATGCAGTGCTGGGGGTTGAACCCAAGACTTCAAGCATATTAGGCAGGTATTCTATCTATTGAGTGACATCTCAACTGGCCCTATCTACTTTAAAATATTCATTTGTATTAGTTTTAATTGTATGTGTCTGTGTGTATATGTGCACATGAGTACAAATGCCCTCAGAGGCCAGAAGAGGGTAACAGATCAGTAAGTTGCTGGATGTGGGTGTTGGGAACCAAACTCAGGATCTCTGCAGGAGAGGACATGCACTTGGTGCTGAACCACCCCCTCCAGTCTGTTTCCTTTTAAGTGCATGGTTCAGTGGTACATGCATCAGTGGCAAATGTGCATGTACATCATCATGCATCCACCCCTACTGGCCTGTTCTCTTCTCTGTGCTTTTAAAGTCTGTGGTACCAGACACCTGATGGAAAAGATGGCATTTCCAGTAGTGTAGGGTTCTGAACAGTGAGCTCACCTTTAGTGTTCACGTCTTAAAGCTCTATTAAATGAAAAGCAGATGAAAATAGTTCCTGAATTGTTCACCTTTGAGGACCTCACATAGCCCCCAAGAGCCAGAGGAGGCCTATCATCCCCTTAGTCTAGCCAGGAACGGGGAATCTAACGGGGAGGATATGGGAGTGTCAGGAAAGACCACCTGGGCTGGGTGGGCCATTGCGAGGGCAGAGGAGAAAGAATTCAGAAGCTTCTGTGACTGCTATCAAAGCAGACAACAGTGGGCTCAGTAGAGCACAGATAAAGCACCCAGAATTCCCCAGGCTGAGGGCAGACAGGGAGAGCTGCCCTAAACCTGGTCATCTTGGGATGGATGGTTGTACAAGCAGAGATTCAGCTGAGTAGTGCTAAGAGAGACCTGTCTGTGTCAGTTTCCCTTTCCAATGAAAAGCTGAGCATGGTGGTTTCACAGTAGCTTCTTTGGAGCCTGGGGGATCTCAAAAATCCTTTTTCTTATCCTCAAATCAATGTCCCAAGAGAGGCTGCTAGTGGGGAATTCATGTTGAGCTTTTGGAATGAAAATAGGATTCTAACCTTGTTTAGTGATATTAACACTGAAGACTTTTAGCTACTAGACATTTTCTATCAGCTCATTGAATTCTATGTTCATCTGGTGGACAAGTCTCAAAGGAGTGAAGTTGTCTGAGGTTACATAGCTCAGGAATAGTGGAGGTAGAGATCATATTCACACCACTGTGGTCCCAGGGCTGCTGTCCCCAGCATCTCTTTACTGGGACTCCCCGTCTGAACTTCACTTTCCACTGTTGCTAAGCACTCAGGCCTCAGAGTCGGCCTCGGTTCCCTCATACTCTGAAGAAGAAACAAGAGCCGGGCCTGTGCCCAGGGCAGCTGAAGACTCACGGTTACAAGGGTGGGTGTTTGGGGACAGCTGAGACAGGCCTGGCCATGGGGAACAATGTTTAATATTTGTTTTTAAAATCTTGTTTATTGTCAGGGTTTTGTTGTTGTTAGTACTGTTAGTACTGTTACAGCATATTCATTGTAAATGTTTATTTTCAGCAGTTTTGCTTTCAATTTCTCATTCATGAGCAACAAACAAAATGCAGCTTTTAGAATGTCAAGAAACATGTACACAAACACATACACACACACAACACCCTGTACAACACACAATACTCCCATAGCACACACGCACACACTATACTTTATCCCCACCTTGTATTTCCTTGTCAACAGCCCAAGATGCACTTTGGTTAACATTTTAATAGAGACACGTTTGTTTGTAAGTTTGTATAGGGGCAAACCAAAACCTTTAAGGACCCCATTCAGTGTGGACTGTATAGATAGATGGTCTAGACCAATGGCCTCCTGATGTGTGTTACAAGTGGCCCTTTACATTGGCTCTTCATTCCTTCCTTCCTCTTCTCTAACGGGGAGAAAAGAGTTCAACAATTTCTGGCCACGATGACAATAATTTGTCTTGAGGGATCACTTGCTCCACGTTTAGCCTTGACCTTGGATGGGGACCTGCACACTTGGTGGCTTAAAAGGCTGAGGGAACGTGTATAGGAAGGACTCTGCTCCCTCATCTTGGAAATGAGTCTGAGGCCCTGCTGAAGCAGGCAGACCTCAGACTCTGGGGCCTGGGCCCAGGTTTTCTGTCAGCTTCCCTCTTGGACTAGAAGGGAAATGTCATTAGGAACAGAACTTTGTGTGTATATCAACAAGAGCCTTGAGACCATTCTCCAAGGGAACACAGACATCAACTCTCATTCTACAGGTATGGAGAAAGAAGGCTCAGCTGGGCTCCCTAACTTGCTTAAGAAGGTGAGAGGCACTGGGTGGTAGCAGTGCAGGCCTTTAATACCCTCACTTGGGAGGTAGTTAGAGGCAGCCTGATCTACAGAATGAGCTCCAGGACAGCCAGGGATACACAGAGAAACCCTGTCTTGAAAAATCAAAACAAATGAAAAAAGGTGAGGGGCAGAGGCAGAATCTTCCCTCAAGTATGAAATATGCAATTGGCAGATAGTAAGGTGCCTACAGGTTCCTCTTCTCCTATCTGGTACAACCCAGATCTCTATTGCTCCAGATATAGTACAATGGTGTTGCTGCTGTCTCTCTTAGGTAACTCAACTAACTCCAACAGCTATTTCTGTCTATAGACAACCAAGTGCCTAAAATGTAGCCCAACCCAGGCATCTTCCGAGGCAAAGCCATCATCCATTGGCTGCCTTGAAGGTCTCAGCTCAACAGAGAATTCATCAGTCTATGGCTCCTCCCTCTCCCTAGGCTGAAATAGTAATGTTCCCTAAATTGGGCTAGCTGGTTTATGGCTCCAGTCCTCTGCTTAAGATGTCCCCTCTAGCTGGGCCTGGTGACATACACCTTTAATTCCAGCATTCCAGGAGGCAGAGGCAGGTGGCTCCCTATGAATTCAAGTCCAACCTGGTCTACAGAGTTTCAGGACTGCCAGGACTACACAGAGAAATTCCGTCTCAAAAAAAAAAAATCATAGTCTTTAAAAATTATTATTATTGTGTACATGACAGGACGGTATGATGTGCTGTGGGGGTCAGAGGACAACTTTGTAAAATTGGTTCTCTCCTTTCATCTTTACACACTGTGGTAAAGAAGTGGCCCCCATAGGGAGTGGCACTATTAGGAGGTGTGGCCTTGTTAGAGGAAGTGTGTCACTGTGGAGATGGGCTTTGAGGCCACTCATATGCTCAAGCCACGCCCAGTGTCTCATTTCACTTCCTTTTGCTCTCAGATGGAGATGTAAGACTCTCAGCTCCTTCTCCAGTACCATGTCTGCCTGCACATAGCCATATCCCACCATGATGATAATGGACTGAACCTCTGAAAATGTAAGCCATTCCAATTAAATGTTTTTCTTTTATAAGAGTTGCCATGGTCACAGTGTCTCCTCAAGACAATAGAAACCCTTACTAAGACACATGTTCTGGGGATTGGAGTCCCTCAGACTGTGAGAAAAGTATCTGTTGTGTGTGTTTATCCTCCAAGAAATGTGGTCAGTGTCTTGAAGAGCTCAGCTGTGCCTCTTTGCAAGGGAACTACTCCAGCTGGACTTTGCTGACTGTTTACATCCTCTCGTGACAGCTCTGAGGGTTAGAAGACCTTCACCTGAATGTAACTCATTACAAGTGGCCTGAGAGGGACTAGTGTGTATAGGCCTGGACCGTTGGAGCAGGGGATCCATCTCTGCAGGCTGTGGGAGGTCCCTATCCCTGCTGGGTAAAGACTTTCCAGGTGTAGCATTTTGGGAAGGAGCACCTGTGAGTAACCCTTTGCCTATGTCTTACAAGGCCCAACATACTCATGGGTTCCCTAGAGTAAACTCTGATAGAATCATGTTGTTGAGACATTAGAAGGGCAATGCCTTTAACTGCCCAAATTGCGACCTTTATATAGTTAGCTAACTTTAGTAAAAGAGATGTACATACACAGACAAAATGGCGTCAAGTGACCTTTATCTCCTCACACCCAAATGCCCTGATCTTCTTGGGTGACTTCTGTTTCTCTCCAAACATTGACATATCTACGATACTGCTTACCTGTCCCTTCCCCTAGGCTTTATGTCCTAATACTCTTTTGACATCTGGCACATAGCACCCACACATCAGTCCTTGCTCATGGCCTTCTAGGGCTTATGTTACTTTATAATCTGTTTGTGACCTATTTTGTCTTGAATCCAAGAGGGTGTTAATGGTGCCTGTGGCCCCAGAAGGAGGTTGAGGACAGTACTGAATATTTAATAGCTCCCCATAAAAAGTACTGCTGGAGGCTGGCAGGGTCTTTAGGTGGTGACAGTGTCTGAAGCTCTGGGCTTCTCCCCAGTGGTGCTGGGGAAACTGAGGCAGTAAGAGCAGGGACAACAGCTATATCTTCATCTCATTCTAGAAAGCAGAACACAGTCCAGATGGATGAGACTGAAATTCCAGAACAGCAAAACCAGAAAATAACTTGCATAAATGTGTCTGATTTTGATTTCTGGATGGGAAAACCCTCTTCAAGCATAAGCCATAAATGGAAGGAATTAGGCAGGAAAAGATGTATGTATTTGTATGCTTAACACTGGAAACTTCTATAACGTCAAACCACACCATAAATAGAAAGAAAATAAAAACAAAATATGTAAAGAGCACTTTCAAATGAAAAAGAAAAAAAAAGCTAAAAAAAACTCAGTGGGAAACATAAACAGCAACTTTTATAAAAAGAGGTCAGCTGGTACATGTCTTTAATCCCAGAGCTCTGGAGCAGAGGCTGGTGGATCTCTGTGAATTTGAGACCAACCTGGTCTGCATAGTGAGTTTCATGCCAGCCAGGATACATAGAGAGACCCTGTTTCAAAAAAATAAACAAACAAATAAATAAGCAAAATGAAAAAAAATCAGTAAATGGGAAAAACTGTAAGTGGCTAAGTGGAAAACAACCTGTTTACTCCTGTTAGAAAGTAAACGTCATTGAAGTGGAAATACTGTAGGCTTTTACAAAGATTTATTTTAATATTTTTGTGTGTGTAGTGTGTCTGTGTGTGTGTGTGTGGTGTATGTGTATGTGCATGTGTGTGTGGTGTGTCTCTGTGTGTGTGTGTGTGTGTGGTGTATGTGGTGTGTGTATGTGCATGTGTGTGTGTAGTGTGTGTGTGTAGTGTGTGTGTGTGTGTGTGTGTGGTGTATGTGGTGTGTGTATGTGCATTGTGCGTGTGGTGTGTCACTGTGTGTGTGTGGTATGTGTGGTGTATGTTGTGGGAGATTGTGTTGTTTCACTGTAAATAATTATCCCACCCACTGGTTTAATAAAAAGCGCTGATTGGCCAAAGGCAGACAGGAAGTGTGGTGGGGCTACCAGACTAAGAAAACTCTGAAAACAGGAAGCACAGAGCAGAACGCCAGAGAGAAGCCAGAAGAAGCAGAGGACAACTGTGCAGCTGTGAGAAAAAGTACCGAATCCCATGGCTGAACAGGTTAAGAGTCATGGGTTAGATGAAGGGTAGAGAGCTAGCAAGTGATATGCCTGGGCCTAAGGCCGATCAGCCTAAAATTATTGCAAGCATCTGTGTGTCTCCATGGGTCTGTGGGTCTGTGGGTCTGCGGGTCTGTGGGCCTAAACCTGGAGGCAAGGCCCAAAAGTCCGGGCCAGAAACCTCCTACTACAGTATGTGGTGTGTGTCTGTGTGTGTGTATGTGTGTGTGTGGTATATGTGGTGTGTGTATGTGCATGTGTGTGTGTGGTGTATGTGGTGTGTGTGTGGTGTATGTGGTGTGTGTGTGGTATGTGTGTGTGTGTGTGGAGTATGTGGGGTGTGTGTGCATGTGTGTGGTGTGTGTCTGTGTCTCTCTGTGTGTGTCTGTGTGTGTGTGTATGAGTGCTGGTACCTATGGAAGCCAAAAACATGGAACTCCCTGGAACTAGTATTACAAGCACTTGTGAGTCACCAGACATGAGTGCTGGGAACTGAACACAGGTCCTCCAGTGCTCTAAGCACTGAGAAATCCCCCCAGTCCTTAGACTGTATATTTTTCTCTGTCACTTCTGTAAACTGTTTTTAAAATGTTTTCATTATGTTAAGGCATGAATATCAGAATGTGAGCTTGTCTGTAGTAAGGGAACATGTCTATGTTCTTTTCTTTTATACTTTATCAAGTCTTTCAAATTTCCCACACAAATCATGTGTTATCTTTATTACAATAAACTTCATTATACATCATAATTAAAAGCAGAGATTCTCTGTGATAAATGGCAACCAAGAAGCTCTGGTGCTGAATCTCAATTAAACACTCCTAACTGCTGCTTTTCTGCTTAATTGAAGTTTATTGTATTAAGTGATGATAAACGACCCTCACATGGGTAACACTGAATAATGTACGGACACACTTGTTCCCTGAAGCACTCCAGCAAGGCTCTGAGACACCAGGATATCAGCAAACTGAGTAGAGCTGGCTGTGGCTTTAGGTGGGTCACACAGTGTGGCTTTCCAGCTGGCCTGCTGCTCTATGGTTCAGTGGACACCAAGGGGATCTGCCCAGACAGCAGGGGAAGAGAAGCCCCCTATAGCCTCCAATGTTTACAGGAAGCCTCCTGGCTTTTCTGCTGGTGTCCTGACACATGAGGTGTTGTTTTTCCCTGTGCCCCACAGCATGCCCATCTCATCAGCGGGGCTGGCCAG
Source organism: Phyllotis vaccarum (assembly GCA_033318265.1). Classification (NCBI taxonomy): domain Eukaryota; kingdom Metazoa; phylum Chordata; class Mammalia; order Rodentia; family Cricetidae; genus Phyllotis; species Phyllotis vaccarum. The sequence goes on from JARWLC010000012.1 coordinate 67,984,605, forward strand.
CCCTCACTTAACAGCTCCTTGGAAGAAGTAAGGAGAGGCCTATGCTTGTGGGTCATGGGAGTCACACATGGTCTACCTCAGAGGTGGGACGCAGAGGGTTCTCCACCTCAGGGCAGAGACCCCAGTGTCATTTAAGGAGTTTTAGGGAAAGCCAAAAGGCTTCTCTGGAAAGAAGGTTTCCTGAGGTCAGAGATTCTCAAGGCTGGTCTCTGAGCAACAGCAGCACCTGAGAATGGATTGCAAGCACAGCTTCCCTGAGTCCACTCCAGACCTACTCAGTGGAAGAACATGGGCTGGACATATATCCCTTTAATGCCAGCACATGGGAGGCAGAAGCAGGCAGATCTCTGTGAGTTCAAAGCCAGTCTGATGTACATAGTGAATTCTAAGACAGCCAGAGCTACACAGTGAAACCTTGTTTCAAAAACAACCAAAAAAGTTGTTGGGAGAGGGAAGTCACACATTAAGAATTTCACTATTGTCACAACGCCCAAGGCCACACCCTATAAAGGTTTCAAAAGAGCAATGGTGTTGATAGCCTTAATGAAAATGAAGAAACAATGACTGCTCACTAAGCACTTGATGAGTGCCATCTGTCACCTCACTGTTTCATCATCATCATCCCTGTTATATCCATTTTAAAGATGGTAAAATTGAGGCCCAACCATGTAAGATGAAGATCCATCCCATCCAGATAACTGGTGAGTTGGCAGCAGACTTGGAATTCAAATCTGAGCTTCTCTGCCTCCAAACAAATATCTAGGAGTTACCTCAAATCATGTACTCTCAATGATGGTTCCTTTATGTGCATGTACAGTGCTGGGAATTGAACTTTGGGCCTTGCACATACGAGGTAAGTGTTCTACCATGGACCTATGGGGGGCTCTTTGTGATAAACAGATTTAGGGGCTGGAGAGATGGCTCAGAGCTTAAGAGCACTAGCAGCTCTTCCAGAGGTCCTGAGTTCAATTCCCAGCAACAACATTGTGGCTTGCAATAAGCAGATTTAAGCCCTGGCATATGTGCTTTTGGTATGTAGTTCCATTTAATTGTCAGGAAGGTCTCTGAGTGTGTGTGTGGTAATTATCTTAATTTTGAAAATGAGAAAACTGAGACTCAAGGCTTGTCCAAGGTGACATTGAGCCACAGAAAGACTCTTTTCTGAAAAACTAAGGGGAAGAGTTCACTGGGAATACTCTGGACCACAGCCCCATAATCTGAGGAGACAGTAGAAATGGGGCGGGGGAGCCTGCTAGATGTCTCTTGCCTCTATGTATGGGAGAATGTCTGTGGTTTCAGACAGGCCAACACCGGCTCCTATTTCCGCATCTCAAATTGGGGCCACTGACACCCAACTGCACAGGTTGTCACAAAGATTACCTGTTACACATGACATGCGGCAATACCCCCCTTCCCACAGCCCTCCCTGCCAGGGCAGTAACCTGATATGACAGTTTCTGGAGTGACAGGGGGAATATGGCTCAGTTGGTAGAGTGCTTGCCTAGAATGCAGGAAGCCCTGGATTTGATCCCCAGAACTGTGGAGGTGGGAAGGTCAGGAGTTTAAGGTCATCCTTGGCTACATCTACTCGAGACAATTTATTTATTACTTTCTAGAATGAACACCAGTTGAGACTTTCCCCCTCCTGGTTTTTTGAGGCATGGTGTCTCTCATGGCCCTGACTGTCCTAAAATTCACTCTGGAGACCAGGCTGACTTCTGATTTATGGAGATCCTCCTGCCTCTGCCTCCCGAGTGCTAGACCACCTGGGCAGCAGAGACTCATTTCCTCAGTGCCTTCATCTACATGGCCAGGGAAGGCTTGATTCATCATCAGTGGCCTCCCAGATCACACTGCATCCTCACCCAGCTTCTTAGCCCATGCTACCTTCACTCTGAGCCAAGGTGCAAATGGGCAAGGCCACTACCCCTCCCCCTTATCCACTGCACTTTTCCAGAGCTTCCAGAGGGACGCCCTGGTATAGGAAGTGATAGCCAGCTTCTTTTTCCCTCAGCCCTGGCAACCCCTTACCCCGCAGATGGGAAGGTGACTCAGTCCCCACAGACCCCTTCTCAGACACCCAGCACAGACTCACTTTAGGAAAAGGGGCAGTTTTCACCCCCCTCCCCCAGAAACTTCAAGTTCTCTCATTGATATTCCAGGCTCCCTCTCCCATGACCCTCTATGGTCCCAGCCAGAGGTCTTATTGGACCTTGACTGAAGTCAGGATGGTCTATCAGGGCAGGCTGTATGGCCCTACTGTGTACAGAGGGAAGAAGTGGACCCCCAGAGGTGGCTGCTGGCCCCCTATTATATTGGCTTCGTTTAAATCGAAACACATAGCACATTGATTACATAATAAACCGCAGCTATTTCATGGATCAAATTAAGTTTTATTTGGGCAAATTACAACCTTTCCTACAGTTGTGCTTTGTGAAACCATTCCTTTTTAATAAAAGCAAGCATTTCTGGGGCTGGTCTTCCTGAACCAAAGCAGTGGGTTGGGGACTTAGGCTGGGGCTGGTATGAGGATGGGGGGGGAGAATATACATTCTTTGGACAGGAATCCTTGAGGCCCCTCCAATGAATAGATTTGGCCACTCCTCCTCCCCATCCTTAGGTTGCCATGGAAATTTACAGATAATTTTTCATTAAATAAGAGAAAGTGGTGGTGGTGGCAAGAAGGCATTTCCCGGAATCTAAGGGGAAACATGAGTCACTATCCTGCTGAGGGAGTCCTGTGTGGCCACTTCTGCCTGGCCCAGGAGGCCTGGAGTACAGAGACAGCCATTAGGCTGCACCAGGCCAGGCCCACAGAGTCATGCCTGCGGTCCAGGCTGATACAGGTTCCAGGAATGCAAACAAACCTGGGTGGAGGGGCCTTTGCAGGGCTGGGCCAGGCAGGAGGCAGCAGGCCAGTGGGAGAGGCCTGCAGAGGGGGCTTGGCCAAGGGCCACTTTGGTGTCATTAGCACCCGGGCTGCTGATAAGATTCCTACTTCTTGATGTGATGAGACCTAAGCAGTGCCAGGTCTTCAGGTCTTCCGTGGGAAGGAGGTTCCCAGAGATCAGAGATTCTCAAATCTGGTCCCTGAGCTAGCAATATTAGCAGCACCTGAGAATGGATCAGAAGCACAGCTTCCCTGAGTTCAGTCCAGATCTACTCTGTGGAAAAGCATGGGCTGGGCATATGCACCTCAGTGGTCATACACTTGTCTGAATGGAAACCCTGATATGGGCCTAGCAACCTGTATTTTAACTAGCCCTTCAAGCAGTGATGCTGAATGCTCACTTTGGGGAGCAAGGGTACTTAATGATCTGAAATCTCCTTCAAACCTACATCTGCTGGTGACATATTCAAGAAGGTAAGATGTGATGTGTAAATCCTGCTACTGTATGCCAGGTCCCCAGGTCCCCAGGTCCCCGGCTCCCCAGCTCCCCAGGTCCCCAGGTCCCCAGCTCCCCAGCTCCCCAGCTCCCCAGGTCCCCAGGTCCCCAGCTCCCCAGCTCCCCAGGTCCCCAGCTCCCCAGCTCCCCAGCTCCCCAGCTCCCCAGCTCCCCAGCTCCCCAGCTCCCCTGCTTTACATGCTCAAACTCAGTCCACTGGTCTGCTCTTCTGGGCCAACTTGTGTGACCCTTCCTTTATTGTCCAGATAGCATAAGTGCACCTCAGTCCCCAGAAGTGCTGGAGACACTGGACCTGATTTGCTGAGTGAAGCTAGATCATGTGGTAGCTGAACCCCCTAGGTAGCTTTTCCTTTTCTTTTTACTTTGGGTTTTTATGTTTTGTTTTGTTTTTTTAAACAAGGTTCTCTGGCTGCCTGAGATTAAAGGCATGCCACCACCACCTGGCTCTTTTTACTTTAAAAAATAATAATAATATTTGTGTGTGTGTGTGAGAGAACTTGTGAGAGACCATTTTCTCCTTCTACCATATACATTCGAGGATGTGCTTGGTGACAAGTACCTTTACCCACCAAGACATCTCACTGACCCTTAAGTAACTTTGCTTAAAAACACTTTTCAGAGTGCCTGCCACTTCACAGGTCACTGGCACTGGGGGAGATGAGAGAGAGAAGATGCACAGTCCAGCCTGGTCCAGCCTTTTGATACAGCAGCATGAGGTTATGGTCTAAAAAGTTTATGCTGAAGGATCGCACAATTAAATTGCTTTTTATAAAAATCTCAAAAAGAGCAAAACCAAAAACGCTTTTAATGTTTTAAGTTTATGACTCTGTGTTGGGATGTACTTGGCTATCCTGGGCCATGGTAGGACCCAAGGATAAGAGTCATTATTAACAGTATTAATAAAGGATGGGAGCCTGTTAGGAACGCGGTCTTGGGCCCTCTCCCAAATCAGTGAGTTTGCATGTTAACAAGACCCCTGGGAGATTCATATGCACATTCAAATTCAAGAAGTATGGAGTAAGCCTGGCATGTCCCATGCCTGGGAACCAGGCATTGGACAGACAGAAGCAGAAGGCTCAGAAGACGGTCAGGACTAACTTGGCCTTTCTAGAAATTGAGGCCTTACTTGAACTGGATGGAGAGAAGGTCTGGGGAGATAGCCCCGTTAGTAAAGTGTTTGCCAGGCAAGCATGAAAACCTGAGTTCAATCCCCAGAGGGGACATAAAAAATTAAGAAAAGCGAGTGCTGGAGAGGTGTAGCAGGTGTGGGTGCTTGTAACAGGCCTGACAACTTAAGTTTGATTCCCTGAGCTCCACAGATACAGATGCATGAAGTGCTACACTCACATATCACAACCACACACACTAAAAATAATGAGTAAAGTTAAAATAAAATTTCAGAGTTAACGTGTGGTTACAAACTCTTCTGACACAGAGATGGAGAGGCAGAGACAAAATCCCAGAGTGCCACAGCCAGCAAGCCTGGTTAGACTCGTCAGTTTCTGCCAGTGCAAGATGCTGGCTTGTAACAACGGAACATAGATGGAGTCCTGACACATGTGACTGACCTCTGGCCTTCATATGCACCACACACATGTATACATACACTCCCCTACAGAGAGAGAGAGACATGCACACAGCAGCTGTATATCTGCTAGCTGGTCATTTCAACCACCACACCAGCAGAGATGGGAAGGCTCCATGAAGGCCTTGGAGCCCTAGGCAGCTGGTGGAGGTTGTGGTAATGGTGGCAATACCAGAAAAGGTGTGGGAGAGGGAAAAGGCTGGCAAAGGGTGATGGGGCTGCAAGAATGAAAGCTTAGGGCTGGTCCAGTTCCCAGGCAGGCTGGTGGCCCTGTGTGTGTCTGCTCCCATCAGTTGCATGGCTGATAGTGATGGCTTTGAGGTATTCTAAGTGTAAATCTAATGTTTTCTCTGGAATAAACATCAAACTCTGGTTAAGACAAGTGCACATGAACTTGAATGCATGTGCACATGCGCACACGCACACACACATACTGTTCTAGGTTTTTTTTTTTTTTTTCCAAGTTCACAGAAACCTTCTACCTTGCTAAGACTATTTTTTGAAGGAGAGATTTCCTGTCTTTCAGGCTAGCCTCAAACTCCCCATGTAGCTGAGGATGACCTTAAACTTTCTAAAATCCTTCTGCCTCCACCTCCTAAGAGTTACAGTTAGAGGTGTGTATCACCACACCTGATCACATGGACCACATCCAGGGCTTTACGCATATCCACCAAACCCACCAGCAACTGAGCTGCATGTCTAAGATGCCATTTCTTTTAGATTTGTCCTAAATGTTCAACACAATCCCAATTAAACTCAGTGAATTACTTGGTGGATATGGGCAGAAAAGTCAATAAAATAATAAAAGCAAAGAACAAAGAGAGCTGATATTATCAACTTGGGAGTATATTGTGAAGAGGCAGCCCCCAGCATTGTGTGATGCTAGTGAGAGAGTAAACCAAGAGACTAGCAAGAGAGAAGAAGCCTAGAAATAGACCCATGTGGCATCTCTGAAATTCTCAGAAATTGTGGAAAGATAATACTTTCCACAAATGGTACCAGGAAAATTGGACATCTGGGTTTTAAAAAATGAATATAGACAAATAGATGTTACATCTTTTTCTTTTTCTTCTTTCTGAGACAGTTTCTCTGTGTAGCTCTGGCTGTCCTGGAACTTGCTCTGTAAACCAGACTGGCCTGAAATTCATAGAGATCCACCTGCCTCTGCCTCCTGAGTGCCATCAAAGCTGGCAATGTCACATTCTTATAAAAAGCAAAACATATTTAAATGTAAAACAAACTTCACTCGCCTTTTATCCCAGTCCCATCTAGAAGACCACACAGCCACACTGTTGGTCTATTAACAGTGAGTTCCAGGGCAGCCAGGAGCCAGGACTGTTACACAGAGAAACCCTGTCTCAAAAACACATCAAAACAAAAATATGAATTTCTAGGTGAACATATTAGAAAATCTAGTAGCTTTGGCTTAGCAAGTGAGTTTTCAGAAGCAGCAGAAGTATAATCCATGAGGGAGAAATTAGTTAATATTTAAAACTTCTACCCCAAAAATGAAGAAAGGTCTGGAGGATGGCTCAGTCAGTACAACACTTGCCTTGCAAGTAGAAATGTGTAACGCCAATGTCTGGTGCGGGCCAGTGTGATGGCTCAGTTGGAAAAAGCATTGCTATGCAAGTCTGTGAACTTGAGTTCTGTCCTCAGAACACACAGCAGAAGGAGGGACCTGACCCCTGACCTTCACGCACAAGCCACTGCAGGGGTGTGATCACATTCACACATATGTAAGCATGTACACACTTGCACATAAACCAGATGTGGTGGCACGTGCTTGTCATCCCAACACTGCAGAGGTGGGTGCTGCAGATGCCTGGTGTCACCTACGTCATGTGAATCCCTGGCTCCTCTGATCTCTACTGGGCCTGAGCCCTGTTCTTTGCGGTCCCCAGTAGGCTAACAAGGGCTGACTCCCCATTTTCTTCTTCTAGAGGAAGATGAGAGATGCTGTGTGGTCTTCTAGATGTGACTGGGTACGTTCAGGGTGGTTCCCTAATTTAGGAAGTTCTCCTGACACAAAGAGAACACAGTGTGGACTTGGGTTTGTTTCAAGTCCCAATTATGCCAACCCCCTAGAATTCCTGAGACTCTCTGTGCCTCAGGTTCCTCATTTGTTATCCAGAGAAAGAGCAGACTGGTCAGGCTTAATCTAGCTGGGAGCTGGGGAAGCTGGGAATTATTGCCCACAGACGCTGACAACTCAGCTATATTTTTGTAGCCTGACAAGAAGCTTCCTGGTTTATCTGTTTTAGGTTCGGCTCTGAGGAAAAGCAACAGTCATCTAGTCAAAAATATAAAATACAAAAATGACAATATTAACTATAAGGAAGCTTATTTGTGGCATAGAAATCTGGTCTCCAAGAGGCTCAGGACTGACAGAGGACACCACAGACATCCTCCATGCCTCTCCACTTGCTTCTCAATTGTGCACAGGCCCCCACACCATGCTCTCCCCATGGTACAGGGTAGCTGCTGGGGCTCCAGCAACTGTCTTCCCTTGAGGACACTCCAAGACAGATACAATCCATTTGCAAGCCACTGACAAGGCCTCATCCTGTAGAAACACATCTTTCATTGTGGGCATTCATGAGTTCTACAAGATAAAACTTCTGAGTTTCTATGTTAAGGTAGATGTGGAAGCAGAGTCTGGGAAACTCCACACTGAGGAAAGGCAGCAGGAGCAGTGGTCCTGGGGAGAAGACACTGTGCACAGGGAGGATCTGATGTTTTCCTCGGGGCCTTTGGAGGCCTCCACTTCTGGGACCTCAGCTGGCTCAGCCCAGCCACTCTGTAGACATGCTATTATTATGTGGCATCTCACTAGGCAGACACACCCCCATTCTTAGCTCTTTGTGCCTCTGGAGTCTCCTTCTCACCCACCACTGTCACCTGTGGGAGAAGCTGGTACTTCTGAGCTGCTATGCTGGTTACTTTTTTTTTTTTTTTTTTTCAACATGACACAAGCTAGAGTCACCTGCAAAGAGGAACCTTGGTTGAGAACGCCTCCATAAGATTGGCCTGTCGGCAAGTATATAGTGCCTTTCCTTGATGAATGATTGATGTGGGAGGACCAGCCTGTGGTGAACAGTGGCACCCTGGGCAGATGGTCTTGGGTTCTATAAGAAAGCAAGCTGAACAAGCCATGGGGAGCAAGCCATGAGCAGGGTCCCTCTGTGGCCTCTGCTTCACTACCTGCCTCCAGGTTCCTGCCCTAACTTCTCTTCATTATAGTTATAAATGATAAACTGAAGCGAACCCTTTCCTCCCCAGGTTGCTTCCGGTTGTGTTTATTATAGCAATAGGAAGCAAACTTGAGCAAAGGACTTCCTTTGGAGAGGCTGGGCTCCACTCTGAGCTGAGCACAGACCAGCTGGGGCTCTGGTGGCCAGAGAGTGGAGTGCAGAAATGCCAGAGTGATATAGTGCAGGGCAGTTCTTGCAAAACTGCCTAGACAGGCTGATGATTGGGAGGCCCTAAATTAAAGCCCAGGGAAAAGAGCACAGAGGAGTGTGGTCAGGAAAAGCGACTCTGTCACAGGTTTTGGTTCCTGTGAAAGTTTCCCTTTCTACCAATGGCAAAGTGGAGACTCACTCATTTGAGATCTGCTGGGGTGCTCTCACCCCAGGAGGACCAGTCCTGAGGTTCTGGCAATAATGGATGAATAGAATACCCCTAGAATTCATTTACAACCTTATCACTGACTCATGACTGGGTGATCCTGGTTGCCCACCCAAGAGCCTGTTTGTGTGGTTCAAAGCCATGAATGGGGTGGGAGAAGGGAGGGTGGGGGTTGGTGTCCCTGGGGTGGTGGGTGGTCCAGGCCTGGGACAGGCAAAGCACTAATTAGCTGAATGCCTCTGGAATGTTAAGTACCAGCCCCAGAATGCAGCCCCTGCTGGCTGCAAACTCTCTGGTCATCAAACAGACACAGCCCTGATAAAGATAAAAGTGGGTTGGACAGGCTTTGCACATTGGCTTAGAAGCCCTCCATGGTCCACTGTTAACTAGCAGCATGCTTGTGGGTCCTCTCCCTACAGGCCTTCCTCCATGTAGGAGATCTTCTAGAGCAAAGCTTGACTGATATGGCAAAGAACATCCAGAAGGCATCTGAATAACCCCACTTCTGGTCCTAGTGTCTGGTGTCTTACCCACCTGCCTCTGACAATCAGACACAGCAAAAGTATGAGGTGCTTCTCCTGATGCTAGGCCATTGGGAAGGGACCATGGCTTTCACACTGGGTACTTCTCACCTTCTCTGAGCAAAACCAGTGTTGTGAGTTGCCCAGTGAAGAAGACCAGGCAGAAAGGATCTGCTGAGGAAAAGGTCTCCATCCAAGATCCCCAAAGTCAGGCTGCCATCGGATTGTGGCCAAGCCTGCAGAAAGAGATAGCTGTCTTACAAATGGGGTCTTCTTCAATTTGCCTTCATAGGTCATTGGCCCAGGACCCTGCCAGACAATGCCCATACCCTTGATGCACAAAACTGTGGCATGATAAATATTTGTTGACCTTTGGGGCAATCAGCTAAGTCATAACTGACACCAATACAGCACATGTCAGTCAAACGCTTTTCTGTGTCATCCTTTCCAATTTGTCTATGGGAGGGCAACCCATGCAGAGACAAGGTAAGGAAGTAGAAATAGAGGGAATCCCAAATCTGGCCTCTTTAATCAAGAGACCAGTTGAGACCTGTTTGTTTCAGTTTCAGCTCCAAAGTCAGGCAGATGGCATGATTCCATTTTCCAAGGAGGAAACTGAGGCTCAGGGACAAGATTAGCAAAGCCATGGTTGGAATCCAAGGTTCAGAGTTAAGTCTGGGGCTCAGAGTCTTCACAGCCACTACCCTCCCCCATCTAGTTCTGCTGTGACAGCATTCCGTGGGGGTGGAGATCCACGAAAGACAGACACATAAGATTTTAAAGGCTATTTGAAAAAGGTCTGGCCTTTTTCAAGACTTAGGAAAGCACTGTTGGGAGATGCTTGGCAGCTGTAGCCTGTTCTTTGGGGGCACAAGTGTTTGAGTCTTGGTTCTGAATCTAAAAGATCTTGGGAGGGGACAAGTGTGCCCATGTTGAGGGACCCTCAAAGACCACCAGGGAGCTGTACTTGATGCAAACACATGAGGGTCTTTACTGGTACGGATAGGTTCAAACGAACTTCCAACATCGGGGAGGGTCATCTGCCCCAAGCCACGAGGTGGGGTGGGTTGGGGGTTAAAGAAAAGCCCAAGTAAGTGGGGTGCTACAACGGCTTGGCGTTCCAGGGATGGGCAAAGGGGGATGGGGTACAGTAGCTATTGGCTGAACTTTCCATGAGAACCTAACTTTTGAATCTATTGGCTGTCAGGTGCACTCCCAGACCTGGGCCCCGCCCTCAGGCACCAAGTGCTCCTTTCCCAAAACAAAGCTTTGTAAGAATAAACCCATGCTTCCACAGAAGCTCCTGTTATTTTCTTGTCTTACCCGAGGGTCCCTTCCCCTCAGGACCATTCTGAGACACTTATGCATCCCTGACAGGACAAGCTAGGCAGATGGTTTCTGCACAAGGGTGTCAGATCCCTTGGAGCTAGTGATCCAGGCCACTGTGAGCTCAGTGATACTGAGAAAAAAACTTGCTGTAAGAGCAGCAAGCACTCCTAACCACTGTGCTGTCTCTCTAGCCCCCAGAGTATTTTAATTTACATAATGCCCTGTCTGTGTGTATGTCTATACACCACATCTGAGCAGTGTGGGCAGAAACCAGGAGAGACTGGATATTGTCTTAGTCACTGTTCTATTGCTGTGAAGAGACACCAGGACCAACTCTTATAAAGGAAAATAAAGGAAAGCATTTAATTGGGAGCCCTTGTTTTTCAGAGGCTTAGACCATTATCATCTTGGCAGGGAGCATACCGTGCTGCTATAACAGTAATTGAGAGCTACATCCTGAGTGGGGGGGAAGGAGGAAATGGTTTGATACATTTTGAAAGCTACAAGTCCACCTCCAGTGACACACTTTCTTCAACAGACCACACTCCTAATCCTCCTAATCCTTCTCAAGCAGTTCCACTCCTTGATTAGCTAAGTATTCAAATATATGAGCCTGTGAAGACACCCCCCCCACCCTCATGTAGCTAACTAGCTCTGTAGACCAAGTTGGCCTTGAGTTTACAGAGATCCCCCTGCCTCTATCTTGGGAATGCTGGCGATTAAAAGCCATGTGCCTTTAATTCTTATTCAAAACACTTCAGATTCCCCAGAACTGGAGTTAAGCTACCCTATACATGCTGGGTGCTGAAACCTGGGTCCCCTGCTAGAATAGTTAATGCTCTTAACCACTGAGCAATCTTTTCAGGCTGCATTTTTTTTTTTTTTAAACCAGGATCTTTCTATATAGATCATTCTTGCCTGGAACTTGCTACACAGAGCAGGCCAGCCTTAAACTGGCAATGATCCATTCATCTACCTCTGCCTCCTGAAAAGTGGAATTACAAAAGTGCTATTATCTACACTTTTAAGTGATTGCAAAACATGAAAAAATATATTTTGGAGGATTATGGAAATTAGATTGTATGCATATTTCAGTGTGTATCAATGAATGATTTTTGGAGAATCTGACATACTCACTCATTGCTATATTATCTGTGAAAAATCAGGAAGTGCCGCAGAGAACAGTGTGACCTACAAGCTTCAATTCCTGTTCTATTGTATTAAATATCCTTGTTCTCCCCCCCCACCCCCGCCCCACTAAGGTGGAAACCCGGGACCTCAATCAGGGTAGGCCAGCCCTCTCTTGTTTTTGTTGGTCACCTGAGCTGCACAGGTAGAAACTACATTGCCCAGTGTCCTTTGCTTCAATTGTACCAGTGAGTTGTGAGTGGAAGTGATATACTCTAAGGAGGGCTCTCCTTCTCCATGTCTCTGCCCTGAACATAAACATGGAGGGGAATCCATTTGGTATCCCAAGATGGCAAAAGCTGCCTAGGTGCCCTAATGACCTGACCAAGCAAGTGCAGGATCCCAGGTCCCAGCCTGGGACAACATACACCTGGGGGTATTGCCCAGAAGAGAACTGCAAATAGGTGGTACGGGGCCTGAGACATCTTGAGCATGTCTTCCACAACAGGTGAGTTCCCTGGAGCCTCCAGATGAGAGATCTGGTTCTGACCTTTGGTGGCAGGTGAGCTCCCCATGTACCCCAACCTGCTTCCCTTTCATTGGATGAGACCTGGCAGTGCTTTTAATGGAGTTGCCATTGGCTCCAGTGCTGGGTGTAAAACCCGGCTGCACCAGCTTGTAAGAGCTTAAGAATGGCAGCTATTATTCGGTTATGAGCTTTCAGAAATCTGATCCTGTCCCTCCCTGCTTAAACAATTGCTCCCTGCTTCCCTGGAGTCTGAACTCTTTGCCCTAACCTGTAAGATCATCAGTGTTCCAACCAACATCACCTAGTCTCAGCTCTCAGCCTTTCCACAACGCAGCAGAGGGAGTCACTAACAACCAGCTAAGGGTGGCCTGAGCCCAGAGGCTAGAGCACACAGCAGAGGATGCAGATAAATCCAGAGGGTCCCTCTTAGACAGTCCTTTGGTTTATTACAGGCACAGTGCTAAGATCAATTTCCCCACCAGCCCACATCACTTTCCTCTGGTGTTTGTAGCTGGCTTGTATTTATGGGACTCATAGCTCCCCAAAATCTGCCTTTAGTCAGTGGAGCTACACTAATGCTCCTGCTGTGTCTCTAGTAGACTGCCATGCCTGCAGCACACCTGTATTTTCCCCTCCAGCCTGGATCTTTTGTTTTCTTTTCGCCCAAACACCTCCTCACGTGCTTCCCATTAGCCTCTCCTTGGCCTTCCCGAACTTATTCCTCTTCCGTGTTTTCTCTCATGCCCCTGGACCACGTCCACACTTCCAGAAAACTTCTTGGCCTATCTCTTGATCTCTGCCCCGCCCCCTTTCTTTTATCCCAAGGTCAGGGGTTGATGCAGAAGGTACCAGGTCAATGCACTGGGAAGTTTGGACCCAGAGTGCGGGGTGGGGATGGCAAGGCCCCCTCCTGCATCCTACAGTGCTGGAGGGTGTGAGGCAGCACCCTGGGGCCTCCCAGACCCTTTCCCTGCCCAACAGGGCGCCACTGGCCTGTCCCACACCCTCTCTGCCGCCTGCCCAGTGACCTAATTATTGTTTTTTCTTCCAACCCCGCGGAGGGGAAAACAGAAATTCCTGGTAGATGACACAGGCCAGGCGGCCGCCCGCGAGAGGAGCACGGGACCGGTTGGGCCGGCTGCGCCCGCCCTGAACCCGTGCCCGCCCGGCCATTAGGGCCGCGGAACCCTTCATCAGGATAAGTACAGAGCGGCCCTGGAAATTGCCGGTTACCCTGGGCCGCGGGGCCTGCGGCGCCCGGAGTCTGGGGGCCGCGGCAGGGGTCAGGGTAGCCTGTGGGTCCCCGAGGGGCTGAGAGACCAGTGCGCCTCTCTGGGAGTTGATGCTCTGCTTCTTGGCTGTGAAGGTCAAGGGTATTTATTTATTCATGCTTTCTGCCAAAGTGACCATGAGACCCAGCAGGAACACAGGCCAAGCCCTGAGTCCGACTTCAGGTTAGAATGGTGACAAACCAGAAGAAGAAAGGAGTTGGGTATGTAGCTTAGTTGGTAGAATGCTTGCCTCTGGGCACAAAGCTCGGATTCTATCTCCAACCCTGCATAAAGGAGCCCATGATGATCCCAGAACTTGGGAGGTCGAAAGCCGGATTAAGGACACCTTCATCTTCAGAGCATAGCATGCAAAGAGGTCCTAATTTTCTTGTTATTTATTTTATTTTAGGTTGGTAGATTGAACACAATGCCTGGCTGAACCTCTAGCCCCCACCTGGCTTCAGATTCTGGCTCTGCAACTGTTGTGACCTTGAGTAAATCACTTGCAATTGTGAAATAAGTCTTGAACCTGACCAGTGAAAAGGACAGAGGTGTGTGGTAAAAGTTCAGTGAGGAGGTACTAGCTGTTGTAGGCTGGGACTCAGGCATGTTTATGTGTTTATAAGAATTACTGTGCCCCTCCTTCTATAAAATGAAAGGTGGATGAGTAAGCTGAGCATCCCAGAAGATGCTAGGTGTCCCGTGTCCCCCCCCCCCCCCCCCCCCCCCGCCTTCCTCTCCATCCCTTGAAATGGAGCTAAATGCACCTGATGTGAAAATGTCAACTAGTGCAGGTACTGGACTCACAAAACCAAGAAGCACACAGCCAACAGGCTCAGGCAGGGTGTTGAAGGCATTCACAATAGTCTGCAGTGGGATCCACCCTGGTGCCTATCAACAAAAGAAAGGATGTCCTGGTACATATCTGTAACCCCAGCTTCCAGGAGAAGGAGGCAGGCATAGTGTTGGGAATTTGAGGCCAGCTGTGTCACAGTGAGTGCCAGGATAGTCAGGGATACATAGGGACACCCTGTCTAAACACACATAACCACACTCACATACAAACATATATACCCTCACTAGTAAACCTGAACATGCACATTTACACACACACATTCCAACATATACTCTCACACATAAACACACACACATTTATACTCACACAATACTCAAACACACACTCACACACATTAACACATACACTCACACACACATACACAGTTTAGTTTGGTGTGCTCATGCCTATAGTTCCAACACCAAGACAGCTGAAGCAGAATTGTTTTCAAGTTTGAGGGCAGTGTGGTCTATTTGGTGAGTTGTTCTAGGCCATTCAGGAATACAAAATGAGACCCTAAAAACACAGAATCAAATTGCTGAGGGGGGGGGGGGGGCGTGGCTGGAGAGGTGGCTCAGAGGTTAAGAGAACTGGCTCTTCTTCCAGAAGTCCTGGGTTCAATTCCCAGCAACCACCTGGTGGCTCAGGACCACCTATAATGAGATCTGGCGCCCTCTTCTGGTGTGCAGGGATACATGCAGGCAGAACACTGTACACATAGTAACTAAATCATAAAAAAAGCATGCCGAGGAAGTTACTCAGTTGGCAGAGTCCTTGCCTACTATGCACAAAGTTCCAGGTTCAACTCCCAGCACCACCTAAACCAGGCATGGTGACACATACCTGGAATCTCAGCATTCAGGAAGCTGAGTCAGGAGGATCAGAAGTTCAGGATCATCCTTGGCTATGTAGTGAGTTTGAGCTTAGCTTAGGCTTGAAGAGACCAGTTTCTCAAAAATCAAACTTGAGAAGAGGAGGAAGAGGAGGAGGGAAGAAGGAGGGTAGAGGAAGAGGAAAAAGGCAGGCCACATCAGAAGTTATTTCCTGCCATAGGATATTCTAAAGAGACAACATTTAAAAAGAAACTAACAAGCCAGGCATGGTGGTACATGCTTTTAATCCCAGCACACAGGAGGCAAACTCATAAAATCTCTGTGAGTTTGAGGTCAGCCTGGTCTACATAGTAAGTTCCAGAACAGCCAGGGCTAGGTAGAGAGACTCTGTCTCAAAAACAAACCAAATCACTAAATAAATAACTAGAAAAAAGAGACCACCAGTAGACTCAGCAGCATGAATCAGTCTGACATTTTGCTGAGTAAAGGAACCAGATACAAAGGAATAGGTGTTCAAAAGCAGACAGGCACTGTATTGTGAGTTGTCTCTGAGGGAGTTGCTTGTAAATATGCTCTAGAGACGCTTCTGGCACATTGGAAGGTTTTTGCTTTTTTTTTTTTTTTTTTTGACTTGGCACTGTGTATGGCTTTATGTATACGTACACACATGTTTGCATGCTTGCTGTCTACACAGTGGAGTTGCATAAAAAGGCAAACAAATGGAAAACCCAGAAGCCTGTGTGGGCAGCTAAGATTGAGGGAGGGTACATTCATGCCTTCCTCAGGATGGGTGCTGACAAACAGTCCTGCCTCCTGGTACCACACCAGAGGGATAACATAGTTCTCCAGAAGGCTGTCTCTTGCCTTGTCCATTCTATCACTGCCATGGTCACTGGCAGGGGAGTGTCTACTGGGTTACATGATACGGTGCTGTTGGGCTTTGGGTTTATCTGTTTCATTTTTTTGTGTGTTTTGTTGTATGCTGAGAAAGCTGGACAACTTATGTTCATATGATGTCACTACTCACTGGCATCCAGGTCCCCAGGCCTGGTGTGATGTAAAGATCTTAGAGTTTGGGGTGACTCTACCCTTTTGACAGACTCCCCCAAAGATGGACTGTTGGGTCTGAGGCTTGCCAAAAAAAGAGTTGCTCTACCCCATCCAGGTGCCCCCAAGGCCACCTACTTGGGAAGCTGCACCTTCCCTACCCATCCACCCTGTCCCCATTAATGTTCTAAGTCCAGAGAGGGAGGAGTGACTTGCCCAAGGCCACAGAAGTCCGAAGCAGATCCAGGCTCAACTCTGGGTGGTTAGGAGAGTTGGAGGCCAGATCAGGCCCATCCTGAGCACTGGCCGGGGTCTGTCTGTATCCCCTGCTCTGAAGGGGACACCCACTGGATTCTATTAATTCAGCACACAGGGACTTCTCTATTAGATGTTGTACATGGCAAGCCCTGCTACCCCAGCCCTTCTCTCAGGCTCATGGTCCAGGTCTACTCGACTTTTAGCCTTCGACTTTGTCTCCATACCTTTCCTGGCTCGACTGTGGGTGGATCTGTTCTCTGATATTCCAGACTGATTTTATTAAATATATAGCATATCACCACAAAGGACCAGAGGTGACAGTGACCCAGCCCCAAAACTGACCTTCCTCCCTTGTTCCTGTGGTTATATGGCTCTCTCCGTCTTTCCAGGAGCTGGGCCCATCACCTCCATCTTCACTTGTGGTACTTAGGTGTATGGTTGTGGCTGATGGATGCACAGTACAAACTACCCTAGTAAGGATGTGATGCTGAGGAAAGAATGGTGTTTGATTATGTAGGGAGAGGTATGTGCATATGTGAGGCAGGACATTAGTCTGGGCCTTGCCTGAGGAGGTCTCTCAGAGCTGGCTGAGTGATTTTGAAGGACAGAGTAGAAGGCCCCGTGAACTTTCCTAGGGAAACTAGAACTCCAGGCCTTTCTTTCTGACTGCAGAAGTGGGCCTGGGGTCTGGGTCTGGGTCCCTTGGAGGAGCTGCAGATGTAGCCAGGGATTCTGGCAGGAGGAAGCCCAGGTTACTCTCATGCCACACAGGCCACTGATATGTGGCTCTCCTGAGGGTTTAATCCCTAAGAGGCCCCAGGGAATCCCTAAGCCATCCCTGTAGCCCAGGCCACAGTGGAAGGGGAGAGAGAGTCTGGACTTACTGCACCTAGCCTACCTCATGGGAAGGCCTTTTCATGCTGGCTGCCACATGGCAGGTGGCCAGCCCTGACTTCCTTCTACTGTGGGTAAAACTGGCACCCAAGGTTCTGATGAAGTCCTGAGGGGAACACCCACTACTGTCAAAAAACCTTCTCCAGAAATTCCTGAGGCTACCTGATCATCCACTCACTGCCTTTGAGGTGCCGAGAGGCCTGACTTCAGAAGGACCTGTTTTCTTGGTTTTTCTAAGGGAGCCTTGAGTCCTTATGATGGTTAATATTGATTGCCAACTTGATGCAATCTAGAATCCTCTAGAGAGACTTTCTGGGCGTGTCTGTGAGGAGGTTTTTAGGTTGGTTAAAAACCCACTCTAAATGTAGACAGCATCATATTCATATTGGGGCTAGGGATCTAAGCTGAATAAAAAATAGGAAGCAAGCTGAGCCCCAGCATTCACCTCTCTCTGCTCCCTGACTGTAGCTGTGCTGTGCCCTCTCTGCCACAATGCACTGCTTCCCCTCTGTGGGCAGAATAAACCTTTCTATTCTTAAGTTGCTTTTGTCAGGTAGCAGTCATAAGTAAACTCACATCCTTCCCAAGAAACCAGTCTTCCCCAGGGCAGGGCAGGACAGGCCTCCTCCATCAGAGTAGAGACCCTTTACTCCTAGGCACCCCAGTACCGTGGTCTTTTAACTTCACCCCAGGCTCCATAACTCCCCAAATTGTCTGGATGCCCCTCCACTCTGTGAGTCTGGGGCTGGAGGCCTAGTCTGGGTTAGGCTATTGAGTTGTGATAGATCTTCCAGCCGCTTCCTCCTGGAAGCCTCATATAATCCTGGGCCGTGTTTTTTCTCTTCCCAAATCCTTGTGCCTACCACAGAACCTGACATAGAGGGGTCTATGTGCATCCAAAGCAACTCTGATGATATTTGAGGGGATCTAGGAAAAGCCAGAAGCCCCCACCCAGCCCAAGGAGCCCCACCGTATAGGTATATTACAGAATATCCAGGGGAGATACCTTCTGTAATGTTCTCTTCAGGGGGAGAATACTGAGGCAGCTGAGCCTGCTCTGGACCTGGAGCCTCTGGATGCTCTGCTGAGTTCTCCATATAAAACCCCCTCTGGCCTCTATTTTGGCCTATGTGGGGAGGTTGAGACCCCAGGGGAACTGTCCTCTGGTGACAGGCATGGACTATGTCCTCCTAAGCCTGTGAGAGCACTGGGGCCTGTCTGGGAGGGAACCACTGGCAGACACCTTATCAGGCCCTGTCGCCCATTGTCTGTGTATCCTCAGTAAAGGACTCATCACATTCAGACCACTCCAGTCTCAGAACAAAAGCATCCGAGTCAGCTGGCGTCCCTGTGGCTCCACAGCCTGTGGCCCACACTGGATATTCGGGGGTGGGAAAGGGTGGCTGCCTGGCTGGCGACAGCCAGTCTGCCTGGACTCCCCACGCCAAGTATCTGCATGGCCAGAACCAGCCCCCTCTCCCTAGAATGGGCTTGGGGTTATCCTAGTGCTGCCTGACCCTAATGAAATGTCAGCCACAAAGGATGGGACACAGAGGGGCCTGTCCAGGAACAAGGGCCAAGTGTTGGCATGGGAGGAGGGCTGGTCAACTGTTTACTTGTAATAATTGCAGTGGGCACCAGCAGGCCATGGGGCAGCTGGTCCCTGGCATAGGGTCCCTGTCCTCACGACTATGGGACACATTGTAAAAAGGGCCCAAGTCTAAAAGCACCCAGAGCACCCAGAGCAGGCTGCCAGCTGAGGCCTGGATATTGGCCACACCCTGCCAGTCCTTGCTCATTCCAGCACACTGGAAGGCTGGCTCCTCATTCAGGAAGTACCTGCTTGTCTGGCCTCCAGCAGGACAACCATGGATAGCTGGGCAGGTTGCATACCACAAAACATCTGTCTTTTGAAGCAAGCTGGCTTGAAATCCTTGTCAGCAGGCAAGGGGATGAGTCTGCTCAGAGGTTTCTTTTCTGCCAGGAAGGGGCACCTTTGTATGCCCTGGGGATATTAGATGGTACATCTCTTTTGGTAAAAGTGCATGGTTTCTTAGAGGTCATCTTCCCAAATATGATAGAGATTGTTCAGTTGAATCCGAGTACCAGATAAACAGTAGAATTGTATTGTGTACAGGGTAACTATGGAGCACTTGAAGAGTCATGGACTTGGCCATGGAGAAGGCTGTGGCAGCTGAGCGGGCAGGCCAGATGAAGTTATTTTACAGGCCTATGCGGTGAACTGTCCAGGGCTCCCTCTGGTGGCCATGTGGAGAGCAGGCTGGCCACTAATAGGGCATGAGAGACTGCCTGTCCCCTGACAGGCTGTGAGCCAGTCCTGGAGCATGGGGCTGTGTATGGATGTATGATTATTTAAAAAAAATTTTTTTTGAGGCAGAGTTGCAAGGAGCCTGGCTTGTCTACAAGGTTCTGTGTGGCTGAGGCTAGCTTTGAACTTATGATCCACCATATCCACAGCTTTTTTTTTTTTTTTTAATTGTTTTTTTCAAGACAAGAGTTTCTCTGTGTAGCTCTAAATGTCCTGGAATTCACTATCTTGACCAGTTTGGCCTTGAATTCAGAGACTCTCATGCCTCTAAGGCTTCCATTGCTTAAATGCTGCTATTACAGGCACACACTACCATGTTTTTGTTTTAAGATTTATTTATTTTTTTATGTTTATGGGTATTTGGCCTGCATAGGCCTGCAAACAGATCTGTGTATCTTGTGCATGCAGTGCCCACAGAGGTCAGAAGAAGGCATGGGATCCCCTGGACATGGAGTTATAGGTGGTTGTGAGCTGCCATGTGGCTTCTGGGAATTGAACCCAGATCCTCTAAAAGATCAGCCAGTGCTCTTAACCACTGAACCACTTATCAAGTCCCCGTTCTTTTTTTTTTTAATTAATTAATTAATGTGCATGTGTGTGTGTCACACACATGCCCCCAACAATCAGACACGGCATGGTACTTTCCCTACAAGAAGGAAGAAGATAAAGTACAGAGAAGCAAGCAGCTGGCACAGTCAGGATTCCAGTATAGGCCAAACCCTCAGCTTTGGAACCTGACGCTTTTCCATGTTCAAGGCCATTCCCTGGGCACACCCTTCTCACCAGGCCTCATTCTGCTATCATAATCAGTTACCTGTTGAGAGGTCAGCTCAGCAACTTCTGTTCTTTCTCTAGAGAATCTCCCATGGGTAAAACTCGGTGGGTGTCTGCGACATCAATACCTTTTTTGTAATTCCTGAGTGAGTCCAGTCCTTCTTTCTAGATATGGAAACAGATGTCCAGAGAGGTGCAGTGAACTGGCCACAGCCACACAGCTCCATAGTGGTGGAAAACAAATATCCAAAATCTCTGATCTGTAGTTGATTCTCCTGCCTGTCCAAACACCAGCAGAGAGCAGAGATCCATCTAAGGACCCACTGCCCTTTGCTGCCCTGATTGCAACAGGCTAGTTATCAAATACATGCTTTTCAGTGATTTCTGTTCATCATCTTTTGTTCTTTCTAATCCATGAAGGGCAAGACTAATATGACTTAACTTTTGCAGGTGAAGTGGCACTGAACTCCCCCGGGGTACCAAAGAAGTTTCCTCCACCGTCTGCAAGCTTGGCTTACTCCCCTGAGGGACCTATCAACATCCTTGCAGCCCCATGATGACCTTCAGGCACCCTGCTGTATGATTACCATCTTCTTCCTCTTTTGACTCAGTACTCCTCACATGCTGACGTTGGGCTTTCTCCTTGGTTTGGATCCACCCTGTCCCTTCTCGCTGAATGTTCTTAGCTGTGTGGCTAAAACACACTGCCTCCCTGCAGCTCTGTCTTCAGGAAAGTAGGGAGACTTAAGATTCCAGAAACTGGGGCGATTGGGAACCCTGATAGCCACAAAGATGCGCAGGGTCTACCCAGCCCAAGGACACTTTGGGGTGAGAGGTCTGTGCCCTTCCATCCCCCTGATCAGGGACTGAGCCTTCCAATTTCCACACTGGGATAAAGCTCTTCAGAGAAGTGGGTGGGGAAGAGGTGCTGCCCCACTTTTTACTCCCATGGATGAACTTTCTGCTCCCCACACAGGTTGAGAGTCCCAGTTCCTGAAGCTTGAACAAGATACAAAAACACCAGGAAGGTTCGGGCATCAGTGTGGATCTCTCTACACTGCACACACAGGCCCTGCTCAGCTCCCTGGGAGTAAATTGGGTAGCACAGGGAATGGAATATGGTTTGCTTGTTTGTTTTGTTGTTATTTTAGGGGGGCAGGGTGTCATGCATGAATGGTGAGGACAGGAGAATTCAGAAGGGTGGGCTAGCTGGGCTTCAAAATTCCTGTGGCCTCCAGGACTCCACCCTGAGTGCCCTGCTGTCCACTGGTTAATCCCACCCTAAGGTCCTGTAGGGCTTAGACATTACATGTTTCCCTCCCCTTCACTCATGCATCAGATAGTCCATCAACATGCTGTGGATCAGGTTTCAAGCACCATGTTCTACTATCCCCATGCTGGAAGAGTCCTTTGAAATTGTACAGTTATATGAGACTTGACAAATGTTTTGAAAATATGTAAACACCATGGCCATCAAGATTTAGAACACTTTGATCAAGCCTTGTGGCACAGCCCTCCTCGCACTTCCACCTGTTTTCTGTCCCTATAGTGTGCCTTCACACATGGAACCCGGCTTCTCTCACTCGGCTCCAGGGCATGGAAAGCCATCCTGTCACTGTTCAATGGCTTTGCATGGACACAATGCCATTTGTTTATCTGAGGGACATTTGGCATGTTTCTACTTTGGGGTAGTTTTGAAACATGTCACTGAATATGCTGCACGTATGGATTTTGTGCAATATACATGCCCACTTTTCCAGGGTTGATCTGTACTAGAGAAACTGCAGGGAAATGTGGTTTTGGCTTCACAGCTGTGTGACAATCTGCAGTTCAGAACAGTTATCCCAAAGTATAACTCTTAACATTTAAATTTTAACTTGACTGACAGACTGGTAAACTGCCCCCTCCTTGTTTCCTCTCCAAAAGAAAGGGCTTACTCCATCTCACAATTCAAGGGTACAGCTCATCCTGGTGGGAAGTGGGGGTAGCAGGGCCTTGAAGCACCCATCACATCCATACTCAGAAGACAGTGAGTGAACTAGCATTAGTTTTCACCAATGGGCACTTGAGAGTGTGGCGCTGCTAGGTCAGGGCCCGGCCGTGTCTCAGTTAGTAGAGTGGCTGCTCAGCATTCAGGAAACCCTGGGTTCTGTTCCCTGTACTTCACAAATTCAGGTGGAGACAGGGGGCTCTGCCAAGAGGAGGAAGAAGAAACTGCTTTCCAAATTAAACCCTTACCAAGCACCAGACTTTTAAAAATGTTTTGCCATGAAAAACATTTATTTGAGGTCCTGGGGATTAGAAGTTAGGGTCTCATACTTGTTAGGTAAGTGCTGTAATACTGTCTAACACTGTAATACTGAGCTGTATTCCCAGCCCTCTTAGGAAATCAATCTTTCTTTTTTCTTCGTTTCCTTCCTTTTCTCTTCCTCTTCCTCCTCCTCCTCTTCCTTTTTACCCCCCTAGACAAGGTTCTCTGTGTAGCCCTGGCTGTCCTGGAAGGTGCTCTCTAAACCAGGCTGGCCTTGAACTCACAGAGATCTGCTTGCCTCTGTCCACGGCTGTGATTGAGGGTGTATACCACTACTGCCCTGCTGGAAAATTTCTAACACCTGTAAAAATAGAAAAAATTGTGTTTCAAACCTCTGAGACCCGTAGTGGCTTCAGCAATCACTTCACTATGGCTTGTCTACTCCCCCTCTGCCCTCTTGTTTACATTATTAGTGTTATTTTGAAATTTATATACTATTTGTGTGTGCATCTGTGTGTGTGAGTGTGGGTTCATGTGTGCCATGGCATGCTGTAGTGGGATTACGTTGTTGCACTGTATATAACTGTCCAGCCTACTGGTTTAATAAAAACACTGATTGGCCAAAGGCAGATAGGAAGTGTGGGCGGAGCTACCAGACTAAGAAAACTCTGGGAACAGGAAGAACAGAGCAGAAATGCCACAGAGACTCCAGACGAGGCAGCAGATACTGAGGATACCTATGCTGCTCTGAGAAAAGGTACTGAGCTGCATAGCTGAACAGGATTAGAATCATGGGTTAGATTAAGAGCAAGAGCTGGCAAGTTATATGCCTGGGCCTCAGGTCAGTCAGTGAACAATTAATATAAGAGTCTATGTGTTTCAGTGGGACTATGGGACTGTGGGACTGTGGGTCTGGGTCACCAGGCTAGGCCGGAAGGTCCGGCAAGAAACCTCATACAACAGCATGCATGTGTAAAGTAAAAAGATGGCTTTGTGGGGTCACTTTTCTCCTGCCACTGTGGGATCCAGTGGCCACACTTAAGTCCTCAGCTTTGCATGACACTTTTACCCACGAGCCACCTCACTGGTCCCAGTAGCTGAACTGCTTTTGAAGTAGATTTCAGAAGGCATTGTCCTTTCATTCATATTCAGCACCATTTCTAAAATATAAGAATCTTGTGGTTTTGGTTTCTTAAGACAGTGTTTCTGTGTAACAGCCCTGACTGCCCTGGAACTTGATTTGTAGACCAGGCAGGCCTCAAACTTACAGAGATCTGCCTGTCTCTGCCTCCCAAGTGCTGGGATTAAAAACATGTGCCTCCACTGTCAGACTTATTTAGAGATTTTAATTTTTATTTATGAGTCTAAAGTTGATTTTTATGGATTGACTCTGAACTGTCTTTTAAAAGCTATTTCTTTGAAAATGGCCTCCACTGAAATCTTGGAGTCCTTTGGGAGGAGGTCCACATTGAAGGGCTGTTTGGGACTCTGACCCTCCTTCCCTTTTTTCTTCAGTTGCTGTTAAGTGAGCAGCTAGACCAAGAGACCAGTGACTGATGCTTCAGGTCCTGGAAGCCCAGATAAACCTGTCCTTTACAGTTGGTTTACTCCGGCATTTTGCCACAGGGATGAAAAGCTGACTAAACACGATCTTCAGAAAGCCCCACTTTCTGTGTCTCTTTACCTAATCCTCTTTATAACTTTTTAAAAGTTCTGCTTTATTCTTACATCAGTTTATATTAACTTAATATCTATAAAGCATACTTGCTGAGGCTGGAGAGATGGCTCAGCAGTTGAAAGATCTTGTAACCCAAAGAACCCAGATTCTATTCCCGGTGCTCATGTTGGGTGACTCATAACTGCCTATAACTCCAGATCCAGAGCCTCTGAGCCCCTTTTCTGGCATACTAAAGCATGTACACTCACACACGCTCACCCTCATACACACATACACACAATTAAAAATAAAAACACTGGGTAGTGGTGGCACACACCTTTAATCTCAGCACTCAGAAGGCAGAAGCAGTCAAATCTCTGTGAGTTCAAGCCCAGCCTGGTCTACATAGCAGTTCTAGGACAGCAAGGACTAAACATAAAAACCCTGTCTTGAAAAAAAATAAAAATAAAAACAGAACACCTTTGCCTGCACGTATTTCTTTAGATCACTGTGCAGTCACAGTTTCTTATACCTTATTTTATCTAACATCACCCCACCTACTCTCTTACCTAGGCCCAGGGAGTTCTTCCTGGGTCTCATTGGCAGCTACCAAGTTCCTGTATGTTGTCAGCCACAGCACCCTGCAAATGGACGTCCCTCCTCTCATTCCAGGCATTTTCTGTCACAAATAAGAGGATAGTGAGGAGCTTTATGTTGACACGATAGCATGTGGGTTGATGCTGAGGTCTGTTCATAGCAACGGGATTCCCCAGGCAGGGCTACATTCAGCTGGGGAGGGGCACCATGGGAGAGGGCTGGGGTAGCATGCCTGAGGTCAGGGGTTCAATCTCCAGCACAGCAGGGTAATGAACAGCTCTGGCCTCTGAGGAGCAGAACCATTTCTGCATTCCCATCAGCCCAGAAGAGTGGCTGCTTCTCCAAAAGCCTTCCCAGCAACGAGGGTTGCCAAACTTTTGGATTTATGCCAATCTAATAGGTGAGAAATGCTATTTTGGAGCAGTTTGAATTTGCATTTCTTTTATTTGCCGTGTTTGGAAACCTTTCAAAGGGCTTTCTTCTGTGAACTATCTGTTAGTGTACTTAGGATCATTTGCCCTCCTGCCTTCTTTCTCTCTCCTTTGAGGAAGAGTTTTTATATGCACCTCAACCTGACCTAAACTGTCCATGCTCCCGCCTTGGCCTCCTAAATTACAGCTCTGCACAACCATGCTTAGTTCTTCATAGTGTGTGTGTGTGGGGGGGGGTGTTCATACACCTGTGTTGGTGTGCACATCCATGTGCATTTGTGGATTCCAGGGGAAAAATCAGCCATCCTCTATCACTCTCTGCCTTGTTCTTAAGACATCATCTCTCGCTGAGCCTGAAGCTAGACTGGCAGCCAGCAAGCCTTGAGGAGCTTTCCACTCTGATCTCTACTGGGGTCATAGGTGCCCAGGAGACAAAGCCTAGATATTTTATGTGCAGGGGATTTGAACTCGGGTCCTCATGTGTGTGCAGCAAGTACCCTTTTCCCCTGAGCCATCCCTCTAAGGTATCCATGGTTTGAGTATCATAATGTTAGTATTTGTGAATGTGTTGTGGCTCACTCTCCCATGTAATATCTCCGTGCCTCTTCCCTCCCCTATAAAATAGGCCATAATAATGTGTTCTTCATAAATCCCCTTTAAGAGTAAGTGTAGAAGTGGGGTTTGGATATCTTCTTTGTAAGAGGGGATGTGAGATGAGGCTCAGATGTAGTAGCTGTGGCAGCAATTCTTGTCCCTGTTTTACGAGTCGCCAAGGCTTGTACTTGGCACAACATGACAACCCGGTCTGAGGCTCTGGACTCCTTTCCAGGGTCCCCGACACCTTTGTACTCTTCCAAAGGTCTATGCTTGACCCAGAGTAAAAGGCTAAAGATGAAGGTTGAGAACAGAGATTCCAACCTGTGGGTCACAATTCCTGGTGGTGGTGAGGGTCGACTGAACCTTTCACTGGGGTCACCTAAGACCATCAGAAAACACAGATATTTATAATTCGTATCGGTAGCAAAATTATAGTTATGAAGTAGCAATGAAAACAACTATGGATGGACACCATGAGAACTTGTATAAAATGGTGGCAGCATTAGGAAGGTTGAGAACTGGTGTGGAAACGGGGACACTCCTTCATGCATGTGGGCCTCTGCCCAGCCAATGCCTGGCTGACCAGCGAGATGACCTCCTGAACCTTTGGGGAGACCAGTCTCTTCTCCCTCTGTTCACTTCCAAATTCCCCAGATTTGGACACTGGCCCAACATCTACTGCAGCATCTCTGCCATGACCTTGCAGAGGGCCTGGAAAGCCAGGGGCTAAGTTTGAGGTTTTGAGAACAATGTCCTCACTTAGTGACACACCATGATGCCTACATCTGCAGAGAGACTTCTGCAGAGAGAGGAGGCTGCCGTGCTAGCCTGAGTCAGGTGGGTCTCAGACACTTCTCCATACCTGCTGCTAGTTGAGATTCCCTGAGTCAAACATGGTGGCACACTCCTCAAAATGAGTTTGAAGCTAGCCAGGGCTGCAAAATGACACTCTGTCTTAAAACAAAATAAATATAGGACCATGATATAAAATCTGAAAGGCTTTCTTTTAAATTAAAAGAAAAAAATCTTGTCTCTACCTTTGTGGTTCTCAGTGTGGAGTGCCAACTAGCTTGGAACTTGCTATGTAGACCAGGTTGGCCTCAATCTCAAAGAGATCTGCTAGCCTCTGTCTTCTGAGTGCTGAGATTAACAGCATGGGCCACCATGCCTGACCCTAAATTTTTTCTTTTGGAAACTTAATCACATTGTATTTATTTATTTTGTGTATGTGTATCTATGAACATGCCATATGAGGTATGTAGAGGTCAGCCATCTCCCCAGACCCATCTGAAAGGCTTTCTAAGCTCCAAAGAAAATGTGAATTATTCCTATGGGAACAAGCCCATTCTGGTTTGTTTGAACTTAGCCTGCGTAGCCTCACACAGCAGCTGTGTGTCTTCACTTAGGCACTGGAAACATCCTACAAAAGATGGTGAGAAGAGCTATTCCTGAAGGGCCATTGGGAATAGCACTGCATGTCAGGGGGGCAGAGCAGGGAGTGGAGAGACACCCACCCCTCCAGGGCTGGTGGATGGACAAGGTTTAGACTTAGTGTCCTGGTTCTGACCCTGGCTCTGGCCCTAAGAGTGTGGATCACCAGTGGGCAATAAGAAGCTCTGGTGGCTGTTTTGGAGGACACTGGGACGGGAACTCACCCAAATCACAAAAAGTGGAAGGCTGGTAAGTGGGTCCAAACAATAATGGAACTGAAAGGAGTTCAAACACTGAACACAGGGAGAGGGGTTTGGAGGAGGAAGGAGGCGAACCATGTCCAAGCTTGCAGTGGATTCCTAGGGTGCTGTGGTCAGAACCCCTAAAGTCTAGGACTGACCAAGGACTGCCTATGTGGTATGTCTATTGACAGAGAGGCTGCTGGGACATGGTGTGACTAAGAGCATCCCCTTAGTGAATGCGCGGTCATGACAGGTGGTGAGAAGGTCCTTGCCTAGGTAGTGGTGTGATGGCTAGTCATCGTCTTGAGCAGCAGGAGTCTCCATTCAAGAATTGCCTCCATCAGATTGGCTTGTGGGCCTACCTGCAGGACATTTTCTTGATTGATAATTGATATAGGAGGCCCACTCTGAATGGTACCAGCCCTAGACAGGTGGGCCTAAGTTGTATAAGGCTAGTAAGCAGTGTATCTCCACAGTCTCTGCTTCGGTTCTTGCCTCCACATTCCTGCCTTGAGTTCCTGCCTGGGCCTCCTTCAATGTTGAGCTGTAGCTTTAAGCCAAATAAATCTTTCATATGTCCTGCATGGGGGCAGGCGCCTCATTCCTGGGCTTAATGCACCTATTTTCAAACTGCACTGTTCAAATCCATCTGTGAAGTGGCTACTCCCTCATTTCTCACTTTGCTCAGCCCCCTACTTCTGAGTCTCAATTCCCACACAGGTGAAATGGGGCAGGTAGATGGTTTTTCTAAGTTGCTTGGTGGGTTCTTCAAGAGCCAATGCTGGATGGTGGCGGCGCCCTCTGGTGGTCAACCTTAGGCATGCACCCAAGGTGTGGCGTCTTGCTCCTCCAGAGCACGTTGGTGTTTCTGTGCCTTGGGGGTGACTATGGCGGGGTAGAGATAGTAAGTGACAGGCTCGAGACACAGCGTACAGTTTCCACTGCTCCCAGTTCTTGCTGTAAACATGGGCAGAGAGGTGGAAGCTATTTAAAAGAAAAGCAAACCTGGTAAAGACTGTGGGGGCCAGTCTGGGGCATCCAGGTTTCCAAAATGCTCCCTGCACCCATACAACTCTTTACCCAGCCACTAGAGTTGCCTACTTAGCTACTTGTGTGCACTGCTCTGCTCAAACTCTAGACCCGGTGCCTCTCTGCTGAAGTCCTGACCTCTGACTGCCTGCTTCTCCCTCCTCTTTGGACCAGTTTCCCACCCTTCTTCCAGCCTCTGCAGCCGTTCATTTTGTCTTCCAGAGTCTCTAGCTTCTTCCTTCAGTTCCCAAAACACCTCCTCTGGGATGGCTTCTTGGGTTTTCCCACTTTAGCTGAAGATGATTATTTTCCTGATCCCCCTGCCCTCAAGAACTGTCCCCATCAGTCTCTCTGATGTGAGAAGTTGAAGGTTTACCACGGGGAACTTAGGCTGAAGATGCCCCTTGCATGAGAAGCAGCTCTATGCCTAGGTCCTTTGAGAACTCAGTCCCCAAGTTGCCCTCTGCAGGCTGACTTCTGCACCGCTACTGAGCTGCTGGCATGGAAGGGGCCTAGTCCACAGGATCCTGGGCTAGACCTGCACTGGAGTCTCTCCTTCAGCAGGCCTGAAAACCCCATCTTCTGAGCAGCCTGTGAGAGACTGGTATCTGGCTGACCAAAAAAAATTGGAAGGACCCAAGGACAACTAACTGTAGCCAAAGCAGGACCCCTGGGAGACATCTGCTGGTGTCAGCTAATACGCCCCCCCCCCCCGGGCCTGGAGAAACATTGGCTCAGAGAGGCTTAGTAACTTGTCAGGTATCTCACAGCTGTTGTTATTTATGGAGTACTCTGATGTCACACAGAAGGTCCTAGATGAATTCTTGGACAATAAAATACAGAATTTGATAAACATGTGACTATCTTTCTATTTGACTTCTGGCTGCCTCAGGTCAGCCCCAGCCTACCTCTGCCTGGGGAAGAACGGCTAACCCATGGTATCCAGGATGGGAAGTACTGAGAATTCTAGGGGTTGAAGTAAATAGGACCTACACCCAGCCCTTGGCAAGTCGTGGGTCCTGGGTGTAATGAAGTAGGTATCTACTGTTCACTGTGTCAGTTTGGTGACACTGAGGCCTCGAGTGTCCCACAACTCAGAAGCCACAGGCACATCTTGTGAAATGACAGCCTTCAGTGAAAGGACCTGTGTTGAATCCTAGTTCTCTGAGAAGCAGATGCTAAGTCAGATGAATATGGATAGATGTCTCAAGTAACACATCCCTGAGGGACTAAGGAGGAGCCCTGGGCTGAGAAGACCATCAGACCACATAAGAGGGCTGTCACTGACAGACTGTAGCAAGCTAAGGGAAGCACCACCATTGCAGGTACAGGATACAAGGAGGCTTCAAGCCTGGTCCGTTCCGTTCCTCACAGCCTGAGATCTAAGCTTGGTTTTGCCTCCTCTTTCCTCTCCCTCCCCTCCCTCTTCTCTCTGTGTTCAAATTCGTGGACACCAGAGGACAATTTATTCAGGTTGGTTCTCTCCATCCACCATGTGAATACCAGGGATTAAACTCTGGTTGTCTGGCATCAGGCATCTTTACCTTCTGAGCCATTTTGCCAGCACATTCACTTCTTAAAAGAATAATATATTTTAAGTGTTTAGTTGTTTGGCATGTATGTCTGTGTAACATATGTGTGCGGCATCCACAGTGGCTAGAAGGCATCAGACATTCTGGAACTGGAGTTATGGACAGTTTTTAGCTGCCACATGGATGCTGGGAACTGACCCAGGTCCTCTGAAAGAGCAGCAAGCAAACCACCTCTCCAGGCCCTTCACCTGATTTTTTGAGACAGAGTCTTTCACCGAGCCCAGAGCTTACCAGTTGCATTAGACTGGCAGACCCAAGTCCCAGAGATGCTCTCTTGCCTCGACAGTCCTATGTATCTCACCACATCTGGCTTTTATGTGGGTGTCGAGGATCTGACCTTAAGTCACCACACTTATGCAGCAAGCACTTTACCAAATGTCCCATCTCCCAAGCCCTGAGCTAGAAATTGTCATGGCCTTCATGGTCTGGCCTATTCTCACTAGCCTGGCCTGAAGGATGAAGCTCCAACCAGCATCCCCAAGTGTAGGGAAAGTGGTTGGAACTTCTTCTGTGTGCCAGGCTCACAGAGGGTAGATCAACTTATTCAGTTGCCCACCAGCTAAGTACCCAGAGAGATGCAATTTGAGGAGTGTTCCCCGGGGTGGGAATGAACACTGGTTATGGGATGAGGCAGTGTGAATGTGGGTGCCAGTCTTGCTGAGCACGGCCCCTCACTGTGACAAACAGTGGGACTTTTATTTCCGTACTAGGGTGGGCACATTATCTGCTGTGGGGTGTCAGAATGTGCCCCCTTTAATGCCCTGAAATATCTGACCTTTGCTGGCTGGGTCCCACCCCCATCCCTCACCAACAGGTAGTGCCACCCTTGGACAGCAAGCAGAATAGGTGCCTTTTTTCTCTAGCCTTGAAGCCCCCAGGAGGAAAATACCACTGCCATTAACAGCACAGGCTACAGTCTTGGACTGGGACCAGCTGCCTAATCTTGAGAAAGACCCATATGGTCTCAGACCTCAGTTTCCTCATCTGTCTCTCAAGGCTCATCAACTACAGAGAGGGTAGAGTAATGGGATTATGTTACATTGTAAATAATTATCCCGCCTACTAGCTTAATACAAATGCTGATTGGCTGAAGGCAGAAAGGAAGTGTGGGTGGAGCTACTAGACTGGGAAAACTCTGGGAACAGAAAGAATAGAGCAGAGATGCCACAGCCACACCAGAGAAGCTGGCAGATGCAGAGGACAACAATGTTGCTTGGAGACAGGTACTGAGCCGCACGGATGAGCAGGATAAAAATCATGGAATAGTTTGAGAGCAAGAGCTAGTAAGTTATATGCCTTGGCTCCAGGTCAATTAGCATACAATTAATACAAGCGGCTGTGTGTTTCAGTGGGACTATGGGACTGTGGGTCTGAAAGTCTGGGCCAGAAACATAACACACCAGTGTGGTGTGAGGGTTCAGAGTCTGTCTACATCCAGATTCTTCAGTTCCTTGCAGGAATGCACAGTTTCCCTACCAATGAAAGGGAGAAAGGGAGGATCTTCCTTCCTTGAGAAGGTAAGTGTGGGAATTGATGGGCAGGTGTGGTGATATGTGCCGCATGTTGGGAGAGGGGTACACTCACCCTTTCGCTCTACCCAGGCCCATGCCATACATTTCCCTGGCTAAAGAGGCAAGCTGTGGCTGTGATCAGCCCAGATTCAGGACCCAGCCTCAGGAGAGCAGGAAGGCACTGCAGACCTAGTTACATGGTCCCAATCTTGTTCTGGAAGCATCTATGGAGCGCTTCCTGCATAGCATATGCATATGCTGCATAGCAGGTGCTGGGCTATGTGCCTTCAGGACCGGGATCTTTTAGAATACCAGCTGCATCAACACCCTGCTTTGGGCATGTAGTAGATGTCATTCCTTTGGAAGGAATCTAGCTTGGACATTTAGACATCTGGATTTTAATCCAGGATTTATTTCTCACCATAATTTACAACTAAATTAAATCTCTTTAGAGTAGGGAGCGATGACCAAGGAAGGCACTGTAACTGCAGAGAGACCTAGGGCTCCCATTAGCCAAGGTCGGGGGAACCTCGGCCTCTCTGGATTATGGCACATTTTAGAGGGGAAACCTGAGGCTAAGAAGAGGAAGTCTTCCTGGGAGGGCAGAGTTCTCTCTGAACTGAGAACAGCAGAACATATGTTCATGCCAGAATTTCTCACAACCTGGAGTGGCTGAATTTGACATTGTGTTTGTTCTGTGCCTAAGTATGACAAAGATAAGATATAAGAAGGTAGGAGGAGAGGTTTGAAGTGGGGCTGAGGGAGCCCATAACTAGCACCGGCTGCCAACAGCCCATATCCAGATAGCAGGTGATACTAAGGAGCAGATGGCTCTATCCACCTTACCATTGCCAATTCCCTCCCCTCCCCCACAAGAACTAGCCTGGCCAGGGTCAGGAGTTTCCAGTCCAGGTGACACAAACCTCCAAGGAGGTGGGGAAAGGCAGGTGCGCTGCTCCTGTGCTTTGGTTTATGTCTGAGATCTAAATAGTGAAGCAGTGGGCCACTCTGTAGTGCGACTGGCCACTTGTGTTACACATTTGGAAATTACT
Organism: Phyllotis vaccarum; assembly: GCA_033318265.1. NCBI lineage: Eukaryota > Metazoa > Chordata > Mammalia > Rodentia > Cricetidae > Phyllotis > Phyllotis vaccarum. Next base: position 68,017,365 of record JARWLC010000012.1, read on the forward strand.
TAAACAGCAGAGCAAAAGCCTTTAAAAACTGAACCAGAGTTTGCAGAAAAATTGAATCCTGTAGCCTAGAGCTAGCCCATGTCAACTGTCTGCTAAAATCACTCTCACCTAGTATATCAGCATTTTCTTTGGGTTGAAGCAAGGCCCTGGTTTCATAAAGGCCGCTTAGTTTTAGTCAACATTAGCTAGAGTCACATATGTAGGGGTATTGTGTTGCTTCATTGTAAATAATTGTCCCACCCACTGGTTTAATAAAAAGCGCTGATTGGCCAAAGGCAGGCAGGAAGTGTGGGTGGGGCTACGAGACTAAGAAAAACTCTGGGAACAGGAAGCACAGAGCAGAAGACCAGAAGAAGCAGAGGACAACTATACTGCTCTAAGAAAAGGTACCCAGCCACATGGCTGAGCAGGATGAGTCATGGGTTAGATGAAGGAGAAAGAGCTAGCAAGTTGTATGCCTGGGCCTTAGGCCAAACAGCCTAAAACTATAGTAAGCCTCTGTGTGTCTCAGTGGGTCTGCGAGTCTGTGGGTATGTGGGTCCTAAACCTTGAGATTAGGCCGGAAAGTCTGGACCGAAACCTCGTACTACACACGTAGGTAGAGGAGACCTCAATTGAGAATTTGTCTCCATCATACTGGTCTGATGCTTGATTAATGCTTGATGTGCCAGGGCCCAGCTCACTATGGGTGATGCCACCTCTGGGCAGGTGGTCCTAGAATCCTATGAGAAAGCAGACTGAGCAAACCGCGGAGAGCAAGCCAGTAAGCAGCTGCCCTCCATGGCCTCCACTTCAGTTCCTGCCTTAATCCTCTTGATAATGGACCGTGAGCTGTAAAATGAAATAGATCCTTTCTTTGCTGAGTTGCTTTTTGCTCAGTGTGTTTATTTCATGGACAGAAAGAAAGATATAACATACAACAGAATAATTTAAATATCTAGGGTCCAATCTAAACTTAGGGTATGAAAAACTTTAAAAAAAAAAAATTCTGGTGGGAGATGGTAGTGCATACCTTTAATGAGTGAGTTTCAGGACAGCCAGGCCTACACAGAAAGACCCTGTCTCCAAAAACTGAAAGAAAGAAATCTCAATTCATAGTGAAAAGATAATAGATTAGATGGACAGTTACTAACTCTGAGATAACGTAGGTATTGGTCAAGATTTAAAAAGCAGTTATTATGATCATATTCCAAGAAATAAGGATGAATACCCTTGAATGGAATAAAAGATGGAAAGTCTCAATAACTAACTAGGAGACAGAAGGAACTAAATTGATACTCTAGAACTGAAAACACAAGAGACAACTGAATTGTCTTAATAGCAGAACAGAGATGAGCCAAGGGGCCATGAACATGGAGATATATGGGAATCTATAAGAATTCTCTAGTCTGAGCATCACAGGGAAAAAAAGATGGAAAAAGATAGACAGAGACAGTGGGAAAACACCAAACAGGTGTCAGATAGTCACATGATCAAGAGTCCTGGGAGTGGAGGAAAATCTGAGACTTTATGCCTGACAGACGGGAAGCAGAGAGACTGCTAACTGGGAATGGTGTGGGCTTTAGAACCTCAAAGCCCACCCCAGTGACACACTTTCTCCAACAGGGCCATATTTTCTCATCCTTCCTAACCAGTTCCACCAACTGGAGTCCAAACACTCAAATATATGAGCCTGTGGGGGGCCACCCACATTCAAACTACCATAATGACTGTCATCATTTAGGAAAATATTTATGTTTATTTGTGCCTATGGGTGTTTTTGCCTGCATGTACGTAAACTGTGTGCATGTAGTACCCATAGAGGCCAGAAGAGGGTGTCATATCTTTTAGAATTGGAGTTAACAGAGGGTTGTAAGCTTCCATGGAGGTGCTGGGAACTGAACCCAGGTCTTTTGTCGCGCGCTCCCTCGCCCACAAGGACGATGCGACACCAGGCTCTTCTTTCAGTGGTTTATTCAGGACCTTGAAACTTCTTCTGCCTCTGCTCTGCCTCTGCTCTGCCTCTGCTCCTGCCTCTCCTACTGCCTCTCCTACTGGGGAAAACCCACTCCCAGCTATATACCCTCTGGACTGCTAGTCACGGGGTGCCACGTGGGCCATGCCAATAGATCCAGGTGCACGGAAGCAAGCCACACCTGGAAGCAAGCCACGAGCTTAGCCTTAGCCAAATAAGGAGTTGTTTATCTCAGAGAGCTCTCACCTCAGGAAGGTGAAAGGTGGAAGCCAGCACCACCTTTAAGGTGCGGCCACACGGCTCTCTACAGTCTTTAATTTCACTTAGCCACTGACTCATCTCTGACTCATTGATTATTAGTAATCTCTTACTACTTGGTTTATAAATTAAACATCATCACAGGTATATATGGACAATTTATTTATGTGTTTACTTATTACTGTGTGTGGACAAAGGTCATGTGTGTATAAGCCTGCACATATTGTGGCTCATATGTGGAGGTCAGTTCTCTCCTGTCACTGTGGATTCTAGGGACAGGATCCAGGTTGCCAGTCTTACGAGGTAAGTGCCTTTATCTCCTGAGTCTTCTCTTCATCTCAAAACACGGCATTGTAAGAGATACTTACCTTCCCTTGTGGAATTGTGATCAAGCCCAGGGCCTTCAGTATGCTAGGCAAGCACTGTACAATCAGACTATAGCCCCAGCCTTCGGATTTTGTGGGGTTTAATACCTACCTGAAGTTTCAGTCAATCATGAGATGTGCTCCTCAGATAAAGGGGTGTCTCCTATATTTGCAGTGTGGCCTTCCATATGTCACCCTAACCTTTTTTGTAAGATGGGGTGAATAATACCAACCGTAAGCCCTGGGGATACAATGAAATGAGGTGTGTCATGCCAGGCCTAGAAGGTTAACTACTGTGACTCTCTTTTGCTTTGGTCTTAGGCAAGATGAAAACAGCTTATGGTCCCCTCTTTTCACTCCCCACCCCTGTAAGCTCTCTCCTGGCACCTCTTCTCTGTGGGAAGCACTATGGTGGGAGACAAGTGGAACTTTTTAAAAGGCTTATCTAGTTTTATGTGTGTGAGTGTTGACCACATGTGTGTATGTGCACCGTATGTGGGCGGTGCTTAGGGGAGAAGAGGGCGTCAGATCCCAGGTAGTTGTAAGCTGCCATATGGGGGCTGGAAATCGAACACAGATCCTCTGTAAGAGTGGCCACCATTCCAGTCCTTGACTGGAACTTGAGCTTTACTGTGGCAAAGTCACACTCAGGCTGTGAAATGCATGTGGGAATATGTGAGGCTCCAGGAGTCGTGTAGGAAAGGGAGCCTAGCTCAGCCCTGCAGGATTGTGCTGTGAGCCTTCCATCCTCATGATCCCTAGGTCCACAGTTTGTACTGCCTCTCCTCACCGTGATTTGGGAAATAGTATGGAGAGGGAGCACAGGCATTCCCATGGGCCACTTGTGTTGTGTCTCTATCAGATGACCCTGTGCTGGCTTTGGTGGCTAAGGAGACTTGGATGATGAATTAGTTAGAAATAATGTTTTAGAGAAACCCTTCAAAACAGATAAAATTATGGGCTAATTCCTTCTCCTAGTAAAAGAAATATGTAGTTAGCATTGCAGGGCTGGTCCTGAGGGGCCTCAATGCCATCACAATCCCAGGACCCTTTGTGTCATTGTTAGTCGCCAGCAAGTTGTCCTGCCTTTCACATGTCCTTGAGGCAGAGACAATGTGGCTGTTCCACATCTGCACTGTGTAAACTGGTATAAACTGGTTAGTTTTTATTGTCAATTTGACACAATCTAGAGCCACCTGGGCAGAGGAAACCTCAATTGAAAATTGTCTCAATCAGATGGGTCTATGGCCACATTTGTAAGGAATTGTCTTGATGACTACTGTGGGCGGCACCATCCCTAGGCAGATGGGCTAGGTTGTATAAGAAAACTATTGGAGAGCAAGCCAGTAAGCAGCGCTCCTCCATGGCTTCTGCTTCAGTTTCTGCCCTGCCTTCCCACAATGATGTACTGGGACCTGGAACTGGAAGATAGAATGACCCTTTGCTCCTGTGGTTGCTTATGGTCATTGTGTTTGCTACAGCAACAGAAAGCAAAGTATAGGACTGGACAGATGGCAGAGAAGTTAAGAGTGTCTACTAAGCTTACCAAGAATCCAAGTTCAATTCTCAGCACCTCTATTAGGTAACTTAGAACTAGCTGTACTCCACCTCCAGGGGATCCAATCCTTTCCTCTGGCCTTCCTGGGCACTGCAGACATGTGCCCAAAGGCCCCTGACCCACTGTCTTAGTTGCTTTCTTTTTAGAATTTTAATGCTAAGCCCAAGGACAAACTTGTGTGTAATTTTCATGAATGATGGCTAGACTGGCTGGCCACCAAGCCCCAGGGGTTCTCCTGTTTCTGTCTGCCCGGTACTGGGATTACAAATATGGGCCACTGCTTCTCATGACTTTCCTGTGGGGAGAGGGGATTGAACTCTTGTCCTCACTTTCCAATCTGGACTCCTTACCCCCATCAGCCTGCTTGCTTTTGAGGGGCGTCACTGGAAGCTTATCCATTAGCCCTTTTCACATTTCATTGCCTGTCACATTGCCAACATCTGGAGGATTTCCAAGGAGGCTAGGGAATATTTTCAAGGCTTACAAATACTAGCTGTTATGGTCCAAAGGAGGGCCAAGTCTAGCACAGAGGGCAGGGGAATGTCCACTCAAGGCTGGGAGTGACTGATCATTGTGGAAGACACGTTTTATCTTCTGGAATGTTTGGCTAAGAGTATGGGACAAGCAAGTTCCAGTAGCAAATCAGAGGATATCTATGTCAGGTGGCAGGAGAAACAGTTGTCTGAGGGAGGTACATACCAGGGCCACCTCATTGTCTACTGAGGCCATTACCATAGCCTTTTCTAAGGAAAAGGTCCATGTGATTCAAGTGACCATGTTCGGTCACAAGTGATCCCTTTCCAGTTCTCACCTCTCAGTTGCAGCTGATTATAGAGAAGATGGGCATCCACTAGCATCCCATCTATAGTTGGGACAGCCCATAGTGCAAGCACCTGTGAGTAAGTCTGTAATAAAAAGTTTTTAGCTCCATCTTTCCAGCCTAGCCCCAAGATTCAGACCTGCTTGCAGCCCTGCCGCTGCTTTGCCCCCAAATAATCACACAAAAGCTTATATTAATTTCATGCTGCTTGGCCTATGGTTCAGCCATAAAACCTGCTAACTCTTTTCTTTTAAAAAGAAATCTTTAAAAGTTAAGAATTCTCTTAATTCTTTTTTCTTTTTAAGGACTTATCTGCTTGCATGCCAGAAGAGGGCACCAAATCTTATTATTGATGGTTGTGATCCACCATGTGGTTGCTGGAACTCAGGACCTCTGGAAGATTAGTCAGTGTGCTTAACCTCTGAGCCATCTCTCCAGCCCTGCTAACTCTTAATTTTGAAACTAACCCATGATTAGCCAAGTGACTTAGTACCTTTTCTCAGAACAGCCTTTTGACTTCTTTCCTCTGAATCTGCAGGCATCTCTCCCTGATTCTTCCTCTTCCCAGAGTTTTCTTAGTTTGGTAGTTCCCACCCATACTTCCTGTCTGCCTTCTGGCCAATTAGCATTTTATTAAACCAGTAGGAGGGACAACTATTTACAATATACCAGGACATAATCCACAATACCATTCACATGGGTAGACTCAAGAATCTGAACTAAAAATATAGAAAGCTTGCAGCTCTGGCTGGGAAGACAGCTTATCTAGTAAAGTGCTTGCTACTCACACACCAGGACCTTGATGCCATCTCAAGCACTCACAGAAAACACACAAAACCAAAAAGCAACCCCACCCCAAACTAAACAAAACAAAAACAAGGCATTGTGGTGTATGCTTGTAATCATCAGGTTCATGTTTGATGAGAGACACTGTAGTCTCATAATAATAGAAGAAGAGTGGCCAAGGAAACACTCATTGTCAACCTTTGGTATACACACACACACACACACACACACACACACACACACACACACACACAAACAAGCCAGCCCTGAGAAGTATTCAGTAGGGTCAACAGGCCCTTCACCTAGAAGATGAAAAGTAAGGTTAAGCTCCTGGAAGTTCATTCTGCTAAGGGTGAACCATATAATAGCATTATGAGTGTTTCTGCAAATTCAGTTAAAAACTTGTATGGCAAAGATATGTTTATGTTTGCAGATGTGGATATAAATTTTTAGCAGAACACAGCAGCATCAAAACAGTGTTCAGATCCAATTAAGGAATCCATGGAGCAGAAATGAATTTGGGATTGATGGTAGTGCTACTTACATATAATTGAACATTGGAACAAAATGAGTTTACTGGCATATCAGTTGAAATAGAAGCTGTAGGGACTAGGGATGTAGGCCAATTGATAGAGGGCTTGCCTAGTTGCATGGATCTGAGTTAGATCCCTAGCATCATAAAAACTGGCTGTGCACACCTGTAACCTCTACACACGCATGCATACACTAGTAGTCAAGAAAAAATATTTAAAGTAGTATTTTAAAAATAAAAATATAAATATAAAAATTATCGATCAGTGTGCTGCCTAATTTATGTAAACACAATCTAGAGTCATCAGAGAGGAGGGAGCCTCAATGCTTCCTTAAGATATGGCTGTGGGAAAGCCTGTAGGAAATTTTCTTAATTAGTGATTGATGGTAGAGGGCCTAGCTCACAGACTGAGCCATCCCAAGGCTAGTGGTTCTGGATGCTCTAAGAGCAAGTCTTGGAAAGCAAGCCATAAGCAGTTCCTGCCTCCCGGTTCATGCCCTGTTTGAGTTCCTGTCCTGATTTCCTTTGAACAGTGATGTGGAGTGTAAGTCAAATCCTGCCCTCTCCAAGTTGCTTTTGGTCATGATGTTTCATCACAGCAGTAGAAACCCTAACTAGGACAAACAATATCAGCATTTCATTATTACTTTGATAGTGGCCTAAACTATTTAATAATTATTATGAAGTAATTAGTTTTTTACAAAATGGTGACATAGGTAATAAGGCCAATGGAGCCACTGACCTCATGAAAATCTTCTGAGTGAAGAAACAAAGACAGATGATGAGGGACTGGAGTGATGGCTCAGTGGGTAAGAGCATGGACCACTCTTCTAGAAGACCCAAGTTTAGTTCTCAGCGCCCACTTAGAGGGTGTTCACAACTATCTCTAACTTGAGCTCTAGGGGATCCAGTGCTTCCAGCCTCTGCTGCCACCGGTGCTCATATGCTCATCCCCAATACACACCACACACACACACACACACACACACACACACACACACATACACACAGAGGCATGCACGCACGCACACATACGCACACACATGCATGCACATGCATGCACACACACACACGTATAACACCACCCGCACACACACAACACACATACGTGCACACACCACACGCACTTGCACACACATATACACACACAGACACATTCACACACACCACACACACGTGCACGCACGCACACACACACACACACACAGGTTTTAAAACACCTCTGTGTCTTCCTAGGATCCCCATTCCAGATCTTCAGCATGCTCAGGATGGCACTTAGTAGGTACTCAGCAAGTGTCTTCGGCACAGGCTGTTCCACAGGGGGAGGTAGTGATGAGGCCCTCCCCCCTGTACATTCCTGGGGGCTGATGAGTCAGACTTTCCTCTCCCTGTGATGTCTGCTGCTCCCTGCCAGCCAAACTGTTTTTGCAGACCAGAGTAACTCCAGATTCTTTTCTCCTAACCCTCCAGGGGTGAAACCATGGAAAATATTTGAAACATGCTGCCTGGGAATGTGCAAGCTTCAACGGAGGGCTTGGCAGGACCCAGCAATTTCTCAGCCCACTCCACTCTCTTGGTGGAGACTTCTGCCAGGGCTCAGGTTCCAGTGAACGTTGGCTCTATGTGTGCTGGGGTTTCGACCTTTTCTCCTGCAGAAGTGAACCCTCTTACAGGTCTTGACTCATACACTTGGAGGCTGGAGAAGCGGTGACTTTTCCCTGCTTGAAGCTACCAAGTCCCTGATCTGGGGTTAGCTGCTGCACTTTTTACTACTCACAGGCCTGCCTGTCAGGGGTGTCTGAAGAAAGGGCCCCTGCAGAGAGTGAGGAGATGGCTTAGTGAGTGAGGTACAAAGTGAGGAGCTGATTTCAACCCCCAGCACCCACAAAGCAAGCTAGGTTTAGTGGTACAAGTTTCTAATCCCAGCACTGAGAAGGCAGAGACAGGCCCTGAAGCTCACTGGCCGTGATAGTCCAGCCTACATGGCGGAGAGAAACTGTCTCTAAAATGAAACAAAACACCAGGGTAGCTATTCAGGGTTGACCTCTGGCCACCACACAGGTGCACCCCCAACACAAACACATACCCAATCCCACATTCACAGAGAAGGGACCCTGCAGAGTATTCTGTGTGATGCAGGGTAAGGAGTAAGGAGCAAGACCCATCCCCCCAGACCCCTGTGCATTCTACCCCCAAGGCCCACCAACACCAGATGAGGTGATTTCTGACTGAGCTAAAAGGCATTTTTGCAGTTTGAAGGCATTTTTGAACTCTAGTAACCTACAGGAGTTTCAGTAGACCCTCACAGTACCCATGATGAGATGGAGGTGAGGGGAGACCAGGGCCAGCCATTAAAACCAGCTGCACAGCTCAAGGTCTGTGTGTCTATCTCTGTCCTTCATCTTTGCTGGCACTGGCAGTACTCTATAGTGGGATTATGTGTTGTTACATTGCATATAATTGTCCCACCTACTGGTTTAATAAAAACATTGATTGACTGAAGGCAGACAGGAAGTATAGGTGGGGCAACCAGATTAAGAACACTCTGGGAACAGGAAGAACGGCAGAAATGCCACAGAGAAGCCATGGAAACACCATGATGAGACACCAGCAGATGCAGAAGAAAGAAGTTGAAATGCTGCTGTGCGAAAAGGTACCAAGCCTCATGGCTGAATAAGATAAGAGTCATGGGTTAGTTTAAGATCTAGAGTCAGCAAGTTATATGCCTGGGCCCCAGGTCAGTCAGGGTACAATTAAAACAAGCGCCTGTGTGTTTCAGTGGGACTGTGGGACTCTGGGTCTGAAAGTCTGGGCTACCAGGCTAGACCAGAGAGTCTGGGCCAGAAACATCATCCAACAGTGCTCACTGAGGAGTGACACAGGTTCTATGTAGACTTTGAAGTGGGGTGTAGCAGGAGAAGGGGAACAGCTTTTCCCACTCAGCACCCTGAGTACATTTGTCCTTTATCTGCCTGTTGACTTGACCTTGCCAATAAGTCCAAGGTGCCTTTCCTTTTAGCTCAGGAAGCTGCAGTGAGATGGGCCAGCAGCTGGCAAATGGCACACATTTATCACCAGCAGCTCTGAAGATTGAGGCTCATGCTCAAGGCCTACCAGATGTGTCCAACCATGAGACATATCAGCCCCAAGTTGTCACCTACAAAGCTCATGCTTAAGAATTGAGTACGCTCGGGCTGAATTTATAGCCATCTGGGATATGGTGGTCCACGGGCAAAGCATTGCATGTGTTTGGAGGCTCTCAGTGTCTGGCATGGGCTTCCTCCATCTAGACAGTATCCTGTCACTGTCCCTTTATCTGGCAGAGTGGGGGGTGGGGGGTGTCTGCCTTTAAATCTTTCAAAAGGGCAATGACCCCATATATGAGGCCCTACTTGTGAGCTGATCTCATCCAAAGGCCCCAACTGACACTGTCACCTTCACAGGGTAGGGGACTGAGCACTGAATCTTAGAGGATACAGAGTGTCAATTCTTATACTTTCCTCTTGGTATTTTCTGCCTCCCTGAGCCCACTGCAAATTCCTTAAAGCAATGATTCATTTTAAACCAGTTTCCATGTGGTGTTTGTGCATATGTGCCTGAATATAAATTTATGGGTGCATGTCCATATGTGAGTGTGTGTAGCAGGCAGGCCAGAGGTTAACCTCTGCTGTTATTTCCAACACTGTCTCCATTGGTTTTTTTGAGTATCACTGGCCTGAAGTTCTCCAGGTAGGCTAAATTGGCTGGCAGTGAGCCCCAGGCACCCTTCTGTGTCTGCCTCTCCAGCGCCAGGATTGCAGGTGTATGCCACTATGTCTGGATTTATGGTTTTTTTTTTTTTTAATTTATCTTTATTTTACATAGGTTCTAAAGATAAGTCTATCCCCCCAAACATATTATAGACTTAGCTATATTTCTGGTTTCTTAGACCAATTTTCAACATACTTAGCTTGAGCAGGCACTGACAAGCATTCAGTATATATTATCAATTAAGTAAATTGACAGATTATGTATTTTTTATATGAAGTAAGGCAGAGCGTCAACACCTTCTCTAATGTTCTCATGTCACAAGCTATACTTGTTTCATAATATGCTTTTCCATCCCTTCCCCAGCCAGGCACAAAGCCCTCTTGTGCCCCCAGGAATCCAGAGTGGCATCCTGGGACTAGGGTGACCAGTGGGACATGGCAGGGCCAGGGGCTCCCGCTGGCCTGGTGTGCCTGGCTCTGTGGCCTTAATTTATATACAATGTGACTACATCATTCAAAGCCTAGCGATCGGCCTTGGACAGCACAGGTAATGATGACATCGGCTCATTTATGCAAGATTATCCTTTTATCACATTTCCAGACTCATTTATGAGGCTCATGTTTTCCCCCTGAGGGCGTCATCAAGCAAGTAAAGTTGGACTATTTCCCTCCTGCAGAGAATTGGCGGGAGCCTCCCCCGTTGACGGATGAGGCCCGCTGCCTTTGCCAAATAGGGTCGGCACGATGGATCTTTTACTTGTGAATATTATAGCTAGAAATTAGCATGTTTATTGAGGTAGAATGTGTTTGTTTACATTCCACTACCCATGGCATTACCTCTTATGACCTGACTTATTTAGGGTAAGCACAAATGATGGCATCCTGGCACCCACACACAAAGAAATTAATGAATTTCCAGATATAGAATTCAGTCTTAAGCAAATGCACCGAAGGGGCTGGGAAGGGTTCTGGGGGTCTGGTTGTGGATTGAGGAGGACCTCCAGGAACAGGGTAGGTGGAGGCTGAAGGAAGGGTGGGGCCTGTGATAGCTCTCTGGGTATGTAATGCCTGGGGCTGTGCCTGGCACTGTCTGAGTGGAGCTGGCTTCTGATTGATGGAGGAGGGAAAGAGAGAGGGCTGACGTTTGTAAATCGTTTTCATTTTCCAGGGCATTCTCCTGGGTGTTCTTGATTCAAGAGTAAGAAGGATGGTCTAGGGTGCAGATGAAGGATGGGGAGGGACGATGTTTGGGCAGGATAAATGGGACCCAGGAGAGTGAGATAGTCTAAGGGACCACATAGCACTGGCTCCATACCCAAGCTTTCCTCTCCAGCTCACCAAGCTGATATCCCTTAGAAGAAGAAACTGAGATTTAGTGAAGTGGAGAGATTTGGCCAAGGTCTTAGACACAGGGAGCTCTGTCTTTCCCAGTATCCTCTCTGTCCTCCGGTCAGCTTTACACTTGAGGCCTACCTTAGAAGAGGGAGAGACTGGGTCCTCTGGCATGCTGCATCAGGGACCTGGAAAGACGACCCTGTGTCTGGTCAGCACATGGTTCTATTTTTTTAAAAAAAAATTTAATGATTTATTTATTCTTATTTTATCTATATTAGTGTTTTGCCTGCATGCATGTCTGTGTGAGGGTGCCAAGTCCTCTGGAACTGAAGTTACAGACAGTTGTGAGCTGCCACGTGGATGCTGAGAATTGAACCCAGGTCCTCTGGAAGAGCAGTCAGTGCTCTTAACTGCTGAGCCAGCTCTCCAGCCCTGCCAGCAGATGCTTTTAAAAGTGATGAGCTATAAACTTGTTTTGACTGTAGATGAGAGACAAGTAAACTCAGAGATTTAGAGATCCTTCCAAGATGACAGATAGGTTGGAAGAGCGATTAATTTCCTCTCTGCTAGAGTAGTTATACTTGAGCGTGATTCTCTTGGGCAGCAGGTAGACCAGGGGTAGTGCCAGGCATCATGGAGTTTCGTGGTCTAGGCCCTGAGCTGAGAGAGTGGGTCAGGGCTGAAGACAGGGAAGGGGTAGGGCCGCATCACTTCAGGCCAAGGGCACCTTCTGATGCAAAAAAAGGGGGTACAGAGAGCAAGTTTTAAATCTCTGGCCAGACAGGAAAGGCCCCAGCATTAGCGATGATGTTTGGCAGCAGTCAGCCAAGAAGCTCGACACTACACTTAGGCGATGACAAAAAAAATAAAATAAAAAAATCATAGCTCGCCCTCAGGTACTGTGAAATCCAGGTGTGGTCAGGGCTCGGACAGGAGACTCTGAAGAAGAAGCAGGGAGAGATGTAGGGCCCAGTTGGTCTGCTTCTCCCTACTGGCTGGCTGGGTGAATACATTGAAGCACAGGGAGGTAAGAATCTGCTGGAACATGCGCAGACTGGGTGTGCCCGCACCTCAAAGGAGCCACTGTGGAGCCTCATCCCACCCCATTGAAAGAAACGGAGGCTGTCCCTTAGGGAATGCTGTGTCCTCAGAAGCAGTATGTACCAGAACAAGCTCAGCCCAGGTTCTCAGCCTATGCTATTCGTGGATTAGTGATTAAACCCCTGTGAGGGCTGGCTGGGAAGTCAGCTCCCTTGGTAAAGGGTTTTCTTTGTAAGTGTGAGGACCCAAGTTTGATCCCCAGAATCCACATAAAAAAACAAACAAACAAAACCAAACAGGTGTAGTGTGCTAATGATCCCAGTGGTGAGAAGGCAGAGACGCAAGGATCCCTGGGTCTTGTTGAGCAGCCAGCTAGCCTATGTGGCAAGTCAAGATTATCATCTGAACTACACACACACACACACACACACACACACACACACGCACACGCACACGCGCACGCACGCACACACGCGCACACACACACACACACACACACACACACACACACACACGCACGAACGCACGCACGCACGCACGCAGGTGTGCAGGTGTTGCTCCCTTGAACAAGGCATTCCTCAGGCTGCCTCAGATACTGAGCAAGCCTCTGCCAACCAGGAGACACCAGTCCCCGCCCACCTGGCCAGCCTCCCTCTCTCTCCCCTCAACTCTCATTCCAGCCAATTACTCCTAACGGAGCGATATGAAATGTAACTAACTTGGGGAAATATCTGAATACTTTAATTAAATCAGTTCGTAATTAGCCATCTGAGTAATGAAGCTAAGGTGCTTATCTCCCTGTGAGCTGGGACTGGTGTGTGTGTGGGGGGGTGACAGAGGGAAGTGTGTAAAAGCATGGCCCTGGAGCCCTAGCCCCTCAGGGACATGGAGACAGGTACCCAGAGCCCCAGGAGAGAGCTTGGCCTGAATTTACTATGATTAAATAAATATAGCACCTCAGAGAGGAATTACTAATTTGAAGGGCTAAATTTTTAATGGCTACAGCTTGCTCTCTTATTAAAAGAATCCCAGGGCCTTTAATCCAAGCACCTCACAGCCAAAGGCTAGAAATCACACACGTCCTTTGTGCAGCCAGCTCCCAGGTCCCCAGATGTGGCAAATGTCTGACCTGAACAGGTTGGCCCGTGTCCAGTAGGGGTCATTCCCAAGGGCTGAGAGTCCCCTGAACCAGGGAGGGAGGCCAGTAATATTTCATTGCAAGTATTTTCAAATCACAATACAAATGAGTGAATGAGTGAGAACATATGTCTTGAACTAGCTTTGTAGAAACTTTACATTTATGTTGGGTGTTGTGATATACACCATTAACCCTAGCACTCAGGAGGCAGGAGCAGGCAGGTCTCCATTATAGGTCATCTCTTTAAAAAAAAAACAAACAAAACAAAACCCACCACCAAATTACATTTATTTATTTAGCATGTGTGCACACTCTCAGGTGTGCACATGTAGAGACCAGAGACGTTGAGGGAGTTGGTTTCTCTCTTTCCACCATGTGGGTCCCAGGAATCAAACTAAGGTCATCATACTCAGCTTCAAAAGTCTTTGCCATCTTGGTGGCAAAACGCATCCGAGGTGAAAAAGAAACTTGGCAGCATCAAACTTGTACTTATTTAAAAATATATTTCGGGCTGGTTAGATGGCTCAGCTGGTAAAAGCAGCGCCAGCAGACCTCACAACCAGAGTTTGATTACATGGTAACTCTTGAAAATGTCTTCTGATTGCAGTATGTAGGCTGTGGCAGGCATGTGCACATGCAAAATAATAGATAATAAATAAATGCAATAAAAATGTGGTTTTTATTAGGTTTTGGCTTGAGTTTTTAAAACAGAGTCTCAAGCAGCCCAGGGTGGCCTTCAACTTACTGTATCCAAGGATGACCTTGAACTCCTGATTTTCTTGTCTTTACCTTCCAAGTTCTGGGGCCATAGGTATGTACCACCATACCTGGTTATAAAATTTTGATATTTTTCTAGATTTTTGGGCATTAATTTTGATTTTTTAAAAAATATTGCATTAATGCCAGGTGATGGTGGCACACACCTTTAATCCCAGCAGGTGAATCTCTATGAGTTCAAGGCCAGCCTGGTTCACAAAGTGAGTTCCAGGACAGCCAGAACTACAAAGAGAAACCCTATCTCAAAAAACAAACATACAAACAAACAAATTTCATTAGGGGTCTGGGAGCCAGAACATATGGTGAAGAGCTTGCTACTTGGGCATGAAACCCAGAGTTCAGATCTCTAGCATCCAGGTGAAAGATCAGGGTATGGTGACATGTGTCTCTTAGCCCAGTGCTGAGAAGACAGAGAAAGCAAGATGCCTGGGGCTGACTGGCCAGCATGTTCAGGTTCAGCAAGAAACCCATCCAAAAGACAAAGTAGAGGAGTTGTTGAGAAAGAAGCTTGATATTGACTTCTGGTGTCTACACACAGACACACTGCCATGCATGTACACCCATAGCCACAAATGTGCACACACACACACACACAAGAAATACTGTGCTAAAACACTGTCTCCTTGTAACTGAGGGTTTGGTGTCCCCATAGGTGACTCTCATTCTAACCCTAACTCATAGGCTTCCAACTGGTCACCTCTCATAGTTTGTGTCTCTGATAGAGGCCACCTAGATGCCACACCAGGACCTAGATATCTTCCTGGGACTATACATGACCAATGTCATGTTGACTGTTAATAGACAGCATATAAATCCCTAAACCCTTTAAGGAGAGCACACTTTGGGATTGCTCCAGCATGGCCCAGTGACCGGAAGTACCTGTCCTGAGGTTGTACAACAGAATTAGGGCAGAGCACTACAGGGCTATCACTCATCAGAAAAGAGAAGGCCTTGCTGGTAACTTACCGCGTCCGGTTTCTTGGGGTCGAGTCTTGTCCAGGCGAGGGGCGTCGAGGTTAAATAATCTGCACTCAGGAGTCGTTTAGGTTCCATCATTCAGGATCACAATGAGAGACCCGAGCTTTATTCAGTACATCTTATATCTTAGACCTGTTTCTCCCCCTGCCATGCTTCTCTCCTGCCATGCATCTTGCCTAGCCTTTTTCCCTCTAGCTTCCCGCCATGTTGGTTTCCTTCTGCTCCTTCCACTCACACTGACTCTACTAACTCTACTACATGCTTGTCTCCCACTTCTGCCTTGTGTCTCAGCCTCTGCTAGTGTGTCTCTCCTTGTGTCCCCTCTCCCCCTGTGTCTCAGCTCTCTACTTCTTTCTTAACTCTCTCACACCCTGCCCCCTCATCCGGGCACACCCAAGGTCTTGGAGGATCCCAAAAGACTAGCACTCAGCAGGTGGCAGTGATAAGGAGATTTGTAGAGCAGGAAAACATGTTTTTCCTTTTTCCCCCTATTAACATAAGGTTTTAGTCCTTTGGGGAGGAGGGTGGCCATAAAAGACCAGAATGGCACTTATTCCGGGAGACAACAGTAACTCAGGATGAAAGCACAGCCCTGATACAAAATGGTTTACTGTCCTTCTCCTTGACAGACCCATTTCTTTCCAGGTGGACAAATGGCTCAGTTCTGGTCATGAAAATATGGACTAGGGCGAAAGCTCAGTGAGTAACATGCTTGCTATGCAAGCATGAGGACCCAAGTTCAGATCCCCAGAGACCGTGTAAACCTGAAAGTGGTGAACATGCCTGCATTCCCAGTGTTACTACAATGAGATGGGAAGTAGAGACCTGAAGATCCTTGGAAGCTTGGGGGACAGTGAGCCTTGTGCATGTAGCTGTGAACTAGAGACTCTGCTTCAGATAAGGTGGACGGTAAGAATCAATGTGTGAGGCTGTCCTTTGACCTCCATACATGTGCTGTGACCCCCCCCCCCCACACACAGACATAGGTAGAAGGTATTAGCATAGGCTAATGGGACAGAATGAAATAATATCCTTTTGTTTGATCTTACTTGCCCCCCCCCCCCCCCCCCCCCGTTTTTCCTTTGAAGACAGGATCTTGTGTTGTGTAGCTCAGGCTTTCTTGTAGCTCAGGTTGGCCTCAAACTCACTATGTAGCTGAGGATTATCCTGTACTTCCGCTTCTCCTCTCTCGACCTTCCAAGTGTCACCTAGCCACCATGGCCAGTTTATTGACCCCTTTAACTTAAAACTAGTTCCTGTCCCTCTCTGTCCCTTTCATTGGCTTCAGTCTGCAAGGACCTGACATCATGTTATTGAATTAATCTGTCCTAATTGACCTCCTTGATCACAACCATTCCACACGAGGTGGCCCTTGTATGTTGTTTTAGTCCATACATCCCATGCCATGGTACACAGCCAGTACTCAATAAAGGTTCATTGAATGAACAAGCCCACTCTGAGGCACTTGGTCCATTCCTGCCAGTGACATCAGCTGGTTCTCTGTGGTGCAAGTGAACTTGTCCCTGGAGTTGGGATGAGCAGGGCATGCCTGGCTTGCCTGTCATTCTCACAGTTTGATCTCACTGTATATCTCTCCCCTGCCACCTACACTCAGTCATAGCTGAGCAGCCTCTTGTATGGGGACATTCTCCCCTTATTAGTCATTTTGCATCATTGTAACGAAGTACCATGCCTACCCCAGAGAAGCCCCTTAAGGGGAAGAGGTTTGTTTCAAGGGTTTCCTGCCCCTCATGGTGAGGTAGACACAGTATGGCAGAGACTATTCACACCACAGCAGACAGGAAGTAAAGAGGGAGAGTACATGGGAAGGAGGGAAAAGTTAGAATCATGTGACCTGTTAACCAGCCTCTACCTCCTAAATGGTAACCCTCCCTACACAGTGCCACGTGCTGGAGACCAAGTTTTCAAAACATGAGCCTGTCAGGGAACATTTCAGATTAAACTCAGACACTCAGCATCCTCAGGGGTTCTTGTCCTTGTGGGACTTAGGTGATGGTGACACAGTGACTGTGAGGATTTTCTCCATCCTATACTGACAGTGTTCAAAAGCTGTCGCTTCCTGGTTGTAATTTTCAAAATGGGGTCTGCTTCTGAGGAAAAAACAAAACAAAAAACCAAATGGGTTTGGCATGCCAAACTCCATTAACCACTACCCGAACTGATCAGCAGCAGGAGTCCAGGGAAATTGCTGGAGCAAATTGAGAAGCCAGATTATTTAGGTTTCTTGATTGGAAGAACAATTATTTGAGGATTCAATTTTATAAGCTTTGTTTACTAACCCCAAATTGTTTTCATATCTCTTCCTCAAGTACGGAGGGTGTGGCTACCCTTAAAGTGCGTTCTTAAGTTTCTGTGTGTGTATGTGTTCCTGTGTGGTTGTGGGTATGGAGAATACCTGTACACATGTGTATACATGCATGTGGAGGCCTGAAGTCAGTGAGTGTCTTTTTCTATAGCTCTCACATTCCTGTTTGAGGCAGGGTCTCTCACTGAATCTGGAGCTGCCTGACCCAAGTAGACTGGCCAGTGAGCCTCTGGAATCCCCGGTTTCCTCCTGCCTAGCATTCTAGCATTGGGATTTGGGCATATATTGTGCTTGGCTTTTCATATGGTCATCAATAAAACTCAGATTCTTATGCTTGTGTGGCAAGCACTTTCTGAGCCCTCTTTCCAGGGACTCCATTACTGCTGACATGGACATCAGTGCCTATGTGCCCCAGTCTCTTCATTATATAGAAGAGAAAGTGAGGAGCAAAGAAAGGAATTGCTGACAGACCTGAAGAATTTGATGTTGAGCCTGGCTGCTTCTGGGGAAGCCATAGAGAGGCTTCAGGATGGGTCCTTGGTGCCTCTGAAGGAGGCTGATGCCTCAAGGCTTCTCATTTTAATTCTGAGAGGAAGGGCAGTGTGCCATGGTCTCCCAGTGCCCAGCTCTTCCTTAGAAAGTGAAATAGCGATCACACAGGTGTCCCCACCCATGCTAAGGAGCTTATCTCACCTTCAGTGGTCTAAAAAGCAGATGAGAGGAAGGTAGGATCTGAAGAGCTTTCACAAAGCCCCATGAGGACTTGAGCAGCTCAAATGGGTCTTCACGCTTGCTCAGCCAGGGTCGTACTGACTGATATCTCCTCAGCTCTTTGCTTTGTTTCTATTTGACTGTTAAAGAAAAAAAGATCAAGAGAAATTAAGTAATTTGTCCCAAGCATCACAGGAAATGGTAGGAAAGGATTTTGAACATAAGAGTAAATGTCTTTTACTGTGACAGAGGAAATAGCTTTTATGATAAATTTTATATGGTCTCAGAAAAGAGGGTTGGAACCCCACTACTGTTGGGTCTTGGCTCTCTGCTACACATGAAAACTATTCTGATATTGAAAGAGACACCAGTTCTCCAGTGGTTCCTGCATTTATTTTTCTATTAGTAACCGGCACCTCCATGGTAGATGCAATAGCAGATTTCAGATGGAAGCCATTCCCTTAGACTGCAGGCCACTACCCCAGAGGAGTTTGATAGATGCCTGGCACTGGTCTGTGAGCAATGCCAACTGCTGCAGGACTATGCTTTTGTACACTGTAACTATTTGTCACTCATACTGGTTTAATGAAATGCTGATTGGTCAAGTAGTTAGACAGGAAGTAGAGGCAGGACAACCAGACTAGGAGAATTCTGGGAAGTGGAAAAGCAGAGCAACAGATGACAGTGAGAGACAGAGAAAGCAGGATGAGAAGGCTACACTGAGTAAAAAGGTACCAAGCCACATGACTAAGCATAAGTCGGAAAAAAGTAACTTAAAGTATGGGAGTTAGCAAGTAATACGCCTGAGCTTGAAATTAATATAAGCCTTTTTGTGATTATCTGGGACAAAGTGGTCACAGGTAGGTCCAGACCTCAGGGCTAGGCCCAGCCAGAAACTTGAGACTGCAGCCACACTTACTCTAAAAGCACAGGATCTGAACTGATGCTTGCTCTCTTAGTGACTGCACACCCACATCTAGGAACCAGCCACGGGGATTTGAAATAAGAACCTCTGTCAAGTCAATGTCCCTCATCTTATGTGCAGGCAGTTGGCTGTTTGAACCTAAATGGGGAACTTGGTATCATTTGTCTGTTAAATGTCACCTTATTGTACTCAGCCTATCTTTTTTGTAGCCCATTAAATGCTCTTGCAGTCGGGATTTTTGTCACTCAAATGCTTCTGTCGATGCCTGGAAGTGCAGAAAGGCATTAAGAGCAGAACAGAGAGCCACGAAGATGAGCCTGTGCCATTTCACCAGAAACCCCCCTCCAGTCATGGCTCCATATTCCACGTGTGGTTGATTAGCCAGCTGTGAGTCTGCATGTGTGAACTCACCCTGCCCCATCTCCCACTCTGCTCACAAGCTAACAAGAGCGACTTAAGCAAATGCTTGGCAGACATCAAAACAGCATGTGCAATGCATCCCTTCAGAAGAGTTTCCTGGCTAGCATAGCTTGCTTAGAGAATCTGCACTGTCTCAGTTCTCAGCTCTTCTTCCCTCCCTCCCTCCCTCCCTCCTTTCCTTCCTCCCTCCCTCCCTCCTTTCCTTCCTTTCCTAACCACTCATAAACTAACACTATTGTGAATTGCAAAAAAATTTCCTACAAAGGTAGGCAGTGCTTTTGCCGATCTAGGATGTAATGATGTCATGGGATGAGGAGGTTCAGGTGTGGAAGAAGCTAGCAGACAAGCTGGAGTGGAGAGGATGTGCCAACAACAAAGCCATGAGACATTTTCCACCAGTGGACTATTTAAAGCTGAATGGGAGGGGGACAAAATGGCCCCACTTTGGACATTGAACAACCATTAATCCAGCTTGGGACTAAAACCTGGAGCCTTGGGCTAGAGAATGATTATACATAAGGCATAAGGGGAGCGTTGGAGGGACTTTGCAGCCCCTCAAATAGGCTGCTTTTCAATAGGGATGTGCCTTGAGTCCTGACTGATTGCCCTCAACATGCTGTGCCTGTAAATCTCACTGTGGCCACCAGGAGGCAGTTCCTGACAGTGCATATAGCTTGGGTTCTCTAACCTCTGCCACCTTGTGGCTACTTTGAGAATTAAAGAAGCAGGGTTTAGGATGAGGGTTGGCTAGGATAACTGTGGTTAGTTAAGGTTCAGCATAACTCATTAAATTTGCAAGGCTGTGCCAGTTTATTTTAATGTTGGTAAAGTCACAGTAGTCATAAGCAGTTCCAGGTGGGGAAAAAACCATGTATGGAGGGGCAAGGAAAGGTATGAAATGGAAAGAATTAGGGTGTTGGTGAAGCAAGTCATTATTACGAAACTTTGTGAAGGTTCTCAGAAAGTTTGTCCCTGGGTTGTGTGATACAGGTGCCATCTGGAGCAAGATACTCTCTACTTCATGCCTTTTTTTAGAGTTTAAAACATTTTTAAATTAAATTTATTTACTCTCTCTTTTCTCTTTCTCTCCCCCCACTCTCTCTCTTTGCGTGTATGTGTGTGTGCCCATGCACATGTGTGGTGTATATGTGTGTGGTGGTGGTGGTGGTGGTGGTGTGTGTGTGTAGAGTTAGCAACAGAGAACTAGCAAAAGTCAGCTCAGCTCCCTTCCTCCACCTGTGGGTCCTGGGGATTGAACTCTGTTCCTCTGCAGCAAGCCCCCTTACCTGCTGAGCCATCTTGCCAGCACCTCTTTTCAAAGTGTTTAATTACAGTAGAATGTGCATAACAAAATCCATCCTGGAAACCTCTTTAAAGTGTTCAACTCAGTGATACTAAGTAATTTACATGGTTGTATAGTCAGCACCATAAATTCATCTCCAGAACTTTCTCATGTTTTCGCGATTGAAACTCTGGATTCATTAACTAGTACCTGCTCTCTTCTCCACTCAGCCCTAACACTCACATCAGACTTCCAGTCTCCTCTGTTTCATCATTCTAGGTACTGCATAGAAGTGGAATCATCCAGTTGTTTTTCTACGGTTGGCTTTTTTCATGTAGCTTGATGTTCTCTGTGTGCTCATCTGTATGGTAGCACATGTCAGGATTCCTTTTAGGGCCTAGTATCATTTCGATATGCCATCTGTCTTATGTGTATCTTTCTGCCCACTCTGCATTGCTCACCTGTTCATTTCCGAGTGGCTTCCACGCTTGTCTGCCGAGTCGTGCTTCAGCATCTTCAGGACCCAGATTTCAGTTGTTTTTTTGTATACACAAGTGTGGAATTGTTGGCACATATATTAGTTACTTTACGTTGATGTGATGAAATACTATGAGTCAAAGCAACTTAGAAGAGTTTATTTTACCCCATGAGTGCTTAATGGCAGGGGAGGCATGACAGTAGGCAGGGGGGCATGGTGGCAGAGCAGGAAGCTGGCTGATCACATCCCAACCACACACAGGAGGCAGAAAGCCAACTTGAAGTGGGGCAGGATTATAAACTCTCAAATCTGGCCCCCAGTGACTTGCTTCCTCCAGGAAGGCCTCTAGATCCCATAATCTCCCCAAACACTGCCATCAAATACATGACCTAATGCATTCTCTTGTCTGATAGACAAGGTTTCTCTGTTGCCCTGGCTGGCCTGAACTCACTCTGTAGACCAGGTTGGCCTCAAACTCTCAGAGATTCACCTGCCTCTGATGCCCAAGTGCTGGGTTCAAAGGTGTGCACCGTTCTAGCCAGCTTCTAATGAATTTTTGTGAAGATGCCACCCACCTCGGCAATACCCAAGTTCTCTAAGGAGCAGGAACTCTTTAGGGATTCTGAGGCACAACCCCTTCTCTAGCTGGAAAAGGGGCTTGCATTTGCCAAGGGTAACCTTTTGCTTCTGGTGATTACAAGCCCCATCCTGAATGTGAAGCATCCACCTATATTAATCCAAGTCTCCTTTACCTCCAGGCTGGAGCCTGGCTATATTTACTCCTTGGAACAAAGGGGATATAGTACAGACAGCAAGTTGGGAAGCTAGCCTGTGTTCATATGAAGCCAAATTCTCTTGACCTCGGGGGAGTTTGGAAGCCATAGCGGGTGTGTGTGTGGTGTGGTGTGTGTCATACTTGGATGAAGATTGTACACCCTGAGGAGATGCCAACACATGTAGCCATCTCCTCCTGTCCCTGCCATTCCTTTACACAACCTGCAGGGGGCGAGCTGTTACAGAGCAAGGTGTGGCTTGGAAACTATTGGGCAAAGGTTAAAATCCATCTTTAACTTCCTGACACTGCAACCTGGGATGTGTTCCTTAGCTGCAGGGTCCACAAGCCCAGCGACCATCCTGTTGAATTCTTGTGTCCTGATGCAGAACAGCTAAACTGAATAATGGGGTCTACTTCAAGACCTCCACAGTGGTGCTCTTCCCTTCTACAGACTTTTCTCAATTACTGGCATCAATAATGCCCCCTGCCCCCACCCCAGCCTCTCAAGTCTCAAGACCTTGGAGGCCATTCTCATCAGCAGTGGATTCACTCTTCATATTTCTGATGGGATCCTGGTCTGCAGATTCCACTAAGGCACACCATTCCCAGGATTCCCCATTCAAAACATAGCTGTGGGTCGGGGTTGGGGGTGGTGTTGGATTGAAACTATCTTAACTGTAGCTTCTTTGGTACTCTTTGGTCTGTGGTCTTCTGGGATTCTAGACCCTTCCTGTGGAAGGTCAGACAGCCTAGGTGGGCACCCCCAGCCCTGCCCCTCCCGTTTGGCTTTTGTTAAGACTGTGGTACAATCTGTTACTTAACTGTGGAGGACTTTGGAGTATGTTAATAGCAATTTGTGATAGATGCCTTTGGCACTCAAACGTTCAAGAACACCCACACTCACAGGGGGAAAAAAAAAAGAAAGAAAAAAAGAAGAAGGTGGGGGAGGGGAGCTACTTTAATGGGAGATAACATAGCCGCGTGCAATTTGGCTATTCATTGTATCTCTGGCATTTTATGTACTACATTAGTGGAGGCAATTTCATGCATATGGATATAATGCATTAAGTGGAGGCATTTAAATATAGTGAAACTAATTTTATGATGATTAGTTGAAGGAAAACATTGCATTCGTATCATCTATATAGAAGCCAATTTGCATGAAAATGCCCAAAGTTGCTATGCCAACATTTTCTGTGCGCTGGTCGGGGTCGTCTCCCAGTCAAGACTTTGTATTAAAAATCGGTCTCCGGTGCCCATGTCTTTTAATTCATTGCAAGCTGTAGGCCATTTGCTCACAAAGCGCTCGCAGTAAAACAAATGAATAGCTAAAATACTCATTTGCATGATTCCCATTTGAAAACGATTCCCCTGAAATTAAAAAAGCGTGTTACTCGGTTGTGAAGATGGATGGGCCGGCAAGGCAGGCAATTAATATTTCCGGCATTCTCTTTAAAGCCCTCCCAAGACTGGGAACAACACATGCCAGACAAATTGGGCCCCACAACAGTTTTGGGGCCTCAGCGGCGGCAGCTTGCCCACACTGTCTCTCCTTTATGGTCTCACTTACATTATGCAGTAATTAAAACTATTTACCATTCGCACTTATCCGCCATCTGCCACTAGAAGGTTCTTCTTTTTTTAGAAAGCTTTCTTTTTTTTTTTTTAATTTAAACATATATATATATATAAATTTATTCAATATATTTTGATCATGTTTCAACTCCATCCCAGGTTCTCCCCACATCCCTACCCAACCAAGCTCATGGTCTTTCTGTCAAAGCAAAACAAACCAAACAAACAAATGAAGAGCCATATGTAGAAGGAAGGTTTGGCATCATTTGCCAAAGGAAGCTCCAGGGTCCTCTCCCCAAGCCTGACCTGTCGCCTTCTTGCCTCTGGAAAGGAGAGGTGGAGATGGGGGTTGAATTCCTGAGAGTGAGTTTGTGTTAGAGCTCAGCTTCCTTCATCTTGGGGGAAGGGGTCTTGGCTTAGCTCTGGGGGTGATCTGTATGTTTAGAGGGAAGCCTAGGTCTAGATCTTCCCACACAAGAACTAAAATGTGACCAGGAGCTTTGGCCATGTGACAGAGCCATGAACTACACTGGTATAAACTGTTCTCTGTACAAGCACAATTAGCCCAGGGCTCCATGAGGCTCATGTCTGGTCTTGCTATGATCCATTCAGCATTCAGGGTCTGTGGTCTGGGTCGTCCCCAAGAGGGCATCACCTTCCAGCTTCCACAGAAGCATTCTATGACCCAGCAGGAAGCCTTGGGTGAGGGAAGCCATTTTGAAAACTTCTGAATTTGGTCTCTTTTTCACTGTGGCAGTTAAAGGCTCCAGACTGGTTCTTCTGAGGGTCTGGCCTGGAGGTGCCTAGGGCTCTGTATAAAAGACAGCCCTGTGAGGCACTCACTCACAGGAACAAAGGGTGTGGCCAGAGGCTGCCGATAGCACAAAACTGCAGGCTCTGGGGAGATTGGGTGTCCATTCAAAATCTGAACCAGGCATGGTGATGGCGTATGTCTGCAATTCCAGCACTCAGAAGCCTGAGGCAAGAGGATTGGGATTTTGAGGACAGCTTCAGTTACGTAGTGAGTTTGAGACCATCCTGAGCTGTATGAAACACACACTCTCTCTTTCTCCTCTATTACTCTCTCTTACAAACACCAACTCATATAAAAATCAAAACAAAATAATGCTGCTTCCCAGATCATAGCCCAACCCTAGCCTACAGTATATGCCCCCAACTAGATTTTGGTAAAGCTCCCAGCAGACATCACCACCAGCCCTATGAATCCTGAGCTTCTGCCAGTAGTTTCTCCAGAACTCTCTCCCAAGTGAGGTGGACATTTCTAGCACATAGCCACAGGGTTTGGATTTGCTTAGAAATGCACACCCTCTGCTGGAATGTTGCAAGCTTCCTGCTTCACAGAGGTTTCAGGGCAATACCTGTGCAGGTCTGGGTCAAGGTCTGGGTCTGCCTTCTTCATCTCTGCTTCTCTAGGCCCTAGGTGATAGGAGGCCATTCTCTCTAAGCAGTTAACCGATGTGAACTAGAGATAGCATCTGGTGCAAGCATCAGGCCCTCTGAAAGCAGGCTGCCCTGGAACCTTGTGACCTTTAGCAGATCAGATAGGATGGGTAGCCATAGGTAATGAAGAGACAGTGCTCTTCTGAAGGGACTGGCATGGGTCCCCACAAGAAGTGAATCACCACAAGGTCTTCATTCTACCTGGCCTTGACTGTCAAGGTGAATCCCATATTGTCATTATTTAAGATATAACAGGCAAGGAAGCCTAAGCCTGTAAAAATTTTTAAAAAGGCTGACAAGATGGTTGAGGAGGTAAAGGTGCTGGCAATCAAGCCTGAAGACCTGAGTTCAATCCCTGGAACTCACATCACAGAAAAAGAGGACCTACTCTCACAAGTTTTCCTCTGATCTGCATGCATGCAGTGTCCACATGCATGTCCAAACACACAGAAACACAGAACTAACGAGAGTGTAATTTTTTAAACAGTGTGATGATATTTTGGAGCCATTCATCTCCATTGACACAAAGAGCTCCCTTCCAGGCACTAAGAGCCCCTGCTGGTCAGTCAGGTCAACCAGAAGCTCCTCCTATACAGGGCAGTGTGGATCCCATACAATAGACACAGAGCCATGGGGGAAGGCAAGGATAGCAACGGTGGGTAGGTCAGGAAAGCTCAGCACATACTGTCACATTAACAGCATGCCCAGATCCTGGGCTCCTGTGGACAGGTCAGGGGACCAGAGGTGGCCAGTGTGCTGCAAGTCCACTGACCTGAGAGGTTGCAATCCTGGGTGAGAATCTCCTCAATCAGTTCTTGTCTTGAGGCTGGCAGCTAGTGAGAACACCAGGCCACAGGATTTCTGTGTCCCTGTGTTTCCCCAGAGCAGGTGTGCACAGTGCTGGAGCAGATGGAAGCCATCTGCACAAAAAAAGAGTTTCTCAGGTTCAAGGTGACAGCCCTCCCCCATTGTCCTCCAGCACAGGCTAGCACTGCATTTTGGAGTTAGATATTGATAATCTGGATGTTGCCTTGCAGAGGAAGGGGACCGTTAAACTCAACACAGTTAACACTTCTAAGCTAAGCCTCTGTCCCAGTAATCTCCTTTATCCACTACAACTAATCTCATGGTCTCCTATCATCTGAAGGGCTTAGAAGATCAGGGTTGAGCTGGGGGTGTGGCTCAGTTGGTAGAATACTTGCCTACCTTGCATGAAGCCCTTGGTTTGATCTCCAGGACTACATAACTTGGCATGGGTGTGCACACCTATAATTTCTGCATTTGGAGGCAGAGGCCGGAGGATCAGAAGTTCAAGGTCATCCTCAGCTACAAATTAACTTGTCTATCTCAGACCCTGCTGCAAAACAGACCATCTTCAGCATCTTCAGGACCCAGATCTGGATCCAGTGCTTTTGCCCTGCACCTCACCTCAGGCAAGTCACATGTTCTCTCCTGTCTCATGGCTTCCATCTCTTCATGTCTACAGGACACCTGATGCGGCTTCCGGACCCACAGTGCCTTTTGATCAATCCTAAGTGGCTCAGCCCACTTCTCCTGGCAAATTGTTACAACAGCCTTCTGCAGCTTTGTTATCGAGATGCGAACAGGAGAGAAGTAAATGTTCCTAGTTACTGAAGAAGACATTGGTAAAAGGAAACCAGGAGGCAGAAAACTCACAATCCATCCGCGGAAGCTTCACCTTCTTCCTGTTTGGTCGAAAAGAAGAGGGAAGCAAGGATTGCTCACTACTCACTTAGCAACTAACCAGTGAAATTCAGTGCAGGCCCCAAAATAGAAGCCTTCCCAGGAAAGTATCATGTTTCACAGTGCCAAGCCAAAAAGGAAAGAAAAAAAAGTAACATAGGGAAGTCATTTAAAGCAGAAAAAATATTTGTATGTAAAAGGAAATATTTTAGGCAGGAGTTGAATGCCAAATGATTTTGGATCTCTGTAGGGAGTAATGAGGCATAGACACACAATGCTGTATGCATGTGATATTATCCGCACCGCCTCAGAAAGCCCTTAAATCACGAGGATGCAGTTAGGGACCATTGTACAAAATAAACATTCCACTTGGTGTCCCGCCTGCCCCTAAGTTCTCTGATCTAGAGCAGCACTGGCAGATTTTACAGCCCCGTAAATTAACGTGGTGCTGATTTGATTGAGCTAAATTAATAAGACTTGTGCTTTGTTGCAAAATAACTATTACAGTATGTTGTGGGATGCGCTGCCGATAAGGAAATTGCCGCCTTTAACAATCCCACTGAAGTTTCATGGAGGATTTCAAAACCGATTTTAATTAAAACAAAAGCCGATGTGTGGTAATAATGTGGATGTTAAGGAGAGAAAATGTGAAATGCCTTTTTAAATCCATTTTAATATGTCTTAAGGACTGGATGATGGATGGGCTAAGAGCCTGCAGCTGACATTGAGCGGGGATGCTGCCTGAGCGGCTTCAGCGCCCAGCACACCCGCGGTGCCTGTGTGGTGGCTCAGCTTCTGGGCTAGGGGTGGCCTCCCGAGGTGGAGCTGCAAAGGACCCCTTTCATAGTCCCAGTGACCCTGGCACCTGGTTCTCCTGGCTTCCTGAGGCTCCGCCACGTGCCAATGGGGGCACAGTTTTCTGGAGGCCCTATCTAAAGACCAAGCTTTCCAGATCTCTTTTAAAGCGTCACTGGAATCCCAGAGGCACAGGATTTGAAGTAAGAAGCCAAGGGCACATGAAATCAGGAGAAAGGCTGTGTCCTGAAGCAGAAGTGTCATCGTAGAAAGCCTGACGTGAGCAGCAGAGGGTCTGGCTCTACGGTGAAGATTGCAGCAAGACTCTGCCAAAGCCACCGCGTATCCGTAGTGAGAGAAGACCCCAGACTTCAAGGAGGCACGTTTATGAGACCCACTCTACTCAAGCGCTTGTGACCTCAGTGTTCTCAGCTATAAAGTGAAAACAATGACACACAGCTGGCATGAAAATTAAGCAAGGTTAGTGCCAGGTCATATAAGCCTGAAGTTGGTAGTCACTGATAGAAAAAGGAGCAACCGTGATACACCTTGCTTTTCACTGTATTTTATTTTTATCTGTGTGCTGTGTTAGTGTGAGTGTGCACATGCGTGTGCAGTACCTTTGGAGCTGGAGTTACAGGTGTTTGTGAGGCATTCAGTGAGGATACTGGGACCCAGATATCAGTCCTCAGGATTGAGTAGCTAATGTTCTCAACTGCAGAGCTGTTCAGCCTCCAGCTTTTCCTGTTCTAAATTAGAGGCAATTTGCCCTTGCTTGATAGTATGGTTTGTGCCTGGAATAGTTTCCCCAAATCATATGTAGGGTGCTTGGTGGTGAGAATTAATCTCCATTGTCAACACACACATATACACTCTCTCTCTCTCTCTCTCTCTCTCTCTCTCTCTCTCTCTCTCTCTCTCTTAGTTATAAATTTCACCAATGACATATAGCTCTTATACTATCTTTATTGTTTTCTTTTTTAAAAAAATTAAATTAGAGCTGAGTTCTTACGGTGGTGTACACCTTTAATTCTAGTACTTGGGAGGCAGAGGCCGGTGAATCTGTGTGTTCTAAGCCAGCCTGGTTCTGCAGAATAAATTCCAAGACAGACAGGGCTACACATTGAAATTCTGTCTTAAAAAAAAAAAAGAAGAAGAAAAGAAAAAAGAAAGAGAAAGAAGAGAATTATAACTCATTCTTATACTTAGTCCTCAGCTTGAAAAGCGTTGTCTATACCCATTACCTGTGGGAACCTTTTCAAATCTTCTCTCCTTCAGAACTTGTCCCTTGTCTCATTGCTCATCCTGCCTGCCTCTGGAGGAGGGCAGCAGCATGTCTGATTCACATGTGGGGAAACTGAGAGTCAGGGCAGGGTGATGCTTGCATCCCTTTGCTTTTCCATGAGAGCCCTGGCCACAGAGTGCCTGAAGACTCTGCCGCCCTGCCCGTCTGTCCCTGCCCACACTGGAAGCTCCTTAGGGAAAACACTAGACTGCTTTGTTCTCTTCAAGTGCCTGGCATGGAGTGGCCACTGAGAGCTGTTTATTGAATGAGTGAATGAATGAATGAGTGAATGAATGATGGGCCATTGTAAATAGTGCTCAGTCTCCACAGCTTGTCTTGGCTAATGAGACTCTAAAGCTTTCTCAGATCCTTTTTGGTGTATCTTGTTACTCAGATGGCCTCCTTGTGTTTGTCACAGGTCTCAGTCTCCCCTCTAAGGCTCTTTCCCTGCATGGATTCTACCTTCTTTTACCAGGGGACCAGTCCCTTGGCTGCTTCTTTGTTGGGCTTTATCCTGAAGGGACTGCTTGGTCCTATCACAATGCAAAAGAGATCACAAAGTCCCTCCCAACAGTAAGGTAAGGCCAATTCCTCACTGTTCTTAATCACACTGTGAGGACCTTGCTTTGCAGGCCTCAAGGTAACCCACACCTCAGAAAGCACTCCAGAAAGCCTCTCCCATTCAACCTATGGCAGAATGACGAACCTCAGCTCTTAGCAGCTTAAGTCCAGCCAAGCTCCTTCATGCCAAGATGACCTTAGGCAAGGCCTTTCATTGCTCTAAACCTCAGTTTACCCATCTATTCAGTCAGATGCTTTTCTCCTCAGTGGCTTGCTGCATCCTGGAAGAGAAAAGAAGATGTATCCTTGATTAAGTGCTCATTAACCAAAGAAATCCCAGGATTTAAGTCTGCCTGCCTGACTCCTCTATTTTCCTTTTCCCCTCTTTCTTTCTTTCTTCTTCTTCTTCTGTTCTGGAATTTACCATGTAGACCAGGCTGACCTCAAACTCAGAGATGTGCCTGCTCTGCCTCCTGAGTGCTGGGATTAAAGGCGACCTGGCTTATTTCACTTCTTTTCTTCTGTGCATATGTGTGTGTGTACTCACATGAGTACAGTTGCCTGTGGAAGCCAGAAGAGGGTGTCAGATCTTGAGCTGGAGTTAGTAGGTGGTTGTGAACTGCCCAGTATGATGCTAGGAGCCCTGTAAGTCATTGATACACCTTCCTTCAGTGGGTAGATAAAATTCTTCTTGTTGAGTGAGGACCTGCTCTAGTCACTTGTTGCCCATGATCAGAATAAAGTAGAAGAGATAATAGGTGACCTTGGAAAGGTATTTTGATGGGAGAATGCTCTTGTACACTGTAAAGATTTGTCACTTGAATTGCTCTAATAAAATGCTGATTGACCTGTAGCCAAGAAAGTATAGGCAGAGTGACCAGACAAGGAGAATTCTGGGAAAAGGAAGGGTGGAGTCAAGAGTTGCCAACTAGAAGCCGAGGAAGCAAGATGAGAGTGCTGTGCTGAGAAAAGGTAAAAAGCCACATGGTTAAACATAGATAAGAATTATGGGTTAGTTTAAGGTAAAAGCTAATTAGTGATAACTCTGAGCCATCGGCCAAACATTTATGATTAACATAAGCTTCTATTCATTTATTTGGGACCAAATGGCTGCCATACTGGGAGGAACAGAAACTTCTAACTACATGATAGAGCATCTCTTTATTTTTATTTTGGATCTCTTGTTTCTGGGGAAGCCACTCTATGCACACTCAGGTTGTCAATACTGCCCTAGAATAAAGGATTCCCACGTACACCTCAATCTCTCCCTTTACTATACAGAACTCTTATGGAAGCTTGAGGTGGGTGTAGGGGCATTGTGTTGTTTCATGGTAAATAATTGTCCCACCCACTGGTTAATAAAAAGAGCTGATTGGCCAAAGGCAGGCAGGAAGTGTAGGCGGGGCTACCAGACTAAAAACTCTGAGAACAGAACACCAGAGGGAATTCCAGAGAGAGGCCCAGAAGAAGCCAAGGACAACTATGATGCCTTAAGAAAAGGTACCGAGCCCCATGGCTGAACAAGAGACATGGGTTAGAATAAGGGTAGAGAGCTAGCATGTGATATGCCTGGGCCTGAGGCTAATCAGCCAAAAACTATTGGAAGCTTCTGTGTGTCTCTGTGGGACTGCGGGACTGTGGGACTGCGGGTCTGTGGGTCTAGACCTTGAGGTTAGGCCTGAAAGTCCGGGCCAGAAACCTCATACTACAGGTGAGTACTCAGCAGTGACCAAAGCAGGTAACCTGGATGCCTGGCCTTCTAGTCTTCATATTTGAAATCACTGAATAAGGAGCATTGGCCCAGGGAGGCTTCCCTCTGCAGTGATTAGCATCTAATACAGATTATAACTGTCGAATCTCTGATAATTAGTGTCTATTGAGTGCTCAGTCATAAATGGCACATATATATCTACTTCCCTACCCTAAGCCTGGGGCAGAAAGAATGTGAGAGAAAGAGGATGGAGAGGATTCTGTGAAATAATAATTTGGGACATGGTGTGTACATTGAACCCATGAACTCACTGAAGCACAAGATCAAATCCATGAAATCAGCCAACATTCCAACCGGCAGCAGTAATTGGACACAGTGGCCTATCAATTTAAAAAGGAGAGAACCTGAAGTGGGTATGGGGATATGTCAGGTTCCTGGTGGGGAACAGAAGGAGTTGGAGATGGGTATGGTTAAGATACATTATGTCACGTATCAAATTGCCAAAGAATAAATAAAAACTATTTAAGGAAGGTTAGAGAGATGGTATGGTGGTTTGAATTAATAGCCACATAAGCTCATATATTTGCATTCTTGGACCCTAATTAAATAACTGTTTTGAAAGATTAGGAGGCATGACATTGTTGAAGGAAATGTGTCACTGTGAGATTTCCTGAGAGTCAGTCTCTCTCTCTCTCTCTCTCTCTCTCTCTCTCTCTCTCTCTCTCTCTCTCTCTCTCTGCCTGCTGCCTGTGAATCAGGAAATAAAGCTCTTAGGTCTAGAGCCATGTCTGTCTGCCTACCTCCCACCATGATAATAATGGGCTAAATAATGGACTCTAAGACCCTTACTAAATGCTTGTTACGTTGGTCATGGCGTCTCTTTATAGCAACGGAACAGTGAGTGACTGAGACAAAAGTTGGTACCAGGAGTGGGGT
Source organism: Phyllotis vaccarum (assembly GCA_033318265.1). Taxonomy (NCBI): domain Eukaryota; kingdom Metazoa; phylum Chordata; class Mammalia; order Rodentia; family Cricetidae; genus Phyllotis; species Phyllotis vaccarum. The sequence continues at coordinate 68,049,601 of JARWLC010000012.1, forward strand.
ATTGCTGTCACAGGCCTGACTGTGCTATTGATGGGAGGAATGTGGATTTGGGGACTTTGGACTAGAAAATTAGTTGAACAGTTTAAGTGGTGCTTACTGGTCACATGTGATGGCCAAAGTTATGTTTTAAGTTTAAATTACTATGCTTAAGAGTTCTGTGAAACAAAACCTCTAACCTGTAAGCCTGACTTGCCCAGAGATGGATAAAGTCTTGGAATTCTGGGGACTGTTTTTCATGTAAGATAACAAGCTGCATGTTTTTGCTTCTGTAAACAAGCTTGGTTGCCCTAACTGCACAGGATGTGTGCCTGATCACACATAGGTGAGAGACATGTAGGCAGGAAATATGTCAGGGTAAATGCTTGCCCCTGATTAGATAGATGGAGGCAGAAAGCCTTGGGAGTTTTGCTCTTGACTAACATATTTCAGCACTACACTCTAGGAATCCCCAATATGGACCTAGCCAGTGTCCATCATCCTGGCCAGTATTTAATAAAGGCTACTTCAAATTTGGCTCAAAATTATGGTAGTGGTCTTATTATCTCCTGATGGGATTAACACATGGACAGTGATGCTGAGTGTGATGGCCCAGGGGAAGGGAGGAGCGGGGCACACACAATAAGTTTCAGAGGGAAGAATATTAGTAAGTGACCTAGACACTATTCTTGTGATTTTTTTTTGTCATAAACATCTTTTCATAAAAATCTGCCTGAGGCTAAATGGAAGAAGAGTTTGGGGTTAATGGTATTGGTAGAGGAGATTTCTAGAATGTGTCATTATTCGTGATCAATATTATGGAGAATTAAACAATGGGGGAAAAAGCCAAGCTGAGCAAGGAAAATTCAAAATGTACAGTTTGAGGGAAGTGAAGGAGCACCAGGAAATGTGTGGGGTGTCAGTCCACTGCTTAAGGCCATAAGTTTAAAGAAAAGCCTGTTGCTGAATGGAGCTAAGGGAGTTGTAACCTCAGGGTAAAATCCTACCCATCTAAATTTCCAATTTTAAAAAATGAATTAAGGGGAATTTAAGTCTCAAAGAAAACCAGCAACTGAAAGTTTATGCAAATGTAATCCAAGGAGAGGCCAGGTTCCAGCCCTAGCAAGGAGAAGAACCTGTCGGCTTCAGCCTTATGGTTTTGATTTAGAGTCAAGAATACAAGGGTTTGTGGAATCTCCCTCCACAGCCAAGGAAGGGAAGACAGGTAGAAGGGAAGCTCTGCATAAAGATGAGGCCATTGAGAGAAACTGTGAAGGTGAAACCTGGATTGTGTTGGAGACCCCAAGATAGTGGAGATGCCAGAGCTATGGGACACTGTGAGAGCCAAAGTTGGGTTTAATTATTGACTAAGAGATCCCTGAAACCAAAATGTCTCTGATCTACAAGCCCCTTGCCTAGGGACAGGTAGCTCCTGAAATGGCAGAAGCTATTGTCTATGGGAGATAACAAGCCACAGGTTTTAACTCCCCTAAAGGAGTTAATTTGATGCAGCTATACTAGATGTGCCTGATCACATGCAGGTGGGAGAAATGTTGGCAGGAAACATGACAGATATGTTTATCCCTGATTGGACCTGATGGGAAATGCAGTGAATTATGGGCTTGCCCTTTTAAGCCCCTGCAAATCATGACTCAGGGCCATTTCCCTGGGAACCCAGATATGGATGGACCTGGCTAGAGTCCACCAACCTGGCCAGTATTTAATTAAAGCTTGCTTCAAATTTGCCTTTAAATGTAGTAGTGGCCTTATTCTCAACTAGTGGGCTAGCAAGACCCACCAAAGAGAGCTGCTAACAGGGAGTGGAGCCAGCTCAAGAAAGAAAAGTGTGTTGCAGTCAATGAAGCTGGAAAGAGTTGGAGATTTGAAGAGCCCTTCAAAATCAGACATGGAGGCTGAACATGGAGTTTGCCCACATGGTTTTTGGTCTTGCTTTGATCCAGTATTTCCTTTATACGCTCCTTTTCCTACAATGTATACTCTGTGTCATACTATTCTAGAAGTATGTGATCTGGGATTACAGTTAAGAGACTGCATGAATCTCAGTAGAGACCTTGGATTTTGGACTTTTAGACAGCGTTGTGACTGTGATAGACTATAGGAACCTTTGAAGTTCGACTGAATACATTTTATGTTATGATATGGCTACAAGCCTACAGGGCCAGGGAGAGAAATCTGATGATTTGAATGAGAATAGCTCCCATAGTCTCATGTATTTGTGTGAATGGTCCCAGTTGAAAACTGTTTGGAAGGATTAGGAGGTGTGGCCTTGTTGGAGAAGGTGTAACTCTGAGAGTGGGCTCTGAGGCTTCAATATTCTATTCCAGACCCAGATTCTCCTCTCTCTCTCTCTCTCTCTCTCTCTCTCTCTCTCTCCTCTGCCTGTAGCCAGTCAATCAGGAAATAAAGCACTCAGCTCCAGGGCCATGCCTGCATGTGTACCACCATACTCCCCACCATCATGATAATGGACTAGCCTTCCCAAGCTATAAGCCAGCCCCAGTTAAATGCTTCCTTTTATAAGTGTTGCCTTGGTCATGATGTCTCTTCACAGCCATAGACCAGTGACTGTCTTTGTTAGGTCTCTTGCTGTGCTGAAGCACCAATGGGCAAAGAAAGCTTGTGTTTCGTGCATAGTTCCAAGTAGCAGTTTGTCTTAGGGTTTCTATTGCCATGAAGAGACACCATGACCACTGCAGCTCTTATCAAAGAAAGCATGTAATTGGGGGCTTTCTTACAATTTCAGAGGTTGAGTCCATTATTATCATGGCAGGCAGACATGGTGCTGGAGAGCAGGTGAGAGTTTTACATCTAGAATCACACAGGCAGCAGAAAGAGAGAGACATTGGGCCTGCCTTGAACTTCTGAAACTTCAAAGACTACCCGGAGTGACACACTTCCTCCAACAAGGTCACACCTACCCTAATGACACCACAGTCCTAATCCTTTCAAATAAAGCCTCTCCTCAGGAGCCTATGGGGGTAATTTTCCTTTGAATCATCAAAAGCAGTGAGGGCAGAAACTCAAGCCCAGCAGGAACCCTGAGGCAGGAGCTGATGCAGAAGTCTTGGAGGGGTGCTGCTTACTCTTGCTCTCCATAGTTTGCTCAGCCTACTTTTTTAGAGAAATCAGGACTGTCAGCCCAGAAATGGTACCACCCACCATGACTGGGCCCTCCCTCATTGATCACTAATTGAGAAAATGCCTTTCAGCTGGATCTCATGGAGGCATTGCTTGTGTCAAGCTGACTTAAAACCAGCCAGGACAGTGTCAGAGAGATGGCTCAGCAGTTAAGAGTACTTGTTGCTTTTGCAGAAAATCTGAGTTTGGTTTTTAGCTTACAACCATCTATAACTCTAGTTATAGGGGAATCCAACGCCCTCTTCTGGCCTCTGAGGGCACTGCATGCACATGGTACACACACACACACACACACACACACACACACACACACACACACACACACACACACACACACACACACACACATATATATATGTTGAGAACATTCATACACATAAAAATAAACAAGCCAGTGTGGTAGCCCACACTTTTAATCCTAGCACTCAGGAGGCAGAGGTGTGATGATATATTTAATAAAAACAGCCTGAAATATTAGAGGGCAGAGCCAGCCACAGAACCAAGCCACAAAGGTCAAGGAGTAGTGACCCACGCTTTTAATCCCATCACTCAGGACGCAGGGATTCATCTGGGTCTTTTGTCAATTCAAGGCCTAACAGAGCCAGGTGGTGGGGGCACACACCTTTAATCCCAGATCCTAAGATTCTGCTCTCAGTATTTGGGAAACACAAGGCTTTAGTCCTAGCACTGGGAAAGTTGAACCAGGAGGATAGCTGGGCCAGGAGAGGAAGGTGAGGCTGGAGGAGGCAGGTTTCTCTTGGTCTGCCTCCTCTCCTTTCAGCTGAGAGACCACAGGTCTGAGGATTCTAGAAGACAGGCCTGAGGAGTAGGCTGGGTAAGAAGTGGTCATGGTTATATCTCTATGATATTTCAGCTTTCCCCAATATCTGGCTCCAGGATTTTATTATAAAAGCAAATAGATTTTGTGCAATGCAGAGGCAGGTAGATCTCTGTGAGTTCAAGGCCAGCCTGCTCTACAGAGCAAGTTTCAGAACAGCTAGGTCTGTTACATAGAGAAACCCTGTCTTGAAAAACCAAAATAGATAAATAATATAAATCTTAAAACAAATACAAACAAAAAGAAGCATTAGCCAAGACTGTGGCAATAAGTCTGGGGCCATCGTCAGCTGTACAACCTCTTAAAGCCTCAGCCGCCCCTACCTCTGCAAGGATGGTCATGATTGCTTAAGTATCAGCCACTCAGGTCCCTGCAGCCTCTCAGCTTCTGCACCTGTTTCTGAGCTGGTGGCATTTTGAAGATCATGGAGATGTGACCATCAAGGGACTGGCCATCTGTTTGATGAAACAAGTCTTGGCCACATGCCATTAACAGAGGACGTTTCACGACAGTACAGGCAAAGTGTCATTTAAAGACATGGAGCCACTGGATGTGCTGAGAGGTCTCGAAGCAAGTCTCCCGAGTGGCAGTGGATGAATTCCACAGTAACTTGTCAGAACTGTGCCTTCTCTGACCATCAAAGGTCTGGAGTCAAGAGCTCCGGGTTTCTGTGCTCAGTCATCATGTCTATCCAGCGTCTGTCCCATGCTCCACATTCCACCCCATACATGTGTGCTTTAAGAGTTCAGTACAGACACATTAGGCCTGGAGGAAGAGCTGGGGTTTGTAGACAGGGAACAAAGGGGATTTGAGGAAGGGTGACAGCAGGAAGAGGGGGCACAGTGGCATGTGTTTGGTGCAGAGAAGAAACCTGATTGACTCCCACTGGAAATAACAGAGCAGGGGCTGTGCAGGTAAGTTCTCCAGCACCAGGAGACACAGTAGACCTCAGGGACTCCTGTGAAATGTTTAGACTTTGTGTTTAGATTTAAGACTTGGCCTCATGTAGCCCAGGCTGCCCTTAAACTCTCTATGTAGCCACAGATGACCTTGAACTTCTGAGAGCTGGGATTATGGGGTGTGCACCACCAATCCTATGGTGCTGAGCATAGAACTGAGGGCTTAATGGATGCTAGGCAAACACTCCGATAACTGAACTATATCCCCAGTCTCCATTACAAGATTTTGAGGATCAGTGTGACAATGGATTTGCCAGCCAGAGTCTTCCTATGTCTCCCTGGGCTCCTAAGACAAATGCCTGTACTCAAGGCAGCCTCCAAATCGAGAAGACCCCTGCAAGGATGCAGGGAGGTGGGAGGCAGGGGGAGGCAGGCCAGCACAGCAGGGCACAGGCCTCCCCTCCTGCCTAGGGCCTCTGGAGCCCCAGCTCAGCAGGGCCTGAGCTGCAGCCCCAGCCGTATTCTATACACAGGTATTGAATTATGAATGGATATGGCCCAGAAATAACTGCAATGTTATTGCCCCCTCCCCCACCCCAACCCACACGTGTGTCCTCCACAGCGCTCAGCAATAGATTGTGTGTTGTTTTAACACTGCGGGGTCATTATAAATTAGAGCTATCATTGTAACAGCAGGGCAGCACGCATGGGGAGGGGAATCCCGCCCGCCAGCTGTGAAAGGGACAGACCCATCAACAGACATCTCGGGTTTAGCTGCCCTCAACTTTTCCTCTGTCTGATCTATTCCACCCGTCCCTATTAAATAACTAATTATTTAACATCTTTTAAAGCTTTGTTATGTATTGGAACAGGCAAGACACAAATGAGTGCCTTTAATAATATAAAAGCCCATTAGCTTCATTTACTGTTAATGTTAAAATAAACATGAGACAATTTAGATATACTATTCCAATTTCACAGAAACTTTGATGTTTTTCTTTTCTAGTCACATAATTAAGGGAAAAACTACTAATGATATTAAGTTTGTACAGTGTTAATGACAGAAACAGGCACAGGCTGAAATTGCAGCCATTAATACGGAAAAAATAAAATATTTAACAGGGGAGATAGATGAGCACAATTTTAATAAACTAAAATGAAGAAAATTAATTCTAGAAAGTTCCTAGTCTTTCACACACTACCATTACACAAGCTGTCTCATGCATTATTTTTGTGGTCTGGGTTATTTATTGATGGTCCGGAGGAATGTCCTGGGTTTTGCATATTGTTCTGTGGGTGGTAAAGATTTTTGCCTTTTATTTGTTCAATTCTTCTCCTGCCCATTCCTCTCTCTCCACTCCTCAGATTGAAATGGCCTTATTTATAGTGTACATTCAGCAGAGGTCCCTTGCCAGCATGGAGGAGAGACACAGGGCTGGGGTACAGGGTGAGCACTGACCTCCAGGAGCTAAGTGCCCTAGGCCAGTGGTGACAGCTGGCTATTGAGGCCACCTGGTGTGTGAGTGGGAATATCCCTGACCTGTCTTCCCCACTCCTTTGTGGTGGTCAAGAGTCTCCTGGGGACAGGTTTTCTTGTTGAGTTTGCCACTTGTAGTGGGTGGCATGGTGCCGTTAACTTCTCTCAATGCTGTGATAAAAAAATAAGCAGTCAAGAACCAACCTAAGGGAGGAAGATTTGTTTCAGCTCATAGTTCAAGGAGATACAGTCCACTGTAACGGGAAAGCCGGGGGATGTGAGAGGTGGGGCTGCTGGGCACTGGAGAGATGATTCTAGTGCTCAGCTCACCTTCTTTTTACTCAGTCTAGGACTGCAGCCCATGGGATGGTTCTGTACACATTTAGGGTGGATCTTCTTCCCACCTCAATTTAACCTAATGTATGTGAAGTATCACAGACATGGCCAGGGCTGTGTTTCCAGAATGATTCTGAATCACATGGAGTTGACAGTCAAGACTGGCCATCATACTTGGAAACAGGGTCCTAGAAGGTCTAACAGGACTAAGGTGTGAGCAGAAGATGGACTCTGAACCCAAGGGTGGAGCCTTATGAGAAACAGAAAGAAAGGACAGAGGTACCAAGAAAGAATAAGAGAAGATGGCGGTGGCTGGAGTGAGGCTTCCAGAAGCCAAGGAACTCAGCTGGGTGACCAGAGCTGGAAAGGGCAAGGAGAGAGGCTACATGGCCCTGAGAATCTCAGACTTATATCCTCAGGGAATGGGAGAGGACAAACCTGAGTTGTTTTGGCTACTGGTCTTGTGGTAATTGTCATGGCAGTCCAGCCCAGGAAACTGCCAAAAAGCAGCACTGTGGATCTGAGTTCCATTATCTAATACACAAGACCACAAGTGCCAGGGAGGATTGTTGCCAAGGGAACAGATAACAAGGCCGACCTGGATCTGTAAGGAGAGGATGGACAGGCCTTGCAGGATGTCCTGTGGTGGTAGAGCTGTGCAAAAAGATTGTTTCAGCAGCAAGAAGACAAGCAAGGGGCTTACAAAATAGCCCAGTGGTTAAGAGCATGTACTCTTCTTGCAGAGGACCCACGTTCAGTTCCCAGCACTCACGAGCACCCATGACTCCAGCTCCAGAGGATTCAATGTTTCTGGCTTCTGAGGATACTTGTACTGACACACACACACACACACACACACACACACACACACACAGAGAGAGAGAGAGAGAGAGAGAGAGAGAGAGAGAGAGAGAGAGAGAGAGAGAGAGAGACATAATTAAAAGAAATAGGAGGAGGATGAGGAGGAAAGGCCAGGAAGATGGACAGAGAGACAGAGAGAACGGTTATTCCATTAGTGAATTACTGTATCATCAGGATGCCTATGTTCCAGGGTCATTGTGTTAGGAGTTCCTGTAGAGGATGGCTTTGCCATCTTATAATGTAGCAGAAGACCCTCACCGGATGCCAGAACTATACTCTTAGAACTCCCAGCCTCCAGAACCATGAGATAAATGTACCTCTGTTCTCTGCAGATAACTTAATCTGAAAGTATGTTGTTATAGCAACAGAAACCAGACATATTCCTACCTCTGACACCTGCTGTCTTCTCACTCAGCACTGGATGCCCTCAACAGCCACACAGTGCCTCCTTTACAGAGGCCTGTCTTGTGCTGCCCCATACACTTCTCAAGCAATTGCCAGTATTTCTGGCTGTTCCCCTTGTTCCGTCAGCCCTAACAGAGCTATTACCTTCCCTGCTGTCACTCCCTCTTTCTGTCCCTTATCTTGACTAGGGAACAATATTTATACCTGGCTAGCAGGACTGATGGCTTCTGGTGCTGCATGGGCCCTGACGTGCAGGGTCAGGGTGATGATGGTGGTCAAGAGATGGCTGTGTGATTCCAGATGAGAATGTTCCAGCCCAGAATAGAAAAGGCCACTTTTCCTGCATCTGTATGTTTGTCCATACAGAAACAGTCTTCAAGCTCCCTGACAAAATTTCCCTCTGTTCACTGTCCAGAGTTGGACTCCATGCCTCCTCCTTACAATACCCAGGGAGACCAATGGGTGTGTCCTGTTTGTACAGTGCTTGCATGGGTGGCACTGGGAGGTACCAAGCTGGATGGATGTTCTTCCTTCAGCAACAACTCACCAGCAAAAGCTTCCCCCTCATACAGAGCCTCCCTAGGACCATAACCTCTGGCAGCCTGGCCTTGCAGTACCACAGACTAGCGCTCAGCCTCCCTTGCCCTCCTCCCCACACACTGCTGACCCTCCTCTTCAAAGCTTCCTCTTAGTGATTCTTACCCATGTCCTTGACTCTGCTTTGTGATAAAGCTGAAAAGTCCCTGCACACAGGTTGGACTGTGCAACTGTTCAGTGCACGTCCAGAAAGGATTTGTTATGGGCAGCAGCCATGGAGCAGGGGAACGTGACCCCAGGAGCCAGAGGACCTGTGGGGAAGAAGACTAGAGGGTAGAAGTCAACACATACCAAGCACCACCTATATATGAGACATATGGTAAATGCCATTCACCTCCACCCTTGGGGTAAGCTTTGGGTTATCATATTGGATAGATAAGCAAAGCATTGTAGGCTCAGAGATATTTAAGGACTTGTTTGAAGTCACACAGATGGTAAGATACAGAGTTGGAATGTGAACAATTTTCTTTCTGGCTCCCAGTTTCTTGTAAGTCCAAATATGCTCTGAACTGGCCTTCAAAACCCTGCCATAGGCTCTGCAGTCTAAGCCACTGTGAAACTAAGAGTCAGTCAGCTGAAGATAATGATTAGGTCATGTGTTTTATTCTCTCTCTTCTGGTAAACTGAGGCTCAGAACAGAGAAATGACTTGCCCAAGACTGTGACAGAGTCAAGACCAGATACTGGGTCTGGGTGACATAAAAGCCCAAGCATTCTCTCTGTTCAGACTTGGGGGACAAGAAAGTTCCTCAGCTTAGAGTATCAAATGGCAGGGCCTGGAACTCAGTCCGGGGGTGTTGTGTAGCTCTTTCCTTCAGGAATAACATGACCTTTACTGTCTTGAATCAGAAAGTGTGATCACCTGCAGGAGACCTTTGTGAGATGGGTCCTTATGTTCTCTGGTGAAGCAAGGTGGGGCTTACAGCCTTCATAAGGGAGAGAACTTCATGAGGCCCCAACTCTCCAGAAGGTTGTCTAAGAGCCACACAACCACCAGGGTACAGGTTCAGGGTACAGGTTCTGGTGATGTAGCTGCCCATAAGCTGCCCAGGAGACTTCTGGATGAGACAGCTGCCCACAAATCAGCCATGTTTTGTAGTATCCCCAGTATACACTTTGGCTTACCAAGCTGGGATGGAGTCCTTCCCTGCAGTGCCCTCTCTATTTGCAGTGAATAGCTGTGTCTTTACATCTCCCCAGGAAAAGCCAGGCTTCTCTTGTGCCAGGCAATTCCCAGCACCTCTTGGCCCCCTGGGTCAACTCCATTTAACACCAATGGGGAAAAGGGCCACAGTCTTTGGAACGAGTGGTAGATAGCTCTAGAACACTGTTTCTCCAAAAGAACACCTTTCTGGCTGCTTGTGCCTTGTATTCTCCTGGGCTATTTACCAACACATGCGAATGACTCCTGGCCATAGATGTAGAGACGGGAATTCATATGGCCTGGTGGATACTCCTACCCTGAGTGGATTCATTTCCAGTTGCTTATGTTCACATTCTCTTGGAATTCTCATTGGAACCAGTTTTTAACACCTTATTAGTTTTCTCATCAATGAGTTTGATAAAATGTTTTTGATATTTGAGTATCTGTGTGGTGGTTTGAATGAGTCTGGCCCCCACAGGCTCATATATTTGAATGTTTGGCCTGCAGTTGTGGAACTATTTGGGAAAGATTGGGAGGTGTGCCCTTGTTGAAGGATGTATGTCTTTGAGGGTGGGTGTCTTAGTTAGGGTTTCTATTACTGCAAAGAGATATCGTGATCACGGTAACTCTTATAAAGGAAAACTAATTGGGGCTGGTGTATAATTTCAGAGGTTTAGTTCATTATCGTTATGGTGAGACATGGCAGCAGGCAGACATGGAGCCAAGAGTACTACATCTTGATCCATAGGCAGCAAAAGAAAAAACTGTTTACTGGGCATGAGACCTCACATCCTGCCTCCATAGTGATGCATTTCCTCCATCAAGGCCACACATCCTAATAGCGCCACTCCTGATGGGCCAAGCATTCAAATGCATGAGTCTATGGGGGCCAAACCTCTTCAAACCACCACAGTGGGATTTGAGGCTTCAAAAACATCCTCAGGGAGCTCTTTCCCTCTACCTTCTGCCTAGGATAAGATGTAAGCTCACAGCTACTTCTCCAGTGCCAAGCCTGCCTGCCAGATGTCTTGTTCCCTACCATGACAGCTCTGGACTTACCCTCTGAAACTCTAAACCCTCACGAACGTTACCTTTTATGAAAGCTGCCTGGGTTGTGGTGTCTCTTTACAGAAATGGAAAAGTAACTAAGACAATTTGTATATTTATTTATATTAATATATACCTTTTAAGAGTGATTCCTTGGGGCTTGAGAGATGGTTCCGCAATTAAGAATACTTCTTGCTACTGCAGAAGACCCAGGTTCGGTTCCCAGCAGCCACATGGTGACTGAAAACAGTTCCAGGGCTCGAAACTGATCTCTCTGGTCTTCATGGACACTACATACATATGACACATTTGCAGACATGTAGGTAAACACTCATACACATAAAGTAAAAACAAGTAAAACTTTTAAAATGATTCCTTAATATAGATGATAGGAGATGAAATCTACCTCACTTACAGCCATTGCTTTTAAGGGCTACAGCCTTGTTTTAAGCCCTATATTGTTTTCTGCCTCTCTCCCAAAACCCAGATTCAGGTCTGATTGACATGAGTTCCAGCCCCGTGGCCACTTTAGTTCCTCAAAGACTATTTTTTAAGATGTACTGAGAACCTGAAACCTACCCTTCTTGTCTCAGGGACTCAACAGAGGCCTGTTTATGGAAGCACTCTGAGAAAGAGGCAGGCCCTATGCACACATGAGCCCTGTGACCTTTTTTAAGACATTCAGTCCTGTACGAGTGCACCCCTTAGCTGATGCAATTGTCCCCCCCATCTTCCTCTTTCTCCTCCTTCTTCAGATGTATTTATTTTAACCTGTACATGTGTGTGCCTTCTTGTCTATATGTACACTGTGCATGCAGTGCCATGGAAGAGAAAGGGCACCAGAGTCCATGCAATTTGAGTTACATGCATGATGAGCCGCCATGTTGATGCTGGGGACCTAACCTGGGTCCTCTGAGAGAGCAATAAGAGCTTTTAATTGCCAAGCCTTCTCTCCAGGCCTGGAGTTACTCTCCCATCCTTATCTACAGGCCATAGACACAAATGCATAAGGTGTGACAGGACCACCAAAGTACCTTTGCTATGATTTGAATCTTGAGTGTCGAAGGCTTAGTTACATACAGCCTGTGGATCCTTTAAGAAGTGGGCCTAGAAGGAATGCAAGCACCTAAAGGAAACAGCAGGACCCCAGCTACTTCCTGTCTCTTTTACTGGCTGCTAGGATGCTATTTCTTCTACCCCATGCTCCCACTATGGTGCACAGCTTGTCACAGACCCAAAAATTCATGAGGCTAAGAAACTCCAGCCTAAATAGACTATGAGCCGAATAGACCTTTCTTCTCTTAAAGCTGGTTTCTCTCAAGTACGTGTCATAGTGGCTGACAGAAAATCTTGCCTGCTAGGTCTATACTCACTCCAGCTGTGGTGGGAAGTGGCTGGGAAGTCTGAATGAAGGAGATCCTGGCCCCTTTCCCATGCTCCTCTGTGGGAACAGCACAGGATTGGTGGAGGACAGGCTTTCCATTTTGAACTCTCTGCTCCCATTTTCTTCCCTGCATCCTTCAGCCAGCCCAGAGAAGCTGTCAGCTCTTCAGCTGGAGATGCTGGCCCACCGAGAGTTGGGCCAGAGCAGGTACCCCATGGGAAGGTTGTAATAGCAACTTGCCTTGACTCATATGCACTTTCCCAGCAATTTACTGATTGACATGAGTTACAGGTGACTTGCACCTTCAGCTCAGACAGATGAACAGGTCTGGGGTGAAAGCAGGGGGAAGCCCTGATCCCCACCTCCACCCTCTATAGGGAGGCCTGGTCCCCATCCTCTATGGGCAGCCCTGCTCCCCATTTATACCCTCTATGGGGTAGCATTCCACAGAGCTTCAGGGCCAAAGCCTGCAAGAGACACTAAATTGAATGGGTGTCAGACCTAGCTACAAGGTATCAGAATCACTTAGGAGCCTTCAGAAGTTCAAGATGGAGCTGGCAAGATAGCCTAGAGGGTAAGGGTGCTCAGCACCAAGCCTAATGATCCGAGTCTCATTCCTGAGACCCAGTGGAGGCAAAGAACTTATTGCCCACAAGATATCCTCTAATCTCCCATATGTATGCAATCACATGCTCCTCAGTAAATAATTGAAATAAAAAGTCCAAGCCAAAGGATCTTCCCAGCATTAAATTGGGCTTGGAAGGATCAGGAATAGCAAGGTATATTTCTTAAAGCCGCTCCCAAGGACTCTGAGTGCCTGGTGGCCTGGTGCAGAACCCACTCTTTTAGAGATATCTTTTTATGACTAAGAAGTAACTTGTGACACAGATGTTTTCAGTCAAGTTCAAGGTCACACTGGCTCTGGGAGTTGCATTTGCTTGGGGTGAGGCTGCTGCAGGGGGTCCAAGGCATGGGGAGAGAGCATTGTGCTCCATTCCAGAGCAGAGCTGGCTGTGAGCAGCCAGAAAGAGTGCCAGCCTGGCTGAATGGATAATTAAACAGACAGCAAGATGGCATGCTGCTCCCCGCCCCTCCCCCAGCCGGCTGGGGGATAATACACCCTCAGAAGGAGTAGGAAGAACACTGGGCCTGGCTGTTGGCCATTTCGCAATATTGCTTTTGTAAACAAGTTGAAAAATCCAATAACTGTAAAACTTATGGCGTGTCCTAAAAAGTCTGTCACCATTTTCCCCATACATGGATGAGTGTTTCCAACTCAAGTTGTTCTAATTAAACAGTTCTGTCCCATTGGTGGCTAGGCGGTCCTCCAGGAGGGTCCATCATGTCTTGGGCTGAGGTGGCACCGTGGTATGCAGCCATGGTGGTTTCTGCCTGGTTAGTAACTGGGCTGTCTTTCTAGGGCTCACAGCTCCTCCAAAGAATAATCCAGCTCCAACACAGACGCAAAGAGAGGATAGAAAGAGCAGTAAGTCCCTCAGAGGACAGTGCTCTGGGTGGGAGCACTCAAAGCTGTTGAGTGTGTCACTTAGAAAAAGTCTCTAGTAATTACAACAGAGGACAGGATGTCTAGTTCCTGCTTAGAGAACTTACAGGTACTGATGAGAAAGTAACATACCACACATGTGCACACACACACACACACACACACACACACACACAAACTTACACACTCTAGATACTCCCAGACATACACTCACACAAAGATGCTCACAAAGTCACCCACTCACTACCCCATAGTCACTCACACACATACCATGCCCGGAATCTCACCCTACATTCAGTAACCCCTACATATAACCCTATGTATATAGGATTCCATGCACATATAGTCTATATCCCTACTCAGTCATTCATTCACACATGCTTTCATTTATAATCATTCTCTACACATATCACTCACACATGCTTTCATTTATAATCATTCTCTACACATATCACACACACACTCATATATACTTATGCAACCTAACACATTCACATTCAGACTCGTATACACTCATGTTCTCTACACATTCACATACACACACTTCTATGCACTCATGCAGCCTGCACACATAAGCATATACACACTTACCCCTCCTTGCACTCACACGCACACACTTTGCTATAGGAAGGAGTTCAGTACTCAGGAACCAACCATGACTCACATTACTAGGGGTCTTTGTGTAGAAATCACATATGCTCAGGGTGGCAGGATTCCCAAGGCTACCTAGTCCCCAAACCATTATTTCTATCCCTTTTGCCTGGAGCTGAGTCACCCTCACATGTGAGGGCCCAGTCCTCTGCAGGGCTGCCCAAATCCAGGCACTGGGGGCAAGTTTTGAGCAGTACAACAAGCTGGCCACAAGCCTTCAAGCTCCCAAGGCCATTATCAGTCCTAAATACTTGCTTGGGAGATTTGCATTTCACAGGAAACAGTATCAGTTAAAGACTTATTTTATTATTTATGTGTGTAGTTGTGTATCTATGCATGTATGCACATTTGTGTGTGCAGGTGCCTGGGGATGCTCAGAAGAGGGCAGCAGATTCCCATGGGGCTGGAGCTATGGTCTGTTGTGAGCCACCTTACATGGGTCTTGGGAGTAGAATCTGGGTCCTCTGAGAGAGCAGCAAGGGCCCATAATGATTGAGCCATCTCTCCAGCCCCAAGGAAACACTGTTCTAACTTAATGGCTCTTTTAGAAGCCATGGTCAAATTTACAAGGTGTGGAATTTACATTGTAACCATTTTGAAAGGTCTGTGGAGAGTGTTAATCTGATGCTACTGCATGACCAGCATCTGGCTTCCTTCACTTTCCAAACATGACTTGTGTGTCCCCCAATGTATCCATCTCTCAGTTCCTTACCTGGAAACCCTTGTCCTGCTTTCTGTCTTAATGACTTTGCCTGGGGCTAGGGCTAGGACCCAGCACAAACCCCAAGAGACAGGTCTATACAAAGAGCCCATGACCATGACTATATCTAGGCCTAACATAAAAGACTTTTACACCTACGGTTCAGTTGAATACCTGGGGGGCCACGTGCATGAGGAACCGAAGACTCATCAGTAAGCCTATGACATCTTGTTGCAGCACTTGAGAATGATTCCCAGAAGCTTATAAACAACTCAGTGTTTTGGTGAGAATAGGCAGGTGGGATTTGAGACTTGTCCGGCCAGCCTAACTGAATTGTTGAGTTCTTGGTAAAAATGAGAAGTTCTGTGCCTGGGGAGATGACTCACTGGTTAAGAGCATTGACTGCTTTTCCAAAAGTCTCTGGTTCAACTCCTAGCACCCGCAGAAGGCTGTCAACCATCTGTAACTCCAGTTCCAGGGTATCCTACACTACACCCTCTTCTGGCCTTTGTGGGTACCAGGTGTATGTAGTGCACAGAAGGACATGCAGATGAAATACCACATAAAATAATTTAAAAATTATGAGAAATCCTATCTCAAAAAACACGGTAGATAATACCTGAGGATATATAATACCTCTGGCCTACACACACACACACAGAGAGAGAGAGAGAGAGAGAGAGAGAGAGAGAGAGAGAGAGAGAGAGAGAGAGAGAATATTAGAGGAAAGGAGTCATATTTTCCCCAAAGTCTCAGAATCACCCAGACCTAGCTTGAGACACTGAACTGTCATGATGGACAGAGAAGGATTGGGCACAAAAGAAACAGGGACAGAAGAGGGACTCAGAGAAAAGCTGACACAGAGGCAGTAGGGTCATCCCATGCTGCAGAGAAGGGCATAGCAGGGTCTTGAGAGTCCGAGACGCAGGCAGGACACAGTGATACAGACCACTAAAAATGAGACCCCCGTGGCAGAGGCTCGCACAAGCTAGGAGATGGAAATGCTAAGACAGACAGACAGACAGACAGACAGACAGACAGACAGACAGACAGACAAAGGATGCCGTCTCAGGCTGAGTTGAGATAGGATAGGATTGAGCATGTGCTTTGGTCCAGAGCTCAGGGGCCAGGAAAGTACTGGGCCCTGCCACTTCTAATCTGCAAGGCTCTATTTGAGTAACCCTCTGAGCCTCATGCTCAGGCTTTGCAGGATCCTAGGGAACCTGTCACTTCCTTGGGGGCCCAGGATGCTGTGCTTGACTGGACAGGCTTTAGTTGCCCCCACACCCCATGGTTCCTAGGTTCCTTCTCCTCTGGGCTCCTCCCCCACTCCTCTGCCCCAAGGAGGGAAACCCATTTCCCCAGGAACAGCTGTGCTTCCTCAACAAACAAATGTCGCCTTAAAACGTCTCTGAGGAAGAGCGGGTGGTAATGAGTGAACATCTGGCCAAGCCCACAGTCTCGGGTTTGGCGGCTCTGGAGCCTGCCAAGTGACTATTCCCTAATGTTCACTGCGTCCTGGCACCTGCTATTCCCAATCAAGCTCATTCCCTGGTGCTCAATTAAGATCAGATGCAGGCTGGGTGCTGGGAGGGAAAGCATGGGCCCGTGGTATCGGCCACTCAACTTCCCGAGACTGGCAGCAAGCAGACTGTCTTCTGGTACCACACTGTTTCACTCGTTCATACATTCATCCACCAACTCACTTACCCAGCTCCCTACATTGAATGTCATGCTCTTCTTTCAGGATGCCCCAGTCTCCTAGAAAGACACCATCTCTAAAAAATGGGTATCAGACAAATTCCATCTCTAAAGGGCAAGGTAGAGAGACTAAGTGGTCCTTGCCATAATTCTGCAGGCTTGGTGTGTGTGTGTGTGTGTGTGTGTGTGTGTGTGTGTGTGTGTGTGTGTGTGTGTGTGTGTGTGTGTGTGAGTGCATACATGCGTGTGCATATATGAGTCAGCATGTACACATGTGGAGGTCAGAAAACAACCTCAAGTGTCCTTTCATGTGCCATCTACCTTTTGTTTGGGACAGGGCCTCTTATTGACTTGGTGTTCCTCCAATAGGTTAGGCTGGCTCCTACCTCATAGCACTGGAATTACATGTATGTGCCATTGTGTCTAGCTTTTCATACAGGTGATGGGGATCTGAACATCAGTGCTCATGCTTGAGAGATAAGCACTTTCCCAAACTGTCTCTCTGACCTGCATATTGGTTGTGTTGTGTGATGGTATCAGTACACAGCCAGACATTGGCTACTGAGCTCAGCTACCTCCTAATGAGCCTGTGTCTGCAACAGTACTGGCTGGGCTGACATGGGACAGTGGTGGGGAACCTGCTTTGTAGTAAGAAGTTTCTGGCCCAGCCTAACCCTTGGGTCCAGACTACCCACAGCTGCTTAGTCTCAAATAATAACACAAAAGATCTATTAATTATAAACTGTTTGGCTTATGGCTTAGGCTCACTATCAGCTAGCTCATGCATCTTAACCCATTTCTATTAATCTTTGTCTTACCACAGTGGCTTACCTGTACCTTTACATCTTGCTTTCTCAGCCGAAGTTTACAGCAACTCTGTCCAACTCCGCCCTTCTTCCCCTTTATCTATGCTTGGATTTCCTGGCTGCCTATAAGCTGCTTTGCCATAGGTCAAAACAGTTCCTTTATATCCAATGGTAATTCACAGCATACAGAAAGATATCCCACAAGCAACTGCCTGTAATCTGGACCTGAGGGCTAGGCCAGGCCAGGCCAGAGACTCTTCCCTATACTGCTTAGCACAGACAAGATCCTGGAGTCATCCCTGGCACCAAAAAAGAAGACAGAAGTGTGGAAATCATTATCTATGGTGATGTCTGCTGACCCCAATACAAGACAGCACCAAGAAAGGAAGTGGCTCTGTCATTTCAGGTATCTATGTGGACTGGCCCTTGCCCCCTGGAGCACACAAGTAGCTATACCAAGGTAGCTTCTGACCTAAGCTATGCTACACAGAGTCTGTCCCTGGTCCTGGGGTTGGGCTGAGGGTGAGTGTAGACAGGATCTGTGTTTTCCTCCTGGATGGAGACCAGATCTGGGGTGTGGAAAGCAGCAAGTGGGATGCTGTGAGTGTTTGCTGCACGTTCTTTTGTGTGTTGAAGTTAATCAGGAAGGTGGGGGCTCCATGACTGCAGTCTGTGTCTTCACAAAAGAGAGCCAGTTAGAAGTTGCATGGAGCAAGCCAGGTGGAAGACTGATGGAAGAGACAGTCGGGTGGACTACCCACCCTCAACCATTGCTGCCTCTCATCTCCCAGAGACTGATTTCAAAATCTCCTTTGTGCTCTAATGGCAACGTTGGCGTCACCATGTGAGGCGTTCTACACCATTCTGCCTCTGCCCTGCACTCACACAGTTAACTGGGTTTGAGGCCGAGTCTTGGCCTGGTGGAAACATATATATGCAAATTAGTTATGTCCTCACATTCCTAGCAGCAGGTAGGTGACACAACAAAGGAATTTGTCATCTATAGTTCTTGCTCTAGCACTAGAATAGGGCGCACACACTATAGAGCAGATGTAGGAACCAGGAGCAAGATTGAGAACAAATTTTTTGTGTCCATGAGTAAGTTGTCTTTGAATAGTCATAGAAATAAAGGGGAGATGGTATGGGTAGGAAAAATATACGTGTATGTATACACACACAATATGGTTCATTTTTGTGTGTGTTTTGCTTGCTTGTTCATGCATGCAGTACCCTCAGAGGCCACAAGAGGGAGCCAGATCCCCTGGAACTGGAATTGCAGATGTCTGTGAGCCACCATGTGAGTGCTGGGAATGGCATCCATGGTCTTTAGAAGAGCTGCCAGTGCTCTTAACCCCGAGTCATCTCCAAGCTCTGAGCCTGACTCCAGTCCTTCTGAGTTAGGAAAGGAAGTCTATGTTACCCACTACCCTCTGCTTCCTTATCCAGAAACCTCCCATTCCGTTATGATATGCTATTGCCAAGGTACTCTGCAGCTTGTCATGTGATATACTTCTGATCAATGAGAAGCCAGCAGAAGTCTTTGCGAGAGGCTACCAGGACATAGGGGTTCCAGTCACCTTTGCTCTGTTTTCTTTTTCTTGCCTGGAATGTAGATGTGCTGTCTGGAAGGGCTGAAGCTATTTTGCAAACCTGGAGATGGAAGTTACCTGTTAATGATGGAGCAGGTGCTAGAAGGAGCCTGAGTTCCTGTGCGTCTGAGTCACCATACCAGCCCTCTCCTGATTCTGGCAACTACCGGAAGAGGTGGTTACACTCCTGAGGCAGTGAGTGGTTCAAGATAAAGGGCCAAATTACTGTGTCTGCCAAGTCTCGCAATCAGCAAGTCACAAAATAGGTTGATGGCCTTTAAGAAATTTTAGTATGGGGATAATTGTGTCACCAAATATTTCTTTAACAACAGCACCCTCACACCTTGAGGACACCAATGGGTACCTGTGTGGAGCACACTTAGTAATAACAAATAGCAGAAAGGGAAGAAGGCCTGGGTTGGGATGCTGTGTGGCTTTAGGCATATTCCTGAACCTCTCTGAGCTCATGATTTCCAATCATAGAATGAAGATAGTGGTTGAGTACATTCTAAGTCAGCATTGATTACACCTTTTCCTCTTGAGACTCCCTTTTGCTTGAGAAGTGTGTATGACTCTGGGTGTATAAGAGGCATATAAGTTAAAACATTTACTGATCATACATTATAAAGTATTTTATTTTTGAAGAATTCTTTGGCACATATAATTTTATCACTTGTTAGAAAGTTTGTATCAATGGGACAAATGTTCTTGTTTCTTTCTACAGAAAGAATGGAATCTTTTTGTTTGGTTGGTTGGTTGATTTTGTTTTTATATTCCAACCAAAGTTTCCCCTCCATCCTCTCCTCCCATCCACTCTTGCTCTTTCTCCTCATAGGCCTCCATAGATATTAGCCATGTATATCAAGTTGCAGTGAGACTAGGCATCTAATCTTATACTAAGGCTAGATGAGGAAATCCAGTAGGAAAAACAGGTCCCCAAAGCAGGCAACAGACAGCGTCTGCTCCACTCTTAGGAGTCCTACAGAAGACCTGTTGTGAAATAGAATATTACTTTAACTATGTAAAGGTGTGTCACGTTTGTTTATGTTGCATTTAATTATGTAAGATGTGTGGCTGTTTTACCTTGCCTGCCTAAGGCACCTGATTGGTCTAATAAAAAGCTGAACAGCCGAAAGCTAGGCAGTAGAGGGACAGGCAGGGCTGGTGGGCATGGAGAATAAGGAGGAAGCTAGGCTTGGGTGGATAGGAGGAGAGGATGCAGGAGAAAAAGAGGGAGATGCCTGGGGCTAACCATCCAGGCAGCCGCTAGCCAGCGAGATGCATAATAGGACATATAGGATGAAAGAAAGGTTAAAAAGCTCAGAGGCAAAACATAGATGAAGGAAAACAGGTTATTTCAAGTTGTAAGAGTTAGTGGGATAAGCATAAGACAAGTCTTCGGATTCATAATTAATTAGTATCCGTGTTATGATTTGGGAGCTGATTGGTGCCCCAAAGAAAGCCTGCTACAAAGACCAAGTTACACAACTGTACATAATGCAGAGGGCCTACTCCAATCCCATGTGGGCTTCCTGGTTGTCAGTTTGGCCTCTGTGAATCCATGTGAGCCCAGGTTAGTTGATTCTGTGGATTTTCTTGTGCTGTCCTTGACCTCAATGACCCCCACAAATCTTCCCCTCCCTCTTCTACAGGATTCCCAAAAGTCTGCCTAGTGTTTGGTTGTGGGTCTCTGCATCTGTTTCCATCAGGTGCTGGGTGAAGCCTCGGGCTAGGCACCGATCTATGAGAATAGCAGAATACCATTAGCAATCAGTCCATTGACTTTTTTTTGGCCAGTGATGTTTGATTCTATCCTAGGTCTCTGGGCTGGCCAGCCTCTGGGTCCTGGCCCTTACAGATGAACTCCCTCTCAGGGTATGGGCCTCAGCTGGACCAGTCATTGGTTGGCCACTCCCACAAGTTCTGTATCACCTTTACCCCAGCACATCCCGTAGGCAGGACAAAGGGTAGGTGGCAGGTTTTGTGGCTGGTTGGGGAGGAATGAAATATCTCTGGCACCCGACACTGCAGGTCACGGAGCCTTCATTGCTTTCAGAGCTGACGGGTGTTTTGCTTTTATAATTGTCAATGGTAAGTGAATGTCACTTCAATAACTACAGGGCACAAAGTAGCAGAAGCATGTTCGGGGCTACTGAGAAGTTGTTGGGAAATCCTCCACTTCCAAGTCAGAATTCATTTAGTAACAGTGTGTGTGTGTGTGTGTGTGTGTGTGAGAGAGAGAGAGAGAGAGAGAGAGAGAGAGAGAGAGAGAGAGAGAGAGAGAGAGAGAGAGAACTCAAGTCAGCAATTCAGACTTTATTTATTAATTTATTACTGTTGTTGTGAGGCGTGTGCATGGTATGTGGATGGGCACACATGTTGTGGTACATGTGGAAGCCAGAGGATCTGGTTTTCTCCTTCCTCCTTTATGTGGGTCTCAGGTCAGTAGGGTTGCAGCAGATGCTTTTTACCCATAGTGCATCTCTCTGACTCTCAAGTCAACAACTCTAACAGCTGTTATTTAGAAACGAACACCCTAACACAATGTAATCCATATGTATCCTAATGTTATACTTCTGGACTTAGGAATGATGGTAGGAAAACACTTAAATCTTCATTTGCCAGTTAAAGCATAATATTCTGGGATCTGGAGAGATGGTTCAGTGTTTAACAGCATTCAATGCTCTCACAGAGGACCCAGCACCCACATTAGGCAGCTCACACACATCTGCCTTGTATCTCCAGTTCCAGAGAATCTGATCCTATCTCTGGCCTCTGTTAGGCTTCTGCACACATGTGTTGTATATAAACGCAAGCAGGCAAACACAATACACATACAAATAATACATACATTTTTGTAAAAATGTAAAAACACATTTATATAAGAACACTTTTTTTTTTTTTTTTTTTGCACATACAAAAAAACCCCACAGTTGAGAACCTGGAGGAGCCTTACACCTGAGCCCAGGCGTCTCTGACACTGTTTTTGGTGTCATGTAGTTGACATGACAACAGACATGTTACAGAGGACACATAGTGTGTGACTAGGTTGAGAGATCAGGTGAGTGCTTTCAGAGATGTCCCAATTGGTTTTGAATTCACTGTGGACATTTTTATTTTACTGTTGTCCAGTTTCGCACCACCCTGACACTCGATTGGAGCAGCTGAGCTATGTGGAGCCCAGTGCCGTCCCAACTGCCAGCCGTCAGCTATTCTCTTAGGCTCTAGGGTCACATTTCAGAGTCTAGCTTGAGTGGTTGGTGGTGGGGTGGCTTCCTTCCGTGTGACATGTGACTTCATGTCTCCAAGCACCAGTGTCTCCTCTGTTAGGGTGACCCAGAAGGGTGGGGTGCCAGTGTTCAGCGGGTCAGCCCTGTCCCTAGCTACCTGCCAAGCAGGTTTGGAGGGCCTAGGTCTGTGTTCTCACAGAAGCCTGGCTTTGTCCCTCATTTCCTGCTTTGTTCCCTTGCTGGAGACTGTTCACAGCCTCATCTTCAGAACTTGTGACCCTGCCCCTGCCCAGGCTGTCCCAGCACAAGATGTGGGGGCAGGCATGTGTGCTTGAGGGTCCACTGAGTCCAAACACCCCCGTGAGAGCAAGGCCTTGGGAGTATTACTATAGCTGAACCTAGGTTCCCGCTCTTGATATGGTTTGTACTGTAGAGTCTTCAAAACAGGGGTGGGAGAGACTTTGTGGGAATTTGGACACCATGAGGGAGGGGGCGCTGCCCAGGCCAGAAAAGGCCAATGTGAGTGAGGCAGGATTTCTGTGAACACAAGGAAGCCTTAGTAATTTTTATTTTTACTTACTTATTTTGAGGTTTTGAGAGAGAGTCTCCCCAAGTAGTTTAGGCTTCAAACTCGTGATCATCCTGCCTCAGCCTCCTAAATCACAGGTGTCACCGCCACACCTGGTATGGGAAGAATTTAGACTCTTTCAGCCATTCATAGATCAGACCATGCTTAGTGGCAGGGAATGTGCCTCCTGGGCACATCACAAAGGTGTGCACACAACCCTTGAGAAGCCCACAAGTTCTGTTTCAGTGAGGGCCACAGAGAGGTGTCTGCACAAAGTGTGGTAAGTGCTGTGTAAGTCATTACAGGAAGTTCCAGAAACACTGAGTTCTTCACTCTCAAAAGCTGACCCAGACACCCCTCCACCCACCTCAAGGATTTTATAAGGGCTAGATTCCATAGCATCGTATGCCCCACCTCTTAGTCCTGTGAACATTCATGCTGACCCTTCCTCTGCGGATGATGGATATAGGGCCAGGGCTTGCTCCTCTGTCCTTGCTGGGGTAGGAGTGTTTCTGGCCTTTCCCACTTGCTGGCCACATCCAAGGCTGTCCACCAAGACCCTAGCCCTGTCCCTGTCTCATCAAGGCCCTGCCTATCTGGGGACAAGCACAGAGTGGAACCTCAGAAATCCTGACCTCCCTGTAGCAGTATAATGAGACAGCCATCATCTTCCTGGACCTTCAAGCTCCCAACCCTCCAGCTTCCTCCTCACTGGGAAAATAATTCATCCAACAGACCAAACAAAGGCCTGCAGACTCTGCACAAGGGCTTCTGAGCCTAGCCGCTGCTAGACCCCAGCCTGGAACTCAGCAGGGACTTCCCTCCTCAGGACAGGGGTAATGTTTACTCTTTCCTTAGCACAAAACTGATATCCAGGCTGGGGATGTGGCTCAGCTGATGTGGTAGAGTGTTTTTGTGGCATGTGCAAAACCTAGGCTTCGATCCCTATCAGCACATAAATCAGTGTAGTGGTTCATGCCTGCAATTCCAGTATTCAGGAGGATCAAGAAGTTCAGGGTCGCCCTTGGCTACATAGTGAATTTTGAGGCCAGCCTGGGACACATAAGACCCTGTGTCAAAACAACAAAACAAAACAAAAACCCCAAACAAAAAACTCAGTGACATTCAGTATCTTGATAGTTCAGCTGTCACCTTCTCAGGGTCCTGAGGCCACATCTGCCTCACTTCCCAGATTTCAGGACACCCCTTCTGGCCAGCCACCACGCCTCTGGCTGCTTGATGTAAATACAGCTCCCCTCCTACTGACTTCTTTTTTCTGGTTTGTTCTCTGTGACTTCACAGAGGTAACACTAAAATTAACTGTCATTCACTTCTCTGACAAGGGCTCAGAATTCTTGAGAGCCTTCCCTCCAAGGCCCCTAGGAAGTGAGTGCATGTGCCCATGTGACTGCAAATCTCTGGAAAGAGCAGTACTTCGTCCAGTGGATAAATGGTTCAGCACCCAAATTCAGACATTTGTGAGCAAGAAGAGGGATCAGTCTAGTCAAGCCTGGTTCCAGGCTTCCCCTGGCAGTTGGGGACTTGTGGCTGTGGTCTGAGGTTTGTTATCTCTCTCTCTTGTTAGCGCCTATGGAAGGGTAGGCATTTTTCATGGTCTCCAGTGTAGTACTCATGGAGTGTGTCGTTGGGAGATGGTGTGCTCATGTCCAGGCAGAGGGCCAGGAGCAATATCATCTTTCATCCAGCCCAGTCCTCTGGAGTTCAGGCTTATCTCACCGGTTTGTAGATTAGCATGAACAGTAGGCCTGTTCTCTTGTGTACTCAGCACTTCTGGAGCTTTGAAGGCAGAAATCACAGTGTTTTATGATCCAGGTGAGAAGAAGCCCATAGTGGAGGCAGGGGATGGCTGAGGTGATCTCTGAGGATTCTTTATTGCTTGGTCCAGGAAATTCACCCAAGTCCTAGATCCACCTGGTGCCAAGTGCTGCACTGTACCATAATCGCCACAAGAGGGCGCGCACACACAGACAAAGACAAATGCTTTCTTTTTGGCAAACTGGCGCCAATATCGCACCTGTAGATTGATTGACTGTTTCCTTTTGTGTTTGCTTGTTTTTCATTCTGAAATAATGGCACACACGTAGAAAAGTTGTGAATGTTGTAATTATGACCCTTAACCATTCCACAAATGCTGCTGTAATTCTGCTCCAAGTCCACCAGTTTTCAGGTGTTTCCTGGCACATCAGTGCCACCTGGGCTGAGACCCCAACCTTGGTGGCCAGGTTCACTCAATGGCCTCTTCAAGCAGTGATGTCACTTAGCTGTCCATCCCATCCGGTCTTCTGCTGCCGGACCACTGTTGGAGGCAACACTGAGCCAGGGCCATTAGAGGTTTCTCCTGGCTAGATACAGCCTCTCTGCTGGAAGAACCATCCCCAGGCAGCTCTAGGTGTTGGGGGGGGGGGGGGGGAGGCGTGTTTCCAGATGGTCTGTCCCAGTGATCACTTGAGTGTAATGGCATTTGCTGGATTTCCCCACCACTCTCCAGAACTGATATCTTTGTAAGTGGTTGGCACCATCGGTACCCAGTGATGTTCAATGTGACACTTTTTCTTTCTCTTCCTCCTTCCTTCTTCTTCCCTTCTCCTTCTCCTTCAAGAGCCCTGGCAGTCCTGGAACTCACTCTGTAGATCAGGCTGACCTCGAACTCACAGAGATCCACTTGCCTCTGCCTCCTGAGTGCTGGGATTAAAGGTGTGCACCACCACTGCGGGACTTTTACTGACGAGGAGTCACAGACATCCACCATTGTCGTAGTCTAGACTCAGAGCGATCTGTCCCCCATAGGTAATCAGTGGCCTGTCCCTGCCACTGCTCTCCCTCAGGGGGTCCCATCCTCACCTCTCAGAACTTCACATTCTTCCACAGAGCACAGCAGCCACCCTCCTAAGAACCCTGTTCTTACCTGTGCATTGTTCCTCAGCAGGGTCTCTGTTTACCCCCTGAGGTCTGTAGTGCCCTGGCAAGTAGCCCCTTCTCACACCAGGCAGACTCTGGCCTCTCCAAAAAGGTCATTTGTATCTTGTAGATCCACCTACAGCACTTTGAATTGAGGGAAAAGTTTGCTGAAAACTGGATTGACTTTTGGCTTTTCCCACAGCACCGTTAAATATCCCATGTCATCCCTTCATACCACATCACCTCATACTGCCATTCTCTCTGTCCTTTCAGTCAATACAGTACAGGGTGTGTGTGAGTGTGTGTGTGTGTTTGTGTGTGTGTGAGAGTGTGTGTGTGAGAGAGAGTGTGTGTGAGAGTGTGTGAGAGAGAGAATGTGTGTTTGTGTGTGTGAGTGTGAGTGTGTGTGAGAGTGTGTGCATCTGAGTGCGTGTATGGGTGTGTGTGAGTGTGTGTGTTCACTGATTCTTTGGAGAACCCTGAGGCTCCAACAGAAACATCAGTAGCATATCATCCCATTCATCTCCCCCTAGGACTTGCCACCTTTTGACTGGCACTCCTAATCCTAACTGGGCTATGAGAGTCTGCCTGGACATCTGGGAGAAACCCGGTACATCTCTGATGGACAGTGTGGTTGCCAGTTTTAATTGTCAGCTTGACTCAATGTGGAATCGCCTATCCAGAGAGTCTCAATGAGGGACTATCTAGGTCAACTGGCTTGTGGGCATGTCTGAGGGGATTGTCTTGCTTTTCCTAATTGACATGGGACAATCCGGCCCACTATGGGCAGCACCATTCCCTAGGTTTGGATCTTGGATTGTGTGAGAGTGAAGAAAACAAGCTGAGAATTCCTGGAGCGAATATGATGTGACAAGTTGCTTCAAGTTCTTTCCACCTCAGTTTTCCCACATAATGGATGGAACCCAGAATTGTAAGCCAAGTAAACCTTTTCTCTCCTGGGTTCTTTTCATCAGGGCGTTTTTATCATAGCAATGGGGAGGAAACTGGCACAGGCAGACAGGTTTTTTTTTCCCCCCCACAGGTCCAGCCAAGAAGAACCTGTGACACCTGTAATCAACCATTCATTAAAAACCTCACAGATGAATGTGGCCCAGACAATACCTTCCCTTCCAAGTGCTTGCTGACCTCAACCCTCCCATGGAGATCCTTCACCTGCACCTTAGGGTGCCTCAGAGTCCTGACTGCCCACTGCCCTGAAACACTTGGGTGCCTTTTTACTGCCACGCTTAAAAGTATGTGAGAGATATTAGTGCTGGTCCAGGTGAAGTCTTAGGGGATTAATGACTCCAGGTGATTTACTCTGGTCATATGAGGGGCAAAGATAACACTATAATTTTTTCTTTTTTAGCTCAGTCATATTATCATCGATATGGGACTCCTGGAGCCTTCTGCCCCTGTGAGTACAGCAGTGTTTCACATGACAGCTCTTTGGTCAGTATGTACCTCAAGGTGAGAACACACAGAAGCTCCAACCTGAAAAACTGACAAGCAAGACAAACCTTGGATAGGCTTCAGAAGTGCAATGGAGGGATCTTTGTTACAATAGTATAACCCAGTTTCCCTGACTGATACGCC
This sequence comes from Phyllotis vaccarum, assembly GCA_033318265.1. Classification (NCBI taxonomy): domain Eukaryota; kingdom Metazoa; phylum Chordata; class Mammalia; order Rodentia; family Cricetidae; genus Phyllotis; species Phyllotis vaccarum. The sequence goes on from JARWLC010000012.1 coordinate 68,076,987, forward strand.
TCATGGAGTTAGAAGGACTCTGACAGGCCCTTAGCAAGTACCTCTAAGGTGGCTTTGGGACACCCAAGAGGCAGGATGTGCTCAGGAAGATTTTTGACATGCATATACCAGAGGAAAAGGTCACTAAGAGGGTTGGTATGGGCACTGTCTTAGGGTTTCTTTTACTGTGAAGAGACACCCTGCCCACAGCAACTCTTATAAAGGAAAAACATTTAGTTGTGTGGCTTACATTTCAGAGGTTTAGTCCGTAATCATCATGCGATGTGGCAGTATGCAGGTAGACATGGTGCTGGAGCTGGAGCTGAGAGTCTTACATCATTGATTCACAGGCAACAGGAAGTAAACTGAGTCACTGAGCATGGCTTGAGCATATATGAGATCTCAGAGCCCTCCTCCAGAGTGACACACTTCCTCCAGTAAGACCACACTCCCTGTGAATTTATGGGGTCCTGTTACATTCAAACCAGCACAGGCATACTGAGCTAAATGCACATGTATCCCACCCCTGGCTTGGAGGTGGGCTTCATGGATGTGTGTTCAACAATGAAGCTGGGTCTATTCTGAGTCACAGCTGCCCAATCAGCTCATGATAGGTAACATGAAAACAGAGGTGTTTTGGGGGTGCAGCTACTTGGGCACTCCAGAAGAGCTGTGGGTAACTGTGTATGTCTTCATATAGAGCTTTAGGTGCTCAAGACTAGGTTACTATACATGACTCAGGAAGGCACAGAGGGCTGGGTTGGAAGCCACCAGGCAAGCATAGAAGGAGGCAGAGCTAGGATGGTGGTCCAGGTGGAGCTTGTAGGGCAGAGGGATTCTGTATAAATCCCTGCCCCGGGGGAAACTTGCCTAACCCTAACAACTTAACCTGCCTCACCTGCTCTTGGTAGTGGGCCTTCATAATCACCAGCTTCATAGGCCCCACCCCTCAGGTGTGGACCATGAAGGTAACAGCCAAATTAGGTTTTATTACGCATGTGCAGACCACCATTACTGCTTAACCTGCAATTACCTGTCCCCATACCTCAGCCCACAGACATCCCCAGCCCTGGCCTCAGGCACAGATTTGAGACCCACGTTCTGGGATTTCCCATATGAATCTCTCTTTCACAAAATGCTTATGAGAGACTGGCAAGCAAGATGTGCCTGGGAGTGTGTGGGAGAGGTCCCCATCCGGTCACTTCTCCACGGCTGGGGAGCCTTTTGATGCTGTGAACTCACTTTGAAGCTGGATGGAGAGTGCTCACTGCATTTTATATCAATCCCACTCCACAAGGGTGGAAGCAGAGAGTAGTTTTTTGTGTCACCATCTGACAAACGTCTAGTTCCACTTGCCCAGCCCGTGCCACAGCCAGGGTTCCCAGCCTCCACACCCTGAGGGGAACAGAAGTGTAAGTGACAAAAGGGAAGCCGCGCTGAGGGCTCAGTTGTGATCCCAGTCCCTGAGAGAAGTAAAAGGACACTGAGGAAGGACAGAAGTGTGGAGGCTGCTTTGGGCCTAGGTTTGAGTTAGGGAGAGGGGAGATCCATGGCCTCACTGGCTGGGTAGAGCTTGCACTTCTGGCCGGAGGGGAGATTCCAAGGGAAGGCGAATTGAGGGTAGGACCAGATTATAGGGCCTGTGGGTAGGAGCAGAATCCCCATAACTCGGTAGTGGATGGACATGGGAGGGTTTAAACCCTCAGAGCACCCTGCCTCTTCCACCTGCCAAGGCAGTGCTTCAAGAAATCACTCTCCTTTTTTTTTGAGACAGTGTTTCTCTGTTACTTAGCTCTGACTGTCCTGGAACTCACTCTGTAGACTAGGCTGGCCTCAAACCCAGAGATCGGCCTGCCTTTGCCTCCTGAGTGCTGAGATTGAAGATGTGCAACACCATGCCCCTGCCCCTCCCCAAGGAATCACTGTTAAAGTTGTGTATAGCTATGACACCCTTTCTGCCTGGCCTAACATTGTTCTGGGCAGACCACAGGATCTGGAATGACTTGATTACCTGTTAATTTGACCTTGGGCCTCAGGGACTTTATCTATGTAGTGAATTGACCTGCTTACCTACAGTGTCTTTAGGTCAAAAGTCCTGCAGAGCCCACTCCAGGGCTGAATCTTGTTCTGCTCAGGGAACTCAGCAGAGATGCTCTCCCATTTCATAAATGAGGAAACTGAGGCACAGAGAAATTAAGTGTGTTGGGCAAACTCTTCCAACTGGTAACTAACAGAGCCAATGTCCCTATCTGAGTCCTGGGAATTTGAATCTAGCCCTGCTTTTCCAAGTCACTTCCCATACCCCACCCTGAAAAGAAATTCCCTGTGGGTTTGGACCTGCCAAACCCTTGAGCCTAGAATTCTTCCAGTGGAGAAGGGAGGCAGCATCATCCACAGGTACAAACAGGAGTTATCTGCCTCCAGCTAATGAGGCACATTGGAGTCCAGGGAACGCAGGAGGGTTATAATAGTGTATGTGCTGGGGTACCACAGTTGCAGCTTCTAGTAGCCTTGATTTCATGTGCTAAACGATGGGATGACTCATGAGCCCTCTGTCTACAGTTATGAAAGATGCTGTGCCTCCGCATGCTACCCCAGCCAGCCCCTATGCAGCCCCATGTGACTAAGCCTGTCTTAGTCAACATGCTGGGGGACATTTGGCAGGTGAAAGCTGTCAAGGATGCTGGGGGGGGGGGGGCTGTGCATCAGAATAAGAATGACTAACATCAACCGGCATCCAAATTGTGGGAACAACTCCTTATGTTGCCTTGATGGACTTCAAAACAATTTTGTAGCCATGACCTTTCTGTTCCCTGTGGTTGTTGTCATCTTGGGAACTGAAATCTTAAAGTTTTTTTGTCAGCCCCTCCAGTCCTGGTCTGTCAGCTTGGAAAAACACAACATGCATTCTGGGACACAGACAGCACAGAGGCTGCACATGAGCCACCCTTCCCTGTGCCTCTGCTGGTGGCAGACATCATTAATCAATCATAACACTCTTTCCAGTTCTGAGTGAGGCCTCCAACTTTCAATACTGCCCTTCAGGCAGCCACTACCAATCGATTAAGGATTGCCATTTGGGTGCAGTAGAAGCTAGCTGTGTGACTCACAGATGTGGAGCTCAGCCCTGCCCTGCCTGTGAGCTGGCCTCTTCCTCAGAAAAAGGAGCCTAAAGTCAGGACATTTCCACAGGCTTGGGATGGAGAATGACCTAATGTGGGCAAAGGCTTGGAACACAATGAGCCCTCAACCAACAGTGATGGCTAGAAATTGCTGGTTTTTAAGTGTTTAGTGGTGTATAGGTATGTAGTATGGGGAGGGAAAGAAGTAGGAGGCCTCAGTGACTCAGCTTAGCTTCACGTCAGGGTGAAGTGCCTTCTATTTTTAGAACCGTGGCCATCTCCATTGGTCCTTCCCTGCTTCAGAGCATAGACAAGAGACCCAAAGACTCACTGGTTCACCCTCCTCCCACTCCAGGATTATTCTACCCCATTTTCACCTGTTTCTCTCCCTATATAGAGACTTAGAGGGGCAGAGACTCCCCACAGGACCTCAGCCAAGGAGAAGCTCCTCTTAGCCCCATGGAGGGCCTGTGTTGGCAGATGTAGCAGGAAATCACTTAATAAGACAGAGCCCCAGGAGTCATGCCCTCATGTGGTGTTTTCTTGTGCCCCCTGAGGGCACTGCATGTCTAAAGTACACAGACCTGGATTCCCACCTGGAAGCACAGAGAAATCAACTCTCAGCTCACTTCCTGGGAACCTCCCCTGGAGGGAAGCAGGAGGCCCAGGGTCAGGGACTGGGTAGTCAGGATGGACCCCACAGCTTCCAGCTTGTGTGAGAATAGTTCTAATCATTGCACAAGAGATAGGACAGTTGTAATAGTTCAAAGAAAAAGGAAGGAGAGAGAGAAGGAGGTGGGGTGGTACATACCTGTCAATCACCTAAATGATTTAGGAGGAGGCAGAAAAACCTCAAGTGTTCAAGGCCTGCCTGGGCCACATAGGGAGACTGCCCAAACAGCAAAAACCAAACCAAATGAACTGAAAACCTGGAAATAGAGCAGAAATGAGCTGTGTACTCACTGTAGGTTACAATGTTGCGCTAAGGGCTTGGGCACTGTCCTCTTCAGCTGCCATCTCTGTTGATGACATGGATGCTTCGGCAAATCCTAAGGAGGATGCTGAGACTCAGAAGTCAGCCCACTCACAGCCCTTCAGGGGCAGCCGTCTCCAGACCCAATGGGAAATAGATAATCTCAGTGACACAGGGACCAGTGTGCACAAAGACACTTGGTACCGACAGAGGAGATGGCTCAGTTGGACCTGCTTTTGAACCCCAGCACCCACATAAAAGCTCAGTGTGGAGCCCCATATGTATAGTCTTGGTTCCTGTGAGCACTGGTTTCTGGGGCTAGTTGGTTAAGCCATGAGCAAATAGCAACCTCCAGGTTCAGTGAGAGACTGTCACCATTATCAAAAGTGGAAGATTGAAGAAGGTTCTTCCTGCCTTCCACTTGGCCAACTGAGTTGTCGATAAAGCATGGAGTTCAGGCTCTGCCATGGCCTCAGAGCCTAGTGTGTTAGCATCTCCCCTCAGAAAAGGCAGGTAGGACCCTACTTCTGAGAAGGTGAGGAACTGGTAGGTTCTTAATGTGAACATTTCAGAGTAGGAAGAAACTGGCCAGATTGGAACCAGCTTGGAGTCACATAAATTAGCTTTGCTTTCATCTGGGCAGAACTGGTCTGATCCAGTTAGATTTAGTCAGAACCAGTTGGAACTGGCCACAATCTGCTTTAAACAATGTATAGTGCTGGGTTCAGTCTGAACATGTTAGAGCTGGTTACATCCTGATCTGGTCAGTCCTGGAATTCACTAGAACTGGCTTGACTTGGTTAGAAGTGATTTGACATGGCTGAGACCAGTTGGGAGCAGCTCAGACCTGTTTGGTAAGGTCTTGACCACAGCTCTGATTTCACAAGAACTGCTTTAATTCTATGTTTGAGGCTGAGCTGCCTTAGGAATGTATGAGGGGCTGAGGGACGCTATGACGGCCAGGTTTGGCCCTGCCCAGGGAAGACCTCAGAAGCTGAGCTAAGGAAGTATGTGCTGGCATATCTGTGTTCATACCAGATATAACCCTCAGCACTGCACAGCGCACATACCATAGATCAACCTCCTCACACCCAGTAATTAATGGGAGGGGGTGCTTTCTCTACCTGTTCTGCATAAATCAGTACACATGGAAACATGCCTTTGGTTTTATGGTTCTCACTGGAGCATGACACTTCCTGAAGCCCTTGTGGCCACTAAAATCGCTACTGTTCTTTCGTGTCCCGTTTCCTCTCTCATCCCCCTCTTTCCCATCCAGCTAGGATCCCCCTGAACCTTCCTAGACTGAAGAGCTCCCAGGAAGGACAAAAGAGCCAGTTCCTCAGCTGAGGAGGGCAAGGGTCAGTGGTGCTTTGTAGACAACAGGGTGAGTGGAGACAAGAACCATAGCACAGAGCAGAGACCAACCTGTCTCTGTTCAGGGATGGAAGCCGTCCTGACAGTCCAGACCAACCCCTGGAGGACAGGGTGGGCAATGGGTACTTTCCTCCTCGTTGTGAGAAAACATTTGATAAAAGAAACTTAAGGCAGGGTAGTGTGGCTCATGGCTGGAGGAAACAGTCCATGATGGTGGGGGATAGCAGTGTGAGGTGGCTTTTCACATGGCATCCACAGTCAGGGAGCAGAGAGAGACCCATGCTGATGCTGGCCTTGCCTTGTCCTTTTTACACAGTCTGAGACCTGGGCCATGGACAGGTGCACTCAAGGTGTGTCTATCCACCTCAGTTAACCATCTAGACACTCCACAGACAGGCCCAGAGACCTGTATCTGAAGTAACTCTAGGCCCTGTTAATCACTATTAACCACCACAGAGGCACTGTGGACTGTATGGACTCCAGATAGTTTAAAGTGGGGGGCTCTGGGAGATCTTATAAGGGGCACAGAGATCAGGCATTTCTTTTCTCTAATAATCCAGGAAGGAGACCTGTTCCAGTCCATAACCAGGATAACACACTGCCCATCCCTAGCCCAGGGGGCTCCTTCAGAAAGTTATCTATCTTCAGAATTTGCTAAGTGCCATCTCCTTCCCCAAAGTCCTTTCTGGGGCCTGTGTATTACAGAGGAGTGGCCTCACTTTATCAACTCCTAAACAGGAGTCTTCACATCCATGGGCTTCAGTTCACTTGGTGGGGCAATTCAAGGCAATTCAAAGAATGATTACAAAGTTTCAATGTACTAAACCAATCATGGGGGTGGCCTAGCTGCTGTATGACTTTCTCGGGGAGTGTGAACCAATGTCTATGGACCCTAGTTTGGGTGAGCCTACTCAAACTGATGAATTGGTGAGTCTAGTAGAGTTACTCATAGGAGCATGGGTGACTCAAAGGCAGACAGGTCCCAGCAAAGCCCATCCCAGCATGGGTGAGGACCCTTGAAAGCTGCCTCCCTGGTGCCCTCAGCACAATTAGCCAAAGAGCTTTCTCTGTCCAGCATTTGTTACTGTTCATAGAGTTTTGGGGGAGGAGCCTATAAATCCTGTAAATTTCCAGTGCTTCCTTAGACTTGTGTGTTCTGGTTACTTTCTGGGCCTTTGAGTTTTACTTACTTTCTGAGTCTTAAGGAGCCCTGTCTCCCCACCTCCCAGGAGGAAGTGCTTTAATTCACATGGAATAGCTATGCATCTAGCACTAGCCATTCATCTCACAGTCAAGAATACAGGTAAGCTTTAATGTCACCAAGGCCTCACCCTTGGTCATGGAGGCACCTCATAGACTCAGAGGTCTGTATGAGAGTCCTGCTAAGCCACTGTCTCATTGGCCATGTAGCCTCAGTTCCTCCACTGCCAAAGCAAGGATGTACACTTGGTTTTGCTCCTACAGTAGTAGCTGTAGAAAGCCAGAGATGAAAGGGCTTAACCACATTATCTTCTCAGATGGTGGAGCTGCCCACCATCTCGCTCTAGGGGGCTGCTGGCTCATGGGTGGTAGGAGCTGCTTGATTAGTAACCTTAGTGTATGCATTAGCCACAAGGGCCAGCTTTGCCCAGGCTCACAAATTGGTTGGGCATGTGGGAGGCTTGGTGATCTTAGGTTGAGACTTTCTCTCTCCTTGCTGTGGCTTCTCTGCTCTCTGCCTTCTTTCCTCTTACATGTGTGGATGACCCCTTAGCACCTGGCTCAGTTCCACTCATCTGGCCAGGGGCTGCTGCAGTCCAATGGGAGGCTCTCTAGGGAGTGCCTTGTTGGAGTTGAGAGAAAGAAAAGACACAGGAGGGAGGGGGGAGAGCCACAGGAGGAAGGGGGGAGAGCCACAAGAGGGAGGGGGGAGAGCCACAGGAGGGAGGGGGGAGAGCCACAGGAGAGAGGAGGGAGAGCCACAGGAGGGAGGGGGGAGAGCCACAGGAGGGAGGGGGAGAGCCACAGGAGGGAGGGGGAGAGCCACAGGAGGAAGGGGGGAGAGCCACAGGAGGAAGGGGGGAGAGCCACAGGAGAGAGGAGGGAGAGCCACAGGAGGGAGGGGGGAGAGCCACAGATGGGAGGGGGGAGAGCCACAGGAGGGAGGGGGGAGAGCCACAGGAGGGAGGGGGAGCCACAGGAGGGAGGGGGAGAGTCACAGATGGGAGGGGGGAGAGCCACAGGAGGGAGGGGGAACCACAGGAGGGAGGGGGAGAGCCACAGGAGGGAGAGGGAGAGCCACAGGAGGGATGGGGAGAGCCACAGGAGGGGGGAGAGCCACAGGAGGGAGGGGGAGCCACAGGAGGGAGGGGGAGAGCCACAGAGGGAGGGAAAGACATATGGGAAGGGTGGAGAGCCACAGGTCTTAGGTCACTCCTACTAGGGCGACATCTAGAGAGCCCCTCATGGTGAGTTTTTGCATAAAAATGACTTGATACTTGGTGTCTTTGGTCAAACAGCTAACTGCTGCTGGCAGCCATAAAGCTTTAGGAGCAAGGATGAAGCGGGAACCCTGGCATGCCAGACTGAACTTGAGGGCTCAGGTGTCTCTGTTAAGAGACTGTCTGGAGCCCCCTCCCTCCCTCCTCCCCTCCCTCCCTCCTCCCCTCCCTCCCTCCTTCCCTCCCTCTGGCCCTTTAGTAGAGGGATAAACAAAAGCAGCCCCTAACCTCTACAATTCACACCCCCCTCCAACCCTGGTTCTAGGTCAGACTGCCTTGTGTAAGAGGCCTGGCTACAGCTGAGCCTGCCTGTTGCCGACCTAGACCTGGTGGGCATCCTTCTTAGTGCCTTGGCCTGTTTGCAGCCTGGGTTTAGGCGAGTGTTACCTCAGATGACCCAGATGCCCAAGTGACATTCTGAGCTCTTAGTTCTGTCTGGCCATTCTTAAATCCCCACCGGTGTGACAAGGACCAAGGTGGGCTGGCAGCACCCCCAGAAAAGCTTACCATCCCTCTGGAACTAATCATCAGTCACCCCACACCTGCCAGGTGTCATCTGTGTGTCCTCAGCTCTGGGGTCATCATTAATGACATGCCACAGCAGTTTTATGAAGTGCAGCTTGGAACAATTTTACACCTCATTTGATTTATGTTCAGGGATAACCTCTCCTCTCTGAGTCCACTCCCAGCCCCCTGGAGAGATGAGCATGCTACATCCATGCAGCAGGGCTGGTATGGGCTGACTCTGGCCCCTGAAGTGCCTGTGACCTGGCTCTCCTTCCCAGCTACCTTTATAGAGGTCCTAGAGTCAGGACCTGGTGCCTGAGGCCTTTGTTGGTGTCTTGGTAATGACAGGCAGAATCCCAGGACAGGACAAATGGTTGAGGGCTGGTGATTGATTTCACAGGGGAGAGACTGAGGGTTGGAGAGTCTTCAGGACTTTGTAGGTCCTTAGAGGTCACTTAGGTAGCCTGTGGCTGCCTCTCCTCTTAGCAGAATGATGGGTGTGCACAGAAACCCGTGGCAGCTGCCAGCTAGACCTGCTGACTGGGCAGTCACAATGCTGTGGCCAAAGCATGGCCTAGTGAGAAGACCTCTGTCCACTCCTGCTATTGTAGACGGAAGGCAGATGGTAGCGCTCAGAAGGGAGACCTTGCCTTCAGGTACATGGCTGGTCCGGTGCAGTCACAGGAAGAATCTTTCCTTCCAGGAAAGTCACCATAGCTTCTTACTTGAGGGCTATGATTATGTCTGTGGCCAGAACTTCCACCCATTTACTTTGATGGCTTCTTAAGAGCTAGGTTCCGGGTAGGCTCCAAGGGTCTAAGGGTGAATAAAGAGATACAGTGGTTTCATGGGGGCCTATATCTCTGTGATGGAAGTGGATAAGCCCAGTGAAGGCAACTGTGGCTCCCACAGTACCTACCCCAGGTGTAAAACTTCCCTTGGGGCTAATCTCACTGGAGGCCTAGCCCACCCCCCAACAACAGAAGTTGGAGGGGCCAAAAACTTAGCATGTTCCAGGCCTCAAGATATATGACTAGCATTGCTCCAGTCATACGCTCGTGTCCCAGTTAAGACCAAGAAGCTGATGCCACCAGCAAATAGGACACTGTTCCTGTGGTTCAAGACTGGGTAGCTGTATTGACATCTGGGGCAAAGGTGATGGTCCTAGCCCAGACTGCCAGGCACCAGAGTTTAGCGTCAGCCTACGGGACCCTCCCACCATCCCAAGGACTGGTAGTGTGATATTTCCCAATGGGTGGATCTAGGGTGACATTCTGGTAAGGACACACAGAGTCCCTAAAAGGTGCTCTTAAATGGGGACTTTCCAGTATCCACTAAGTATTGTAGAAAAAAGGTCCCCCACAGGCCTCAGCCACGCTGGCACCTGACATTCTTTATCTTTTCTACATCTTCTCACAGTTATTTTTTTCCCCTTAAACTTTTTAATTGATGGGATTTTTAGGACCATTTTAGATTCAGAGGGAAATTGAGCCTAGAAGTGAATTCCCAGAGGCCCTGTGCCCCACCACACAGTTGACCCTGTAATTACGTTGCCTTACATGCTATGTTTCAGGAGCCAAACTTGCATTATGGTGAACAGAAGCCCCGTCACAATTTCCATGGGTTTTTTTTTTTTTCCTAATGATCTCTCTTTGTCCTGGGATTCCTTTTAGCCATGCATCTCCACAATCCCCTCTGGCTGTGACAGCTCCACAGCTGTCTTCCTTTCTGATGCCCTTCACAGTTCTGAGGAGCCTCTAGTCATGGGAATGGTGGGTACCCTCCTCTTAGAAAGGATGAGAACATCTCATGTAGCCCAGGCTAACCTCAAACTCACTATATAGCTGAGGATGACACTGAACTTCTGATTCTCCTGCTTGGAATTGTAGATGTGTGTGTGTGTGTGTGTGTGTGTGTGTGTGTGTGTGTGTGTGTGTGTGTGTTATCGTATCTTGTGTATGTGGTGCTGGGGGTTGAACCCAGGTCCTCATGCATGGAAGGCAAGCTCACTCTCTCTACCAGCGCAGCCCCATCTCTTAGAGCATGATTATAAGCTTGTATTAAAGCCACAGAGGCAAATGCCAGCTTCTTACACCAAGGCTTCTTAGTGTCTCTAGACCATAGCTCATCACAGCTGATGCTGACAGTCACTGGCTGGAGCTAGGTCAGGCTTCTCAGCTGTAAACTGGCTATTTAACTTTCCCATTTTGGCTCTTTGGAAGTCATCCAGACAGCCCGAGCTGGGAGAATGTGCACAACACTTCTAAAGTCTTTTAAAAATATTTTTATTTTATGTGTATAGATGTTTGCCTCCATGTATGCCTGTGGACTATATGCATTCCTGGTACCCATGGAGGCCAGCAGAGGGCATTGAATCCCCTTGAACTGGAGTTACAGGTAGTTGTCAGTTGTTGGGTCCCACCTGACCTTAACAGCCCTGAATAGGGGAGTGAAGATTGAGAAAATACAGAAACAGAATAGACAGAGAGCAATATGGAGTCGGAGGGCTCTCAGTCAATACTATAGCAGCCCAGAGTTTATTTCTTGGGGTCTTCTTATACAGAAAGCAGAGAGGCAAAACATCATCTATCATGTAGGTGTCAGGAATCGAACCTGGGTCCTACACTGCCCCATCCGGCCTAGTGTAGCCGAGCCTGGAGAGGGTCGTCAGGGTTAAATCAGCACTCAAGAGACAGTCAGTTCCATCATCCAGGGAGATCAGCTGCTTCTGCTCCCTCAGCCTTTATTTAGCAAGCTTATATACCCCTTAAGTTCCCCTGCCCTGGGTTCCTGTACCTGTCAGTGTGTTCTCTGGCAACAGGTGCAAGACTCATCATTGTAACAGGAAAACCACTGATTGCAAAACAGGGTGTTGATGCACACAAGGCGCATCAACAAAGATCAGGAAAGTAAACAAAAGGGGCACTGACCTTGACCAGGCTTTTTTAGCATGAAACAGAGTATATGGGTATGCCAGCACCCAACACTACACAAGAGCAGTCAGTGCTGTTAACTGCTAAGCCATCTCTCAGCCCTTCTGTATAGTTTAAATTTTCTTTTTGTGTGTGTATGTATGTAGATGGGTTGTGTGGTGTGTGTGTATGCACTCATGGGTTCAAATTTGTGTGGGTGCACTGGTGTGCACCTCCATGTAGAGGCCAGAGGTTAATATCAAATATCATCCTTAGTAGGTCTTCATCTCATGTTGAGGCAGAGCTTTTCTTTCAAACCCAGTACTCATTGATTGACTAGCAGAGCTAGCCAGCTTGTCCTGGAGATGCCCTGTCTCTGCCTCCTGAGTGCTGGGATCCCTGGAAAGCTGCCACTCCTGTTGGTATTTACGTGGGTGCTTGGGATCTTCAGCCCCCTGAGCCACTTCCCCAGCCCTATATAATTTATTTTAAAGCGGCCTCCAGGTGTCCTATCAGTGCACTCATAAACATTTCAGTGCGTCCATCTACCTTACTGATCCCACACTCTTATACCTACTCTCTGATTATATACCACAACACCATTGACTCTGTGTGTTGAGTGACAGGGTCTTGCTGTGTAGCCCAAGAAGGTTTAGTATTCATGGTCCTTCTGTCTCAGTCTCCTGGATGTTGGGATTTCAAACATGTGCCTGTCATACTCAGCCTGAACCTCATTTATCTCAACAAAGTATTTCTATAGCTGTTTTGTTCAGCTCAGAATTGTAACTGTATCTTCCAACTGCATTTGCTTAGCATGACCCCAAACCTCTGTGCCTGTTAGCCTTCTCTTGCTCTTGACCAAAAGCAACACGGGAGGAAAGGGTCTACAGTCAATCATGAAGGAACTCCAGGTCAGGAATTTAAGCAGGAATGGGGGGGGGGGAGGGAGAGACACACGGGACTGGAGCAGAAACCATGTGGAATGCTGTTTACTGGTTTACTGACTTGCTCCCCACGCTTGCTCAGCCTGATTTTTTTTTTTTTTTAGACCACCCAGACCACCTGCCCAGGGGTGGCCCCACAAACAGTGGCCTGGACCCTCCCCCATCAATCATTAATTTAGAAAACACCCCACAGGTTTGCCTACAGGCCAATCTAATGGAGGAGTTTTCTCCAGTGAGATTCCTGCTTCTCAGCTGACTAGTTTGTATCAAGCTGGCAAATAACAAACGACCAACTTAACCATCTTTCACCTAGAATGACTTTAGGGTCATTTCTCCCTGAGAACATCCTACCTTCTGGTCCTTTCTGACCGCTGACAGCTGTGTTTGACTAGGTCCTCTCTGGGGATGGTGGCATATGCAGGTGATCCCAGCCACTCAGAAGCTGATGGCTGAAGGATCTAAGTGTAGTAAGCAGTTTCTGGCCTTGAGTTTTGGGCCTAGCCTCAAGGTTTAGACCCACAAACCCAGACGCACAGAGACACACAGATGTTTACAATAGTTTTCAGCTGATTGGCCTAAGGCCCAGGCATATAACTTGCTAACTCTCTACCCTTCATCTAACCCATGACTCATCCTGTTCAGCCATGTATGTTTTCTCATAGCAGCATGGTTGTCCTCTGCTTCTTCTGGATTCTCTCAGGCGTTCTGCTATGTGCTTCCTGTTTTCAGAGTTTTCTTAGTCTGGTAGCCCTGCCCACACTTCCTGTCTGCCTTTGGCCAATCAGCGCTTTTTATTAAACCAGTGGGTGGGATAATTATTTACAATGAAACAACACAATCTCCCACATATCTCCTTTTCTTTTCTTAAAACAAAAAGAACTCCAAATCTAATATTCTTCTCCCTCCTTATCTATAACAACTTATAAACAACACTGTAAATAAACACAAACATCCATAATCCATGTTTTGGGAATGTGGGCGTCGTTCTCTAGGCTACTTACTGCTGAATGGGGACGCTGACAATCTCATGGGAATCCAAAGAAAAATGTAGGATTATGCACAAGTCTTTAGTGGAGTAGCCTGTAAGGCTGGGTCATCTCAGCCAGTCTCCTTGAAATTGTTCTGGATACAGAGCTCTGGAAACTTCAACAGAGGTGCTTTGAAATGCTGAATCATCTGGTCCATCCATTTCCATTGGAGATTTTTCAGGTGGTCTTCCTCTATCAAACTTTATGTTCTTTATCCAGGAATAAATCCACAGCCTCTCATTTTCTGTGGAAATAGAAAGAAAACCTCTTCTCCAAAGTAGCATATCTTTGGACTTCAGTTTTAAAGTCAACTCATTTATAAAATATATAGGTTGAATTAAACCAACAGCATTTATAATCAACTGTCTTTTAGCAGCTTTTACATTTTCAGTCAAGAAACTTAAAGATAAGACAATAATATACAGTATCCAGACATTCTTTGTATTTTCCATCTTTGTGTGGCTTATTTTTATTTATTATTTATTTATTTTACTCTATTTCTTTTGTAAGGGCTTTCTCTACCTTTTCTTTCTCTATGCCTATGTATATATATTTTCAACACACTCTAAACCACTTAGACTTTTTTTTTTAAACTGTCTTTACTGTATATTTCTTAACTTTTTCTGTCTCTGACCACACCTTTCCTTGGCTAGGGTTATTGACTCCACCCAGATTCTTCTATTTCTTTCTGTTTCTGAACACACATTTAATCTGCCAAGGTTCAAGGTTGGTAGGATGGGTGGATGGCTCCACCCAGCTCCTAGTTTAATTTCATAGAATTTATCTTTTTAACCCAGGTACTCTGGGGAATTTTAGGGTCCATATAATTACCAAGTAAAGCTTTGCCATCTGCTGCTCATTAACTCCATTTAAGTATTAGGCAGCAGGGCCTCTTAAAAAACTCACAAGTGTTTTGCCTCTAAGGCTGAATCAGGAAGCTTCTGTTAAAAAAAAACAAGCCTCAGTTTGTCTCAGGCAAACAGAGCTGATCCAAGAAAACATCGACACTAGAAAGCCATCTTTGATTCTGTTCCCTTTTTGTCGTTATGAACAGAAACCTTAAATAAATCATTTACAACTTTTTTCTTATACTCAGGGTCCTATGAGACTTGAGGAACAAGCCATTTTACACCTTAAACTGCACTCCAAAAGCCCACCATTGTAGCCCAAAACCACATACCTCACCAGGGCATCTCTGTACCACAGCTCACATGAGAGACACAACTCAGAAGCTTTTTGGGGCTCTAGAATATTTTTTAAGCTTTCTCCAGCTTTATGTGGGTATATATCACCCACATTGGGCTGCCATTTGTAGTAGGAGGTTTCTGGCCCGGACTTTCGGGCCTAACCTCAAGGTTTAGAACCCACAGACCCTCAGTCCCACAGTCCCGCAGTCCCACAGAGACACACAGATGCTTCCAATAGTTTTAGGCTGATCAGCCTCAGGCCCAGGCATATAACTTGCTAACTCTTTACCCTTAAACTAACCCATGACTCATCCTGTTCAGCCATGGGGCTCAGTATCTTTTCTCATAACAGCATGGTTGTCCTCTGCTTCTTCCGGCTTCTCTCTGGCGTTCTGCTATGTGCTTCCTGTTCTCAGAGTTTTCTTAGTCTGGTAGCCCCACCCACACTTCCTGCCTGCCTTTTGCCAATCAGCACTTTTTATTAAACCAGTGGGTGGGATAATTATTTACAATGAAACAATACAATCTCCCACATCTAAGTTTGAGGCAAGACTGGGCAATAGAAAAAGGTTCTCATCTCAAAACAAAGAAGAGCACCCTGCCTCCCGGCCTCTGGCACTCCCGGAAGCCACAGCTCTAGCACAGGCAGGGTCATAGTCTCAGTCCTTAATGGCAAGAACCCATTATTGTGGAGACCCACATTGGACACACATCAGGCCCTCCTGTCTTCATAGATTGTAACCCCTCACAAAAGAAGTCTGGCTGGAGATGGGGGTGTACACCTTTAACCCCAGCACTCAGGAGGCAGAGGCAGGAGGATTTTTATGAGTTTGAGGCCAGCCTAGTCTACATGGTAAGTTCCAGGACAGCCAGGCCTATGTTGTTTTCCCTTTATTTCTGTCTTTGAAATGGAGTCTGTTCCTTCTTACTCCACACCCTTCCCTAGGTCAGAGAGGTGCAGTTTCTAATCCATTATCTTACCCCAAATCCCTACATTTCTTTCTAAAATATCATAGAGGTCATGGGAAGACCTAGATCTGGGAGCAGTCATATAACACCTGGACATGTTTTGGGATTACAACATAGCCTCCAATCCTAATTCACAGCCAGGAGCCAGAAACTCCAGACATGAAGAGGTAGGAATGAAGAAGCTTGCCTCCCCCATCACCCCTATGGATCCCCAGTGACACTCTGGGTGTCTACCCTGTAACTTTGGGTTCCTGGTTCTCATGGAATTCACAGAGAAGAAGAAATGTAAATGGTAAAGGTGTGAGCAAAAACCATACCATCTAATCAGGTTATTAGCCGTAGGCTGGTTAATACAGCACCAATTTACCTCTTAAACTGGCAATGTTTGTGAACACACTGAGTGATGGGCAGTGGTGCAGATGAGTGGTTTTTCTCCTGCAGTTTGGAGGAGCATAGACTGTTAAAGGCACAAAAACTTGCATCTCTTTGCTCACATGATTGTGGACGTGGGGAATTAGTTTAGTGGTTCTGGTCTGGTTTAAAGCCCAGGATAAGAACCTGTGGTGGTTAGTTTTAGGTGTCAGCTTGACACAATCTTTAGTATCTAAAAAGAAGTTTCAAGTCACAGATGCTCCTTGGCATGACTATGCCTCAGCTCCCAACTTCTGATGATAGCCAAAGGACAGTTCCTTAGCCTGTAGCGGAAGACATCACAGCAGGTTCTTCCATGCCCTGGACTAGATGAGCCATCATCAGGGCATCTGACATGACTGTCTGCCTGGGAGGATGGGGCCCTGAGCCAGCCCTATGGGCCTGTGTGTATTGGCTAAGGTTCACTAAGATGTTGGACTTTGGTCCTACAGATCGAAAATATTTTTCAGTGGAGCCCTGGTATTTGACTGGAAAAATGATAATATTCCCTCTTGGGATGTCAAACATCCGGATAAATAGAAGTCTTTTTTCCATTTTTCCTCTGGCCCGAGGGTTACAAAGGACTCATAGACACAGAGCTTTGGAACTGGCTAGCTCAGCCAGAGCAAGAACCAACCTGTACCACAGAGAGTGACTATTTTTAAAAAGAGAGGGGACTATGTCACCCAGGTTTGCTCAGAGGGCCTGGCTCCCTCAGGAGAGGATTCAGGACCTAGTTTTCAGCATGGATGCCTCAGAGTAGTGTCAGGGCAGCCACTGTGACATGTAAGACCCATAGAGCCAAGTGCTGCATTACAGGAGTCTGGGGCCAGCCTGGCAGGAAGAAACTATCCTACCTAGGTCTGGGGCTATTTGCAAGTCAGGGCTGTAGTTGGACAGAAGGTGGCTATAGGCATTAACTGAAGAATTGTTTCTATTCTCGGTGACCTAGAACCCAAGGATGTCCAGGCCACAGGGAGCCAATCTCACCCAGCAGTGGTGAGCTGGTTAAATAAAGACTTAATGCAAACATGATCCCCCTCTCCCCCATCCTCCTGCAAATAATGTGTGTGGTGGACCTGCTGAGAAGCTTTTGGGAAGAAGCCAGAGAAGGGAAGTGACCCTATAGGGAAGGAGAGTGACCCTACATATTTCTCAAGTCTCACAAGGAATCATGAGAACCTTCCCAGATCTTAGGCTTCTTTCAGGGCTATCTTTCACTGTTCAGCCAATGCCTTCTTGGGTGGACTCTGATTCACTAACTCTACTTGACTCCATGTTGCAGACCACTGCCTGGTTTGTGGGCACCAGAGCCCTTGGGATCAGCACAAACACATTATTTAACAGTTTGCCTTTGTCTCTGGTAGGATACCATGGCATATCACTTCAATGTCAGACTTTAATTCTATAAGTACTCCCTTGTAGACACAACCAGAGTTGATTGACTGTCCTTATGCCACTGACATTCCAAATTGAGATTTGAAGCATTAATTCCATGGGGCTAGACTTGAGCATCTCAGACAGAGATTCTTAGAAAAACATTAAAAAGGCCCTTACTGACTGGTTTTTGCCTGTTCCCACACCCTTCATACTCCATCTCTCATTGCTGCGGACTCCCAAGCTTCTCTTTGTCAGGAAATACATAAACTCTGTCACCCCTGACCTCCATTCTCCATGGTCTGTACAGATTGTTCTCTGCCCACCACACTCAGAGGACCACCAGACTTTGCACCTGGTGGCCATGCCACCTTGCAGGTCATTTTTGCACACAGTCTTCTGTATTTCCAGTCACAAAGACTTTCCTCTGTCTTCCTTTTCTTCCCTCCAGCCTACCCTGGTCCTTCTTCCCACTAGAAGGGACATTCTTCATTACCACAGGGGCAGAGGCTCTTTTCACTCCACCCAAGGTCCAAGCTTCAGAGAGGCATCCTCAATCTCTGAGCCTCTCTTTTCCCACAGCACTTCCCATACTCTGTGTGTCTCAGATGTTTGAACATGCGTGTGGAGGTGAGATGGTAATACGGTGTGTGTCTGCCTCTGCCCCTTTCCACTTTCAGCTCCAGGGATCCCCCTGTCTCCACATCCCCAGCACAGTACAGTACATCACCAGGCCCTTTTTATATGGGTGATCAGAATTGCACTTGGTCCCTGGGGCCATCTTTAAGGTCCTCCCATGTACTGTTTTCCCTCTGATACTTTAAAATATACATCTAGCCATGTCCTTTTTTGTACAGATCTGTTGTGATGCTCGAGGTCACAGATGTCTGTGCTGCTCATCATTGTGTGTGTCACAGATGCACAGACACCTCCCTCCTCAGTGAGTGGAAGGAATGGTGTGGAGGGGACAGATCAGGCTCCTAAGGGCAGAAGGGTGTCACAGGGGCAGAAGACCCCAGGACTGAGCCTGTTTTATTACCACTCTTGGGTCCAGGCTCAACCTGGACAACGACTTCTCCTTGTCAAAGTTCAGTTTCTTCACGTATAATGTCTATAGTAGCCTCTTGCTGGGTGGTTCTGAAAATTAAAGGCAGTGTGTTTGGAGAGTCTCACCCAGTGCCTGGTACTCAATGGTTCTATTCATCTCCCGAGAGCACACTGGAAGCACACTCAGCCAGACCTGAGCTAGGCCCTGGGGCCACTTTGGCCCTGTGCTCCAGGACGATCCATATTGAGACTGTAAATGGTATCTATTCATAGCCAGAGAACTAGTACTAATAACAAACAAAATGTGAGGAAATTCCCTCTCTGGAGTGAATGAGCCAAGCGCTGTGGAGGCCTGCCTAAGGAAACCAAGGAGATGAGAGATGGGAACACAGTGTGAAGACAGGGTACAGGAAGATGGGCCACTACTGGAAATTGTCTTCTGGCCTTTTTTTTTTTTTTTTTTTTTTTCTTGCTTAGGGCTTTCCTGTTGTCTAAACTAGAGAATTCTTTGAAAAAGACACATGTAGGGTGAGCGTACACTAATGTGAAGGTGGCTGTAAGCTGAATGTCGCATGGTATCTGCCCTCAGGAAGCTTACAGAGAACAACACACACACACACACACACACACACACACACACACACACACACACACACACATAGGAGAGACTTAAGAGGTAGGCACACAGGCATGTATTTGCATACCCATACATACAATGAATTCTTGGAAAATCACGTCAAGGTCATGGGACAAAGGCATGTCCTTGTGTCAGCAAAGCTGTTTAACAAGTGTATCCCCCATCAGTATCTTCCCTTCAACCACAGATAAGGAGGCTGGTTGCCTAGTGATAGTGATGAGTGACAGGTGATGGGTGAGAGCTTCGTCTGTCTGTCTGTATTTCACCCTTCTACTTAATCCACCTGAAGGAAAATGGTGCTTCTAAAGTCACAAAGCACCTGCATCCCTGACTCAGACCTTTCAGGAGTATCTGCTGGTTCAAGGAACTGAGCTGGGGTAGGAATGCTCTCAGCCCAGGCTCCAGGGACCCCTGTTGGCTGGAGGAAGCATGGCAGAGATTGGATAGAGTCTGTGCTTAGCTTTGATCTTTCTGCTGAGTTCTCGTTAGTAAAAAGCAATAGAGATGTACCATTCCTAGCCCTCACCAACAAGACCTCCTGGGATGATGAGCCCCAGCATGGTGGTGGAAGTTGTTTTAAAGATCACATGATAAGGCCAAGTATAGGGAAACTGAGACAGGAGAATTGTGAGTTTGAGGGCAGCTTAGGCTACATAGACAGATCCTCACCACAGAGGAAGGATAATATAGCTGCTATTAACTAGTCTCCATGTTGGTGGGGAACAGGATGAGCCCACATTTGCACCCAAACCCTTATTAGAACCATTCCATACTATTAGCTGAAGCACAACCCAACATACACCATAGTTCTTCATTATTGCTTTGGGGTCTAATAGTTGCCTGATACACTCTGAGGGTCAACTGAGGGTCAACTTAGAAAAAAACAAAAGCCAATCTGAAATCAGTACCCTGAGATCTGTAAGAGACTGTCTACCTGTGTCAAAATGTCAGCTACCAGACCTGAAGAGTGCAGATGGCATGGAGGGAGTCAGGAACTGGGCAAGGGAATCAAGAGTGAGAAGCGCCAGGTGACTGATGTAGTGTCCCAGAGTATTCTCTTGGTTGGCTGATTAGAAGGGTAGAACATATGGACTTCTGCTCTCTCCTAGCCCCTGCCTCAAACTCCAGGCTAGATAACAGGGACCTATCTCATCTCCCTGAACCTGGATTGATACCCGATATTTGGTTTGTGGACCAATCCTATTTTACAGATGAGGAAAATCAGACCCAGGGGGAAAAAACCATAAAGGGGCCAATTCATAAAGCCCAGATTGATCTTTCCACCTGGTCTTGGCCAGAGTGCTCAATTTCCAGAAAAATCCTGGCTCTCTAATCTCCTTGCCAAAGTTTTTCCCTAGGGACTGCTTCTCCCCTCTTGCCCATCCTTCTTGACAGGCTTCCTTTCCAAGGCTGGCTGTTGAGAATTCAAAGGAGCTGGGTCCTTCCTGTCTCAAAGAAAAACAAGCTGGTCAACTTTCTATTTAGCCCAAGGCAGCATCTCACTGCCCCACAGCCAGGCAGACACTGGCTGGTCTGTGTTGGGGCTGAGGCTGAGGCAGCCTCCAGGCTGGTGGTAATGACTTCTCGGAGGGAGCTGGCCTGGGCTCAGACCACTCTGGGTGGAGAGAGAGGAAGCTGAAGACAAAACTACACTTCTCGTAAAGGTCTTGATCTAAAAATACAAGCTAGCTTTGCCTGGAGAATGTCTGCTGGGGACTGCATAAGTCTGCATAAAGGAATGGAGCCTTCCAAGGTTCCTGATAAAGGCAGCCTCACCAAAAGGAGGCTGCAAAGCAAGCCTGCCTAGACAAGCATTCAGCTTCTGATGATTCTGTTAAGATAAGAAAGGCACTGAGAAACCAGAATAGTTTATGGTCTGATAATCTGAGTTTGTAAATCTGAAAACCTGCAAAGAGTAGGCTTCAGGCAAGGCTTGATTCAGTAGCTCAAATACTTCGCCAAGTGCCTAGTGTTTTATGTCTCACTGGTCTCTGTGGAATGTAGTAAGAAATTTCTGGCCTGCCCGGCCTGTCATCCATACCTGCTGAGTTGCAGTCCCACAGAAACACACACTTATATTAATTTTATGCTGATAAGCCTATGGCTCTGGCATATTGCTTGCTAACTCTTTACTTTTAAACTACCCTGATTCTTATCTTGTTCAGCCATGTGGCTCGGTACTTTTTCTCAGAGCAGCATTTCAACTTCTTTCCTCTGTGTTGGCTCGCATCTTATTGTGTTGTCTCCGTGGTGTCTCTCAGACTTCTCTCTAGCTTCTCTGTTCTGCTCTTCTTGTTCCCAGAGTTTTCTTAGTCTGGTAGCCCCACCCATACTTCCTGTCTGCCTTCAGCCAATCAGCATTTTTTATTAAACCACTAGGCGGGACAATTATATACAATGTAACAACATAATCCCACTACAATGGAATCATTGAGATTCTGTATATAGCAAGGAAAAAAATAGGCTGTCTAGTTTAATTTGAATTTCATATAATTTTTTAGTATAACTATATTCTGTGAAACATTTGGAATATATTTCTACTAAAAACTGTCATTTCTGTGAAATTCAAGCTTTACAGCATGTCTTATATTTTATCTGACCTTTGTGTCTTATGTGCATTAGTGTATGTGTGTGTGTATGTGTGTGTGTGTGTGTGTGTGTGTGTGTGTGTGTGTGTGTGTGTGTGTGTAGGACAGAGATCAGTGTCAGGTGGCTCCCTCAGTCATAATCCTTTCTTTCTGAGACAAGGTCTCTCACTGAACCTGGAACTCCCTAGTTTGACTAGCCTGGCTTCAATCATTTGCCTGTGCCTGTCCCCACAATGCTGTATTCGTAGACATGTGTCACCATACCTGGCTTTTATGTGGATTCTGTGGATGTGAACTCAGATTC
Organism: Phyllotis vaccarum; assembly: GCA_033318265.1. Taxonomy (NCBI): domain Eukaryota; kingdom Metazoa; phylum Chordata; class Mammalia; order Rodentia; family Cricetidae; genus Phyllotis; species Phyllotis vaccarum. The sequence goes on from JARWLC010000012.1 coordinate 68,098,826, forward strand.
CCACACTTTTGGCAAATACTGTACTTTAACAGAGTCTCCTTGAGGTTGTAGGACAAAGGCTATAGGCTCATATGTAAGTCTATATAAAAGGAGATATGGTAAGTTAGTAGATATGAGGAACTATAGTTGACCTGGCCAATCACCAAGGAATGGCGAGGTTCACATTTCCATCTATTACATGAATAGATGGAGAAGGGTGGCAAAGGTAATCCCTCCCATATCACTGGAGGCAAGATGGATGGTATCAGCCCTGGGACCACTCAAAATGTGGGCTTTTCTTCAGAAGTTGTTAGACATAGTAGCCACAGAGTGTTAAACCAAACCTGAGTTAGTCTGCAACAGGATCACTTCTCCCCAGACCATCTCCCTCTTGATTTGTCTCTGTTTTTAAGATAGAGTCTCATGTAGCCCAGAAAGGCCTTGAAGTTGCATTTTAGCCAAAGATCACCATGAACCTCTGCCCCTCCTGCCTCCACCTCCCAAATGCAGAGATTGCAAGTGTATATGCACATGGAGCATGGGACTTCTTCATCTGTGCTAGGCAAGTCCTCTATAACCGGACCGCATACCCGCCTCTCCTTGCTCTTGACCCAAGCTTTCCATCAGCATTCAATACACTCAAGTCTTCTTTGTGGGAAAAGCCCAGGAATCTTAAAAACCTTGGCCCCAGCCTCCACCAGCTCTCCTGTTCTTGTCCTGCTCTGGAGGGGGCTCTGGAGACAGTCCTCAGGGCCTTTTTCTCCACCCACCCGTCTCTTCATTATGCCTTCTTCCAGCCACCAATGATCTAAATTCATTTGCCAGGACCTCTTGCAGCATTCTATATGGGTACCCAGGCTCTCCTGACAGCTTCCTCTTAGCTTCTTCTGTGTCTTCTCCTTCATCCCTTTCAGATTCCTTGGCCAGCTGTCTTCCTCCATCTGGACAGATTCAATTCACTCTCTACTTCCATCCTGGGTCAATCACTCCTACCGATGACCTCTGTCATATTTGTGTACTTGTGACCATTAAGCACACCTGCCCTGGCTTTACACCTCCAGGTCCAGTTGCCTAGTTGGCTGTCCTACTGATCTCAAAAACAATCAAGGCCCTCTGTAGGGGATTGTGTTGTTTCATGGTAAATAATTGTCCCACCCACTGGTTTAATAAAAAGCACTGATTGGCCAAAGGCAGGCAGGAAGTGTGGGTGGGGCTACCAGACTAAGAAAACTCTTGAGAACAGAATGCCAGGCAGAACACTAGAGAGAAGCTGGAAGAAGCAGAGGACAACTATGCTGCTCTAAAGAAAGGTATCGAGCCTCATGGCTGAACAGGAAGAATAATGGGTTAGATTAAGGGTACAGAGTTAGTGAGTTATATGCCTGAGCCTGAGGCCGATCAGCCCAAAACTATTGAAAGCATCGATGTGTCTCTGCAGTTCTGCGGTTCTGCTGGTCTGGGTTCTGTGGGTCTGTGGGTCTGTGGGCCTTGAGGTTAGGTCCGGGCCAGAAACCTCCTACTACAAATGGCAGCCCAACTTGGGGCATATGCATGAAATATACCCATATAAAGCCACAGAAAGCTTAAAAATGGTCTAGAGCCCAAAGAAGCCTCTGAATTGTGTCTCCTAAGTGAGCCGTGGTACAGAGACATCCTGGTGAGGCACATGGGCTTGAGCTACAATGGAGGGCTTTTGGAGTGCAGCTTGAGGGGTAAAATGGCTGGTTCCTGGAGTCTCACAGGACCCTCAATATAAGGAAAAGGTTATAAATGATTTAAGGTTTACATAAGGAATAAAAGGGAACAGAATCAAAGATGGCTTCTAAGAGTCAGTGTTTTCTTGGATCAGCTCTGTTTGCCTGAGGCAAACTGAGGCTTGGCTTTTTGAAGAGAAGCTTCCTGATTCAGCCTTAGAGGCAAAATACTTGTAAGTTTTTTAAGAGGCCCTGCTACCAAATACTTAAATGGAGTTAGTGAGCAGCAGATGGCAAAGCTTTACTTGATGATTATATGGATCCTGAAATTCCCAGAATACCTTGGCTAAAAAGATAAATTCTATGAAATTAGACTAGGAGCTGGGTGGAGCCATCCACCCATCCTACCAACCTTGAATCCTGGCACATTAAAGGTGTGTTCAGAAATTGAAAGAAATAGAAGAATCCTTGGCAGATTAAAGGTATGTTCTGAAACAGAAATAAATAAAAGAATCTGGGTGGGGTCAATCACCCTAGCCAAGCAAAGGTGTGGTCAGAGACAGGAAGAGTTAAGAAATAAATATACAGTAAAGACAGTTTTTTTTTTTAAAAAAAAAGTCTAAGTGGTTTAGAGTGTGATGAAAATATAGATACATAGGCTTAGAGAAAGAAAAGAAAAGGTAGAGAAAGCCTTTAAGAAAGAAATAGAGTAAAATAAATAAATAAAAAATAAGCCACGTAAAGATGGAAAATACAAAGAGTGTCTGGATATTGTATATTATTGTCTTATCTTTAAGCCTCTTGACTGAAAATTACTTAGTAAAATCTGCTAAAAGACAGTTGATTCTAATGTTATTGGATTAGTTAAAGACTATATATTTTGTAAATGAGTTGACTTCAAAACTGAAATGCAAAGATATGCTACTTTGGAGAAGAGGTTTTCTTTTTATTTCCACAGAAAATGAGAAGCTGTGGATTTATTCCTGGATAAAGAACATAAAGTTTGATAGAGGAAGACCCCCTGAAAAATCTCCAATGGAAATGGATGAACCAGATGATTCAGCATTTCAGACCTCTGTGAAGTTTCCTGAGCTCTGTATCCAGAACAATTTCAAGGAGACTGGCTGAGATGACCCAGCCTTACAGACTACTCCACTACAGACTTGTCCATAATCCTAAATTTTTCTTTGGATTCCCATGAGATTGTCAGCGTCCCCATTCAGCAGGAAGTAGCCTGGAGAACGACGCCCACATTCCCAAAACATGGATTATAGATGTTTGTGTTTATTTACAGTGTTGTTTATAAATTGCTATAGATAAGGGGGGGAAAGAATATTAGATTTGGAGTTCTTTTTGTTTTAAAAAGAAAAAAAGGGATATGTAGGGGATTGTGTTGTTTCATGGTAAATAATTGTCCCACCCACTGGTTTAATAAAAAGCACTTGATTGACCAAAGGCAGGCAGGAAGTGTGGGCGGGGCTACCAGACTAAGAAAACTCTTGAGAACAGAATGCCAGGCAGAACACCAGAGAAAAGCCGGAAGAAGCAGAGGACAACTATGCTGCTTTAAAGAAAGGTACCTAGCACATGGCTGAAGAGGAAGAATCATTGGTTAAATGAAGGGTAGAGAGCTAGCAAGTTGTTTGCCTGGCCCTTAGGCCAATCAGCCTAAAACTACTGTTAAAAAAAAAAAAAGAAAAAGAAAAAAAAAGGTTTTGGAGATATCAGCCCTCTGTTCACTTACCTGTTTGTATGGTGCTGTCATCCACTCTCTTTCTTGTTTTTTTAAGATTTGTTTTGTGTGTCCATGGTGTGTGCATGTGTGTATGTGTGTGTTGGTGGTGTATGTGTTTGAGTGTGTGTGTATGTGTGTTGGTGTCTGTGAGTGTGTGTATGTGTGTGTGAGTGTGTGTGTATGTGTGTGTGAGTGTGTGTGTGTGTGTGTGTGTGTGCGTGTGTGAGTGAGTGTGTACACACATGCAGGTACCTGTAGAGGCCAGAGCATTGGACCCTCTGGAACTAGAGTTGCAGCTGATGTTGAGCCATTGATTACTTGAGGTGAGTACTAGGCCATCTAGAAGACTTGACCACTGAGTCCTCTCTCCTCACCGTCTATCCATCTGTCTGTCTTTATCTTTTGTCTTTACTTTCATTTCATATGTATGTGTTTTGCTGCATGGTATAAGTAGAGGCCAGAAGAGGTTGTCTGATACCCCGAAACTGGAGTTAGAGACAGCTGTGAGCCATGTGGGTGCTGGGAATTGAGCTTGGATCCTCTGCAAGAACAGCAAGTGTTCTTAACCACTGAGCCATCTCTCCAGCTCCATTGTTTCTCATACACACACACACACACACACACACACACACACACACACACACACATTTGGTGTCAGGGTTTCACTATGTAGCTCTGGCTGGCCTAGAACTCACTATGTAGAGCAAACTGGCTTCAAATTCACAGAGATCTGCCTGCCTCTGCCTCCATAGTGCTGGCATTAAAGACATGTACCTTCATGTCCACTACATTTTTCAAGACAGGACTCAAAACTGGCTCCTTCCTGCTCCCACCACACTGCCTGCTTCTTATGTCTGCCATCATGCCTTGTCAGTGTTGTGTCTTTGGCATTTTCCAAGTTATTCCTATCGCTTATCATCATCCATCTTTCAGCTGGACCACCATGTTGCTCTTCAGTGCCTCCAGGCCTGCTACCTTCCTTCCCATTACACTGCTCTGGAGTGGCTCAAAGCATCACTACATTTCAGTGAGATCCTGTGACCCTCAGGAGAGAGCCAAACACTTCCCATGCTCCATGGCTGGTTCTTTGTGCTCCACCCAGCATCATCTTGCTCTAGTTTTTTAAACTTGGCTGATTTACAATGCTGTACCCTCTAAATGGAATTCCATGCCTCCCCCTTTTTGCTTAGAATCTCCTTGGCACCATAGAATCTCATCTTTCTCACTTCTTAGAAAACCTTTCCCTTGCCAGCATACTTAGAGAGGGATTATGTCTTGTTTGAGACAAGGTCGCATGTAGCCCAAGCTGGCCAGTAGTTCACTATCTAGTCAAGAATGACCTTGAATACTGATCAGCCTGTTCATACCTCCCAAGTGCTGGTGTTACAGGAATGTGACCCTGTGCCCATCTCTCCATCAGATACTCTTGTGTGTATGATATCTATGTATACATGTGTGTATGCATGTATGTACACTCGTGTGAGTTCATGTCCCAGTGTGTGGTGTGTGTAAACCAGAGGAAGACTTTCAGGAGTTGGTTCTTTCCTTCCACTGTGGGTTCTCAGGACTGCACTCAAGTTATCAATGTAATATAACACAATAAAGTTATCAAAACTGAGATAATATACATGAAAATATTAGCTACAACATTCAAAACACATGTGGCATGGTATATGTGTGAGAACAATATGGAAATCAGCTCTCTGTTTCCATTATGTAGGTGCTGGGACTCGAACTCAGGTCATTTGTCTTAGCCACAGCCACCTTTATCCAATGAGCCATCTTGCCTGCCCTTTCTACAAACATCATTTTCTCATAGTAACTGTAAAAAACAAACAAAGACAATTTATGTCTAGAGACAGAGGAAATGTTAAAAAGAGCAGATCGCAGAGAGATTGACACAGTCATTAAAAATAATTGTGAAGATGGAGTATCGGAGTGAAAAACAGTTTCACAGAGCTGAATGCAAAATTGGATTTTTGTAGCTGTGTAAAAATGTTTTATGCATGCAGAGTGCCAGATGGGAACAAGGGAAAATAAATGAGTTGATTTGTCCAGAAAGGAGATCATGATTGAATTTTCAGTTTCATTTTTATTTCTTAGTGTAGTTATGCTGTTTCTGCACTTCATGTAGCAATAGATTGTATAAAGCAGCCGTGCACAGCTAAGGAGCTATCAGGGCACAGCTGGTTACACTTGATGCACTGCTCACTGGGCCGCAGATACCATGTCAGTAATAACTTAGCCTGACTTTCCCCATAAACCACTTTAAAAGTAGACCATGGAGGGGCCTGGAGGGATGGCTCAGTGGGTAAGGACTAAATATGATGTTTCTGGCCCAGACTTCCAGGCCTATCCTCAAGGTTTAGGCCCGCAAACCCACAGACCCACAGAGACACACAGATGCTTACAATAATTTTAGGCCGATCGGCCTAAGGCTCAGGCATATAACTTGCTAACTCTTTACCCTTAATCTAACCCATGACTCTTCCTGTTCAGCCATGTGGCTTGGTACCTTTTCTCAGAGCAGCATAGTTGTCCTCTGCTTCCTCTGGCTTCTCTCTGGCATTCTGTTCTGTTCTGCCTGTTCCTAAAGACTTCTTAGTCTGGTAGCCCTGCCCACACTTCCTGTCTGCCTTTGGCCAATCAGTGCTTTTTATTAAACTAGTGGGTGGGACAATTATTTACAATGGAACAACAGAATCTCCCTACATAGCCCCTTTTCTCTTTTTAAAACAAAAAGAACTTCAAATCTAATATTCTTCCCCCCTCCTTATCTATAGCAATTTATAAACAACACTGTAAATAAACACAAACATCCATTATCCATGTTTTAGGAATGTGGGTGTCATTCTCCAGGCTACTTCCTGCTGAATGGGGGCGTTGACAATCCCATGGGAATCCAAAGAAAAATGTAGGATTATGCACAAGTCTTTAGTGGAGTAGTCTGTAAGGCTGGGTCATCTCAGCCAGTCTCCTTGAAATTGTTCTGGATTCAGAGCTCAGGAAACTTCAACAGAGGTGCTCTGAAATGCTGAATCATCTAGTTCATCCATTTCCATTGGAGATTTTTCAGGTGGTCTTCCTCTATCAAACTTTATGTTCTTTATCCAAGAATAAATCCACAGCTTCTCATTTTCTGTGGAAATAAAAAGAAAACCTCTTCTCCAGAGTAGCATTATCTTTGAATTTCAGTTTTAAAGTCAACTCATTTCCAAAATATATAGTCTTTAACTAATCCAATAACATTAGAATCAACTGTCTTTTAGCAGATTTTACTAAGTAATTTTCAGTCAAGAGGCTTAAAGATAAGACAATAATATACAATATCCAGACACTCTTTGTATTTTCCATCTTTACATGGCTTATTCTTTTTTACTTTATTTCTTTTTTAAGGGCTTTCTCTACCTTTTTTTCCCCTTTTCTTTCTCTAAGCCTATGTATATATATTTTCAACACACTCTAAACCACTTAAACCTTTTTTTAATTGTCTTTACTGTATATGTATTTCTTAATATTTTCTGTCTCTGACCACACCTTTCCTTGGCTAGGGTGATTGACTCCACCCAGATGCTTCTATTTCTTCCTGTTTCTGAACACATTTTTAATCTGCCAGAATTCAAGGTTGGTAGGATGGATGGATGGCTCCACCCATCTCCTAGTCTAATTTCATAGAATTTATCTTTTTAACCCAGGTACTCTGGGGAATTTTAGGATCCATATAATCATCAAGTAAAGCTTTACCATCTGCTGCTCATTAACTCCATTTAAGTATTTGGCAGCAGGGCCTCTTAAAAGATTCACAAGTGTTTTGCCTCTTAGGCTGAATCAGGAAGTTTCTCTTAAAAAAGCCAAGCCTCTGCTTGCCTCCAGCAAACAGAGCTTATCCAAGAAAACACTGACACTTAGAAGCCATCTTTGATTCTGTTCCCTTTTTGTCCTTATGAACAGAAACCTTAAATAAATCATTTACAACTTTTTCCTTATATTCAGTGTCCTGTGAGACTTCAGGAACAAGCCATTTTACACCTTAAGCTGCACTCCATTGTAAAAATTGCCATTGTAGCTGAAGCCCATGTTCCTCACCAGGGCATCTCTGTACCACAGCTCACATGAGAGACACAACTCAGAAGCTTCTTTGGCTCTAGAACATTTTTTTAAGCTTTCTATGACTTTATGTGTATATATTTTACCCGCATTGGGCTGCCATTTGTAGTAGGAGGTTTCTGGCCCAGACTTCCGGGCCTATCCTCAAGGTTTAGGCCCGCAGACCCACAGAACTGCAGAGACACACAGATGCATACAGTAGTTTTAGGCTGATCGACCTAAGGCCCAGGCTTATAACTTGCTAACTCTTTACCCTTAATCTAACCCATGACTCTTATCCTGTTCAGCCATGTGGCTCGGTACCTTTTCTCAGAGCAGCATAGTTGTCCTCTGTCTCTTCTGGCTTCTCTCTGGCATTCTCCTCTGGTCTGCCTGTTCCTAGAGTCTTCTTAGTCTGGTAGCCCCATCCACATTTCCTGTCTGCCTTTGGCCAATCAGTGCTTTTTATTAAACTCATAGGTGAGGACAATTATTTACAATGGAACAACATAATCTCCCTACAAAGGACACTGACTGCTCTTACAGAGGACCCAGGTTCAGTTCCTAGCCCCACCCCCCCAGAGGAACACACCCATCTATAACTCTAGTTCCAAGAGATCCACTACCCCCTTATGGCCTCCAAGAGCACTGCACATACATGGAGGCAAACACATGCATAAACAAAAATTCATCTTGACTGGTAGGCATGAGGCAGAACTAAAATTCAAGACCATCCTGGGCTACATAGTGAGCCTAAGGATGACACCCTGGGCTATGATATTGAGTACAGAATGAGGCCCTGTATAAAATGGATGGATGAATGAATGGGTCCTGTGTTTGTATGTCTAGTGTTTTATAAGTATTCTTGTACAGAATCTTTGTGTGAACTTATATATTTTACTTGTATAATACCTCAAAATAGAATGGTCAAAAAAAGGGCAAATATGTGCTTAACTTTTTCATAGCCAGCAGATTGTTTTCCCAAGTGTTTGTCCCATGTGACACCATCCCCACTAGCAGCACGCAGGCTTTGGAATGTCCACATTCCACATTCTTGCCAACACATGTGTGGTCAGGCTCTGTAACGCCAGCCCATCTGATGGGTATGAACTGTGAATTTCTTTCTTTAGTGATTAATAATGCCAAAGTTTTTTGTTCTTCGTGTGATTGGCATTAGTGTTTAATCTCTGGCAAAACTATCCCAGTTTTTTGCCTGTTTTAAAGCTGAGTTTTTTCTCTCCATCATATTGATGTGCAAAAGATATCTATCTATTCAGAAAACTAGTCTGTTCATAAAGAATTTGCAAGTAGGCCTGTAGGTTACTTTTCAGTTTCTTAACATGTTATTTATAAGAAAAGAACTAAAGTTTTGTAATGCACAATTCATTCATTTTGCACATTCCCACTTTGGGCTTTAGGTCCTTAGGTCACAGCCATTATGGTTGTTTCTGTATTTTATAGACGGTTTTTAGTTTTACTCTCAACTCTTAAGTTTGTGACTTATTCAGAGACATGCCCTATATTTGGCGTGAAGGGAACAAGGTCATTCATACAGTATCTTATTTGGTGTGAGAACAGATGTCTGTTCCAGTCTCACTTTGTTATATTATCTATGATAAACACCAGGAGCAAAAGCAACTTGGACTTACACTTCCAGGTCCCAATCCATTGTTGAGAGAAATTATGGCAGGAATCTGGAACAGAAACCATGGAGGAACTCTTGCTTGGTCACTCCCAGGCTCATGTGTAGCTTCCTTATACAGCTCAGGACCACCTGCCTAGAGAATGGTGTTGCCCACAGTGTGCTAGGTCCTTCTGCAACAATTAACAATCAAGGAAAACCTACAGGCTAATCTGATTGAGGCAATTCAGCAATAGAAGCTTTTCTCTAAGATGACTCGAGGCTGTGTCAAGTTGACAAAGCCAACCAGGGAAATATGTAATGATAAAATATCTAATTTGGTATGAAGAATGGGAACAAGGTCATAGTCTCTATGTAATATTTCATTGTTCCAACAATATTTATCGACAGTTTGACCCTTCCATCACTAAACTGCCCTGACATTTTAGTCAAAACTTAGTTGACTTTGGAAAGGAAGAACTATATTAGCAAATGATGTTGGGACAGTCACATGCTTATATGCCAAAGAATGAAGCTGGACCCCTACCTCACACCATATGCAACATATGCATGAGGGTCATAGACTTCTAGGCAGGGGCTAAAACCATAAAGTTCTCAGCAGACAACATAGCAGTGAAGCACTATTACCTTGAGGTGGGTGGTAGCGTCTTAGCTGTGAGGACTGGAGTCTGGACAGTTATAGTGCACACGATCTCCACACTAAAAATCCAAAGCTTGGGGCTGAAGAGACTTGGCTTCCAGGAAGTGAAATGACTGAAATGACAAGTCATATAACACCAGAGGAGAAATTCCTAAGTCACATATCTGATAAAGGACTTATATACGGGATTTGTCAAAGACACCACAAAGTTCTACAATAATTGAAAAGGAAAACCTGGTTGGAAAATGGGTAAAGGATTTGCAGACATTTCTCGAAATATAACCTACAAATAGCCATTAAGAACATGGAAATAAGCGGGGTGGTGATGGCTCATGCCTCTAATCCCAGCATTTGGGAGGTAGAGGCAGTTGGAGCTCTGTGAGTTTGAGGCCAGCCTGGTCTACAGAGCTAGTTCCAGGGCAGCCAAGGCTAGAAACCCTGTCTTAAAAAACTGAAACAAAACAAAGCAACCCTCCTCCCCACAAGAAACATGGAAACAGGAAATAAGGGCTGGAGAGATGGTTCAGTGGTTAAGAGCACTGGTTGCTTTTTCAGAGGACCTAGGTTTGATTTCCAGCACATATATGATGTGCAACTATCTGTAACTATAATCCCAGGGCACATGACACCCTCTTCTGGCCTTTTCAGGTAACAATGCAAATGGTGGACAGACATATGTGCAGGCAAATGGCTATACACATATAAAACAAAACCCATGACCTCCAAGGGTATGCCCATGGTGTATAGACATTTGAGCAAAACACTCATACATATCAAATAAATATAATTTTTTTAACAAGTTGATTGTATGTGGGTCCGTTTCTATACTCTGATTTGTTTCACTGAATACCATGCCAAGGCTAATTCTGTACTGTTTTGATTCCTAAAGTTTTATAGATCTGGAAACTAAGCAATCACTTTTGCACTTCACAAAATTGTTTGGACTATGCTATGTCTTTTTCTGGAATCTATTGTGTTTTTTAACATAAAAGACCACTAAGGTTTTACTGAAATAGTGAAAAATCTGTAGGTTGGCCTCAGGAGTATTAATTAACCCTCTGTGGTATTCAGGCTTCTGATCCAGGGAGCTTGCTCCTCTTCAGTTGCTCTTGCAATGGCACTGAAGTCTTCAGCATGGAGATCCTGTCCATATTTTGCTGATATTATTCCTTCATACTTTATATTTTTTAAATTGATCAATTAAATTTTAAAAGCATTATGTGTACCTGTGTGGGGGGCTGTGCACACAAGTACAGTACCCACAGAGGCCAGAAGAGGGTGCCAGATCCCCTAGAACTGGAGCTCCAGGTGGTTGTAAGCGACCATGTGAGTACTGGGAAATCAGCAGTACTGACTTTCCATCACGGGGCCATCTCTCCAGATCCATTCTTCATATGTTGGCTGCCCATAAAGTTTTATAAAGAATTATAGCTGTAGACACACTTCTGGGTTAGGCTGAAGGGAAGAGCCACAGAGAAGGTTCACAGAGGCTCAGTCAGGTGCTTGGCTCCTGTCAGCAGAGAACACTGGACACTCCCACTGCAAACAACCACTACCTCACTAAATGATGATACATTTCTAATCTCTGATTGTTGCTCATATATAAGCTACAGTTGGTTATCAAAAATATTAATACTATCTGGGCATGGTGGCACACCTCCTTAGTTCTCACACTCAGGAGGTAGACATAGGAGAATCTTAAGTTCCAGGCCAACATAATACAGGAAGTCTCAGGCTAGCCTCAGCTACAGAGTGAAAACTTAAATAAATAAAGCATCATACAATAATATATTAATTATAATATGTAGCATGTTTCATAATATATAACTTGTGAATTTTATAAATTCATGCGTTAATGCTGAGAAATTTTTGTTTATTTTTTAAAAATTTTCTACCCAGATGCTTATGTTACTTGCAAATTAAGAGTTTGGTTTTATTCTTTCTAATCTATGTGGATAATATTTCTTTTTCTTGCCGTATTACACTGGACTCTAATCCTTGCTAGTCATTAAATATGCAAATTGGCCTCTGTGGCCAATAGAATTGGTAGAAAGTAGTGGGAACACAGAGACCAGATCAAATGCTGTAACTTCCATCTTGGCCATTTTCTTTAGCCTCATTTGTTTTGGAAGTAGCCAAATACAGTACCAAGCAACCCTCTGGAGAGACATGCTGCAAGGAACTCGGCCTCTAGCCTTCTAGCCAAAAGCCATGTAGAAGAGGACATACTAGAAGTGAACCCTAATTCCCAGGCACATCTCACTTGCATCTCTGGTGCGATGGTTTTTATATGTCATCTAGTCACAACCTATCACCACCAGGGAAGAGAATTTCAATTGAGGAATTATCTAGATGAGGTTGTCATATGGGCATGTCAGTGAGGGATTGTCTTGATTACTAATTGACTCCACCCCACTGTGGGTGGCACCATTCCCTAGGCTGGATCTTGAACTGGGTAAGAGGAACAAAGAAGCAGCAGCATGGGCACATTGGTTTCTCTCTGCTCTTGCATGTAGATGTGATATGATTAGTTTCTTCAGTTTCTTTCTTGACTTCCCTTCAATGGACTGTAACCTTAAATTGTAAAGCAAAAAAAAAAAAAAAAAAAAAAAAAAAAACAAAAAAAAAAACAAACAAACCAAAAAAAACAAAAAACAACACCAACAACAAAAAATCAAACCTCTTCTGTGTCAGGGAATCTTATCACAGCAGCAAAATAAAACCACAACCACTGACCGGAACCTTGACTATCATTTCATGGGAAGCCCGGGGTAGATAACCTTCTCAGCTGCTCCAGGCTCCTGATACTGTGTCTGTGTGTGCCACTAAGCTTGAGGTGATTTGCCTGTGAAACAATAGAAAATTGACACCGATTTTGGTATCGCAAACAGGGTGCTGCCCTAGCAAACACATAAAATGTGAGAGCAGTTTTGGAACAGGTAGGGGACTTTGAGGAGACTGCAGGTGAGGATTGTCAGGAACAGAGAGTATGAGATTAGAAGCTTCAGAAGGAAGCCTCTTGTAGAGTGGAAAGCTGAACAACGTGTTACCTGTACAGCCATCTGGTACTGTACAGTACACTAGTCACCTGTACTGGGGAGTAGGAAATGTCCCCAGTGAACCAAGGACTTGGGCTCAGGGCTATTGAAGGCCCCTTTTTATTTCTTGTTGCTTATATTGTACAACAATATGGAAAAGATTACTTCATAAAAAGAAAGAGGGGACACGGCTTGCTACTTCGGACAGTTCCCATCTCTCTAGTCAGTGATCACTGCATCTGTGCGGATGCCACTTCTGAGATCAGTGCCACTGTGCAGATATGGCTTATGAACAGAGACAAACCATAACTCCCTCAAGAGATTGTTCTCCAGGGCTCAGGGAACAACCATAGAATCATTTGTCAAACCTAAAGAAGATGAGAAGGACAGCCTGCAAGACTACTCATTTGTGTTGAAGATTTGAAGGATAGAACCTACTAGAAGTAAGTCACTAGACTGTGGAGCCAAAAGACTGCATTGTACGACAGGGGACATCAGCAGGGATGTGTGAACCAGTATTATCTCAGGGTCACCATTGCTGTGACAAAACACCATGACCAAGAGCAGGAGGAAACGGTTTATTTTTACTCACATTTCCACACAGTAGTTTATCATCAAAAGCAGTGAGGGCAGGAACCTGGAGGTGGGAGCTGATGCAGAGGCCATAAGAAGTGTTCCTTACTGACTTTCTCCTCATGGCTCCTTGCCTGCTTTCTTAGAGAACCCAGGACCACCAGCTCAGGGCACCATCCTCAGTAGGATGGGCCCTTCCACATCAATCACTAATTTAAGAAATGCCCCACAACTGGATCTAATGGGGACATTTTCTCAATTGGTGTCCCTCTCCTTTTAGATAGCTCTAGCTTGTGTCAAGCTGGCATAAAACTAGCCAGCATATGGCCCCACCCTTTGCCCAACGTGGGACCTTACCAGCTGCTGCAAAGGGGAGGTGGTGTAGGCAGGGCATGAGCATGGGCAAACTGGCTTCACCCCTTGCTGAGATGGCTCAGAAAAGCTGGACCCAGTGGCATGGGTGTGGTAGTGCTGGCCCCGCCCATCCCCAGCTGCTATGGCAGAAGGGGGCAGCTGCAGAGACCGGGGCTGACCAACTCAGTGACCACCCAGGGCCATGTCCAGGGCCTTGAGTTGGCCCACCCCAACACCCACTCCTTCTATAAGCTGCTGGAGATTGTAAAGAGGCCAGTCCTATAGAACCATAGCCACAGGTTCTTCATGACTCTGGGTAACAGTAGATATCTGAGAGGATTCTCAGTGATGGTCTAGGATTGATGGTGTAGCAGAAGCCAGAGGCCCTGAACCAGACCAATGGCCAATTGCAATGACAGCTGGTTGAGCAAAGAGATTACTGTGTGACACACCACAGCATCCAATGCCACTATGATGAGCTAATACATGGTGGAGAGCAGGAAAGATGGAGGAGTGGTGTGGTCCAGGTACAGTGACAGCTGTGACAGGGGGGAGAAGGCTATGACGGATAGAGGAACAGGTCATTGCCCAGAGAGGTTAGGTTGGAGAAGTGTACTTTTTCTGTTGTTTTGTATCTTAATTTTTATTTTTAAATTTTCTTTGGGGGGAGGAGTTTAGAAAGGTGGAGGGTGGATATGGAAGGGCTGGGAAGTGAGTGGGTTTGGGATGCATGATGTGAAATTCTCAAAGAACCAATAAATTTTGTTAAATCATAATTATTAATAATAACAGAACAAGCTAGACAGCACAGGTATGCATTATCAGAGAATTCCAAGGGAGGAAAAGCTATCTCATGGCCAAGAACAAGGTGTTTGGCTTGAATTCCTGTTTTGTCACTTATTGTCCGTATGACATTGGATAAGACAGCTTTTGTTTTAGTTTTTATGACAATGACTGGTCACAAGAGCTACTAGGTGGATACATCTGTATGTAAAAATGTAGACCAACACCCAGCAAATTGACAACTAGTAGTTGGCACTATTATTTGGGGAGGCAGCAGGAAGAGAGAGAGAGTGAGTGTGTGTGTGTGTGTGTGTGTGTGTGTGTGTGTGTGTGTACATATGAAGGCCAGAGGACAATCTTAAGAATTGTTCCTCAGGAGCCCTCTGCCTTGCTTTGCCCTCTGCCTTATTTTGGTTTTGAGACAGGATCTGTCACTGGCCTGGGGCTTACCAATTATGCCAGGGAGCCCCAGGGATCCTCATGGCTCCACCTCCCTGGCACCAGTATCACAGTGTATGACACCTAAGGCTTCTTTCATAGGTTCTGAGAACTAAACTCAGGTCATTATACTTGCATGGCAAACATTTTACCCACTGGGCCAACTCCCTAGCCCAACATATTTTATATTTGCATTTATAAAGCACTTACTATGCTAACAACAATTGCATCGCTATAAACTATTTTGACCTACAAAGATGACACTTCCTTATCTGTCAGCTTAATAGATTACTTCATCTGATGATGACAGTACGAGGCATACTGTGACATACTGTGACAATCCTCATTTTATAGTTGAAGAGTCTGAGACTCAGATGGAGTCACTCACCTAAGGTCATACACCTGGTTAATAATGAAATGAGGTTTCCCAACCAGAAGTCTTTACAATAGTCAGTGCCTGTGTCTTGTCTAGTGCTTGTCTAGACCCAGAGATGACTGTCCTGGTACTTGCTCCTCACTCAACTCCAAGAACCATCATGGAATTAGATCAGCCCCAAGCCTCCTGGGGTCTTATCTGAATGCACAGAGCACGTGCATGCCCAGCCCTGTGACCTAATGCTGGTGGGACCTGTAAGACAATAGACGGGTTTGTGGGAACACCAGGCTCCCAGCTGAAGACAGTGAGGCTTTTCCAAACCACAGCTACCAGAATAACAAACACCACTAGCTTCCACAGCACCAGAATTTAAGTACTGAAGCCAAGCATCCATGCCTCACCACTCAGGCAGGGCTGGCAGTCTCTAGTTCAGGAAAGCTGTAGGCTGCTATTGTCTGAATTTCCTAGAGAGAAGATCTGAGGCTATTCCTCCCCTTCTGCCACCTCCCCCAAGGTCACTGCCAGACCAGAAATTTGTTTGATCCAAGTCAGACTTGGGGATCCCCAATATATCCCACTGTGATCTCCATGGCGGCTAACAAAGCCAAAAAGGGAAAACAATGTCAGAGTTTTCATAAAGCGGATCCTGTTCATCATCGATAGCTTCCTTTTCAAGGAGACTTGCTCCTATCAGCTGCTTCCCTGGACCTCCTTTGGCCGTCTCACCCCTACTCTATCTTTTTTCATTCTCTACTCTCAATTAATGACCCCATCCCCTCTTATGTCTTTAGAAAACATAGCCACTAAAATACCGTTCTTTCTTTGGATGTGTGTCCATGTTCATGTCTGTGGGTGTACAAGTATATGCATGTGACAACTTTGAGGTCATTCCACAAGCACTTTCCACCCTTTTGTTGAGACAAGTTCTTTCACTGGCCTGGAGCTTCACTCAACAGGCCAGACTAGATATCTGGGCATCTCCTGTGTGGTGATACTTTGTGTATCCTCTAAGAAATAAAGCTTGCCTGAAGATCAGAGGACAGAGCCAGCCCAAAGTTAGCCATAGAGGTCAGGCAGTGGTGGCACACACCTTTATTCTTAGCACTCAGGAAGCAGAGATCTCTCTGAATCTGTAAATTCAAGGCCAGCCTGGACTACATGAGATTAATCCAATCCAAAAGAGAAACAGAGCCAGACTGTGGTGGCTCACACCTTTGATCCCAGCACTTCGGATGTCATGTTTCTGTTCCCAGTACTTGGGAAGCACACACTTTTAATCCCAGCACTAGGAAGGTTGAAACAGGAAGTGATATGACTGGGCAGAGAGAGGAATATAAGGTGGAAAGAGACAGGAGGTCAGCCTTGCACTTCACTGTGCTTCCCTTCCCTTCTTGCTAAGAACTCAGGGACATTCAGTCTGAGGGTTCCTGGAGACAGGCTCTTCCCCTTTCAGCCTGAGGCTTCAGTAGTAGTTAGAAGTAGCTGTGGCTTGTTTCTCTCCGATCTTTTGGCATTTATCCCAATATGTGGCTCTGGGTTTTTATTATAAGATCAATTAGAATTTGTGTGATACTCCTGTCTCTGTCTCTCATCTTGTCATTGCTGGGATTCAAAGTGAGCACTGCTACATGCAGATTTTTATGTGCATTCTGGGGAACAGAACTCAGGTCCTCAAGATAAGTGATTACTGATTGAGGTACCTAACATGCTTTACCAGATCATGACATCTGTTAATGACCAACCAGCCTACTGGATATCAGGACCATTTGTCCCCAAACTGGGTTCTCAAAGGTAAAGCAAACAGGTTAGCTCCCTTTGAGAGGACCTTAAGGCAGGTTCTGTGACTGACATGATCACTAACAGGGAAAGACAACTCAGGTTTGCATTAAAATTGCATTTATGTTTTTGTCAGTCGAGGAAAGAGACCAGAGTCATGGCTCTGAAGAATTCTGAGACCTACAAAGACTGTAGGACAGCTTGAAGTTGTCAGGGGAACAGAAACCAAGGGCCAGGTTCCTAGCAACTGCCAACAGCCAGGGTTTTAACCAAGGAGATGGTTGTTGAGACCATTGGAAGACATTGGCTTAAACAGACTATGAGATTAAATTGGGGACTCTTGGGGAATGAGCCATACAAGGAATGAAGGACAGAATAGAAGAGAGAGAGAGAGAGAGAGAAAGAAGATAGAGAGAGAAAAAGAGAGAGAGAACGAGGGAGGAACACAGCAGCAGGGGGGGGGTGAGCTTTTTCTGGTGCCCCAGGATAGGAGATCTCCTGCAATGTTAGCACCAGGATGCAGCTGTGCAGGTATGAAGCTTAGAAGCCTGGACCAGGATTCTGGAACTGACAAAGACATAGGTGGCTGAAACCGTAGAGTAGATGGATGATTTTGCCTAAAGAGAGGCTTAGTGTGACTGACCTGAGATAGTTGGATGGATGAGGGGACTGATGTGGCAGCCCCAGGCTTGGGATTTGCTATTATTTCATTCTACAAGTGCCCAGGCCACTCACTGAGACACTGCATCCAAGAATGCTGAGTGGAGAATGGAAAGAATGTGGGCTTTGAGGATGTCATCAAGTTCATTTCCACAATCTGAAACCCAATGACTATTCATGTGGCCTTCACCCCGACCCCCTGTGGCCTGGGTTCCCAGTGCTCAAGGTGGTTGATATATACCTCACCAGACGGTTAGGAGGTTTTAGCAAGGATGTTTGATGTGTGTAACGAGCATTCTAAAAAAATCACAGGAGCTAGGGATATGGTCTGCTTGCTTAGCACGCATTCAGACCTAGGTTTGAACCCCAGCATGATAAAGACTTAGTGTGATGATGCATGCTTATAATCTAAGTACTCAGGAGGTGGAGGCAAGAGGATCAGAAGTTCAGGGTCATCTTCAGGTTTATAACAAGTTCGAGGTCAGCCTGGGTTACAAGAGACCTATCTCAATAACAATAGCAACAAAAAGTGTGTTGCCTCCTGCCTCCTTTGCACCTAAGCATAGCATCCTGGCAATTACACAGATTAAGAGTTGCACAGACATTGGCCAATGGCTGTTCCAAAGGACCCAAGGACTATAAAAGGCCTCTCCAGGAGATATCAGGAGCAGAACCCCTGGGCCAAACAGACCTCCTTCCCAACTCCTCTGCACAGCAAGATAGCACAAGTTCATTCACATGACTTCATTCTTAATGTTGGCCCCTATCTCTCATGCGGGATTCTCATGGTCCCCATGTCCCACCATCCCATGTCCCACCATCCCTGCCTCTGGTTATCACTGCTCATGTCTCAGAGGGAGTATACACAGTTTATAAATCTTTCAAATCTTCCTGTGATCCATGAGTTCCCATTCTGGCACACAGGGCATGCTGTGCTGAAAAGCACATGCCACCTTTACTGAGTGCCAGATGTACAACATGTAGATGTGAATTTACCTCAAATCAAAAAATTTCTTGTGTGTGTACAGAAGCGTATGGAATGTATAAGCCAGAGATCAACATCGGGGTCTTTCTCTCTCCACCTTATTTTTTGAGACAGGGTCTCTCACTGAACCTGGAGCTCACTGATCCAGCTAGACTGACTGGCTAATAAACCCTGTCCCCACTTTCCAGCACCGGGGCTATACACATGTGCCACTGTGCCTGGCTTTTTACATGGGTGCTGGGGATGGAACTCAGATCCTCATATTTGGTGTGACAAGCACTTTACCAACTGAGCCATCTCCCAAGCCCCATGAAGTTTCTTGTAAAAAGATTATAGAACCATAATAAGAGAAATAAAGAAATACTGACCACATGCCCACTCCATCCTGAAACAATGATACCAACAAAAGAAACAGTTTTTCTCTGGTTACCATAGAGATGCACCCCCTATTCAGTCTCTTAAAGGATGCATTGGCAAGTACATGATAAATGGAGAGAAGGAAGCTTGTAGACTAGGTGATGGAAAAGACAAAAGCTTTTTTTTTTTTTTTTTAAAGGATCAGAACAAATTTAGACTACCAGATTTCACAACATATTATGAAGTAACAATTATCCAAACCATATGGTAATGGAGAAAAATGATAGTGTGAGGCCAAACTAATCCAGTTTATAGCGACACTGGAAATTAACAATAAGGAGAGTGATGGCAATGAATTAAATGTTTTGGAAATAATTGTTATGCAGAGAAAAGTTTCACCCTGTACTATTTTTTCCTGTAGCGTGTCTGAGAAACAAATCATAAAACAGAAAATGCTGGGCTTATAGAGTTGGTTCAGAGTTAAGAGCATGTGCTATCTTCCAGAGGGCCTGGGTTCAGTTCCCTACCCCCAGGGTAGCTCACAACTGTTAGCAGCTTCAGTTCCAGGGGATCTGATGCCCACCAGGCACACGCGGAGTATGCACACAAACATGCAGGCATGGTACTCATACACAAAATAAAGCATATTTTTTTAAAGTTGAAAAAGAAATAAGATGGAAGACAGTTGAGGAAGACGCTGGATATTGACCTCTGACCTCCACAGTTGAGGAAGACGCTGGATATTGAACTCTGACCTCCACACAAACTCATGCATGTGTGTGCACACAGAAACACATACCCATACATAGTCACATCTGTACACCCGCAAATCAAAACCTTTTGTTAAATAAATCAGAGCAGGGCCACAAGAAGGAAATAAATAACATCCTGGAGGGAATAACAGACTGCTGTTATACGGAAAGCCTATTTTTTTTTATTAAAAGCTAAAATCAGTGTTCAGATTCTATTCAGCAAGCAATGAGGGAGGCGAACAGTTTATACAGAAGTAAAGATGGTAAAAAAAAAAAATGGGGTTCACCAGAAATGCAAACTAACAGATGTGGACGGTCAGCGCATGTGTGAGGAGTTTGCACTGGTAAAAGAGTGTGTTGTGAACCAGCAGGTGACAAGTGAGAAAGTATGGAGAACTCAGAAGGACACAAGCCAGGCTGCCGGGCTGAAGATACACTCTTCAGGGTGCGCCCCTTCTGGGACCCTAGGCAAGGGCTTCATCTCTCTGCATCTGCTTTAATTTGATTATGAGTCAAACGAGGCTTAAGAGAGCTGATAGGAAGTGCTTGCACAGGAGCACAAATGTGCATTCACCCATGCACACGTGCCCATGCTGGGTCAGTGCTGGCCTTGGGGAGTGTCTTTACCTTTTCTGCCAGCTACTGCTAAATGAGCATATGGACTTGGGAAATGAAAGCATCATTAATTTAACAAGTATTTACTGATTACTAGATCCTGGGACAGTGAAGCCGCCTGTGAAGCTTTGCATTCCTGGATTGCAGTGTCCTCTATCCATAGCAGAAAATGATCTAAACTGTGGCTACAGTGTCCTAAGGATAACATCATGTATACCCACACAGCACCAAAGGATGACCATGAACAAGTCCTTAGTAGGCTCTTCCCACCAGAACTTCACTCCAGGAAGCTCAACCCACATACCTGTGGTCCTGGATTTTCTCAGCTGCCCTATGGTTCTACCCAATTCAGATATTTAAGGCTCCCAAGTCCTTCTTATGCCACTAACTTTTAATAGGTGCAAAACAAAATAACGTCATAGATATACAAAATAAGTGGGCTTTGTGTGTGTGTGTTGCATGGTGTATATGTATATAATCTCACGCATGTGCATGTGGGAAGTCAGAGGTCAGTAACAGACATCTTTCCATTACTCCCTACTTTTCCTAAAAATTTTCTTGAAGATTTATTTTCTTTTACATGTATGAATGTTTTGCCTGCATATATGTATGTGTACCATGTGTGTGCCTTATGCCTAAGGAGGTCAGAAGGAGGTTGTAGGATCTCCTAGAACTGAGGTTATGGATAGTAGTGAACTACTGAATGGGTGCTGGGCACTGAACCCCGGTCCTTTGTAGAGCATCAAGTGCTCTTAACCTCTGAGCCATCTCTCCATCCCCATTTTGGTTTTCTGAGACAGAATCTCTCACTGAACCTTGGGCTTGCTCTTATGGCTAGGGTGGCTGGCCAGTAAGCCCCTGGGATCTGCCTTTTTTCTGCTTTCCTTCCCCAGAGCCCTGAGGTTGCACATGTGTGCATATTGTGTCAGGTTTTTGTAGGTGCTAGAAATCCACTCCTTTCAAACATAGAAAGCAGCTCCCTGAGCCATTCCCTTAGCCCCTAAAGGTAGTTTTTCCATGGCATATTTGCTAAAAATAGACAGTCACTTATTTTTCGTATTTCTCTTTGGCTATTTGGTTCACCTGTTTGTTCAGTGCTGGCTTTTTGAAGATTTGGCTAGCTCAGTGTGTAATCCTATCATGTGGCCAAATCTCATGGGCTGGGGGGGGGGGGTGCTGTACCACTTTACCCCATTCCAAATAACTTCAGAGTTTTCCTTCCCAAGAATACTTATGTTTTAGGTAGTGGGGAACAAGTATTTGGGGGGGGGGGCTAAATCTATCATAGAATGGGTGCTCAGTAGATATTTATGGAATGAGAGAAAGGATTAAAATGTGGTGAATCAGAAGAGGGGTGCAGCTGACTGGGCAGGATGAAGATACTCTAAAGAGATACCTGTGCCCTTCCTTGGATAGTCTGACTATCAGACTATAAAAACAATGATCCCCAGAGAATTGAGTATTCCCACGGATAGCATGCTGAGCGCAGGAAATGAAGCTAACCAGAGACTATCAGTTTGGGATGGGGGGGTTAGTGTACAAATTAAGGGCTTCTGCTATCTCCCTTCTCTAGCCCTGGGCTTCTTATCCAGAAAAGAAACAGAGAAGCTTAAGCATCTTTCAGATTCACTCTGACGCCAGCCACCTGGGACCGCTGTAGACCAAACTGACTTTGACCTCTCTGTGCCACTGAGGTGACCTTGAATTTCTGATCCTCTTGTCTTTCTACCTTCCCAATGCTGTGATTACAACTGTGCACCTCCAGGCTGGAATTATGCAGTACTGGGAATTGAACCCAGAACATTGTGCAAGGTAGGCAAGCAGTCTGCCATCTGCATGACATCCCCAACTATTTCTCTTTTGTGATTTTAATGTGATAGACATACAAGTAGTAGTAATAGTAACAACAGCAATTTATCAAGGCCAGCTTTGCAGACTGTTGCAAATTCCAGCCACTGTTCTAAGACTTGGGTCTAAATCAGTAAACATCTCCAAACTCCACTTTGCTAATTTAAGAAAGACATTGAACGGTTTGTGTGTGTGTGTGTGTGTGTGTGTGTGTGTGTGTGTGTGTGTGTGTGTGTGTACAAGCATTTGCACCAGGACCTGGAGACATGGATGAAGAAGACGTATTCTCTGTCCTATTTAGCATTCCTCTTGTGTAAAAGGCAGAAACTAATTTCCCCAATGCTTGAGCAAAGCCATAATGCAATGTAAAGAGGTAGATGAGTCTGGGAGTCTCAGCAGAGGAAGCAGCCAGCTCTGGCCTGGACGAGTGCCACCTACCCTCTATCACTCTTAGCCCATGGGAGGCATTCTCTGACTCTCTGCACCTCTACTGCTGGATGATAAAACTCTCTAGCAAGAATCTGATTGGTCCAGCTTTGTCACATGTTCTTTCCCAATCCAAGAAACAGAACTGTTCAGTACAAACAAACATACCCTCAGGGATTTACCCATTTAAATGAAGGAAGTGTCTAAGACCTCTCAAAAGAGAGACCTGTCCAGGCCACAGTGGTGCACACCTTTGATCCCAGCACTCAGGAGACAGAGGCAGATAGATCTCTGTGAGTTTAAGGCCAGCCTGGGCTTTATAGCTAATTCTAGGACAGCCAGGGCTACATAGTGAGACTTTGTCTCAGTGAAGACAGAGACAGACAGACAGACTGTGGCTCCTGGTATCTACAACCTAGCCTCATAGAATGGGTGTGAAGTAAAAGGAATGTCACATGAACTGGCAGACATCGACTAAAGCCCTGTGCCACCGTTCTGGGTTCATAATTGGTGCTGATGGAAATGTGTGTGGACTGAGGGGTGCCTGATGTCTTTCACCTATCCAGCAAGCATGTGTACATCTTCTCAGTTCCTTCTTTCTCTGCCTGGGTCATTGTCTCACCCTGCTGGGTTGACATAAACATATCAGTTGCGCACACAAGGTGCTTAGACTGGATCAAGCCCTGTGGTTGGTGCCTGATACACTGAATGACTGAATGAACGAACAAGAAGCCATTCTCTTGTCCAGCCCTCAGCATGTCACTGGGGACGGGGTGGGTGGCTGGCAGAGGGAATCCTTGTTGGTCTCCTTGTCACTTATGTCTTTGTTGGAGATCCCATTTGGGGCGATGGGTCAGGTGGTAAAGTGCTTGGTGTACACTTGGTGGATGAGCATAAGGACTCAAATTAGAGCCCAGAACCAAGGTTAAAAAACAAAACAAAACAAAAACAAAAACAAAAAACCAAAAACCTGGGTAGTGGTGGTGCACACCTTTCATCTCAGCACTTGGGAGGCAGAGGTGGGTGGAACTCTGAGTTCAAGGTCAGCCTGATCTACAGAGTGAGTTCCAGGACAGCCAGGACTGTACGAGAAAAATGTCTTAAGCAAAATAAAAAACCAAACCAAAGAAACAAAAAGCCCCAAACTGGGCGTGGTGGCAGTCCTTGCACCCTCAGCACTAAAGTGACAGAGACAGGAGGATTCTGGGGTGCACTGGTCAGCCAGCCGAGCTTACTCAGGGAATGCCAGGCCAGTGAAAGACCTTGTCTCAAAAACGAGCTGGATACCAACTGAGGGACTGTTGGGGAACTCCTGGTTTACAGCCACGTGTTGGGGTTGTTATAGGCTCAGGGCTCTGCTAGTTCTCCTTGGGGGAGGGGGTAGGAAGGCCCAGAGGGCAAGGACACAGTCTCTTTGAAACAAGCAAGCTTAATTTTATTGAGGGAGGGAAAGCCTTCAACCCTCCTCCCATACCCTCCTCCCATACCCTCTTCCCAACAAGGGCAAAGGACTTTGGTTTGCTGGTATCTGCAGCTGTGGGTGGTAGTCTGCCACTGGTCTAGATTACCTTGTATAAAGACTCTGTGTTTGTTGTCAAGCCCCTAGGCAGGCCCCAGGTTAGCTTATGAGGAAATGCTAGAAATATGTTTTAAGGCACATGTGATCACTAGTTTGAATTGGCGGAGGCCCTGCTAATCTTTAGGCCCTTAGAATCCTCTAGGGCTTATATATTCCACAGGGAACAACACCTAAGGTTGTCCTCTGGCCTTTGCATACATGCACATATGTATATATATATACACACACAGATGTGCACACATGTACACATATGCACACACATGTATGAACATGCACACATAGGCACACACACACAAACATGAAGGAAAGACTGAGAACAGAATTCTCATCATCTGGCTCTGACTCTAGTATCCTAATTACCATTGGGGCACTGACTTTGCTCTACTGGATTCAGTTTTTCCACTAGCAAATGGACCCAGGCATACACGTGATGCCCCATGACTTCAAGTGTTTGGGAGCTGGATGAAGGCAGAGATGGGAAAGGCTTTGGCATTTCCCCACTATCCACAGGGACAACTTGTGTTTCACCGAGAGGCTCTGGAAGTGAAGCCATCTCCAACACAGGCCTAAACCAGATGACATCATGCAGAAGAAGCATGGTTGAAATTGGAGCACTCTCCTTAGGGGTTGAGTAGGAAGGTCCTGTGGTGGGAGCTTTTATCTGGAGGCCTTGATGCTGAGGCAGAGGAATTCTCAGCAACATCCAAGCTCAAGGAACCTGCAGTAGGGCAGCTGAGGGCAGAGGTGCAAGACTTCAGGCCCTGGGTGGTCCCTTTTCCCACTCTTTCCTTATTTACACACTGTGGCTGGATGTGGCTATGACCCAGTCAGCAGTGAATCCAGCTGATCTGGAGGGAAGCCTAGGGAAGTTCACTCACCCTGAAGGTAGTTTTAAAAATAGTGTTTCCTGATTCTGGTACAGCCACTGGATGTCAGCTGGTGACTTGAATTAGCCATGGGGCTTCCCTGGCATTTGATGCCTTCATGTGTTCTGTGGAGATTATAGTTCCTTTTGAGAGCAGTACATAGAAAATGCTTAGTATGTGGGGCAAATGCCTTTATCAAATGCCTTTATCGACCGAGCCGTCTCATTGTCCTAGCATATAATAATAATTATCACTTAAAATGTTAATTTTTATCTTATATGTACATGCACCACATGGCTGCCTGCTCCTTTCCGAACCAGAAGAAGGCATTGCTTCTGCTGGTACTGGAGTTATACAGATGGTTGTAAGCTGCCATGTGGGTGCTGGCAACTGAGCCCTCTGCAAGAGCAGCCCGTGCTCTTAACCACTGAGCTAGAGTATAAGTTTTTAAATGCCAAAACATGCAAGTACTAGTGCTTGTCACAGGGCGGGGTATACAATTCCCGTGTGTTCTGGAGCTGACACAGGAGGCCTGAAGGAAACTAGAGAAACACTGGGCTTGTGACAGCTGCTCCACATCCCACCCTAACTTGACAGGGAGCAGACAGTACACTTGTCACTGCACGGAGGGATTTTTCTCCCCGGAAAAGCTTTAACTACTCTGTGCTAGGTGCTGACGAGGATGGGCTGATTTGACAGCCAGAGAGCTTAGGGATGAATCCCATTCCTTTCCTACTCTCTGACTCCCAGGGTCTTACCCCCTCACTATCCCTCAGACTCCCCCCCCCCCCACTATCATCACATACATACCCACTTACCTAGATGATACTGGGCTGAGTCAGGGAGAAGAGGAGGTGGGATTAACTGTGACCGGACGGAAGCTGTCTCTGGCAGCTTTGTGGGGGAAATCCCACAAGCTTCTGTATCTTACAGTTCCTCTGATGGTCACAGTGACTGATAGGAATTTGAAAGTGAGAGCCTGCTTTCCCTCAAGCACCAGACTCCCTCCTGTCCCCCCTATTTCACCTCAACTGCTCACCAGTTCAATAATTTGCATGTGTGATGCTTCCCAGTGCCCATCCCAGGCTCAAAGCAATGCTAAACCTTCCAGCCTGGCCACTTGGCCTTCCCCTGGACATCCCACAGCCTTTTCTAATTAGGAGTGCACTCTATGGGAGCTTGCATTACTCCATTGTATTAAATACCTTTCTTGATGCTGTGGCAAAAAGGCGCTTTCATTTCTGTTGGCTTTTCCTTGCTTCTTGAGGGGACGGAGTCCATAGTAGCAGGAAAGGTGTGGTGGTTGATCACACTGTGTCCATAGTCAGGAAGCAGAGAATAAACAGGGAGTTGGGCAGCTTATAAAACCTCAAGGCGTAGGCCAGCAGGAGGGTTCAGCAGTGTGATGACATGGGTTCAGTCCCTTGAGATGACATGGTAGAAGCAGAGAACTGACTCAGGCAAGTTGTGCTGATCCCACAGAGAGGGGAGAAAGACCACCGCATCATCATGGTCAAATCAGTTAAAGTCATGTACACAGGCTAAAGGCAGTGTTCAAGAGATCGGCATTAGACATGGGAAAAAAATAAGGGTTTTTATAGTTCAGGAATAGAGGTTTCCAAATGGAGAATTCGGAAGACAAATTGCTGGGGTCACAGAAGGACATCATAAGCATAACAAGTTGGTCATAACAAACTCCTGAAACAAAGACACAGTTGCAAGGTGGTCATAACAATAACATAAACAATAAACTTTTGAAACAAAGACATGGTTTCCATTCCTGGAACAGGCAGTACAGGACCATATTTAGTTAAGGTTACAGGTGAGGCATTGTCCAATCCTTGAAAACCAGGTCTAATCATGAGCAGGAAGGAATCTAGTTTTTACTGTAAGATGGTTTAACAGCCCAAGATGGAGGCAGGCTGGTTCATCAGCTGTCTTCAGACTTCCTCATACATGTCAGAATAAAGTACTGTACAGACAAGCCTTGTCTTGAAACACAAAAAAAGAACAAAAAATTGAAAACAAAGCTGGACAGTGATGGCACAGGCCTTTAATTCCAGCACTTGGGAGGCAGAGTCAAAGGCAGGCAGGTTTCTGGGTTCAAGGCCAGCCTAGTCTACAGAGAGAGCTCCCAGACAGCCAGGGCTACACAGAGAAACCACGGCTCAGAAAACCAAAATAAATAAATGAAAGAAGAACAAACAAAGCTTTCAAGCCTTCCTTCCAGTAAAACTCCACCTTCTAACAATTCCACAGCCTTCTAAACACCGCCATCAGCCAGGCACCAACTACTCAGAAGGAACAAAAACCTCAAAGACCCAAAACGTTACAACTGGAAGTTATAGGCACAGGTAGGACTTTGATCAAGTCTGTGACAGATGGCATTACCTGAAATTAAAAATCTTCTGTTCAGCAAAAGAAACAGCAAAGAAACAACATATATAAAACAGGCAAACCATTTGCCAGCTGTATGTCGGACGTGGGCCAATATCCAAAAAACACGAAGAACTTCAAAAATTAATGTTAAAACTCATATCATTGAATAAGTGAAATAATGAGCTAAAAAGACAGTTTTCAATGTTGTGGCGACAGACCTGAGGAGCTGGCTGGGTGAGACATGGCCATGGTTTGTTTCTCTATCTCTCTGATATTTTCAGCTTTTCCCTAATATCTAGCTTCAGGTATAGTTAAATCTGCGTTAAGATTCTGCTGACCTAGTCAAAATGGCTGTCATCACTGGAATAAAAGACACCAAATGCTGATGGTATGTGTAGAAAGAGGAACCCTGGAACACTGCTGGTGAGCATGTAAATTGGTATAGCCAGAATGTGGTAATCAGTATGAAAGTCCTCAAAGAACTAAAAATAAATCTATAACACAGCACTGACCTGGCACGCCTGGGTGTGTATAGGACACAAAGTGCTATAATGGAGACATGGCATATCCAAATTTTTTGCTGTCTATTCACAGCAGCCAGGAAAAGGGACCAGCCTAGATGTCCTTCAGCAGAAGAATAGATACAGAAGCTGTGGTTCATACACACAAAGGAATTTTATTCAGCCTGAAATAAAAATGAAATTATGAGATTTCCAAGAAAACGGAGAGACCTAGAGATCATTATGTTAACTGAAGGAAGCCAGGCTTGCAAAGACAAATATTACATTTTTTTTTCTTTTGGTCAGATGTAGAACCTAGACTGAAGTGTGTGTGCGTTTGATGAATGCACATGTGTTTAAGTTTGAGAGCAAAAATGTAAAATGAGGAGGAAGAGATCTCCAGGGGTGGGGGTAAAGGGCTACATTTGACATAAGAGCTGTTAAGAGTACCTACTGCTCTTGCAGAGGAACTGGATTCAGTCCCCAGCATCCACATGGCAGCTCACAGCCACCTCTAACTTTAGTTCCATGGGATCCAGTTCCCTCTTCTTGGTAGGGGGGAACACGGGGTGTGGGGGGGGGCTCCTGCACACGGTGCACAGACACACACTTAGGCACATGAGTGTAGTGCCTGTTTATCTCTGAGGTCTGGACCTACAGTGCCAAATAATTACACAAACACTTATATTAATTACAAACCATTTGGCCTATGGCTCAGGCTTATTGCTAGCTAGCTCTCACATCTCAACCCATTTCTATCCATCTATGTCTTGCTATGTGGCTCCTGACTCACCTGAGTTCATTTACATCTTGCTGTCAGTGTCTCACAGTGTCTCTCTGTGATTCCGCCCTCCTTCCCCTTTATCTATGCTCAGATTTCCTACTTGCTTCTAAGATGCCTTGCCATAGACCAAAACAGTTCCTTTATTATGCAATGATAATTCACAGTATACAGAAAGACAATCCATATCACAGGGGCACTCAGGCACATGTACACTCAGGCACACACACATGCAGATAAAATAAAGTAAATAAGTATTTAAATATATGAAGAAAAGACTACGGGGGGGGGGGGAATCAGGAGGGGATGAGAAGACAAGGTGGAGACAATGAGGAAGAGAGATGATTAATACCAAAGTAAAATAACATATGTGTATGAAGATGTGATAATGAAGCCTAACTTTAAAACATTTAGAAGCATTTTACAAACACAGTTTACATATACAAGATGGACTTTATTGAGCTGTCTTCCCAATCAGGTTGAAGTGAATTTGTTTCCCTTTTCCCTGCCATGCTGATTCTAAATGACAAGCTCTAGGGAGGCAGAGATTGTAGGGGTGGGGGTGGAGTGAGCAGTGATTAGCCAGACTAGACTAACTGGTGAGACCCAGGGCAGTGAGAGACAGAGTGGACAGTACCTGGAGAGGAACACCTAAGTTATCCTATGGCCTCTACATGCATACACACTCAACACTCTCTCACCCCATTCTAACAAAAGAAGGAAAGTGATGTCACCATGCCTGTTAGATGCTAATGCACTCCAGAGAGTGTCACTGTTCTTATCTATGAGGTGCCCAGGATGATCACCAAGCCACTTCTCAGAGCATGCACCTTTGAATATCAGCTTTGACAGAATCTGGAAGGCCCTATGTTGAAGTCTGGCTTAGCTTTTCTGTGTTGTAGAAAATTCCCGTTATTCTAGACTCATGGTCACATGCTCTGGCCTTGCACCTGGATGGACTAGCTGTTCACTCCACAGCTTCCCAGGCTTGCTTTCCTGTGGGACTCCACAGGCTTCCTATCCCAAACCCCCATATTGGCCCAGCCAGTCTGTCCTGGGGGTTGAATGCCAGCTGATTTCATTCAGCTGTTGTCTAGCATGTCCTGCAGGGCTAATAAATGCACATTCTCTTAAATCTGATGTGGCCTCAACTGACCCCAGGATGGATACTGTCCACCAAATGGTCTCAGATGACTTCCTGTCCAGCCAGAGAACCACTGAACACTGGAGATCGAGACTTTTTTCATCCAGTTTTTAGTCATGCCTGACATACACTTGAGATCCTTCAAAGCACAAAACAGCCAAAGATAGTGCCCAGTGGCTGTGTATGTGTGTATATATGTGAGAGGGGAGGTGTATGGTGTATGGGGTGTGTGTATGTATGTATGTGTGTCTGTGTGGTGTGAGCTATGTATGTGTGGGGTGTGCATGGTGTATATATAAGTATGCATGGGAGTGTATGGTGTGTGTGTATGTATGTGTGTTTGTGAGGTGTGTGTGTATATGTGCATGGTATGCATGGTGTATGTGAGGTGTGTATGGTGTATGTGTGCTTATGTGGAGGTATGTATTATGTGTGTGTATGTGTTATGTACCTGTGTGGTATGTGGTGGTGATGGTAGTGGTGTGTGTGCGTGTGTGTGTGTGTGTGTGTGTGTGTGTATATGTGTGTGTATGTATGTGTACGTGTGTGTATGTGTACATGTGTGTGTGTGGTGTGTGTATGTGTGTGTGGTGTTATGTGTGTGTGTGTACATGCATGCATAGGTTGAGAGAAGCAGTGAAACACCCACATCCTCCTGACTTCTTACATAACATTTGAGAACACAGTGGCTCAGTGTTTTATTATCAAAATCTATTCATTTTTCTGACATGCTTTCATTAGAGGAAGAAAGAAAAGAGAATATTAAAAATTCTAGAATTTGTTTTTAAAAAATTATTTTTACTGGAGAAGTGATGGGACAAAGAGGCTTTTCTTTAAAGTTAAAGTTTTGTCTTTGGTTTCTGAGCTCACATAGCCTAGGCTGACCTTGAACTCTCCATGTAGCCAAGGACGACCTTGAACTTCCGATGCCTGGCTCCACTCCCTAAGTTCTGGATGTGCTGCCATGCCTGATTTATTTGATGCTGAGAGTGGAACCCCCTCTTCCCATGGAGTCAAATCCAGCCCAAGTTCATCTTTGAAGGGGACAGTCATCTTGCAGAGGCGTTAGGGACTTCCTTTCTACTCTTGTAGCATAGTAGATGAAGACACTCCAGCAGCCTGTCTCCTAGCTGCCCTGTAGCTAGGAAAGGTGCAGGAGTTTCC
This sequence comes from Phyllotis vaccarum, assembly GCA_033318265.1. NCBI lineage: Eukaryota > Metazoa > Chordata > Mammalia > Rodentia > Cricetidae > Phyllotis > Phyllotis vaccarum. The sequence continues at coordinate 68,129,996 of JARWLC010000012.1, forward strand.
TGGGGGAATGAAGTGTGAAAGGTCTGTCCTTGTGGGCCTTAGTGGAGTGGAAGTGGGCAGGAAAGGGTCTAGACAAGAAAGAGGGAGACTCTGTGGTACTTACTGCTCAGAGCCGAAGAGAAAAATGAAGTCAAGGAGTGGGTAGGCTCTGGCGAGGAGGAGGCTGCCATGCCTGTGTTTCTGCAAATACCAGAGGGTGTGCTGTATGAACATACCATTGTTTCCAAAGCCAACACCTATGGCAAAAGCCTGAGGCAGGGGTGACCTGGTGTCTTTGGAGGGCCAGTAGACAGTCTGATCAGGCAGATAGAGGAGCAGGGGCCAAGAGGCAAACTGCCTTACAAATTCTCCAGACTTTGTTCCATCAGAGATGGGAAGTCATCAGAGACTCTCATGGATAAGACACACCAGCTTATTAACCCCAAAGGTAGAGTTACCTATGGGTACTCAGCATGAACTGCCACACCAAGGCCTGTTCCTTTCCCTTTCTTGCAGGCTTATCTACTTCTATATGGAGTATGCTCAGCTCCTCTTCTATCCAGGGGCTGTCGAGAGACCTAGGGCTGCAGAGGAGGCCTCCGGGTACCACTGGTGCTTCTTGATGTTGGATGTTGGGCTTTGGTTCTGCAAAATTGCATGCACGAGATCATGTGTGGGAAGCACCCTGGAGACCATTGAGTGTTGCATGCATGTCCAGTGGTTCCTGTGGACCTGGACTACTAGCATTCCCAAGCTCTCTCTTTAGCAGCGCCAGTGACTGGCTGTCATTCATGAAGACACCAGGGCCAGCTTTGGGTTTGCATGCCATTTAATTGTTTTCTGGGTCAATGGATCAGACTCGGGGGAAACACACCCAAACAGAAGCCTACCTCAAACTGTCCAGTAACTTTCTAGAGAATCGGTGATGCCACATGAACCACTGTCTCTAGGGACTTGGGCTTTGGCCTTCTGAATGCCCCCTTAGCAGCTACTAGCTGAGGCAACCTGGTTCAGCTGTGGGGCCTGGGGCCTGGGAGCTGGTCACAGAGCTGCCCAGACTTGAGACCACTGGAGTCTACAGTCCAGTTTACCCAACCCAGGAAACAGGCCTGTGTATTGGGTATGAAGGTTTTGGCCATGGTTTTGGGGCTCAGAAGCCCAATTCTTCTTCTTTTTTCTTTTTCCCTAGCATGCTGGGGGTGGTGGCAGTAGCTGGTTCAGTGAAGCAACTTCTGTCTACCCTGAAAAGATGGTCCAGCCACCCACCTACCCCCTGTTGTCATCTCCCATGATGTCATCTCCAGAAGGGATTTTTTTCCTCTGTGGCATATATAAAGCATGGATTGAAATTGTAGCTGGAAAGGCTTGGGTGCAGAAATGTGACCTTGTCAAAGAGAAAGACGGGAAAGGAGAGAAAGAAAAACTGTGCCCATTAAACACAGCCACCCACGAGCTGGGTGGGAGTGTGTACCATAGCCCACATCAGCAGTTGTGGATGGTTTGGCAGCTGAGCAGGAGGTGACTCACTGCGAGGCTCTGATTTCGTAATCCTCCGCAGCCCAGGCAGGAGAATGAAACTCGGAAACTGATGCACTGACATTTTCTACCAAAAGGAAGCCCACATATTTGTTCAAGGCCATCCAAAAATAGCGGGTTTCTCCAGGTTTGGGCTCAGAGTCTCTGAGTTTCATTTGGAATGCTGAGTTGTGGCACATTTTTCTTAGACCACCCACCCACATTCCATTAGATTTAATTCAGGACACATTTATTGCAGGCTTGCTGTGTGCTAGGTGCAAAACTGGAGAATGGGAAACACAGGAAGCAGTTGGACTGTGAGCGAGGTACCAATAGGGGAGGCCTAGGATTTAGGGCCAGGCATGGAAAGCGCTGAGCCCTAGTGGAATCTATAAGTCAGGAAGGGCAAAGACCACCTCGTTATACTATCTGGGGCTCAAATGACACAGGCAGAGGGGGCAGAAGTTGATGTCAAGTGTCTTCCATTATCACTTGCTGCCTTAGTTTTGAGACATTGCCTCTCACTGAACAGGCTGGCCAGCAAACCCTAGGGACCTCCAGTTTCCACCTCCCCAGTACTGGGATGATAGATGAAAACCCCACATCTGGCTGCTTTACATGGGTCTGAGGACCTGAACTCAGGCAGGCATGCTTTCACTGAAAGCACTTTACTGACTGGGCCATCTCCTTATTTCTAAGCAATGATTTTACATCAGTCCTCAGTACTGGGACTGACACGTGGCAGTGCTCGGGAGCACCTGGGATCAACCCTCAGTTGGCATATGTGCACATTGCAGGACCCAGAGTGGTACAGGAGACAGATGCTCAAAGCCATAGGCAGTTTTGTGAAAAGAGCTGACCAGGGTGGGTGGGAGACGAGGTCTTTGAAATAAACGTTGACTGTGGGTTAACTGGTGGCCACTGTGTCTCCCATGTCCACTGGTGGCAATTTCTGAGAATGCAAGGACAAGGGAGACAGACCCCTCTGCGATGGGCAGTAACTCTAGCTGTAAAGACCGAGGAGTCATATGGGAAACAGGTCATAGTGTGGCTGTAGACACTAATCTGAAGACAAATGCTGTACTTTGGTTCCCACCATTGGGGGCCAAGCAAGCTCTCCACCCACCCATGCCTCGGTTTCCATGCTTAACAAAGAGAGGGTGTCCCTTCCTCAGAGAGTAGGAATGATGAAATGATGGAAGAGCTTCATGTAGTGCCTGGAAGAGCAGCCCGCCGGCATAAGCCACCATCGATACTGCCTTGCCGCTTGCTTCTCTGTCACCACTGTCACACATCACTGGAAAGGAGTATGAGCTTCTCAAGAGAGAGCAGGGGAGAGTAAGACATAGTAATCAAGGTGGAATCACAGTTAAGTTTTAGTACCAGCTGCATGTGTCATGTTAGTAGCTCGTGGTACATCTCCAGAGGTTGCTAAGAAACCCATGTTTCCTTCCCCTTTTCTCTCCCTTTTGATAAGTGAGACCAGAGGGTGCTCTAGAGATGCCAGGGATAGATAGCATGATGATCAGATAAGGCCAGACCAGGAGCCACTGGGATTGCACAATAGGTTTCTCCTTTCCCTGTGAATGGTTTCTGTTGAGATTCCTAGCAAATGGCAGGTTTATGGCTGGCCATGGAGAAAAGCTGTCAACAGTTGTTCCTCAGCTGGAATTCTTGCTTCTTTGCTAGAGACAGGCTTGACTGGATTCCAGAGTGATGAGCTCTTGACTTTTTCATGTGCCCCCAAATTTCTATCCCACTTCAAGGGAACATTGTTGTTTTCGAGGAAAGTTTTGAAGGCTATGTAGGAGTTTTTGTTTGTTTGTTTTCTAGGAAAACTCTGAAAGGGGTAAGGAATGGTCGGAGAAACAGCATGCATATGCAGAAGAGAGATGTTCAGAAAACAGGAAATGGCCCAGGTGAACGCCAGGCAGGGAGAGTGACCTGAACACAGAGGCAGAGGGCAAACGGGAGGGAGGGAGGGTGTGCCTGCCTTCCAGGCTGCTGGCAAGTGATGTCCAAGCACATGTCAGGCAGATGAAGCCTGGGTCTGTCACCCTTCTGTTCCTGTTGGCTTCTCTCCAGGAGGTATAAGACTCAGCCATAGCTGTTAAGCTAGGCGTGTAGCCATGGTTACCATTACTATGTTGAGGACACCCAGTATTTCCTTTTTAGGGTACACAGGGTTCTCTGAATGAGAATCTTCAAGATAAATTCATCTTAGAACTGGACCAAGATGAAATACACCACGAAAAAGAATTTCTAGTGTTGCGGTGCATGCCTATAATACAGGCTCATAGGAGGCTGAAATAGCAGGATTTGGAGCACCAGAATGCTAGTTCAAGGCCAGCCTGGTCTTCATAGCAAGACCTGTCTTTTTTTTTTTTTTTTTTTTTTTTTTTTTAAAGCCCTCAGAGTTAGAGGGCTTACTAACACACAGGAAGCCCAGATTTGATCCCTACACTACTTAAATGGAGCATGGTGGAGTATACTTACAATCCCAACAGGTAGAGACAGGAAGATCAGAGTTCAAGGTTATAAACTACAGAGATTAAGGCCAGCCTGGTGTATATGAGTTATCTCAAACAAACAAACAAAAAATCTATAGCTCCTTCCTGTGGCAGTCTATTGTGGCTTAGGCTGGAGCACAAATAATTTTACCCCAGTGCCAGGAGTGATGTGTTTACTAAGTTGTTTTACAAGCAAGAATGCATGAAGCAAACAGCCAAGCCGTGGTGGAGCCACCCTGGCTATGATCCCACACCCTCCCTGGGTATGGGTTAGTAGGGGAGCATCCCCTTTGGCCTCAGCCTCAGCCCCTGAGTTTAAATTAAGCTGCTGCTCCTCAGCAGGCGGTCATTAATTTAACCACACCCCGGAAAAGCAGAGAGATTAGAGGAAGCACAGGACCAGGCCAAGCAGCTCTGGGATGCTAAGAGGCATACTTGATGGGTAGAGTATCTAAGCTGAACTTGAGAGGTGAGAAAAGCCTTATCAGTAAAACAAGATGAGAACTGTGGGTGACTCTCTCTGTGCTTTGACAGAATTACTGACCAAAGCAATGTAATGGAAGGAGGGTCTATTTGGGATCCTTAGTTCATGGCGGCAGGAGCCTGAGGCAGCTGGTAAGATGGCATCCACAGTCACAGGGAAGCAGAGGGAGATGAATGCCAGTGCTCAGCTGGTCTTCTCCTTTGTATTCTGGACACAAGGCCACTGGGATGGTACAGGCTACATTCAGAATGTGCCTTCCCACCTCAGTAAATCCCTCACAGATGTGTCCAGAGGTTTGCCTCCTAGGTAATTCTAGATCCTGTCAACTTGATAATCAGTAAGTAACCATCACAGAACAGCCAGAGTCTGTTCAAAAGTCTATGGACAGGAAGTGCCCAAATGTCTCCAAGGCCATGTTAGAAATTTGTATGCATGGCACCTAAGAATAGCCCAAGGTGCCACAGAGGAGAGAGGCAAGCTCTTCTCCATCTTTCTAAGGACCCTGATGCAATTCATTAGCATGGCAAGAGCAGCCCTGGGCTGAGGTCAGCTGTCTCAGCCTCTGCACAAAACCTCCTTACCAAAGCCCCACTATGACCTCGAGTAAGTCGGTCCTTCTCTTGGGACTCAGTTTCCTCTTGTGCAAATAATGAAGCAGGAGACCAGATGGCCACCTGGAGCCTTTCCAGCTCTCTTATCGGAAGGAAAAAAAAAAAAAAAAAAAAAAAAGACCACTCCAAAGGAAGCAATGAAGATTCCAGATCAGTGTCTGGCCTTCTGGCTCCCCAGCAGACTCACCCAGCCCTTCCACATCAAGCATGACATTACTATCTACAGAGTACATTTGTAAAGCAAACCACAAAATGGAGCTAACAAAAAAATGCAGAAAAATAAAATCATGTCTTAAGTATGTTTACAAGTTCGTGTGAATCATAAGTCATGGGTCAGACATGCCTGCTAGAGTGTTCTATAGAACCAAAGATATGGATGGAGATAAAAGGTTAGAGTTCAGGGCAAAGGTCAGAGGGAGAGCTGGCTGATAGGCATCTGCGGGCTAGTGCATTTCACAAAGGCTCAGACTTAGGACGCCAACTCTCTCCACTCAGGTCTCTGTTCCAGATTCTAAGCCTCTCGGTTTGGATGCCTGATAAATATGCTAACCTTGTCTACTTGGGTATCCAGAAGGCATCTGCCAGAGCCTGTCTGAAAGGAAAGCCTGACCCGACCTTCTATCTTCCCATTCACTGTCATTCTTCAAGCCATTCAGCTGAAAAACATCAGCTTACCCTTGATTCTTCTGTCCTGATCATGTCCTACCCCACCTGGAGCTGAGGTGTGCCTCCCCACCTGGATCTGAGGTATGCCTCCCCACCTGGATCTTCTCTGCTTCTACCCTATCAAAATCATTGGGCCTTCACTATCCCCTGCCTGCATGGGTGAGGTCACCTCTTCATTGGCCCCCTTGACCTCCTCTACTCTTCAGCCTGTCATGTGGGTAGAAGCCACATCATGTTACCCTTCTATTTGAAACTCTCCAGAAACTTCCCTTCCCACACTTGATCAGATTCAAACCAGTCCCCGGGACTATGTGCTTGTGTGACATGTCCCCTTCTTTCCTATCTGCTGTCACCCACTCATGGGCTCCTTCCCTCTACCCCAGACAGCTCTTCAAACTCCTACCTCAGGGCCTTTGTATTTTCTGCCCTTGGCATATATCTTCAGGTTCCCCCTCCCTCACTCTCTTTGGGTCTTTGCTATGTGGCAGAGAGGCAGAGAGGCTGTCCCTGCCACACACTATTTCCTTTGTCAGCTACATCCTTCATTCTGCTGCTGCTTGGTGAATGTGTTTGTTTATTGTATGTATCTCCACCCATTGTATAAGTTCATCCATCACCCAGGACTTGTCTTCTGTTGACTTCAGTAGTTCTAAAACACTTGGAAAGTTCTAAATTTCTCTTATCTGCATTTGAGAAAAAGTACTTGTCTAAAGTCCCTGGTCTAGAAGACACAGCCAGAGATGCGATTCACCATTCCCTCTTAGAGATGGGGCTGGCCCAGAGACACTGAGGTCCTCAGCTGTTCAGTTCTATAGTGGGTGGTAAAAAGCGGCCAAGAGAGACAGATAGGAAGGGGTAGGAAGACAAACGTGAAGTTCTTTATGCCCTCATTGTGGGGCGCTCAGTTGTAATGGAGTGGACTGCAGGACATGGAGACAGTGGAAACAGGTATATATGAAGGGGCATGATCTCACTGTCTCTGGGTGGGAGCAGGGTAGGGTGGCCTACATGTTGCACAACCACCCTGGAGTTCTATCCTGGGGAAAATCCAGGTAGGGTTTGGGACAGAGGATCTGGGACTCCAGCCCAGGGGAGCACAGAATAATCAGGAAAGAGGAACAAAATGAAGCCAGGCCAGCCAGCCGCCTCCACAAGGCAGATGGTCTCCCTGGAGAATTGGTGCTACAGCAGAGGCTCTGTGCCCAGGGGAGCCTGTGGGGGTGACAGTGGTTGCAGGCCTGTCCCCACTGCATGTGTGCTGGCCACGTTCACTGTCCTACTTGCTCTGCTTGTCCCTCAGGGGGTGGGCAGGGGATCTTTTTCCTTTGTCCTGTCATTTGGAGCTAGACAAGTCTGCAGCTTGGAAGTTGAGCCACTAGGATTCTAGGCCTTTTGACGTCTTTCACATGCTGTGTGACCTTAAACAACTCACTTACCTTCTCTGATCCCTTACCTTTAGAACCAGCAGTCTATGACTCCTACAACAGGGCCTGTGTTTTCTTGTTTCCCATGATCCTTCCATGGAAAGGCTGCATGTGCATTGTGGTTAAGGTTGCTTGTGTGTATTGTTATGTATTCTTGTTGGTGTGTGTGTGAGAGAGAGTGTGTATCTGTGTATATTATTTGAACCAGATGTTTTCCCTCCACTTTTAAAGTTATAAATGGTTCCCCATTGTCCTGCAGCCGAGACACAGTAGATTTCACACAAATGCCAAATTAACTTCAAGGTTCAGTTCAAGGGACCAGTACACAGCCCTGTCCTCTGACATATTCAACTTGTTAGAATTTTTTCTGTACCTTTGAGAAGTTGTGGTTCCCCCAACCCCCTCGTGGGAACAGAAGAACTTCAAGGTCAGAGGCTGTGGTGTATCACCCAGCTATGTGGGAACCAGAGTAGATTTGAGAGAGGCCCCTCCCCTAAGCTTGGGTGTGCTGAGCACAGGTGTTTAGAGATATTGACAAAAACACCCAGAAAAGAACATAATTTTAGCTATATCTATGCTGCATAAGAGCCTATCAACAAGCGTTGGACATTGGAGGGAGGTTCAGGGAGGGTCTTGCTTGACTCAGCTAGAATCACTGGGAAACAGATGGCCTCTCATGTTCATGCGCTACTGAGTTCAAGGACATTCAATAGCCTTCTCAGGGGCACACAGCTGGGCCCACAGCGTGAAGAACTGTGAGTGGGCAGAGCTCAGGTTTGTCTCTCAGGACAACAGATCAGGGTGTAGCTCAGCTCTGGTGTGTTGATGTGTTTTATCCTGGAGATCTGGATCAAGCATCACAGGAACAGGGGTCTAGATGTTAATGTGGAGTATGGTGGGAAGAGGGCATGATGGGATGCCTCCCACTGAGCTTCGAGACTGGAGGAAATATAGGGAATTGTACTGATAGAAACTGGAAGGCCAGCTTGCCCGTCTGACAGTCCCCAGTCCTCAGGCTTGGGTCTTCTCCAGATGTATCCTGGCCATTGAAAGCTGTGGGGTGATGTCCCTTCAGGAAACACACTCCTGGTTTCTCACCTTCTGTGGGACAGAAGGACTGTACCATGAAAGCCATGTTTCAGCTGCATAACCTGGGAGCCGTAGGCCACCCTTTCCTGTAAAGATAGATAACAAGGCCCAGAGGGGTAGCACCACCTGCCCAGAGCCACACAACTGAGTCAGAGGACAGATGAACTCTTCCTGCTCACATTATGACTCCATTATATGCTAGTAATACACAGTTTGGCCCAGGGTGTCCCGACTGCTATGGCCTCCCCCTGGAAGTAGCCATTTTAAGCAGGTTCTCTTTAATATGCCAGGTGACACCTGATTTTTTTCCTGGTGGAAGTTAGCCGAAAATATGACAAAGAAAGTGTGCCCTGGATATATCCAGCTTCCTTCACTTGGCTGATGAAGGTGGAGAGGGAACCACAGCCACATGCTCATCAGGGCCTGGGTTATGTTTTCTCCATCCTGGTCAGTGGTTATTGATGGCCAGGCTGTCCCTCTGAAACCTGTAAGAAGCTACTTCAGTGGGGCTCAGTCTCATCATCAGTCAGTAGAAAAGCAGCTCAGACAGTTTTTAATAACCAGTGTTGCTATAAAAGTACAGAAGCAAATGGAGTTTTATTAATAGGGCCCTCTATCATTTTATTATCTCATGTCCTCTGCTTCCAAAGCTTTCTACTTTGTGTCTTATTGATGGAAACATACATTTTCAGTGTCTGGGCTCAGGAGTGGAAGGGAGTAGCCTGAAGAGCATGGAAACATAAGGCAATCACCCTGTGACATTTTCTCCCTTCCAACAGGTGTGTGTTGGGGGGGAGGGGGGAGCAACAGCAACAGAAAACAGTCATCCAGGTGGTAGCAGGCTGAAGTTTGGCCTGAAACAAAGGTTGGTAGCTGGGTTATAAAAATGCCAAGTGTTCCAGATTTATCATGGAAAACCAAGGGAATTTTATCAGTAGCTCAAATGGGTGCCACACTAGATCCGTGGTTCATGCCAGTGCTAGGCATCAGCTGGGCCTCCTGGTTCTTAGTGGGCAGAGTACAGCCTTATCTGTTCTTATTGAGAATATACTTAATGGTAAGGGGCGAGGTTGGAGAGGTGGCTCAGTTGGGGGCTTGCCACAAAGGCAGGAAGGTATGAATGAGTTCAGAACCTAGGCACCAAGTAAAAGTGGGCTGAGAGGCATGCATGTATAACCCCAGCATTGAAGAGGAGGAGACAGAAGGATCCCTGAGGCTTACTGGCCAGTGTAGCTGAATTGGTGAGTCCAGGTTTGGTAAGTGACCCTGTCTTGAAATTATAGGGTAGATAATGATTTAGGAAGACACCTGGCATTGACTTCTGGTCTCATACATGCATGCACATGCAATGCACACACATACAAATACACACAGACACACACACACACACACACACACACACACACACACAGAAAGAGAGAGAGAGAGAGGGAGAGAGAGAGAGAGAGAGAGAGAGAGAGAGAGAAACAGACAGATAGAGAATCTGGAGTATCTTTAATAGCCAAAATCCTTCCTTCCGTTCCATCAACAGCAGACAAGGAGCCAGTTGCATATATGGATATGGTAACTGGCTCTTCACATTAATACTTAAGCAAGAAGATAATCACTGTCCTTTGGGATAAATAGGCAACCACCTGAGCTTCCCCAAGATGATCCTCAACATTCAATGACTCCCTCTAGGTATTTTTTTCAACATGACATCTTAGGTCTTTCAAATAGGGACCCAAGTTATCTGATTTCACCCTGACAAACCAATTCCATGCACACAGCCAAACTGCTGAGCACATCCATCCCTGCTGTTTACTCAAAGTCTACCCCAAAGCATGCGAATCAAACAGATCCATGAGCTTTTCTCATTGCTTTAACAGGCTACAGGGATGCCTCCCTGGCTTGCCTGTATTGCTGGCACATTGGGTGAGCTTGCACCACTGAGTGTGACCTACTTACCTTGTTCTATACATATAGTATTTCTCAAGCAAGGCAATAAAAATGCTGAATTTTCTGAATGAATGAATGAATGAATGAATGAATGAATGAATGAATGAATCTGCAGGTAGCTCTTCACAAACAGTCCAAAAGCAGGACAGGATCAGAATAATTAGTAGGTCAGCTCATGTCACTGAGTAGCTATGTGAGGAGTGCTAAGCACACTCCAGCATTCGTTACCAAACTTGGCAAAGAGCCAGGCTATGCCTGGTTCCTCAGATTCTTCCAGAGTCAGGTCACATAACCTTTCTTGAGAGAGAGAGAGAGAGAGAGAGAGAGAGAGAGAGAGAGAGAGAGAGAGAGAGAGAGAGAGAGAGAGAATTGTCCTTTTTCTGAGCCTCTGAGCACACAATACTTTTGTTCACTCCACTGACAAAGATGTCAAGCTGCCTTGAGTTATTTAAAGAGAGAGGACTAGCCTTTGTCCCTCTGAGACCTCCCCTCCCCGATAAGATTTACTTACTTTTAAAAGGATGTGTTTCATCCCTTTGAACATCACTTCGGAGTTGCTATGTCTATATGGTATTCCTCTGTCCCCTTCAAGTTACTTTTGTGGATCTTGCACTTCTGAGATGTTGACATGGAGTGACCCCTGAACTTCATGGCCCTTTCTCTGGGGAAAAAAAAAAGACCCACCCTCCCCCTCTTTTAGATGGGCTAATAACTCCATTTGGCAAATATGTCATTTCAGCCCCAGCAACTGGACCCAAAGGCCACAGCTGTTTTGCTGACATTAGATAAATGGGCACTGCCCTGGTTACCATGGAGACAGGATAGCGAGAACTACACTGGGCCCCAGCCTCACTCTGCTCTTTGCTGGGGCCTCTTGCTTTCTGTTCAAACAGGAAAAGGGACAACAATTATTTCTGCAGTGACAGACTTCGTGGCTAGTGTGGGACTCTGAGATAGGACTGGTCACTTGGGATCTCCTGTGACTCAGTCAGCTATTTGGTGACTAAGAACAATCATCTTCTCTCTGAGCCTCAATTCCCTCAGCTGTGGTTGAAGGTGTAGGAAAGAGGGAGAGAAGGGAAGGAAGCATGAAGGTGTGGCATTCAGCAGGTCATCAGAGAGGAACCTGAGCTCCATCCTGCTGGAGGATCAGGGAGACAGAACCAAAAACACCCAGTGCGTTCCCGCCTGCAGGGCTGTTCTCCCAGATTCCCACTCCTCATTTGTCAAGGGCTGACCTCTGGGGCATTCGTGGGCATGGTGCATTTGGCCCTACAATGACCAGTGTTCTGGAAAGTATGGATTATGTGCTGAACTGGGGCAGGGGGTTGACAGCATCTACCCCCACCCCTCATACAATGGAATTTACATCCTGGGAGTGGACCTTGGGCTCTTGGAATGATATGAGGGCCATAGCTCCACAACCTCAGTGTTGGACCTGATCCATTCTCTCCCCCAGGACTCCAGGGCTGATAGCAGTTTTCCAGCTCTTTAGAGTAGTGAACTCGCCCCTTAGCCAGGAGAAGGTTCTGTGAGACCCATCCTCCTCTCCTGTGCCAATAGGATCTCAGCTCACCTACCTCACTGGCCTCCAAAGCTTATCTTTTCTGAGATGCTGTATTGTTATTATTGAATACTGTGAGATTTTGCTTCCCAAAACAAATCCCTGGCCCCTGCCAGGCTTTCTTCCTCCCCACTTCTGATACCAGCTTCAGAATATCTTTTACCTAAATGACTTGTTGGAATTATAAATGCCCTCAAGGCTTACCCTGTATTTCATCCCCTCTAGGACTTGCCTTAATAAGGATGCCCATGATGGTTAGACTGATTGTTACCTGGATGGGGACCTAGAACCCCCTATGATATTGCCTCTGACCACGTCTGTGAGGGAGTTTCTAAATGAATTCATTGGAATAGGAAGACCTGCCCTAACTGTGGGTACCACAATCACACGGGCTGGGGTCATAAACTGAAGAAGAAGAGAGTGAGTTGAGTACCAGCATCTATCTCTACTTCGTGATTGTAGCTGCAATGTGACGGGGTACCTCATGCTCCAGCAACCATGCCTTCCCAGCCAAGATAGACTGGAGCCTCAGACCATGAGTCCTGGACCGTGAGCCGCAATAAATTTCCCCTTCCTTAAGTTGCTTTTCTGCATATTTTGCTAACAGTGCTGAGAAAGGCAAGGAGATACAATGTCCCAGAGGCAAACGGTTTTTCTGTTCCTGGAGCAACTGTTGACAATGGAAAACACTAGCATTTACCACACAGGCTCAGTCACTTTTCAGAAACTCCTTCCTGCCACCCAGCTATTCACCTCCCAGTGCCTGGCAACATCCTGGGGCTGAGAAATGATGGCAAAGGCCAACCCTGCTCACTTGGTAAAGATTAGTAAATGAATTCTGTTTATCAAGTGCTTAATGACCACCTGTGTACACAGACCCTGGCTAAGGAACAATGGGGTTCACCCAAACACAAACAAGCCCCCCATTCTGGCTGGGAGGATCTTAGAGTCAAAGTTGTTCTGAGGAATGAAAACCCAGGAAGGAGGCTTTTGGAGACCACCAAGCCCAAAGCCCTGCATTCTCTTCTGAAAACTGATCTGCCCAAGGCACTGGAGTGGATAGTTTGGCTTCTATGGTTAGAGGCCTAGATTTTCTTCCCCATGGCTTGTGGAAGTTCAGGGACCATCTTCTTTCCCTTTCTCTTTTTCTTCCTTTTTGAAGGAAGATGGGATGGAGAAGCTTCTGAGGATGAGAAATACCAGTTACATAACCTGCATTTGTCCTGGTCAAGCTGCCCAGCATGCTGCTGGGACGGGAAGGAGATGGAGTTAAACAGTGTGTCTATTCCCCTTCGGACATCCTAATTGCCACTGCCGCTGCTGCTGTAATTGATTCCACAGGTTATTTTTACTCTGAACGGCCCAGTTCCTCTATTCGCCTTGTGGATGTGATCATTCTTGAAGTTCAGGCCAGCCGTTGTCCAGATGCCCAGTTATGGGTTGGTCACCACTTGAGGATGGGGTTGGGGGAGGGTCCCTGGCTTCTCCTAGGGGAGCACGGACCTGCAGTGTGAGTGAATACTGCTCTGTAGTTAAGGGGTGTTGCAAGGGAGGCAAAAGGAAAGAGAACAGGAGGGACCGAGAACGAAGGAGCTTGAACGCTTCACCTAGCATGAATGTACATGAAGGATTTCACGGAGGGCAGAGGGGGCCTTGGCAGCTCAGAGCAGAGGAGCGAAGGCCACGCGAGAACTTTTGCCTACAGAGTTTTCTGTACTCTTCTGTCTATTCCAGGCAGCCACCTCTTCCCACCCTTGCAAGCCGCTCCCGGAGCACAAAGCACACAGAAGCAGCATTCCTGGCTGCCTGCCTACAGCTCCAGCCACCTACACACACAGCCTTGCCTTTGCACACAGCTCAGCCCGTGTGTGCACCGGGATGGGGGGAGTGTGGCAGGCACATATACACAGTTCAGCCCAGGGCTCCAGAAGTGGGCAGGGACTCTGGAGGGAGTTGATACTCTACATAACCGCAGGCCAAGGACAATCTTTTGGACCTCATGTGACTTTGGATATCACCTAAATTTGAACTTTAGGGTCTCTATTTATCTTTCCTCTGTGAAGTAACCATGGTTTCCATCCTGTCCTCTCCCTAGGTCATGAAAAGAGTTATCAGAGGTAAAGATTACTGAACATATGTAGAATGCTGACACCTGGCCACATGTCATCACACCTGGTCACAATCTTCACAGCTTTATAGAGAAGATGCCATTTCTTTTTTCTTACAGGTGAGGATCCCAAGGTCAGAGAAGGAACTCCTTTATGTACACTTGTCTCCGAAGTGGTAGAAATGAGGCACATGGGTCTGACCCTCAGCAGTAAGGTAAGCTGCCAGTTAGCAGTTAGCAGAGGACATCACCTCTGGAGGCTGGGGGATACAACTCAGCTTGTAGAGTGCTTGCCTAGCATGCACAGAACCCTGAGTTTGATTCCCAGCACCATATAAACTGGGCATGGCAGCACATACTTGTAATCCCTGCCTTGAGAGACAGAGACGGAAGATCAGGAGTTCAGAGTCAAGCTTGACTACATAGAGTTCAAGGACACACTCAACTACACTTTTAACTTCTTCTTAGACATATTTCTCCTTGTGTGTGGACTGGAAATGACAATATCAACTCCGCATGATGGTTCTTGGGAATATAAGTCGGTTCACATGAAGCACCAAGCACAGAGAGCCAGTGCACAGCAGATGTTCAATAAAAACCACTTCTTTCTTCCCTCTTTCTTATCCAAAGCTAAACCAAGAAAATAACCCCTCTCCAAGCCGCTGACTTAAAGCACTAGCTGAGTTTCCAAACCAGGAAGGGATCAGCCTGGTAGCCCACCTCCCGCTGTGTTTAGCTGTCCCCAGCAATGTGTGCTCACCTTTGCCAAGCCCAACCTGCTTTTCTGTCCTCCAAGCATTCAGGACAGTATAGAGGCCCACACTAAAACAGGCAAGGCAGTGAAGTCACAGATTCTGATGGCCACTTGGAAGCTGGGAGAGGTCTGCCAGCTTCTGCCCAGTCTCAGACTTCACAGAGCATTTGCTTCTGGAGATCAGGCTGGAATTTCAAGCAGGAAAGTTCAGCAGACTAAAGTGGGGCAGGAACAGATTCTAGAAGCCGAAGCAACATTTTCAGAGAAGTCTCTCCAACTCCACACTGGCCTCCAGCTTTGGGCAAAACCTTCCTGGAAATGGAAAGTGCTTCTTGGACCTGGAGCATGCCCAGGGCTGCCCAAGGAAGCAGCATATCCTGGGTGCACATTAAGAACATGATGCGCACCTACAATGGGCTGGGCATTTCACGCACAGGAAACACGGAACAGTTCCAGATGACTCAAGGCACACAGGAATCACCTGGGGTGCAGCTCCATTCTGAATATCAGCCTCCTGTACTCCCTGTAGTAGCCTTTTTCTCCCTGCGTAACCTCCCCAGCCTATGGCTGTGCTACTCCCAGGGGTCACAAGCAATACAGTTTAGCCTAGGATACCTTAGCAAGCCATCTTCCCCCACCCCCACACCTAGATATAAGGCAGATAGTCATTGTACCTCCTTGGGCTCCAAGGTCACAGGGCAAGCTCTCTGAGGAGTCTTTGAAGTGTCCCCTCCCTTCTCTTGCATGTCCAGGGACCCTCTCATCAAAGATTCTCCATTACGATCTTCTTTCCGTTCTGGTCTTTGTTACCCTGGAGGTGCTGGTGGAACGTGCTCACCCCACTCAGATGGTCTCGTCCTTTTCAACCACAGAGGCTTTTGGTACTCATTGAATTATTCTGGGCTCTCGTGGCATCCACTGGGATGAAGACAATGAGCCCTCACTGTGTCACTTTTATTAAGAGGGACCCCTGTGCAATTATTGTGCCAAGTACCACCCAGCACACCACACAGCTCTGACCTGTGAGTCAGACCATTTCTCTCTATTCAAAAAGAGAAGTTGAGATCACAGAGATTGAGTAACTATTCCCAGGGTCACCAGGGAGCTGGTGGTAGAGTTAAAATTTGGACCTGGGTTTCTAGACTGTCTGGCCCTTTTCTACTAGGCTAACCCTATCTGACCTGGTTCTCTGTGTTCCATGAACACACGGGCGTGCTCCCTCACTGTCTACTGGGCTTTTGGAATGGCCATTTTCTAGTCTGTATACATAAAAGTCAAGTTGAAAGTTTGTCTACTCCATAGGCCCCAGTCTCTTTACCCCCTTAGCACACTCTCATGAAGGCAGTCTTTACATTATTTTTGTATATGTATGCGTGTGTACACACACATGCATAGCATGAATATGGAGGTCAGAGGGTAACTTGAAGGATCTGGTTCTCTCCTTCTACCATGTTCCAGGGACAAAAACTCAGGTTTTTTAGTATAGTAGCACCTTAACCTTTGAGACACGGTGCCAGCCAACCGGTGACATCTGAGAGCCTTGATGAGCTACATGCTGTTGCTGGCTTAAATTTCAGCCGTGGTGATAGGTGTGCAGTGGTGTGGCTTTGTGCTTTTAATGGTGTTGAGCGCTTTTTTATATATGCTTGGCAACACTTTGATAAACATAGAAAAGGCCTCTTTTTTTTTAAGTGCCATTCAAATTTGATTTTAAAAGTTGAGTCTTTTTTTTTTATTATTTTGTAGGAATTTATTGTAAAATCTTGGGAAAGTTCTTCTGTTTGAGACAGAGTTTTACTGTGTAGCCGTGGCTGGCCTAGAGCTCATTATGTAGATCAGGATTACCTTCAAGACAAAGAGATCTGTCTGCCTTTGCCTTCCAAGTGCTGGGGCCAAAGTATATACTACCATGCTAGTCCTATGAGATTTTTAGACACATATATTATAAATCTCTTTTTAATATTTCTTGTCACGAATAGTTTTTAGTTCTAGTGAAGTCCACCTAACCAATCTTATTTTACAGTTTGTGCTTTTTTGTTCCTAGCTTAGGAAAATGAGGTCTACTTTAAAGACATAGATATTCTCCTATGATTCCTTATAGAATCTTCCTTGTTTCCCATGCACAACTTAAGTCTCATTATGTGTTTCCAAGCATGTATGGTCATTTTGTGTACATGGAGACTTTACAAATCCCCATATCCTTCAGCCTGCTCTTTGCACTCCATGGTGACCCCTATTTGCTGTTCACTGTGGCTCCCACACTCAGAGTTGCACTGGGAACATGCACCTCTGTGACTCACCATATATTCATAGACATTAGTGTCCCTCCAAGTCACAGTTTCTCAGAAGATCCATGTGCAATCCTCCTAATATGAACATGGTTGGGAGTTGAGGGGTTGGAGAGATGACTCAGAAGTTAAGAGTACTGGCTGCTCTTCCAGAGGTCCTGAGTTCAATTCCCAGCACCCACGTGGTGGTTTACAACCACCTATAGTGGCATCTGATGCCCTCTTCTGGGATAAAGGCTTACATGCAGATAGTGAACTCATACATAAAATAAATAATTAAATATTAAAACAATAAAAAGAATATAGTTAGCATGTGTACCTCACAGATGGGGTTTGCTTGGGAGCTGTGAATTGTAGAGTAGACACCCTGGAGGCAGCTGAGGAGTGGGATTCGGGGCTAGGTTCATGAGTGGGCAAACTGTAGTGGGATAGTCCTGGCTCTAGGCTCAGAGCTGTTTCAGCCAGAGTAGACTTGATTTTGAGCCTTATAACCTCAAGCTGTTTTTTTTTTTTTTAACTGTTTAACAAAAACAAGAAACAAAGCATTGATTTTTAAAAACTATATGTGTATATTATTTCTGTGTGTGCATATTCTCATATATGGGCATATGATAGTATCCATGCTTGTGGAGATCTGACATTTGGAGGCTGACATTGGAAATCATCCTTGATGGCTCTTCCTTTATTCCGTGAGGCAGGGTCTCTCAGTCAAACTCAGAGCTCATCCATACACCTAGCCAGTTTGCTCTGGGATCCTGTCTCTGCCTCCTGAGCCTGGAATTATAGGTAGTCCCCCCTGCCTGCCTCACACCAGGCATTTATGTGGGTTCTGGGGACCCACACTTTGGTCTTCTTACTTACATGGGCTTTAACTGCAGAATCCCTACCTCTTCCCCACTTTAAAAAAAAAAAAAAGTAACTGAGTTAAGGCATTGCTCTAAAGTGGTGTAGGATGTGTGTGTGTGTGTGTGTGTACACATGTGTGTGATTCACTGCCATCTCCAGCAAGGCTGCTCATCACCAGAACCTTGCCTGTGTGCCTTGTGTCAGTGAGTCCTTCCTATGCATCTCTCTCTTCTCTGTTTCTGCTTTGACCTGTTCTCTTTGTGCCTTCTGTGCGACCTCAATGCACACTAGTGGATGGCACCTCCTCTTCACACTGTACATTTTACAGTTCTTGTCTGTTCTTTCCATCAACCTAACTGGCTAAAAGCCTCCAGGGTTGAATAAATGCCATTCCCCACTTCACAGAAGGGGGAAACTGAGGCCTGGAGACAAAGTACAGTTTGAACATAGAGATGATAGGTGGGACAGGGACTCAGACGGAGGCCTTTGATTCCAGTGCTGTGCCCACTCTGCTGCTGTGTGGCTTAGGAACACCGCCTTCCTCCAAATGGTGATTAATAACTAACTTGTGCCTTGCCCTCTGTGGCGGCCCCTCCCAGGAGGCTGAGGTTGTTTTCTTATCTAAATAAACTGCACAAACATGGCCCCATTCATTACTCATGTGTAAGTTATGTGAAAGGGCATTACCCAGGGATGGAGAAGTCTGCTCATACTGTAACCCTGACTTACCTGGGCAAGACCAGCAAGAAACTCAGTTTTATTTACTTTGTACTTAATTTTAGTGTTGACATCAAACCCAAGAGCTTCATACATGCATGATAGGAGTTTTAGACCATGAACAGCAAAACCCAAAGTCTCTTTTCCTCAGCATTGAACCCCTTGGGGAAAAGGGAGAACCCACTTGAGCATAGGGATGGCTGGGGGCTCCAAAGAAGAGAGATGGTACCCCCATGATCTTCTTCGGGAGAGACAAAGCCACACCTATGGGGCAGAAGAAGATTCCTGGACCAGGGGAGGGCCTTTCAGAGCCACTGTGTAAATGAGGATATGGTGGGATGTTGTTAAACTCGAGGAGGTGGCTGGGTGTGTGGTGGGAAAAGTGAGTGGTGTTAGAGGAGGGTGTCAAGGTTGAAGAGATGGCTCAGTAGTTAAAGGCACTTATTGCTCTTACAGGAGCCATGAGTTTGGTTCCCAGCACCATGTCAAGTGGCTCACAACTTCCTATAACCCCACCTCCAGAGGATCCAATGCTCTCTTCAGCATCCTCATATGGGCACCACAGGTATTGCACTCATGAGCATACCCATACATAAAATAAAAATAAATCTTAAGTAAAAATAAATCTCAGGTTGTCTCAGCCCTAAGGGTGCCTTCCCTTCATTACCTCATTGTGGAAGGTGAGGAACCAACTCTGAAGGGTTCTGTGATGTGCCTGGGAACCAGCAGGAAGCTGCCCATGAGCCATGGATATTGGGGTTTGTGTCTGCAAAGGATCCAAATGAAATTCCTTTCAGAGACAGCAAAGCAAGCAACTTCTTCTAACACCTACATCAGCAGATTCTAGTCTCAATACAATATCACTAGAGGAGGCCATGGAGATGGCTCAGTGGTAAAGTGCTTGCCACATAAGCACACAGACCTGAGTTCAGATCCCAGCACTTACATAAAAGGCCAGATGTAGCAGCACAGGCCTGTAATCGCAGGGTTGGAGAGGTAGGAGCAAGAGTGTTTCTTGGGATCACTGCTCAGCCAGCCCAGCTGAACTGGCAAGCTCTAGGGTCAGTGAGAAACACTGTCTCTGAAACTAAGGTGGAGAGTGACTGGGGATGACACTTGACTTTTAGCTTCCACATGCACCAGCACACACAGATGCATGCATATAGAGACATACATGTGCATGTAGAGACATACACATGCCCCTATCTCTCTCCCTTTCTCTCTCTCTCCCTTTCTCTCTCTCTCCCTTTCTCTCTCTCCCTCTCTCTCCCTTTCTCTCTCTCTCTCTCTCTCTCTCTCTCTCTCTCTCTCTCTCTCTCTCTCTCTCTCTCTCCCTCTCCCTCTCCCTCCCTCTCCCTCTCCCTCTCTCCCTCCCTCTCTCTCTCTCTCTCTCCCTCTCCCTCTCTCTCTCCCTCTCTCCCTCCCTCTCTCTCTCTCTCTCTCTCTCTCTCTCTCTCTCTCTCTCTCTCTCTCTCTCTCTCTCTCTCTCTCTCTCTCTGTGTCTTGGTGCTCAAATGTCCTGATGTGAATGCGGTTCCTAGGAACATGACTTGTCTCACAGCATCTGTCCCAGGATTCTGAAATCGTGGCAGCCAAGCTGTGCAGAAACAAAGGCTGTTTTTCTCTTTATCTTTTATCAGCTCTGGGCCAGGCATAGGAAACCTGGAGTGGTCAGGTTTTGGTGCCTGGGGTTGAATCCTCACCTGACTCATCTCTGCAGGCACTGCCCAGAGGATGAGCTGAGTTAAGGAGACACCTTAGAAGATAAAACCTCTCTTAATGAGGTTTAAACAAAACTGATTCTGATGTAAACAAAACTGAAAGTGTACATCTGACCACTGAATGCTGCACTCAGAATGGTTTCCTTCTAGAGATTCTGATTACAAAATCCAGGGTTTATGCAATTGAATTCAACTTTTTTCTTGGACTTGGGACAGTGGTGGGGACCTTTGCCCCTGGCCTAAGTACCACCTCCTAGCTTTGCTTGCTGGTCCTCTGGTCAGCCAAGGGGGTCTTTCTTGGAGTTTATGCCCAGGGCAGACCATGTCTTCTAAATTGAATAAGGTGTGTCTACTCCAGAAGGTCACTTGACCCAAGCAGCACTATGCTGAAACATGGGCAAAAAATCAGTCAGCTCACAGACAGGCAGGCAGACAGACAGACAGACACACACACACACACCACACACACACACACACACACACACACACACACAAGGCAGGCACTTGTGGGGGAGCAGCAAGCTTCCTTAGTCTTATTTAGAAATAAAAACACACTGTTCCTTCTTATATTTAATAGATCTACTTAGAGTCTCCACACATGGTCAGACCCCTTCTTGGTGCTGACTAATCTGTTAGGAACAAAGCTCCCACATTAGGATTGACCAACCCTGAAACACATTCTAGGGTGCAAAGTTTGGAACCTCAACCTTCCAAGAAGATTTGAGTCTAAGAGAAGATTTTCAGATTCCCTGATGCAGTCCCCAAAAGATAAATGCATTCCTACCTTAACCTGGCTTAAATCTATTTCAAAACGCACACTTAATGAATGTGTTAGACACCACAAAACCATAGAGAATGGGGACTGAGTTTGAGAGGGAGTTTAGAATTGTGTGTGTTCTGGGAGTTATGTTAGGGTAACAGGGCTTTACCTGGAAAATGTGAGAGATGGAGGGAGCCACTGTGAAAACATGAGCTGCTGGCTGGCTGGGAGCTTTGGGTTATGCAGCTGACTCCAAGAATGGAGTATGTGCTTCGGTTCATCCATTTGAGCCTTTATGGAGAAACTGCCTTGTGCCAGGTGCTACCCAAGGCCACACAATCTTTGCTTATACAGTTGAGTCCCTGCCCTGTCTACTGGAGTGAATGGGAACACAGCCCTCATGTTCTGGCTGTGGTATGAAGCTGCATGCCATCACTCAAGGGCAGTAGGCTATGCTGTTGCCATCGGGCATTTCCTCCATAAAATGCCCTGCTTTGTACTCTCCTAAGATGGAGGCTCAGGCCCAGCATGAATTCAGTTGCCTTCATGGTACCAGACTTCCTTCATCAGCTCCTCTATGGCTCTTATCTCCAGGGCCTCCTGGGTGGTCTTGGCAGGATCAGCCTGAAGAATTCAGCTGTTGATTAAAGCTGACAGGAACCTGAGGTGTTACTCTCCCACAGTCATTTGTATCTGGAGGGGGATTCCCAAAGGCCTGAGGAATGTGTCTCCATTGGTGGAATTAGGCCAGAGCCAGAGTCTCAAAGACAAACAGGTTTCAGGCAGCAGCATGAGAGCTGGCAGAGTTTAAGAGAGATTCCAAGGAAGGGAAGAACTGGGTAATTGATTAGCAATGTCTGCTGTAGCTAATGCAGTGAAGGGCAATGGAGTCCGTGTTTACATGGCCCAAGGTGATTCCAATTCCTGATTTTTACAGACCTGGACACGGAGGGAAGGAGATTAGGTGTAAACTGAGGATGGGTCCATTGAGAGAGCCTGGCTAGTCTACTCCCCAGCCACTTCCATGAAGGCCCTAAATGTCATTTTTTTTTTGAGGTTGAGGGATTTCTTCACTGGAGCCTCAGTCCCCCTGGGTCTGTGATGGAGAATTGTTGCTCACCCTGCAATGTGAAGGTCCCTGTCATTTCCTAGAAAGGTTCGAAGGGCAATAAACTATTGCACACTAAAGCTGAGTTCATACCAGAAACAGGAGGATAGTGATCCAGACTGCCTGGATCTCGGCAATGTCCATATACAGTTAACTAGGCTTTCTGATACCACTTAACCCAGACACTGCAGGTGCCCAGGGCTGAGGGGAGGCCTGCAGTGTAAGGCAGTATGCCTATGAGACCTGTTTCCACACCCCAAAGATTAAATGTTTTTCATTTTAAGGTTTGTTTTAGTTAATTATTATAAAGTCTAATTATTTCCTTATTTAGTTATTATTATAAAGTCTAATTATTTCCTTTTCTTTCCTCCAGCTTCTCCTAAGTTCTCTCCTTCAAACTCCCTGACCTATCACTCTCTATTGATAGCTTTTTCTTTCTTTCTTTTTTTGAGACATGATTTCTCTGTGCAGCCCAGGCTGTCATAGAACTAAATTTGTAGACCAGTTTGGCCTAGAACTCACAGAGATCCTCTGCCTGCGTGCCTCCTGAGTCCTGGGATTAAAGGTGTGCACAACCATGCCCAGCTCAATAACTTCTTTCTTTGATTATTATTGTTATATACACACACATGTATATTATATATTTTGTGTGTGTATATATATATATATATATATCTGTGTATAAAAACAAAAATATAAATACAGCTGCTGAGTCCATTTTGCTGTTTGTGTGTATATAGTTTCAGAGCTGATCACTTTGTATTAGGTAACCAGGTGGGGGCTCATTCCTAGGAGAGGTTAATTCTCCTTCTCTCAGCAGGGTCATCAAGATGATTGTAGGTCTTGGTGTAGAGGTGGACCCTGTGAAATCCACCCTCTTTGCCATTGTTTAGGTCTTGTTTATATACAGCCATTTCTAGGGAAGACTGTTTCACAGCGATGCCTTGGTATTCTGGCTTTTAAAATCTTTCTGCCCCCCCCCCCCTTTCAGTGATGTTCCCTGAGCCATAGGTGAGAAGCTGTGATGCAGTGTTTCTGTTGGGGCTGGGCTCCCCGAGACCCATTGCTCTCTTCCTTGTGTCCAGTTGTGGTTTTCTGTGAGGGGTTATCCCATGTTGTATACTCACATATAAAGATTTGGAGCTAAGAACTGATGTTTGTCTTTTACTGGGCTAGGTTACCTCACTTAATATAGTCTATTTTACTTCTATCCATTTACCTGCAAATTCCATGATTTCATTTTCCTTTAGAGATGAATAGTATTCCATTGTATATGTGTAATACATTCGTTATCCATTAATCTGCTGAAGGACATCTAAGTTGTTTCTATTCCTTACCTATTTAGAACAGGGCACCAATGACCAGTGCTTAGCTAGTATCTGTGAAGTGGGATGTCCAAACACTTGCTAAGCACATCTGATGGTAGACAGAAAAGCAGGTCAAGTTTTTGGACACCAATGGGCTTAGATCTCATGTGTCAGGATCAGTGTAGGCAATAGGTACATGCACCAGTGAACTATGGCTATTAATTGGCATGGAGTCCCGAGCAGAATAGAGTGGGACTTAGTCCTATTCTGGAAATAAAAGCACTCGTGATTCTCAGGCTTGGCCTCAGGCGAACGTCTTGGTTTAGTTGGAGAGCTGGGCAGGGACTGGAGGTATAGAAATGACTCTGGGGATAGATTAGCGGAAAAGCACTTGCTTAGCATGTGAAGTTCAGGATTGAGGGGGAGGGGCTCAGAAGGAAAGAAGGCATGAAGTGGGTCAAGGCACAGGGAATGAAAGAACCAGAAATTATATGATTTGCCTAGAGAGAAAATGGGATGTGTGGCATAGCATGGCACATGAGATGGGCCAGATCACATCTCCAGTACCGTCTACTCTAGCTGCTATGTCTCTGTTCTCCCACAGGGCAGGTGCTTGCATATGTGGAGATTGAGCACTTGAAATGTGGCTAGTCCTAATGAGATATATGCGTGACACATAAGGTGGATTAGGAAGACTGCATGTGTACAAAATCAGCATTATTGTCTTGATCACAAGTTGAAATGACAGTATACAAGGCATGTGCAGTTAAAAAAATACAGCATTGAATTAATACCACTCCAGGACTGGAGAGATGGCTCTGTGGTTAAGAGCACATACTGTTCTTCTAGAGGACTTGAGTCTGGTTCCCAGAACTCACATTAGACAGTTCACAACAGCCAGAGGATCTGATGCTCTCTTCTGGTCTCCATGGACACCTGTACTCACACATAATAAAAAAATAGTAAACATCAAACCTTTTAAAAACCATTTATTTTTTATTAATAATATAGCTCTGAACATTTCAAATCTCACACTCATTATATTTCTGTTGGACAATAGGGCCAGAAACAGTGACATTACAAACAATGAGTTTTCAATGAGCAAAGGAGATGAAGATTAGGTCTGAGCCTGAGAACACTCACTCTGACAACTAGCAGAGATTGGAGGTAATTAGAAAACCATTACAGTACTTGGTGGAGGGCACTACAGAGGGTTGAATGAGGAGGCTGGTGTTGAAGATGACCTTGTTTGGGGCTTAGGGATGACTGTGCTGTGGGCTGTGGGGAGGGATAAGCCGCAGGAATGCTGACTGGGTTGACTGTAGACCAAGGCTGTGGCCCTGGAGGATGGAGAAAGCTGGTGGGTTCAGTATCTAGCTGTGATGCGGAGATGTTTGGGATCCCCCAGTGGGGAGGCTCCAGAAAAAGGTTACAGCTCTGTCGAGATTGAAGGCTGTATATTCATATTTGGGTATTGGTTTCTAAGTATTTCCTGAGGGGCTGGGAGATGGCTTAGCTGGTGAACTGTTTGCTTGAGTTTGGATCCCAGCACCTTTGTAAAAGGCCAGTCAAGGTGGTGAACACCTGAAGTCTGAGCACCAAGGAGGCAGAGCCAAGAGGACCATTGGGTTTACTGGACAGACAGTCTTGCTCAGTGAACTCCAGGTGCAGCAGCTCTGACCTTTACATGTGCACACTCATAGGTATACACCTACAAGCTTACACTAAACACATACACACAAATAAATACATAAATAAATTAAAAACAAACAGACACCCCCCCCCAACATTATCTGAGACTTAGTGAGTTAGGTTATCCTGGGAGAGAATTTAGCTCTGGGAACTCCAGTGGCTCTAACAGCGTAGGAAGGAGATTCTTGCCAACACTGACACACTGTGAGGCAGGTAGCTTTCAGCTCCATGCTGCCAAGTCTTTGGAAGAGACCTTTGTTTTCATTTGATTGTTCTAGAGCAAACCAAAACAACCATTTTCGCTGAAGCTTCCTAATCTTCATGAATAGACTTTGTGCCAGGTGTCAGCTCTCTCGTGAGGGGGTGTGGCAGGAATGGACTGATTTGACAGCTTTTCTGAAGGTCATGTGGCAATACCATGGCAAGTAGCAATTCTCCTAGCAATTATTCAAAGTAAATAATCAGGAAAATGAACTAATGTGCATTCACAGACATGGTAGAGAATAATTTTTGTGACATCAAATAAAAGCAGAAGTCACTATGCAAAATGAGTTTCATAAATCATGGTAGACCCAAATGACAGCATGCTCTACAGACATTCAGGACCCTGTCAGAAGCACATATTTATGGGCATAGTGAGACATTCACAGTGTGTTCAGTGAGAAAGCAGGTGGCGGCAGTGGGGTTCTTTTTAGTGTGCTGACCCAGTGGATAGCCTGGGTTATCAGAGTCTGGCCATTCACAGATGTCAATCTGCCTGCCTCGTTGTCTTCTGCAGAGGGACTGATCATTGCATGGGCCATGGGGGTTCATGGAAGCTCAGCAAGTTCATCCATCTGGTTGAAACAGGGCCTCATGCTCAAAAGATCTCAGTATGGGCAAGCTTTGCTACTTATAAACTCCAGTGAGATACCCTCCAGTCATACAAAGCACCCAGTTTTTAAAAGATTCAATATATTAGTTTTCTAAAGACCAGCTTTTTATAGACTTTTAGATGTATATACTTTATGTATGTGTATGCGTGTTTTGCCTGCATGTGTACACATCCTGGCCTTGTGCCCAAGGAGGTCATGAGAAGAACAAATCAGATCTTCTAGAGCTAGAGTTCTGGACGGTTCTGAACCACCACATGGTGCTGGGTCTTGACCCTCAGTCTTCTGCAAGAGCAACAAGTGGTCTTAGGTAATGAGTCATTTCTTCAGGTCAGTTTAGTTTAAATGATGTGTATGTGTGCCTGTGTAAATGTGTGTGAGGAGGCTAGAGGGGTCAGAGCTCCTGGATCTGGAGATAAAAGCAGATGGGAGCCAAACTTGGGTCCTCTGGAGGACCAGTACTCAAACATTCTCAGATATGCAGCCATTTTTCTAGCCTGACATGACACCCACTTAAAAATATGTAATTCAGCTATGCTTAGTATATTCAGAGTTAAGATACCACAGAAGCCAATTTAAAAAGTCTGTTACCTTTTATTTATTCTTTAACATCTTCATACAATGTATACAATGTTTGTTAGTTTGTGTTTAATTTTTGAAACAAGACTTCTCTGTGTATAGCCCTGGTTTTCCTGGAACTTGCTTTGTAGACCAGATCTCACAGAGATATTCCTGCCTCTGCCTCCCAAGTTCTTGCAGTAAAGTCATGGGTGCCAACATGCCCAACTGCAGCATGAATCCTAATTGGTCTTAATAAAACCCAGAGCCAGATACTGGGGTAAGTGCTGAAAGATCAGAGAGAGAAAGGAGCCAGCCATTAGAGAGACTTCTCACCTCTACCGAATCCACAGGCTGAAACAGCTGAGCTTCTTCCCCTCCTGCCTTCCATTCCTTTCTCTGCTCAGCCATATCACTTCCTGTCTCAACTCCCCTAGGGCTGGGATTAAAGGCTTGCTTGTTTCCCAAGTACTGAGAGCAGAGGCCTGAAATCCCAAGTGCTAGGATTAAAGGTATGTCCTTGTAACCTAGAGTCCAGTTAGTGCTGCCTGCTGGGATGTTGATTAGTCTTGTTGGCTTGACTATGTGCAGCCCTTATGGAGGTATCCATAACTGTGGTGAGCTCATGAGAGTAACAGCCATGTCCTGTTCAGCAGACTGTACTTCATAGCACTCTGCTCCTTCCTCCAGCTCTTAGAGTTGCTGCAGCATCCCTTCTGAGAGATTCCGAGCCATGAGGGTGTTGATATGGATGCCCTGTCTAAGTGCACTGACTAGGTCCAAGTCAACATTAACTGCAGCTTGGTGGCCAGTTTCAGAGCATTTTCATGGCACCACTCCCCAGCGCCCCCCTCCCCTCTTCCCCAGCCCTTTCTGTCTCCCGGACCTTCCAGAGTGGGATCACTCAGTCTGTGGTCTTCTGACACTTGTTTTTCCGATAAGCACAGCTTTCAAGGCCGCAGCACAGGCAGCATTGGGTTTCTTTTCATTTTTACAACAGAGAGTCTTTATGAGGAAAAAAGTCATTGTGAAATCTACAAGCATCTCTCTGTGATGAAAATCTGGCTTTACAATACTCACCAGACATATTTAACTTTAAGCTATTGTTCCTCCTGCTTGGTAAGACTGAGTTGCTGGGGGCAGGTAGCTTTCCCTTGTCTCCCTAACCTTACGTCATCCTCTCTAAATCAGAGCCAGGCCTTCCCACAGGCTGCTGATGTGGGGTGGTCGGTAAGGAGCAGAAGATGAAAGATGCATGTGGGCTCTTAAGAGGCTGGGATTCCATTCTTCCTCTGGTCACATCCTCCAGCCAAGTGCCTGACCACACAGGAGCTTTGTGGCCCTCCAGGGCCCTGGTAAGAGACACACAGCCATCATTGCCTCTTCCACAGACGTTCAGGGAGATTCCTTCTCTTGTTACCTCTGCACATTGTTTCTTTTTTTTTGTCCTTAAAATTCATTTTATTCAGTGATTTTTTTTCTTTTTTTAAACAGCACTCTGCATTCGGTTTGGGATTTTATTTTTCTTTTTCAACACGGAAACTTCAAGGCCAGCCTGGGATACACAAGAACTTTCCACGACACAAAATGCATTCATATTGTTTTGCTTTCCTCTACCATCACGATTGATGTCTAATTATATTTATTTACTGTGTGAGTGTGTATGTATATGTCCTAAGTGTTGGTTCCCTGCTCCCACCATGTGGGGCCTGAGGAGCTAACTCAGTTGTCAGGCTTGGTGGCAACTTGTTGGTCCACCATCCATTTCTAGAACTTTCTTCGTCCTATAGAACTCTATACTCAGTAAACACTGACCTCCCTTCCTGCCCCTCCCCCACTGTGCCTACAGACCACGCTGTTTCCATCTCTGGGACATCACTGCTCTAAGTATCCCTTGTTAGCAGGATCAGATATTTGTTCTCCTGTTACTGACTGGCTTATGAGCATATGAAGTTCTCAAGGTATATGGAGGCTATGCATGTTATAATTTCCTTCCTTAAGGCAAAACAATATTCTATTATTTGTCTGTCCACACTTTATTCTGCTTCCATCCATCTGCTCATGGCACTTAGATGGCTTTCATCTTTTGTCTGTTGTACATGCGTCTGTGAACATGGGTGTGCAAATATTTGTTCAGGACCCTAAATGTAGTTTCTTTGCAGACATACATCTATTGACTCTAATAGAAAAATAACAAGGCATTAGCAAGGTAATATAAAGGCGTACAGTCTTGTCACTTTTCTGGAACATTTCATTTGAGCGAGTTCCTCTGGGGGCTAGCCACATGTCTGTGTTTTTAAAAAAAATAATGCAATGATAATGAGACAGTGATTTTCTAACTTCTACTTTTTAGGTCTATGTGATAAGCTGGAACATAAGCCAAGGTCATGATAGTGACTAACTGTCCCAGGAAAGAGGAAAGGAAAAACGCAGTGACCTCTATGAAGATGTGTGCATTTGTAAAATAGACACAAATACAAAGACCACGTGAATACAGGGAGAAGACTCACACAGCATGTATTCATGTCACTAAAAACAAGGGGGCTCTGAAAACATGATACATGAATAGGAAGGACTCCAGAGACCTCAGAGCTGCAGTATCTTAAGGCCAGGAGGGAGATCCTGAAACAAAACCTCAAAATAGCTCCACACACCTGACCTGCACTCCTATCACCTACCCACACACCTGTCTGGACTGTTGCAGCTTGGCCCAGCTCCTGGGTCTCCATTGTACTTTCCCTGGGCAAAGGAGACATTGGCTCTTTCTTGGTCTTCCAAGAACACTCCAGGATCAACATTAAAGATCTCACTGAGGGTTCTGGTGACAGAGGGGCCAGCTGGACTGGCAGTCACGGACCAGCATCCCTAGTTGGTCTACTTTGTGCTAACAGTGACGCCGCTTCCAGGATCTCTGGTCTGTCTTTTATGAAACAACGGTTAACAAGAGAGGCTAGGAAAATCTTTTTATTTTCTTTTTCTTCCTCCCTCCCCCCTTCTGTTTTTCATTTTTGAGACATGAACCCAGGCTACCCTAGAACATCCCCTAAGGTAGCCAAGGATGATCCCTGATTTCTGCTCCTCCTGCCTTCAACAATCTGAATGTTGGAATTGTAGGCATGAGTGGCTGTGTCTATTTTACTCGGTGCTGGGTGTGGAACCCAGGGCTTTGTACATGTTAGACAAGCACTCTACCTACTGAGCCACATCCCTAGTCCATGACGATGAGAACCTTAAATATGACCTTATCCTTGAAATCTGAGAACCTCACTCAGAGCAGACCCCATAGATGCCACTGTCCCCTACCTCTGCTTCCTAAGATGTCAGATGTAGTAGGAGGTTTCTGGCCCGCACTTTCGGGCCTAGCCTCTAGGTTTTGGCCCACAGACCCACAGACCCGCAGAGACACACAGATTCTTTCAATAGTTTTTAGGCTGATCACCTAAGGCCCAGGCATATAACTTGCTAACTCTTTACCCTTAAACTAACCCATGTCTCTTATCTTGTTCAGCCACGTGGCTGGGTACCTTTTCTCAGAGCAGCATAATTGTCCTCTGCTTCTTCCGGCTTCTCTCTGGCGTTCTGCTTTGTTTCTTCCTGTTCTCAGAGTTTTCTTAGTCTGGTAGCCCTGCCCACACTTCCTGTCTGCCTTTGGCCAATCAGTGCTTTTTATTAAACCAGTGGGTGGGACAATTATTTACAATGTATTTACAGTCAGGGAAAATATCTGGGCTGGCACATCCCTAGGGCAGTATTTAGATAATCATTTAACATCATTTTCACTGGGTTCACCATATGTGAGAGATTTTGATCCAGAATTAGGTGGGGCTGGAAACCATAGGCACTGTCCTTTGAGCAAACCATAAAAGTTAGCACTTTTACCTATGTTATATACTGAACATAGCACCTTAATCTTGCCAAGGTGGACCAAATAATTTGGTTAAACACATTCTTCATAACACAGGACACTGATCAGTATAGATTCCTAATGTTATTTTTCCTGTTTAGCCTTAATTTTCCTGTCCATATATCCAGCCTCAAACATTTGTGTTCAATATATTTTTATAAAGACTTGTTCTTATGTGACTGGTGTTTTGCCTGTATGTATGTTTGTTTGAGGGTGCTAGGTTGTCTGGAACTGGAGTTACAGATAGTGAGCTGCCATGTGGGAATTGGGAATTGAACCCAGGTCCTCTGGAAGAGCACTAAATACTCTTAACTACTAAGCCATCTCTCAAGCCCCCTCAATATGTTTTTTTTAAATTTTATTTTCTACCTATATTTAGTTAAAAATACATTAGACATCTTATCCATCTTAAATATTTTATTTTTATGTGTATGTATGTTTTGTCTGCATCGAAGTGTACCACATATATGCAATTCCCACAGAAGCCAGAAGAGGGCACTGGATCTCCTGGAGCTGGAGTTAATTGTGAACCATCATGTGGGTGCTGGGAACCTATCTGGTATCCCCTGCAAGAGCAGCCAGTACTCTTAGCTGCCGAGGCATTTCACCAGCCTCACTTTATACATTTTAAGTGTACAGTTCTGAGTATTGTTCATGTGTATACTGTTGAATAATCCTCACCACCATCCATCTTCAGAAATCTCCCTTACTTGAAGCTCCATGTCCATGAATTCATATACCTCTGCTCTCTCCTCTCAGCTCCTGGCAAACACCACCTGCTTTCTGTCTCTGCAAGTATGAGTCACACCATGTTAGTCATTTAGTGATAAACTTATTTCCCTTGGCATAGAGTTTGCAAGGCTTATCTGCTTCACAATACAAATCAGTATTTCTTTTTAAAGCTGAATAATATTCCACTGTGTATTCAGACCACACTTTGCCTATCCATTCACAGTCATTTGTGGAGTTTCCAGCTTTGAGTATTGTGAAATAATGTTGGTATGAATATTGGTATGCAGATATTCTCTTTGGACTTGTGTGTGTGTTTGTGTGTATGTGTATGTATGCATGTGCACAGGCATGCACACGTGCACACAAACAGCTAGAAGTGGAATTGCTGGACCTTATGGTAATTATATATATATATAATTTGTAATTATATTTTTTGATTTTATGCTG
Organism: Phyllotis vaccarum; assembly: GCA_033318265.1. Lineage (NCBI taxonomy): Eukaryota > Metazoa > Chordata > Mammalia > Rodentia > Cricetidae > Phyllotis > Phyllotis vaccarum. Next base: position 68,161,589 of record JARWLC010000012.1, read on the forward strand.
TTTTCCACAAAGGCAACATTTCATATTCTTGGTGGCAATGTGCCCACGGTCATACATTTCACAAAATAGCATCATACTATTAATTTATTCATTTCATATGGAACAGTGTTTTCCTTTAAAATTAAAATTACCATTTATTTATTTGTGTCTGTATATTCATCTTGGGGGGGAGTGGATCATGTGCCTGCATATGGAGGTCAGAGGACAACTTTCAGGGGTTCGTTCTCAGCTGGACATGGAGCTCCACATTGAGCTGGTGTTTTGGGTTCTAGGATTGCCACCTGTGGGCTACAAAAAGCTGCTGCCTGTAGACAGAGGCTGCCTCTGATGACAATTCCATCTCTGCCTGTCCACCTGTCTTCACCAGACGTCACTTTTCTGTGTGAAATGGAGGCAGAACCTCTCAGCACTCTTTCTAGATTCAAGTGTTTGTTTCTTTGCATAAGGTCCCCCAGGAACTACACCATGTACACATTAGCATGTGGGTGTCCCTGGCCCTGACCTGAGTGTGCTATTTCTAGGGAGACACAGCTGCTTCCACCCCCCCATCCTGCTTCTCCTGAACTTTGCACTCACCATGATGAAAAATTAACTGGCTAATGTTTCCCTCCCAAGGACAAAGTCTGCAAGGAAGCCTTGGCTTGGTCCCAGGAGACTAGGTGCCAGCTGAAGTTACAACCAATCCTGAGCAACCACCAATTCTCTGCCTGTGGTAAAGGGGTCTGTTTCTTCCTCATCTTCAGAGTTTTGTGAAACTGGCCTTGTGACCCCAAATATTCTCACAGAGAGACTTCAGGAAAAATCCCAGTGCTTAGGAGGCAGAGGTGGGTAGATCTGTGAGTTTGAGGCCAGCCTCATCTATAGAGTGAGTTCCAGGGCAGCCAGGGCTACATGGAGAAACCCTGTCTGGAAAAAAAGGAAGAAAGGGAGGGAGCTCTCAGATCTACAGGTGGGTCCAGCGGTTTTCTGGCAGCCCAGGTAGTCCTAGTCATACGAATGCTGGCACAGGAGGAAAGTCCAGGAAATCATTGTTTAGTCACAAGGGGTCTGCCTACTTACTTCCTCCCCTCAGGGAAATGAAGGGGTGATGATGGTCGCTCTGGAGCTTCAGTGATGTCAAGGTTCTTCCATGTCACTAACCCTGTCTTCAGCTTTTCTCTATCCTCAGGATCTCTCCTTTCCTCCATGCTGTAAATAGCTTCCCTCAGACATAGCTTCACCTGTGGGTGAGAGACTTGTCCTGGAGAACAATCCCAATAACGCTTCTATCGTTCTTTCTAGATTCACCACACTTTACAGGTGAGAGACTGGAGGCTAAGGAGGTGAAGACGGATCAAGAGCCAACATTCAGAATAGATCCAGGATGGAGCCTGAGCACCTTGGAACTTGACTTGGCTGCCTCAAAAAGGCTGGGCTGACTTGGTTTGGTGTCCAGGCTAAAAATCATCTTTTAGACGGAAGACGACGATTGCAGAGGCTCCTTTCTGTCCTCCTCTGTTCACCTAAGCACATTTTCATCTCTATCTCTTGTTGTTTCTCTGGGCTGTGAGCTTTATTGTGGATTTCCCAACAAGGAGCATACTTGTGACATGAAAGTGTTGGAGAGAGAGAAGCAGGATTTGACAGAAGCCAGCTTTCCTGACTACCCTTCTTCAGGCATCAGTACTGGCCTCTAGACTGGGTACCACCATAATGGACTGTTGCAGAGACCCGACACCACAGGAGGTGAAGAGGAATCGGCCTGAAACATTTTTGGCAACCTAATTATGCACCTGTGAGATGAGCAAAACAAAATTTTTGCAGATTGTGTCAAAGCTTGCAATTCTAGGCCTCAAAAATCAAAACAAAACAAAAACCTGGGTTTAAATCCTGGCTCTGTTCCTTGGGGCCATGCTTCCCAGGCAAATATGGGCGTGGACTTTGAGGGCAGCAATTGGACTGTCTGGGTTGAAGACAGCAGTTAAGACCGCCTTCCTTTCCAGCCTCTAGATAAGGGCTGGAAGGGGGTGGTGGCTACAGCCCCAATCTAAGCAGAGCAGGAACCGGCTTTTTAAGGTCCACTGAGCCTCAGGGGCACGGGGAGGTGGAAAGAGAGGCCTAGGAAACCACAGCCTCTGACAGACATTGGCTGGTGGTGCAGTATCCTCGGTGACAGAGCTGGGGGCTCCAGCAGCTTCTGGGCTGACTGTGGGACTGGCCACACCGTTTAGGGCTTTGTAACTCCCAGAGGCCCTTGGTTTACAAATAACTTCTTTTTCAGCACGGGAGGTGGTGGTTGGTTTCCCACTGTTTAAAACAAGCATAGCCTTAGCTACTGGGCTAACCTGATGGGGAGGCAGCAACAATGTAAAGGAGCTGAGGGTTTGCTGTAACGTCTCAAACCCTGGGAAGGACCCGGGGCAGCCAGCCCTGAATCCCAATAGTTGGGGAGAAAAGTCCCAGGGCTACGCAAAGTCAGGTTCTCTTGGCGGCCCACCTAGGCTAACTTCGAATAAACTCCCCGAATCCTCCAGCTCGCTCCACTTTGTTCACTGCTTCGTAAACAAAGCTTTCTTGCTTGTTTGGCATCGAATTTCAGTAACACCCTGTAATGTTAATTCTCCCCCTCCCCCAAAGATAAATCCTAAAGCGCCTCCATTCTTTCCTTAAGGAATGCAACAGATGTCTTTGAGGCCCGTTTTCTGCAAAGAGCTTGGTTCACTAGGCCCAAGGGACCCCTGGCTCCAGCTATTGTTCAAGTTGTCACTGAGGTCTCTCACTCCACTTTTAAGTCTCCCTCTCTCCCTTTTCAACTCCCTCCTCCGCAGTCTCGGGGCAGTCAGCCGGTCTGATCTCACCCAGCAGGAAAACAAAAACAAAACAAAAAGCCCACTAAACCAAAGCAAAACAGCTCAGGTCACCGAGGGAGATCAGAGCGTCCGGGCTTCCTGGGGTTGGAGCCGAACCCCCTCATGTGTGTCCACGCCCGGGAGCAGCGAGCCCTCGGCAGCCCGCGCCTGTTCCCCGCGAGTCTAACCCTCTCTAGACCCTGCAACTGCATTTGAAAGTCCCCAGGGCGGTGAGTCCCCAGGAGTCCCATCCCGCGGCACTTGGCAGAGGTGACGGCCGCTGTGCCCGGTGGCCCACGTGGGCGCGCTTGGCGGCGCGGGGCGGGGAAGGCCGCGGGTCCTCCCCGGAGCAGGGCGCGGGGGAGGAGCGGGGAGCCCCGGCGGCGAGGGGGCGGCGACAGCGCTGGGAAGGAGGTTGCATGCGGAGCTGCGTGAAACGTAGACTAGGGAGCGGGCGGGAGAGGAGCGGGGAGCGCGGCTGCACGGCCCTCGCTGGCCCTGCGAGGCGGCAATCGCAGGGGAGGAGGAGGAGCAGCAGGAGGAGGGCAGCAGAGGCGGAGGGATCTGCTCACCAGAGCCACCCAGGCCAGCAAAGTTTGGCTGGGGGTTGGACTTTCCTTCCCGGAGGCGGCACCCAAACAGCTACCCCGTGCGGAAACCCAAACTTTCTACTGCCACTCGGAGTCTCGCGGCCGCCGCCTCCGCCCCGCGCGCCCGGGGCCTGTCGGTCAGACCGTCGATCCTCGTGGAGCTGCTCAGGCGCCGTTGTGCTCTCGATCTCCGCAGCTCCTGCGCCGCTGCCCGGGCCCGGACGCCGGGGCAAGTTCTCCAGAGTTAGACGCGAAGTTCGGGCGCGGCGCGGGCCGAGGTGCCCCTGTGCGCCCCCGGCGTCCCCAGTGCGCCCAGTCCCGCCGGGGGCGCCGGTGACCCTCCCGTGCCAGCCATGTCGTCCATCCTGCCCTTCACCCCCCCGATCGTGAAGCGCCTGCTGGGCTGGAAGAAGGGCGAGCAGAACGGCCAGGAGGAGAAGTGGTGCGAGAAGGCGGTCAAGAGCTTAGTGAAGAAGCTCAAGAAGACGGGGCAGCTGGACGAACTGGAGAAGGCCATCACCACGCAGAACGTGAACACCAAGTGCATTACCATCCCCAGGTGGGGGCCCAGAGCGGCGGGGGGCGCGCCGGCCCAGCCCCCTAGGGTGGCCGGGGTGGAGAAGGGAGGGCGTGTGTGTGTGTGGGTTGTGTGTGTGCGCGCGCGCGCGCACTCTAGTGTAGGGGACAGGCCGTGGGTTGAGGGACCCCAAACAAAACCTTTGGATTTGCCCTGGCTCAGAGGCCAGGCTTCCATGCGGCACTCTGGCTTCCAGACCTTAAAGATCGCTAGCCGACTCCCGGCAGCAGGGGTGCTGCTGAGCTTGGCCCCCCACTCGCCGGGCTTTGGGCTCCAAGTAGAGGCCCCGCTTTGTTCAGCTCTGCCGGCCGAGCCCCTCCTCCGCCGCCGCCTCCCGCCCCGCGCTCGTGGAGGTGGTGGCGTGTGTCCCTTTCTTTTCTTCAGGCTCTGTTTCCCACTTCTTTCCCTCGTCTACAGGAATGCAGTCGGTACAGCTGTGGGTGAGGAGAGGGAGCCCGTTGATTGACAGATTCCTTCTTCGCTCTTTCTTTGCCTTGGGATTAGAATTTTTATCGAGTATTTTTAGATTTGGTTGTGCCAGCCTCCCGCCCCCTGTGCACGCATGCACGCACGCACTTAGTTGCAGAGCAAAGCAAAGACTTTGAATTGGCAGAAACAAGTGGCAGAAAGTAGGGACATTCCCCACCCCTGCCTGGTTTGCCTTCGTTTTAATCGAGAGTTTGCGGGTGCCTAGAATTGAGCAAGCAGCTCCAGACAGACAACAAAACACCCCAGAGCTGGCCTCCCATCGTCTGTCTCTGCATTCCTGTAGAGCCCTCTTTTCCCTAAACGCTTTGCCATCTGTCTTGACCTCTTTTATCCTTCCGGCGGGAGCTCACAGATGGCTGATGGCAGGGGTCAGTGACTTCACTCCCAAGGTCTCCCAGAGCATAGCCGTGCCTGGGAATTGGGGCCAGGGCACTTTAGCCTTCTGTCTCCACTTCTCAAGACACCTTTAAAGACTGATTCCAGAGTAGGAACAGGTGTGGATGTTGGGGGGGGGGTGGTCCCAGGCTGGAGAGGAATAGAGAGAGGGCTCCCAGGGCCTAAGATAGAGGTCATCATCCTTCTGGGCAAGAGTGGACTCCATCCTTGGCCACCTGCTCCAGGCAGCTGTGTATGTGCTGGCAGCCCTGACAGTAAAGCACAAAGCAACATCTGTCTGTAGGAACCCAGGGTCGGCCTTCTCTGGAAATAAACATCACATATGGTGGGAATGCCTACTTAAAATAATAGTTAAAAAACAAAAACCCAAACCTGGGTGGGTGAATCCCATCAATAAAGGGTGGGGGGGGGAGGCAGTATGTTGTCTGGGAAAATGCTTGGCCTGTGAGTCTTTGCCAGCTAGCTTTAGGGGATGTGGTGTGATGTGATAGAGGCACCTGTGTTTTAGCTACAGCTCTGGTCCTCATTCTCCTTCATCCTTCCGACAAAGTGGGATGGTTGAGTCTCAGGTCTCTGTCATAGCTGGAGGAATGGCCTTTTCTTAATATGCCTGGGTGCACCCAGACCGAGTGCTTTATGTTGTGAGCCCCCCCTCCCAAGTGATATCAATTACCAAACAGCTGTGCAGAGTTTTACAATTTACAAGGCACTGTCATTGGGCCCGATGAAGACCTGGAAGAAGACAGAACTTAAAAACAGAAAAGTCAAGGAGGTCTAACACGATCTTGCCTTTAAACCAGCCAACCAGTCAGAGCTTTGAAGGAGAGAGGGAAAACATAAGACTGGGTTCAGCACACCCGTTCTTCCAGGCCGTTTTAGACTTGGTGGATCCCTGCCTGGAAGGTTCTTGGGTAATCTTTGTGTTGGGGTCGGTTTAAAGGAGAGGCTGTGTTTTCCTTGGCCTGTGTTTGCCTTCTGACCTCGCTTTCCCTTTCAGCCCCACCCCCCAGGCTTTAGGCTAACAACCCTTACACCACCCGGCCTTCTAGGACAAGGCATCTTCAGCCTGCACATCGAAGGTGGGCTATGGAGGATTGAACCCAGGGCTTCCGACATGTTAGGCAAACACTCTGCTGCTAAACTGTACTCCAGCTCTGGGATTCTTTTCTTTCATCTTTTCTCAACTAGAGAGACCCAGTTGGTTGGGTGGATCCAGACAAAGGTGGATTTCCATCCCTGGATTTTGTGCCCACGCCTCTGGGTCACCCTGTCTCCCTTGGCAACAGCTGCTGCTGTTTTGGCCATGGGCAGAAAGCTAAAGGCCACGTCTTGGGGAGGCGACTAGCTGGTTTCATGTTAGTGCTATCCCGGTGTCTGCTAAGCCCCAGGGTTGTGTGTTGCTTGTCACATTGCTGTCTTTGGGAAGTAGGGCTTTGGAAAATAGACAAAGGAAAGTGTGTGACTTAGTCACCAGCTTCGTGTGGGGCAGGAGGCGGGTACTTCAGCGTGTTCTGTCAGCCTGAGATGTGTAATGGACATCTTGAGCAGCAGTGGTACCGTTTGGCAGTGCTATCCGTCTGCTGCATGCCGACTTGGTTCCCCCAGCTCTAGGCAGTTTGAGTGATCAAGAGAAGCTGGAGTGATACAAGCTTGTCACCAGAGAGATGAGGTGTAGGAGTTTAATTTTACTCTACAGAGGGGAGAGAGCAGGACATCTCAGATCTGGCAGGAGTGGGACAGAGCTTGGGCAAGTTCTATGCCAACAGCCTTCCTCTCAGAGAGTCTGAGAGGAGCCACAGGTGTCCTCTCTAGTTCCTAAAAGAGAAGCTGAAGCATCGATCTCTGAGAGAGCAGCAGCAGTGCATACAGAGCATACCTTAACCATTTTTCCTACAGCAACGGCAGCTCAAGCTGCCATGTGTGGTCCATGGCTCATATAGTTGTTTCAAGCTGGACCAAGCTGAAGGTATTGGTAGTTTAGAAAGGATCGTAGGCATTCTTGCAACAGAGCACCAAGTCCAGAGAAAATTTGAGAAGTAAAGTAGGTCTGATAGAGAGCATCTCCTAGGTCTTTGTTCACCCCTTTGTAGTGTGACCTCCTCCTGGGGCTTTCAGGAATGTTGCTAGGCTACCCTCCCCTGGTGGAGAGAGGAAAAATACCTTCACCTGCAACATAGCTTTCTCAGGCTTCTGGGGACAAACCCAAGGCTATAGATAATGCCTGGTAGGTCTCAGCACCCAGGGCCTCCCACCTCTGTGTAAACCATTGGCAGCAAGCCTGTTCCCAGCTGCCTGCCAGGCAGCCTGTCAGGATAGGGCTGCAGGACATTGGGGATTGACTAGAGAGCTGACCTAAGTGTCACTTAGTATTCTCTGGTTGGAGAGAACTTTACTCCTGGATGTTTGGACCCAGGGCCTGGATGTTTGGACCTGTACATGTTGCAGGCAGCATCTTACTCTCCATTTATGACTCAACATAATAAGCTCGCTTTTTTTGTGTATTGGGTGATATAAGCCAGACCCATGTGCTGTGGTCTCTGAGTCAATGTTACCAGCCCTGCAGTGGAAGGATGTAGAGATACATATGAGAAGATAGAGGGTCTTTTGGAGAGTAGGGAGTGGGGGAAGATGCTTACAAGCTATGCTTTAAATGTGAAGGCACAACAGTAGAATATTAAGTAGTGACAGCCGCCTGCTTTCTTAGGGGAAGATAAACCTCAGCTGCTCTGGAATTCAGGTCCCAGGCTTACCATTTTAAAATTATTTTTACTGTATTAATGCATTTTTTTTTTTTTTTTTTTTTTTTTTTTTTTTTTTTTTTTTTTTTTTTAGAGTGTGGAGTGGTGTGGTGTGGTATGTAGTGTGTTCTCTTGGACAAACTATGGTGCACATTTGGAAACCAGAGAACAGCTTCCAAGAGTTGGTTTTCTTCTTCTACTGTGTGAGTTCCAGATATGGAACTCAGGTCACCAGGCTTGGTGGTCGGCATCTTTATGGACTGAGACATCTCAGCAGCTCAGAACGTGTTTTTTAGCACCTAGATGGATTTGGGACCCCCAGGTTTCAGAGCCCTCCTGTCTACCCTGTAAAATCAGGGTAGGATGAGGGATCCGAAGTGTTGGCAGACATGCTGGGGATGTGTTTTGCCTTCTGTCCTTTTCATTGATGGGGACTTATTCAATCATTTATCGAGAACATTTTGAGATGGCGATGGCTGGACCTGTACTAGGAGAACTCAGCATTCCTGCCCCAAAATATGGGGCTCCAAGGGTGGTAGAGAGCTGCGCGGTGCTCTGTGTTGGGAGCAGGTGTGTGTGTGTTGGGAAGGTTGCCATGTGCTAGAAAAATGAAGTTGGGGGCATGGTCTGAGGTGTCTGGACTGTCTGCAGGAAGCCCATGGGAACTTTGTTTATTATTATTATTAGTGCATATTTGTTGTACAAACTGAATTTCATTCTGACATTTTCAAATCTTGCATTTTTCTCATATTTAACCTCCCATGATCCTCCCTGATCTCCCATCCCCCGGTCTCTTTCTAGTGCCTCCTCCACTTTCGCCTCTTACATATTTTTTTTTAAAAAAACCTCTCTAGTTCTGCATATGAGAGAAAGTGCACTATGTCTCTCTCTGTCTGATTTTTGCTTAACATTGTGATCTCTAGTTCTACCCATTTTCTTGAAACAACAGCCCCCTCCCTGTCTCTCTCTCTCTTTCTCTCTCTCTCTCTCTTTGTGTATAAACCTGAGGCCCTGTGTCTTGACTTTTATCTTCTGACTTTTGCCAAGCAGACAGTGAATCTCTTACCTTCACAGAAGGGCTTGTGAGCTGAGTACTGCCTAGGACCCAACTATAAAGTATTTTCTCTTTGAAGTAAAAGGCAACTTAGTGTTGCAAACCTGAAATTCAGGTTTCCTCCGTGGGAGCAGGGACTCTAGCAGGTGACCGTGGGTACTTAGTCTTTTTTTTTTTTTTTTTTGGTACAGCTTGCTTTTTCATGTCCTTAAATGACATGTTGGAAAAAAAAGATCCCATGAACCCCAGTTTCTGAAAACTTATAGGCTGGCTCAAGAAGCCTTTGCAAGGATATAAACATTTTAAACCGCTTTGTTTATGTGCATTGTGTGTATATGCACCTGAGTGCAGTGTTTGTGGAGACCAGAAGGGGGCGCCACTCACCAACTGGGATAACAGGCAGTTGTGAGCTGTCCAACCTGCTGCTGAGAGCCTAACTTCAGTCTTTTGGCAGAGCAGCATGTTTGTTTGTTTGTTTGTTTGTTTGTTTATTTTGTTTTTTTAAACCACCTAGCTGTCTTTCCAGCCTCTGAAAATGTTTATTTTATTTTATTTTATATTTGTGTGTGAGTGAGGGTGTGAAGTTCATGTGTGAAGATCAGAGGACAACTTCTGGGAGTGAGTTCTCTCCATCTACCATGGGTTCCAGACCTTGAACTCAGGCCATCAGGTGCATGGCAAGAGAATTTACCTCCTGAGCCATCTTGAAGGCCTCACATATAAACATTTAAATGACTTTCGTGATAGAAAACAAAGTTGATGAATGTAGTCGTCATTTAGTTTTGATGAGAAATGCAAGAAGTTGATAAAAACGGAGAGAATTAGGTTTGAGCTTATCACATCAGGAATCTAATTAAAATGAGTTTTTGAAAAATAAATATTGGTTTAATAATGTAAATTTATTATTGCTGCTGTATTATAATGGAAATAAAACTAACACAATTTAATGGACTGAGTGGCTATTAATTTCCACTCATTAATTTATTAGATTTTAATGCCATTTGGAGCTCTGTACAGCCGTTATTCTTAGTGTGCCATTTTGTGTGATAAATAGGACTGGGCAGGGCTTGCTTGTTCGAAATGAGACTTTATTTTGTTATGGTACTTCCCCTAGGTCTTTGTCTTCCTACAAGCCCCTCTGAGAGTTAGATTAGGTGGAGAGCGACAGGGTCATGAATAGCCAGTTAACTTCTGCTGTACTGACTGGTGTATCAGCTATCTCTCTTGCTACTGTGCAAAAATTAGCCCCCCCCCCAACACGAAGCTTAAGGGAGGAAGGGCTTATTGGTTTCCAGTTTCAGGGGACAGTTCATGGTGAGAAGTCCGTGGGAGTTGGAGCTTGGAGTGGCTGGTCACATGCCATCCACAGTCAGGAAGCAGAGAGAGCTGAATGCTGGAACCCAGCTCTATCTCTCCTTTCCACTGAGTCCCGGATACCTGCTGCCCACAGTTAGAGTGGACCTTCTCACCCCAATGAACCCAGTTGAGAAATTCTCTTATGGACACACCCAGAGGTTTGTTTCCATGGTGATTCTAAATCTCATCAACTTGACAATCAAGATTAACTATGACAGCTGATTTCCCTCATCCGTGTCTGATAATGTTGTTTTGCTCATTAGAAGGTTGCTCATGAGGTAGGAGTAGGGGGAGGCATCCTGCTGGGTGTGTGGCACAGTGAAGAACCTGATGCTGGTGTGTGCTGGAGGGAACCAGCTTTTCCTCACAGCAGTTCCTAGAAACAGTAGTAAGTTGCCATGAGGATTCTTTATGTATTTGTGTGTGGGGTACCCATGTGCCATGGCATGCATGGGTATGTCCGAGTACAGTTGGGGAAATCAGTTGTTTCTTTTTCCCAAGTGGGTCCTGAGGATTAAACTTGGGTTGTCAGGCTTGGTGACAAATGCTTTTGCTCCTGAGATCTCACCCCAGTCAGGGAGTGTGGTTTCTAGAACAAAGAAGAGTCTAGAGGACCTTATCCAGTTTATTGTTCTGTTTTCTTTCAGAGCACCTGCTAGGTGCTCATTCCCTGCGTTGGGGACAGGTCCACGATAAGAAGGTCAGTTCCTCCCTCCTCTCTGTAGCTTCCCATCTGCCAGCTGGTTAAACATGGATTCTTGGGAGTTGTAAGACTGTTGTGTGTTTATCTCTAGCTAAATTTTTAAATAGCATTTGCTTAGTGTAAGAAATCAATCGCCCCACACTCAGAAATGTATTAATTCCCAACAAAGCTGCCCCCCCACCCGTGTGTGTGTATGTGTGTGTGTATGAAGAGAGAAGGAGAGAGAGAGAGAACACATTATTTTGTGTTGACTTAATTAACAGTGTGAGAAATAACATGTCTGCAGGACAAGTGCCTCTGTCCTCCGTGGTAGATCTGAGGCCCTGCTGCAAACAGCTGCCTGCCACAGTAGCAGCACACTGCTACATGATGTTTTGACAGAGAGACTCAGTTTAAATGAAAAACACAGTAGAAGCCTATTAATTAGGAAGTTTGGCTAATTCTGGACCAGGCTAAAAGTTTATTTAGCAGGCTACATAAATGCTATCAAAGAAACCAGATGCACTAGGTCACAGGTTGCTTGGAAAGTGGGCATATAGGAGTGGTTCTAAAACTCCCTCCTTCTGATTGGTTGTTACCTGGGGGCAGGTCACTTCATTTCTCTGGGTCTCAAGTTCTCAGCAGGCAGATTGTTTGGGTAGGCAAGCTCTGGTGGTGGGACCTCAGGACTCTGATTTGATTTTCCTGTACGCATTCTAGGAGTTTCTGAAGGCATTTTAAAATTGCTTCATCTTTATTTGGTGTGAGAAGGGGGCACACACACGAGCCGTAGGTGCAGCTGTGGAGGTCAGAGGACCACTTGTTGGTTCTCTTCTCCAGTGTGGATCCCTGAGGGATTGAACTAGGCTGTCACGCTTGGTGGCATACACCAGTTACCACCGAGACATCTCACCAGCCCCGTTTTAGAAGTTCTTTTTTTAGCGTACCACTAGTTCATTAATTGAATCATGAATCTTCTTTAATTATTATTCTGGGACTCTCGGTCCAGTGCCAATTAATTTGTAAATGTGAAAACCAGCTCTATAATTCAATCTTTAATTTTGGTTATTGTCTCTTCTCGCTCTTCCTGCTTCCTTGCCACTCTGGTCAAAATCGCTAAAATTGAACTACAAAGGCGCGTAAAAATATCCAACACTACTGTGGAGCCAGAGACTGCGTCTTCAGATGCACTTCGCGGTTTGCCTGCCTTTGTTGCTATTTTTGGCTATTCTTGGAGCAGGAAGTTGACTTAAACTAATGACCAAAGATGCCTAAAAATGGTTAACTCCAAGAGGTGGGCATTCTAGAAGATACCTGTGGAAATGTTTGCTCATGTCAGCCTTGACCCAGGAAGCTTCCTTTATTTATTTTCAAATGTCTATGCAAAGACAGACACTACCCCCAATTGGGTGAGCACTGAGCTGGGAGGGGTACAAATTTGAACCCCATCTAGGAAACAGAAAACGAGTTTCTTTGAGTTATGTTCTTTTTCTTGTTCCAAGGCTTTTCCCACTCACATCTGGCAAGTTCTTGAGCTCTGCTGGGCGTTTGTTTGGGGAGTTTCTTTAGAAAGCAGTGTCCAGGTTTGCTTTGGAAACAGAGTTATCCATCTGATCGCCCCCACAGGCCAAGCTTTATATTGTCCGTGGCTGAGCCAATTGTTGTGGCTTAGAGGGGCCTGGTTTGTTGTTGTTGTTCTTGTTGTGTGTGTGTGTTTGAAAGCTTTTGACAATAGTAATGCTTTTTGGGTGTGTGTCTTTTTAAAGGTCTGTTTTGACGCTGTCACAGTTCAAAAATGCCAAAAGGCATTTTTTCCTTAAAAAATCACCTCTGGGCTGAGCCCAAATGTGGAGTAATGGATCAGAAAGGGCTTTCTTTCCTTTCCTTTTCTGTCTGTCTGTCTGTCTGTCTCCCTGAGGAGTGCTGAGGCTGAACCCTGGATCTGTCTCTGTTCCAAAGCCTCTTGGGTGTAAACTCTTAGCTTGCTTGGGGCTCAGACTCTCCAAGTATGTATCTTTGTGGCCATTTCTCTGTTCCCTAGTGGGGCTGTCTCATATCACTTGTGGAGCAGAAGAGAAGCCAGGAAGTTAAAACACAGCAGAGAAAAGGGCAGCATAGAGCCTAGAAGTCTTGGACATCCCTGCTTCAGCTTTCTCAGGTGACAAATGGGAACAAAACTATCAGTCTCACATAAAATAATGCTCTAAGAAGAGATGGGACAAGTACCCAGTCCATGTGTGTGGATTACCGTGCATAGTAGGTGTGCAGTAAATGCTCTTTTCCAAGAAGGAAATTTGATGATGGCGTCAGCAGGGGACCCTGGAAATCCCTGTTCTCAGAGCTCACCATCTAGAAGGACAGCATGAAGTAAGGAAAGAACTTGCTTCCAATGCTTGTACCCTCAGAATGCCCAGCTATGCCACTAGTTAGCTTAGGTCTTGGTAAACTATTAGAAAAGTAGGTGATGTTCTTCAGGGACTCTCTCTCCCCTCCCCCTTCTCTATGGGGGTTAAAAACATTGTTTGGCTGACTAAAAATAATAGCGTTGAAAACAAACTTTGATGAATCAGTGCTCCTGGGTGGGGGATGGGTGAGATCCCCAAACAGAGCCCTGTGACTCACAGGCTTGTCACTGATAGCTGCCTGTAAGTGCCTGATGTTTATTGTTGCTGGTGTTTTCTTGGGGGGCAGGGTTGGAATATTGTCCTCCCCAAGTTTCACCTGAGCAGCTGGCTTGGCTGTTACCAGAAGCTTATGGCTCCCAAATGATCTGGACATGGGCCAGGGGGCCTTTGATTGCATCTGGAGCTGTAGAGAAGGAGCTCCTGCTTAGAGAACCAGGTTCAGACTTCCTGTTTGTTGGACTCTTCTTCATGGAGCAGAGCATATGCAGGGCCAAGGGATAGGCGTGTGCCATGCCTGTACTTGCTCTTAGGACAGATCTACCACGGACAGCAGGTGTGCTTATGGCCACAAACATTGGAGACAAGGTGGAAGGGGCTAGGGAAAGAATTGTCTAGAATGTGAAATGTGGCATGGAACATAACAGTGGTGTATATGAACCCCTAAAGTGTAAGATGTCCCTAGAGGGACCTAGGATTAACTCTCCTGGGTCTCCACATCGTGAACCAAGGTGTCACAGAATTCTAAATTCACACCTGAACCTCTGGGTTATGTAAAGGTATTTCCCAAGGTTGTGTTGCCTGGATACTCCAGTCTGGTTCCTTGTGCTGTCTCTTTAGAGCACGCCATATAGCATGCAGGCTCTGCTACCCACCTGTGTTAGTGGCAGGCTTATTATATTACCATGTTCTCAGTAAAATGGCCCTGGATAGGCCCATCCCACTGTGACAGGAACCAGATTGTAGAGATATCTCCAGGAATTGATTTTGCCATCTGGAACCTAGGCTGAGGTGGGTGAAATGCTGCCCATTGCACTAGCTGGCTTGAGAGTGAACGGGGAGTCTGGCCCCCAAAGTGTGCGTTTAATTTTGGAGAACTGATTTCGTGTTGGGCCTCACAGGTCACAGAAATGAAGTCCTATCTGTGATCTGTCCAGAGGCAAAAAGGGACATTAGGGCCAGTAAAACTACAGAGAGCCCTTGAGGGAAACAGTCTGGTTAAGATCACAGTGTGCTATTTAAGAGCTCAGAGGGAGAGCAGCCATTCTCTTCTTCTGGAGAACACCAGAAGGTTTCACAGAAGAGGTGGTGCTCTAGCTGGGCCTTCATGGATATGTGTTGGGTAGGAGGCTGCATGGAGTACAGGTCAGAGAGCGTGGACAGGACTAGTGTCTGGGAAAGGCAGGGCAGCTCAGGGTGGCTAGAGTAAGGAAGTGGGAAAAGACAGAGGATTCAGGAAGGATGGTGCCAAGGGCTTGGGTCAGCCAAGCTTGGCGTCTGGGCCTTTCTCTGTAGATGTCCAGATTGTAAAGCAGAGGAGTGGTATGTGTCTAAAGTCATTGCCTGCCTTCTTTCCTTCCCAGGCCTCGAGGCCAGTAACAGCAGGTTTACTGCCCTAGTTATCCAGGTCAGAGACATAATCCTTCCACCGCCATGTGGACAGCTCTAGGCTATGTCTGGAGCAGGTTGAAATAGTGTTTTGCCCGTCAGTAGCAAAGAGGCCTTGTTCAGCCAGGAGGCTCCAGAGTGAGCGTTCAGGTAATCAGCTATGACTCATGTCATGGATTCCTTGGGAAATGAGGGGGAATGTTCCTGGGCTCTGTAGATGGCCAGTCTCTCGAAACAAAGGCTTTAAGATCGGATCCTGACCCCTCTGGGCTCAGGTCACTGCCTCTGGCCGGGGTACCACATTTTAGTGGCTATCTAGTCCAGGTTTCCAATTCCAGAGCACACTGCAGCTAGCTAGCATAGCTCCACTGTCCTGCAGACTCAGAATGTTATCAGTGTATCAGAAACAGGCTTTGTCTCTTAATGAGTGTGTCAGATAAACCAGGCATAGTGGTGAGCAACTACAGTCTCAGTACCCAGGAGATCCAGGCAGGAGATTGTAAGCTTCAAGCCAACCTGGACCACATTGTAAAGCCTGATTTAAAAAAAAAAAAAAAAAAAAAAAAGGCAAGGTGGGGATGGGGTGGTTGTGGTGAGATGTTTCAGCTGCTGGGGATGCTTGCTGCCCAGATTCAGGACCTGAGTTCCATCCCTGGAAACTATGTGGCTGAGGGAGAGAACCAACTTCTATCAGTTGGCCTCTGACCTCTACACCTGTGCCTGTACACACACATACAAACAAAATAAATACATTAAGAAAACAAAACCAAGAGAGTAAAACACTTGCTTAAACAAGTGTTTCCCTTTATCACTAAGAAAAAACAGAAATTCCATCACCTGGACAGTACCTATAATAATTTATCTTATCTGTTGAGAGTCCCCTTGCTATGTTACTAATCTGGGTTGATAAGTTTTGTCTTTTTTAGATAAGTGTTTGTGTGCATGGACCCTTCCCTCCTCCTCTGCTCCCTTCCCCTGCCCTCCCTCTCCCCTACCTTTCCTTTCTTTCCTTTTTCTGTGTGTGATATTGCTAGAAAACTTAAGTGAGACCAGAAGCAACACATGGCTGCGGAGCCCTGAGTTCAAATCTTAGGTTCTCCACATAAGGTACCTGTGACTGTGTACAAATGCCTCCCAGTCCTCATGAGTAGAGAGAGAGAAAGTGGCCTTGCCATGGGCTTATGGAAGATATTCATGTACTCTGTGGAGCTGTTTGCAAGAAGTAACACGTTAGGCAGTGTCACCCACCACCACTTTATGATGCTCAAGTTTTCAGGTTTTTCATGGGGACCTTAGGGAACCATGAAGCAGCATGCGTGTTGATGGGAGTCTAAACTCAGGGCCCGTGGGCACCTAGGCCTTTGTTCTGGAGAGCAGCAGAGCTGTGGATCTTGTTCCTGTCAGGAGATGGTTGGCATGGTAGTGCAGGTCCCGAGTCTCCTGTGTAGTGATTCTGTTGGGTGGACAGTGCAGACCACAGGCTGGACAGCAGTGTGAGGGTTTGGCTACCTCATCTTTTTGTTTATTGCAGCAGTCTGGACAGGCGAGTCACGGTGTTCATGTAGGGGTGCTGAGGCCTAGAAGGACAGTCGAGTCACAGTGTTCATGTAGGGGTGCTGAGGCCTAGAAGGACAGGCGAGTCATGGTGTTCATGTAGGGGTGCTGAGGCCTAGAAGGTCAGTGGCAGGATTTGGAGTTCGGGTCATTTTCTTATTGCTGTAATAGAGTGGCATTGGTTTGTTTAGAGGGTGTGGTAGGATGGCATGGGCAGCTTGGTCTGTGGTGCTAGGAGCTTGCAGCTCAGCTTGTTAATACCTTGGCCTACCAGGAAGCATGGCACAGGATAGAAGCTGGGCCAGGCTGTTGTCCTCAGAGGCCCACCTTGCAGTGATCTTGGTCTACCAGCCAGGTCTACAACCTCCTCCCCTGACACCACACACACACACACACACACACACACCACATACATTACACACACACACACGTACACATGCACACACCACACACACCACATACACACACACACCACACATATACATGTACACATGCACATACCACACACACACCACACATATATTACACACACGCACATGCACACACATCACACACACATCACATACACATATATTACACACACGCACACACACATCACACACACCACACACACATCACACACACATGCACACACCACACATACATCACACACACATGCACACCACACATACATCACACACACACATACATGCACACACCACACCCCCATACCACACATACATTACACACACATGCACACACCACACATACATCACACACACATGCACACACACACGCACCACACACACCACACACCACACACACACATACCACACACACACACACACCACACACACACCACACATACATCACACACACATGTACCACATACACCACACATACATTACACACTCACACGCACACATACCACACACACATCACACACACACACCACACTTCTAGCTGAGGAAAGGAGTGGGTATCCAGACACAGGAGCCTGTGGGGACATTTTAGATCCAAGTAGTATCACTGCTTCTGTCTGCCCTCTGTCCCATGGTCACCAAAGAGGAACAGCATATGCTCCTGATAGGAAAAGCATTGTTACCAAATGAGAAAATTAAGGCCAGGGTTCTTAAGAAAGCTGTTTTATCCTCAAGAAAAGAGATGGACAGAAAATGGGTTTATGCTTTCTTCTAGAATTTAGGTGGTACATTAAACCACTTTGGATGTTTATTTTAATGATTTTTAAAAATTTATTGAATGTGTATGGGTGTTTTGCCTGCTTGAATGTCTGTGATCAAATGGATGGTTGCTGCCTGCAGGTCAGAAGAGATTTTCAGATCCTCAGGAAATTAGAGTTACTGATGGTTGTGACCCCCAAATGTGAGTGCTGGAAACCAAAACTGTGTCTCCTCCAAGAGCAGCAAGTGCTCTTAACAGTTGAGCCATGTCTTCAGGCCCCTCAGGGTATTTCTAAGAGCACACTGTGGTTAGGCCATTAATAATTACAGCCAGATAGTGGTTAGGTCTGAGTGAGTGGCCATCCTGAGTCACTCTCCTCAGCACCAGTGACTGTGGTACCTGACCACAGGTTCCCATACTATTGCTCAGCATGACTTTGTGAAGTCATCAAGTGCAGCCTGGGGAAAGGACTGGCCTGAGGTTCTGAAGTGAGTTGGCCACACAGTATTATAAAGCAGGCCCAGACTCTAACCTGATGTGGTGAGGCCAGTGCTAGGGCAGGGCTGGCTCAGTTAAGGTGATACCTGCTGGTGGTGATATTGAATGGATGGAGGTGAGTGGAGGGAGAGGTGGGGTTTGGGGATTATACAGGGGTCAGAAGTAGGGGTATCTTCCCAGGCCCTTTATAAAGCCAGGGCTTTGTACCACTAGACCTAGTGCCCCAATGACACTTAGTGGTCTGGAACAGCAATGTCTTACTGGGACACAGGACACCCCTGCTCCATTTTAGCTGAGCCTTAGAAGTGCTGTTTATTGGCTAGGACCTGGTGGAAGTTCAGTGGCTCATCCTTCTGCTACAGAATTTTGGAAGGTGCCTAGGAAGGAATTAAAAATAACATCAAGCATGCCTTTTCTTGCTCTTTGTGTTGAGTACACACACCATGACCCATGCCAGGTGCGCGGAGTGAGCACGTGGCCCAGAGTAATGAACGTCTGTGCCAGTGGAACACTGGAGAGGCCATGCAGGAGGAAAGCCGGCTTCCCTCCTCCCCTCAGCCGGCCTCTTCCTTCTCCTCCTCTTCCTCCCTCCTTTCTCTTTCCCCTTCTCTCCCCTCCCACCTCAGCATTTGCTTTTGCCATAGTCTAACGCTCATCTTTCTGGGAGAGCCTTGAACTCTCAACTCTTAAACTGTTGCTGTAGGTAAGGTCCTAACTTTTAAGCCCATAAGAATGCAGCTGAGCTGACCGGAGACAGTAAGAGAAAAAAGCAAGATGTCCACACATGCTTGGAGAATGCCAGTGAATTCTGAGGTGCTCATTGTTTGCCTCAATGGCCCCGAGGCATCTCATAGATGTAATGATTTGGATTTCCCCCTCAATCACCTGTATGGGGTGAGTGAGTATAGGTACAAAATAGTGATTACTTATATCTCCTGGCTCATGGGAGAGTTGGCACAGGGACAGAGCCCTTGATGATGATGCTAAAGCCATACCATGCGATTATTAAGCTGAGGCCGTTGGCCCTTGTGCTTAGACCCCACAGTTAGGGCCTCTGCTTCCTCTGGTCCACCCCCACTCTGCAATGCATCAGGATGCTCTAAGCCGAAGCTATCCTGATGAACAACTTCTGCAGTCTCCTTCCTTCTTGTCTCTTCACATGGATGAGGAGCTTCCATCCTTACTTGGACTCAGGAGGCTTCATCTCTTCGCCTTGCCATCTTCGACTCCCTGGCCTTTAATCACATCCTCTTGTGATTGGTTCACAGATGGACACAGCTGTAGAGAACATAATTTTCTTTAAACATGTGCAGCCCCAGGAGCCTCTCCCCAGGGGCCTCTATCCTGGAAAGAATCCAGAAGTGTCATTAGCCTCTGTCATGTTAACAGAAATAGGACTCACTAGGACTCACTAGGAGTGTGGTGTGAGTTTTTTGTTTGTTTGTTTGTTTGTTTGTTTTGTTTTGTTTCGTTTGAGACAGAGTTTCTCTGTGTAATTGCTTTGTAGACCAGGCTGGACTCAAACTCACAGAGATTCACCTGTCTCTGCCTCCTGAGCACTGGGATTAAAGGCATTCACTACTACACCAGGCCCACTAAGTGCTTCTTTTTTTAAAATTACTTATATTTTATGTGCATTGGTGGTTTGCTTGCATGCATGTCACACATCTTGGAGTTACGGGATGTGGATGCTGGGAACTGAACCCTGGTCCACTGAGAGGACAGCCAGTGCCCTCAGCCTCTGACCCATCTCTTTGGGTCCCCACTAGGAACTTCTTAATTAAAATCTGTTGATTTAGTCTCCTTGAGTGAGACTCCTAGGCTCATAAGGTGTCTGCTCCCTGTGGCCAGCACAGGAAAGACCTCGAGTGCTTGGTCCTATCTATTTTGTAGTGGAGGGGGAGATGCACTCAGGTACTGAGAGTGCCTAGCAGGCAGCTTATGGCATCCTGAGCAGGTTGACGGCTTTATTTGGGTCTTAGGGAGACAGAAGGGTAAATGAGAGAGAACTCTCAGGGCCTCTGAGTATTGTGCCCAAAGGCTATGTGTTTTTGTGACCCAAAGCCAGGTCCCCTAAGGCAGTTCAGATATCTGTCTTCATCTGTTGCTCAGATCTCATTTTCCTCTGAGTGAAGATATAGCCTGCCTGTGTATTTGCTCTGGGGGCAGGTACAGCACCTGAAGCTCCTCCTGAAGATTCCCAAGGGAGTCCCTATTCAGAGTCACTGGTACTCAGTTTCATGGAGTAAGTTCACTGTGTCCCACTTGCCTCCAGCCTGCTCAGTACAATCTCCTGAAAGCATACATACCCTTGGAGACACAAAGCTGTGAGTGTTGCCCTGGCTAAAGTAGAGTTCTAGCCTATCACTTCTGGCCTCTGCCATATCCTGGTCTCCTCCATAGATGTAGAAATGCCTCCAGTCAGCTGGAGATCTTGGTCTGTTTCATTGTGAACAAGTAGAAGGGGAGTTGTCTTACTGCGGAGTCCAACATAGTGATCCTTTGAGCATGGGCCTGGGACCCTAATAGCTATTCTCCTTGAAAATTCTCAAGTTCCCAAGAGCAGAGTGGCCAGGTGAACATGGCTATGAATCTCAGCTAGGTTGTCCCAGCGTGAGACGGGTTCTCTTTTTGCAAACCCAGGTTCTGAAGTTACTGGTGCTGTTTGACCACACATGGCACACTAGCCTATGGGGAGCTGTGCTCGGGGCCCTCAACCCTTGATATAACCATACGGTAGATCATGAGCTTCGCATGTTTACTGTGTCTGTTGATGAACAGGAAGTATGGCAGTTGCATGTCTCTTGTGGGCTGCACGGTTGCCTTCCTGGGGCTCATGTGGGAAGTTGTCACAGCAGAAGGAAGATGGAATAGCACTGTTCACAGAGAGGCTTTCTTCCAGAGATCTTTTTGAAGGCCATCTTTTGCCCCTCCCCCCTTTTTTCTATCTGCTTTGACTTCAGTGATGGGGAAAAAAAATGGAACCATCTGCTGGCATCATCCTGAGTCAGAGTCCTAAATCACACTTCTCTCTCTGGGTTTCATTTGTGACCACTGTGGGAATGACTTCCAGGCCTGCAGCTCTTCAGAGCTCCAGGGCCTCAGCTCCGGCTGCTGTCTTGGCATGGCTCTCCAAACATCTGCACAACACCTGAAGCTGAGTGGGTACTGTTTCTCTGTCCTCTATCTTCTCTACTATCATGTGAGGCCCCATGTTCAGCTAAGCATGAAGGGAGTGAACAGTTGAAATGGAATGCAAGGGGCCTGTGATACCTGAAGTTGATGGTGCACATCTCTAATCCCAGTATTGGAGGTGGAGGCAGAGGATCAAAGTCACTCATAGTTACATAGCAAATTGGAGGCCGCATGAGAAGTTGCCCCAGACAGAATGAAGACAGGACCTTCCACTCTAGTGTCATGCTTCTCCGATGATGCTGACGTCCCTTGACTACTCCATGCTGCTGGACATGGGCTCTGTGACCCTGGGAAGGTCACCTTGACATCCTGCATGCTGCTCTTCTCCGCTAGAGAGTGACAAGCTTGAAGAGAGACTTTCAGAAGGTCCACAGCAGTCACGTTATTACACAGCTCCTTTTCAAATCCTCCCCAGCTTCTTGCCTTTCTCTATACATGTGTTTTCCTGGGAGATGGATGGATGTAGGTTTTTATCCATTCCCCACTTCCAGAGGCTGCCCATTCCTTAATAGCCTTATTTGACTGTATCACAGCCATTCTTTATCATGCTGTTTAATCAACCTGCTGTCATCAGTGGTGTTGGTGGAGCTATATCAATGAGTTGGAAAGCAACTGTCTTAGTTAGGCTTTCTTTTGCTGTGATAAAACACCATCACCAAAAGCAAAGTTGTGTGTTGGGGGGGAAGGGTTTTTTCAGCTTCCACTTCCACATCACAGTCTGTCACTGAGGCAGATCACAGCAGAACTCAAGCCAGGAACCTGGATGTAGGAGCTGCTGCAGAGGCCATGGAGGGAGCTGCTTTCTGGCTTTCTCCTCATGGCTTGCTCAGCCTGCTTTCTTACAGTACCAAAGATTGCCAGTGGGCTGGATCCTCTCACAACAATCAAGAAAATGCACCACAGGCTTGCCCACCAGCCTGGAGGGAACGTTTTTTTTCAATTGAGATTTCCTCTTCCAAAATCAATCTAGCTTTTGTCAAATTGGCATTAAAAACTAGCCCAAATATCCGTAAACACCTTGCCCTCCCAGAGCCACCAATGGAGAAATGAAGCCTTACCTGGACATTCGTGCCAGGCTAGGAGAACCAGGCCACAAGCTAAGAGGAATTTGTGTTGAGATCCAAGCACGGGGTTCCCTGTGCTTCAAGGTACCAGAGGCACTGCAACTGCTCTGCCGTAAAAACACAGGAAGGAAGGGGAACATGTTAGCAGGGTTAGAGAATTTGAAACCAATAGTCAGCTTTCTCTCATCCCTGAGAGGCCAGTATTCACCGCTGGCTTTGGTCTCATGGTATGGCCTCAGCTTCACAGAGCACCCTTTCAAAACTGACTTAGACCCATTATGCTAATAGCTTTTCTTGGGAACCCCAGCCAGCCACAGGGCCTTGTCTGAGAGCTCCAGGAGGTGACTGTAGTGTTTCAAGAATTGCACTGTCTTTGCCTTTGGGCCTTTTGATTAGAAAGTGGCAGGGTGGAGGGTGACTTCCAAAGGCATCCAGGAGTAACTAGCCACCCCTTAGAGATATTTGGGACAGAGATGTAGAGACCCTGGCTGAGTCACTCCATTACCCCAGATGAAGGCGTAGGGCTTCCAAGTTTCCTTTAGCTTCAAGGTCAAATTCTTGCACTTGCATTCAAAGAAATGACAGTTACTCAATCCGAGAGTTTCAGAATCACAATATAATCTCTCTGGGGGCTAGAAATTGGGGCCCATAGTTGAAGACAGGATGGAAAAAAGTTTGGGGTTCAAAGTATTGTGGTGCTAAGAGCCCTGATTCCTTGTGACTCACATTTGGTAGTTTGGACCACTGGAAGTTTGGGGTTTTGACTTTTTTTTTTGCCTTGGCTGCTGTATTAGTTACTGTCCTGTTGCTGAGATGAAATGTGTGTTAAGAAGCAATCCAAAGAAAGCAGGATCTATTCTGCTTCAGTCTGGTGTGGCCCGGAAGGCCATGCAGGAGCACGAGGCAGCTGCTCACTTTGCGTCTGTAGCTAGGAAGCAGAGGTGGGGGTGGGGGAGGAGAGAAGGAGAGAGGGAGAGAGGGAGATATGAATGCTTGTGTTCATTTGGCTTTCTCCATTCAATCTGGGCTCCCAACTCATGGGATGGTACTACCCAGTTAGCATGTGTCTACAACTTCAGTTAATTATACTAGAAACTCCCTCACAGACATGCCCAGTGGTCTGTCTCTTGGATGGTTCTAGAGCCTGTGAAGTTGACCAATAGTGTTAACTGACCTGGTGCTTATAAACATTCTGAATGCAGACCACTTGGTTCTGAATTGTGGCAGGTGGAGGTCAGAAAGGTAGTACTTCTTTTGAATTTTCCCAGGTGACTGCGGCATGTGGCCAGGACGGGGAGCCACAGCTGTGGGTGCTTATGTAAAGCCGTGGTCTGGTGTGACCGGCATGTGTGTTCTGAGTGGAAAGTGATAGCAATTGGCTACAAAAATAAAGCACACGCACTAAGAAGAGAGGCATCCTGGGTCTGGTGGTGCAGATTCGGTCATCACTTGGCAGCCTGGTTCTCTCAGCATCTCTGGGTCCAGAGGTTTCTCAAGAGCTTTGAAGTAGTGGAACCATCTGCAACTAGTTATTTCTGCTCAGGAAACACAGAGGAACTGGGGGTGGGGGGGTGGGGCTGGGGTGGAGAAGGAATAGATTAAACAGGCCGTGACACACGCCCACACTTGGCTCATGAGACTGAGGCCCTCGCCAGTGCTGGCATCCCTCTGTGGCTGTGCCCTGGTGTCTGGGGGCTGTGAGAGGGTGTAGGAGTGGTGGGGTGATATTCTTGGTTTTTTGGTGGAGAGTGGCCTAAGAAATCTGATAGGGCACTAAGGAGGACTTTAAAACACGAATAGGTTAGAGGGTGGCTGGCTTGGAATCGCTGTCCGATAAAGGGGCAGGCTTTTTTTTTTTTTTTTTTTTTTTTTTTTTTTTTTTTTTTTTTTTTTTTTTTGATGGGAGGAAGGCAGAGGTGAGTATTTAGTTGGTGTGGCGTGAGTCCCAGGAGGTAAGAGAATGTATCCTTTTGTATTAATCTCTAACGTTCCCAGAGCTGAGAGGTAGACCAGGAGCTTTGAAAAAGATAAACTTTGAGATACAGGTGTTGGCAATTAGGGCAGGTTAGGTCATTATTCATTCAGAGAGCTAAAAAAAATCTGCCAAGGTGAGCAAGCTGCTTATAGAAATGGATAGTGTGGTCCTTGCCCTCGGAGAGCTCAAACTGGTCCTGTGGTTTTTAGTGTGTGGCTGTCAACCTGCAATAATGGGTGCTGCAGTTAATACAGTGAATACCCTAGGAACTAAGAAGATCTGCGTCTTGGGTGGGGACAGGGACATGGAGCAATGGCATCTGAGCTAGAAAGTGACACACATGGTCCAATTTCTGCCTTCTGGTATGATGCTCGGTTGTTTTGAAGCTGCCCTGATGGGCACCTCATTGGCAGCCAGCTTTGACATGAGGTTCTGTTTCCAGGTAGTTTCCCTGGCTTCAGGAATTGGTTTCCTTGGATGGGATGAATTCTATGTATGCTGGGAAGCTTGGGTTTGCTCTTTAAACTAGTTGGTGATCAACTGTTGAAACAGCTCATGTCTTGTTCATCCCCAGTGTTGTCCAAAGGTGTCATTCTATGTGGGTGATGATTTCAGGTTTCCTGGTCATGAGCTGAGTGTAAAGGGGACAGATAAGAAAGCCACATATAGAACAAAGTACATATTTCTAAAGGTGGGAAGCAGAGGCATTTTATATATGTGTGTGTGTGTTAAAAAAAAAAGCCCATATTTTCTGGGCAAGAGAGCTAAGCTTTCCAGTAAACATCTCTGCCCTTTTCACCTTTTAATTTTGTGTTTATGGTCCATGCTTTGAGATTGCATGCTCTGAGGCCAGCCCTGCCTGAACCCAGTTGAGCAAGCCACCCTTTGCAGCCTGTGGCACAGAGCTCTTTGGGCATGGCTATAGCCCAGCTGATTGACAGCTCCAGCCATTTTCCCAGTTCATAGGGAAGAATCAAAACCTCAAAGCAGAGGGAGAGGCCATGCATTTATTGGCTTAGCCCCAAGGATAACTTTTTCTGGTGGAGGGAGCCTGCTGTGTGTAGCACTGAGCCAGGCCTGGTTTCCTGGGTTCCCGTTGTGCTTCTGTTGGTTGTAGGAACCCTAACCCGTGGTCCTTCCCACTGCCTGTGTTTGAGGATGGATACAGTGCTGGCCTGGTTTAAGTGGACCTTGGTGGTGGTTCTTCAGCTCTGAGGGGTAGATCAGGGGAAACAGGTGGGTGAAGAGGGAGGGCGTAGTCTGCTGTAAGACACAGACCAGTGAAGTGAGAGCTGGGCTGTGCTGGAGTCAGAATTGCTGCTGCAGATGTGATGCTGCAGGTATGAAAATAGATAGACAAGGGACGGGAGCAAGAAAGCTTGGGGAGAGAAACCCACAGAGATAATAGAACCATTGAGGGACTGGAGCAGGGGAGGGGCAGAGTCGAGAAAGCACCAGTGACTTGCTGCCTTCCAGTCCACTTTTAGTTTGGCCCTGCCAGGAAGACTATTTTCAAATGCTGCCTCTGAATGAAGAGGGGAAGAATGGGAGGGCTCCCTTCTCTCTGTCCCAGATGGAGGGAGTGGCTGGCTGTGTACTGCAAGAACGGAGCAACTTCCTGGCAGAGACAGGGCTCACCTCTGACCTTTGTCAGGGTGACTTTTCTCTAACAGAAATTGCCCAGTGAGCCCCCAAAAGAGGGCCCCAGCACTTGAACCTGTGGAGACCCCAGCACAAACCGCTGCTGGTAGACTTCTCCAGCAAAGTGAATCTTAAGAGCATATGTGTGGGACTGGGGGGGCGGGGGTGCATTGCTGCTTTTGGGCTGAAGAAGCAAGCTGAGAGCCCAAGCTTGGAGAGGAACACTCTGGAAATCCAGAGCCTCACCCCTACCCAGGCTGCAGACCTGTTCCTGCAGACTATCCTGTATACTTTGTAGATTTTTTTCTTTTTGCTCTATGATCATATTTGTGATTGGAAACTGGAAGGAAATGAAGCAAGTTCTCTTCTGACTGGGTCATCTTTGTCTTCAGCCTTGGAGGAGTGGGAATGGACTATGACACCAGTGAGCATACATTACAGTGTGCCGTACACTGGCCCTTGGATACTGTCTTCATTATGGCCCTGTGTGGGAGTGAAGAAGTGGGTTCTATGGCTGTCCCTTCGGGTCTACATAATTATTTGATGGCACCATTGCCTTAAAAATGTACCTGATGTGTGGATTCTGTCTTAGAGAATCGTGGGTTCTTTTTTTTTTTGACTGCTGCCGCTAGATTAGGGGAAGTACCGCCACTTTCTCTTTTTCATTATGGACTCTAAAGTAATCTTTCTTCCACAATTTCTTTTTGTCTCAACAGTTCCTGGAAGTAGGTGTTAGTACAAATGAGAAGGTGTGTGTGTAAGGGGGTGCAAGGCACACAACTATTCAGTGGTAGGTGTTTATCCCTGGCTGGGGGTTGTGGATGAAAGGGTCATAGTACAAGCAGCATCGGTGCTTGGCTTTGCCTGTTTCCTCCTTATAGCCGCAGCAGTTACGTTGCTGAGAGCTATCCTCTCCTGCATGGCTGGTCATATGCTCTCTGCCCCACATAGGAGCCTGGGCAGAGGCAGAGGAGAAATTATGTTGGTGAATCATTACCCTGAGGAGTGGTAACAAGTCCCCCGGGGAGCTGCTGGAGAGGGGAAGTTCAGGACTTCAGATCTCTCTGAGAGAGCAGGAAAGAAACTCTGTTTGGTGTCCAGTTATGTGGGACACCCAGCTTTACCACTAGATCGTGTGCCCTCTTTGCCCTCACCCTCCCTCAGAACCTGTGATGACATTTGTGCCACAAGGTGGAACTTACCCTATTTATTCTATTGGTCAGAAATGACTCAGGTTATGTAGTTAAACTCTGTTGGTGACAGATGGGGAAACTGAGTTCAGGGTTGGGGGTGTTCAGCGACTTGTCCAAGATCAGACAGTGAATGAATAGGAATAAGTCAAAAATGCCTGGTCTTTTGTTGCTCAGTTTTGCATAAGGCCCAGTGTTGAAAGATTCCCCCCCCCCCCCGGGACATTTACTTTATTCATCCCAGGTAGGGTGGGCACTGATACACCAAAGATGATTCTGTCCGAGTCCAGCTTGATCCAGTGAGCTACTGGGATAACTTATAGGAAATGGGTGGTTTAGGCAGCTCTGTTGCTGAAAAGGGCATCCTACCATGAGTGACAGCACATGAAAGCTGTATTTCTGGAGTCCATGTGCTGAAGAATCCTCTTGTTAGTTAGTTATGTTCTGTTTCTGTGACCTGAAGAGGAGCCCTTGGAGGTCTCTGTAAGTTGGTTGTATTGCACGGATCCTAATTGGTCTTGAAATAAAAACCTGGAGTCAGATGTTGGGGTAGATGCTAGAAGATCTGAGAGACAGGAACAAGCCAAGCCACTTCTCACCACTACTGAATCCTCAGAGCAAAAGGAGATCCTCAGATTGAACAGGGAAGGCAAAGCGAAGCACAGGGTGAAGGCTGACTGGAAAGGCTGAATTCTTGTCTCCTCCCGCCTTGTATTCCTCTCTCTGCCCAGCCATATCACTTCTGTCTCAACCTTCCCAGAGCTGGGATTAAAGATGTGTGCCTCCATTGCCTGGCTTTGTTTCTCTTCCAGACTGGATTAATCTCATGTAGCCCAGTGTGGCCTTGAACTCACAAAGATCTGTTTGCCTCTGTCTCCTGAGGGGTAAAATTAAAGGTGTGTGTCACCTGACCTCTATGGCTGGCTCTGACCTCTGATCTTCAATCTTTGATACACAATATATCACCACATGGTTGTGAATGTTTTAAGCCTCCCTTGATCCTGGGGGAGGGGATATTTGAATCTGGAAGAAATAGCCGCATGATACCAGCTATATTTTCTTGGTGGCTGACAGTCTAGCCAATGGTCACATCCCCAGAACCGCCAGAGTTCTGACAGGTAAAAGCAGTTAGCAGCAAGGGATGAGTATGTGGGCTGTGAGAACAGGTAGGAATTGACACTGCATAGTATTTTCTACTGTTGGTTCAGAGCCCAGTGTGCTCTGGATATGTTGAGACTGGTTTTCTTCTTGTGCTTAATGTCAAACATAGCCCAGGAGCTGAGGGTTCCACTCACAATTCTGAAGGAAGATGGATATTTGCCTGGCAACCTTCAAGGTTCTCTGCTGCAGGCTTCCTCCTTAAACCTCATCCCCTAAGATTTTCTGGCAAACCAGCTTGGGCGGAGGGTGAAGGGCCCATTTTATGCTGGTATGTCATGGTCTGGTTGTATAGTGTCAATGAGAATTTCATCTACTCACCACTGGATTGGATCTGTTCCATAGATACAAACCACCTCCCTGCACGAGTTTCCTGCTGTAGTCTACCTCCAGGTCAGGGGATGAGGTGGTTTAACCTCTCAGGGTCCTTAGAGTTCCTGTGTATGAATTCATCTGGTTACCAACTGGCTTCAGGAGTCATTTTTCATATGTGTATACACACGTTCCAGGGATTAAACTCATGTCAACAGGATTGCACACTCTTACCCTCTGTTGGCCCTTTTTCTTCCTGCCTCCCCCTTGAGACAGGGTCACTCTGTAGTCCAGGCTAGCCTTGAACTTGCAATTCTCCTGCCTCGGCTTTCCAAGTGTTGGGATTACAGGTAGGCACCACATGCCCCGCTCAGCCTAGCTCCTTGTGATGTTTAATTATGCCTGTGGAGAAGAACTAGAAAGCCTTCTAGTTGCTTCACAGTTCTTTGTCCCCTGGCTCATTATCACATCCCTCCTTTTGTTGTTCCCAGCTGGAAAATGAACTGTCTCCTTGCACATGTGTGGCATAAGTGCCCTGCTACCCAGCCTCTTATGCTATGTGAACAGCTTCATGGTCATCCCCCACCCCAGCAATTACTAGGCATCCTGTCTTCAGGGTCATCCAGCCTGCCATCCAGACCAGAGCCTGACCCCATTCTCCAACCCACTAGAAAGCTTGAAGGGGCTTGGAGCAGCAGCTAAGGAACCAGCCTGATACTTGTGGGACTTTTTCAGCAAGTGAGTCACCCACCTCTGGATAACCACCAGGTACTCTCAGGAGGAACTTCTGGTGTCATTGTGGCTGTGGCCATGGTTTCAACAAAATAAGGTGTTTTAAGGATTGAAATACAGACCTCGGTCATCTTTGCTCACTGACATGGATTCTTGCCTCTCTAGCCCTTTTCTTACTTACAGTCTCCCTTTGCTTTGGGGTTGGCTCTGGTTTCAGATATTCACAATATTTTGAGTGGGAATGCTTTCATCATTTATTTACCTCTCCCCTCCACCTGTAAGAGCATTTCTAAATTGTTGTGGTTAGTAGTTAGATTGTGTTATTCGAGGAAAGTGGAACGGCACTGTCCAGTACCAGAAAGAGTGTTTAATAAGGGCTTTGGCTACACAGGACAGAACGGAACAGAGAGCCAAACATGGGAAGCAAGGTGACCCAGAGCGTAGTGGGAGGCCACTGCCACCATTAAACTGGAATGGTAATGGGAAGAGGTGTCCTGAGTGCTCAGAGTCAGGGTCCTTATGCTAGAAAGGAAGGCCTGGTTACCCTTCCCCCTCGAAGCTCATATGCAGGGTCCTTAAGGTCAAGGACCAGCCCTGGAGAGACAGCAGAGTATAAAGAATTCAAGGATGGATCAGAGAACAAACAGGAACATCGTGTGAGCTTAAGGTACAGGTATGATGTTCTAGGCTCCACCCCCTCATGCTTTCCTGTGGTTTTTAAATTTCCATGCTGTTTCATCAAATAGATGTCCCACAGTTAATTCAGCCAGTCCCTGCTGTTTGTGTGGGCAGTTCTCAAAGCATGGTCCCTGGTTAGCCTCAGTATTTTGGGGACACTTGCTGGAAATACAGCTTCTGGAGTAAAGTCCAGCCACTTGCATCCTCAATCCCTCAGTTCCAGATGAGGCTACATGGTGGAAGCCAAAAGTACCGGTGACGGTCAGGCTTTCCCCAGTGCAATGCAGTGTGGTGGACCAGAATGGTTTCAGAGCCACATACCTCCCAGATCAAGATTGCCTTCTAAATAGCCTCCTGATGGAGTGTATCTTTTCTTCTTTTGTCAGACAGATAAAAGTGGCAAATCAGAGGCTGGGGAAATGGTTCAGAAGCTGAGAACACAGTGCACCCATGAGGCCTGGGGTCAGATCCCAGCATGCACCTAACAAACTGTCCTGTCTATATCCATAACCCCAACTCCAAGGGCGCAGAGGTAGGAAAGTTGTTGGGGCTTGTTGACTTCAGTCTAGTGGAGAAAAATGCCAGCCCTGGGTTCAGAGAGAGATCCTGTCTCAAAGAAATAGCTGGAGTGTGAGAGGAAGGTATTCAGTGCCCCCTTCTAGTCTCCATGCATGTGCACAGATGCACATGCACACATACATGATTTATTTTTAAAGAGAGCAAGGATCACACTCAGTGATGGACACGAGGCTTCATAAATGTTAGGGCCTCTCAGTGCTGTGTAGAATAAGTGTGGCCATAGGAAGCTGAGCCCATGCCAGCACCTGGGGTATGAAATCAGCTGTTGTTCCCCCCCCCCCCCTCTCTCTCTCTCTCTCTCTCTCCCTCTCTCCCCCCCCCCCCCGTCTCTCCCCCTTCTCCTCTCCCCCTCTCTCCCTCTCTGTCTCTCTCTGTTGTTAATGTTGTGAATCTAATGCTGTGATTCCCAAAGCCAGGCTTCCAGGGGCCCTTCTCTCTGAGGCATGCTGATAGAGCCTCCTGAGCTGCCCTGGCCTTCTCTGCCAGACCTCTGCTCTGTCCCTTTTACTGGCCTTGGTGCAGATCAGAGGGACATTCGACAAGAAACTGCTATCAACCCTGTCCATGACTGGCCCCTGAATATAAAGCTGATTGGCTTCACATATCCTCCAGAGCCTGTGGCTAGCCTGGGCATCTCCGTGGATCTCCATACTGGCTCAGTGCAGGTGCTCACCAGGGAAGGTACTGACCTGGCTCCCCACCCCCACCCCTGCCTCACTGCTCAAATTCTATCAAGCAGGCAGGGTGTCTTTGACAGAGACAGTCAGAGTGTAGGAGGAAGGATGTGAGCTAGCCCTGGGAGAGGCAGACAAAGGCCACTTTGCCTCTAAGCCCTGTGCAGTGTGGCAGCTGCTAAGAAGGGAAAGCGGAACTGGGTAGATGCTCTGCTGATGCATGCTAATATCTTGGGAGGATGAGTTTGGCAGGGCTGGTTGGAGTTGGTTCCACATAGAATACCAGGGAGCTACTTGTGACTGTCTTCTTGCTTCCCGCAGCCTCTGGGACCCGTGGGAGGCCTGACGAGCATGTAGTGTACACTTCAGTGAGGTTGGTCAGGGCCTTCACTGTTCAGGGCCTTCCTTAGTTAGTGGCTAAGGACAGCATGGCTCAGAGATGGCCATCAGTTCACCTGGGGTGAGTCAGGCAAAGAATTTGACCCCAGATCACGTTATTTCTGGTCCTCAGCTGTCCAGGCACCTCCCCTACAATGTTCCAAGCTCTTGCCCATCCATCCTTTGGCAAGGCTTTGGACACCAGAACCTTCTGAGGTGGCTTGCACAGCAGCCTGTGGAGAATGAGTCTAGAAAAGCCAGCCTGAGCCCTGGACAGGTCAGGACATGCAACTTCAGACCTTGGCACTATCTGGGTTGCAATCGGAGGTGACATTAGGGTGGGTGGTAAAGATGAGAGTTGTGGTTCCTGCTCCCCCTGCACCTGGGGTCAGCAGGCACACCCCCCCCCCCACACACACACTGCTGTTCCTGTACAAGGTATGGGTATTTACCTGGCTGCCTTCTAAGGCCAAGTCAGCATAGAATCCTCATGCTCGGCTCAAAATTGCTGCCCTGCGGAGAGGGCTGTGGCAAGGTGGGGCAGTGTGATAGCATGGAGTCAAGGGCCTGCTCCGGCAGGTTCTAATGACTCTAAATAACCGTGTTAGAAGCAGGGCCTTGAAGTTAATAAATACACGTTACATCTCATGCAGCCACGGCCTTTGGGAGCTCATAATTACCTGAGATCTGCCGCACTGGCTACAGGAATGCAGGCAGGGATGTGACCACATGTCTTTATGGCAGTCTCCGGGACTCATGCTTGAACGTTATATTTAAGTCCTAGCAGGTTGTGGCTGCCTTGGTTGGCCACAGCACGTGGACTCAGAGTCGCTGTCATTTTCTTGGCAGTTAAGTATGTGTGTTTTGACCGTACCTGGTAGCCCCATCCTCAGGGAGGGCTGAGGGTCTGCAGGAGAGAGTTAATAGTGGTGTTGGGGGGTGGGTGGTAGTTACAGTGGGGTCTATCTAGGTAGGCCATGGACAAGTCCCATCACATCTCTGAGCCTCACTTTCCCCCACCAGGAAAGTATGTTTTAGGATTGTTATAAGAGGATTAGTTTATGCATAAAATTTAGCTTGTATTTGTTACCTTGTGGCGATGATTAGATGTGGGGTGGGACTTGGCTCATGTGTCTGTCTTTATTTTAAAGGTATTTATTTTTATGAGTGTCTGCAATGTATGTATTTATACCATGTGTTGTGCCTGGTGCCTATTGAGGGCAGAAGAAGATGTCTGATCTGGAACTGAAGTTCAAATGGTTGTGAGCTCAGAACTAAACCTGGGTCTTCGGTAAGAGCATCCAGTGTTCTTAACCACTGAGCCATCATCTCTCTGTGTGTCCCCTCCCCGCCATGTGATTTACTTAGCTGGGTAGGCAAGCAGGCTGGCGCCTGACAGTACGTCAGCCTCAGCCAGGGTAAAGAAAGCTAATAGAGTCTCCCAGTCCCCCAGGTACTGAAGTGACCAAGTACTTTGTTCCTTCTCTGCTGGCCAAGCTAGCATTTCTCAGACTCAGACCTCTGAGGTAGTATCTTTAGCTCCAATATCCTGAGTGTTCAAACTTTTCACATCATGACATGACATTGTCATAAAGTTTACACCCAAGAACACAGTTGAGTTACACACACACAGTTCAAAGGACTCCATGTTGCTTTAAATAAATTCAAGTAAGTTTTGGGTTAGGCTTCATAGTTATCCCAGGGCACATGCAGGTGTGAGCTGGATACACATACAAGATAAACCAGTCAGTAAAGAACAGCTGTGGGGCTGTGTCTTTTGTTTTGTGTGTGTATATGCATGTGTATGTATGTGGGTGGTGCAGGTCAGCATGTGGAATCAGAGGACAACCTCCCAGAACTGGTTCTTTCCTCCACTTTCTGGGTCCCAGGAATCATCAGACTCAGGTTGTTAGTTTTAGAGACAGGCCCCTTCGCCAGCTGAGTCATTATTCCCCAGCCCAGAATGCAGCTTCTGTGTGTCCTAGCAGATGTGACGAGTCTCATGGGCATTTTATGGGCAGCTGCAGACCCTTGCTTGGTTCAGTGACCTGTGGTCACCATCTTGGACCCCACTTCCTGGTAATTATTTTATTTCAACTAGTGTTCTGTGAAGGGAGGGTCAGTGAGATGAGGACCTGGGAGGGAGGGGAGGAGCACATGGTTCTTTCTGCCTTGTTCCCAGACATGTTTGCAGTGTCCTATGAGCGCAGGATTCAGCCCCATGCAGTGTGGGGAGATTGGAGCAGAGTGCTAGGAAAACGTCACAGCTGTGGCCTGGACATGTAGCACTAGAACCAGAATTTGTTGTGGATGCGGAAAGACTTCCAGACACCTCTGGGAAATCTCGCTGACCCAGAAAACCTCTCTCTTCTCACCCTTACCCTGAAAGTGTGAGAAGGGAAAGGTCAGAGCCGTTCCTCACAAGATCTCCCTTCCTGTGGCTCTTTAGGGGACAGTGTTCACAGGCTAACATAGAGAAAATGCTGGAGCGAGGGTTGACATGAGCTCTTTCTTCTTCTGTCTGGACAAATGCATGAGTAAAATATAATTTTTACATATAGTGGTTCTATATTCTAGTTAAACGCTCGTATAAAATAAACATCACACAAGGTCACACGTCTTGGTGAATGGTAAAATCATGATATTTTAAAATTAAATTTTCTTAAGATAATGTTAAATGACCAAATGAAAAGGGAGAAAAGCTTTATTTTAGTGTCTTGGGTGGTATTTTTTTTTCTTTTTGGTGTGTGTGTGTGTGTGTGTGTGTGTGTGTGTGTGTGTGTGTGTGTGCGTGCTTGGAATTCACTATTATATGCTCCAGTCTGGCCTGGATCTTTCTGAGGATTCTCCCGCTTCAGCCCCTAAGTGCTGGAATGATAGGCTGGTGTCACCAGATCATGGACTCTGCTAGGATACCAATGCTGCCTGGTGTCTGGGGGTCCCAGGCTGTGCACACAGGTTAGTTGAACCAAAAGATAACTCACAGGAAATGAGCACTTGGCTTGCTCTGAAGAACTGCTGCCCCATGGTGACAGTGCCACCACAGTTGAAGACTTTCAGAGGTTACCCATATGCCCTTGGGAAGGCATTTTGGGGTGTGCTATATACTCACTTTCAGGGGCTTTTGCATAGTTTGGCCTCCCTGGGTGCGTCCACGTCCATCAGTCCAGGGCTGCTGTTCTTTTGGCTGGTAGGAGCATGGGCTACATGGAGGCTGAGTTCTTGGATCACATGGCTCCCTCTCTTCACTAGTTGCTTATTATAGAATAGGCCATCGCAGCCTCCTGGGCCTCAGTTTCTCCATCTATAAAATGAAGACAGTGGTAACTGCCGTCCAGTGTGGTCACAAGGATGAAGTGAGTGCAGGGAAAGGCACTAATACCAGGTCTGGGCTTACCCAAGTGCTACAGTCGCCATGGCGACAAAGGCTAAGAGGAAGAAGATAGGATTGCTCCAGGTCCATGCTTTGACTTCAGAGACTGCATCTACCCCAAGGGGATGGACTCAGCTCCTGGAGCAGCTCTTTACATTGTTCTTAAACTGTAGCAGTTGGGATTTGAAGACCTGGATCCTCATTCCCTCAACCCGTAACTGCCAGTCATGTGCCCTTCAACTGTCCCCTCTTCAGTAAAGCCTCTGTTTCTTTATCTGTGACTCGGAGTAAGGATGGGTAGGCCTGCCTTATGGGATGAGATTCAGCTGAGATTATGTGTAGGAGTCTGTGAGTGTAAAAGCCTGTCGGGGAAGTGAGGTGGGGAGGGGTGAATAAGAACGAGGCATGAGGATCTGAGTTTGATCCCCAAAACTCACCTGAAAAGGCAGGTGTGGGTGTATGTACTTGAAATTCAGGCAGTGGGGAGGTGGAGACAGGTAGATCCCTGGGACTTACCGGCTAGTCTCAGGTCAGTGAGAGCCTGTCTTTGAAAACAGACAGCTCCTGGGAACCCACACATGGTATTGATCTCTGGCATGAACATATGTGCAACACATGTGTACACACACACCCCCCAACATAAATACATGTGACATTCAAAAGAAGTTTTAAAAGCCAAAGTATGTATGAAAATGTCATAATGAAGCCTATTGATAAAAAATAAAATACCCTGAACACCAGTTCTGGGAACTATGTGATAAATCATCAGTATTTCAAATTATTCATAACGTCTGTGAGGTGAAGAGGTGAGAGGGCTAGCTAGACTCTGTACCGTCGAGCTTCCCCTGATCAGGTTAGGAAGGAAGAAGAATGTGTAGAGAGAAAGCTGGTGGGGTTTGGCCTTGTCTGCTGGCTGGAGCCACAATGGCAAGTTTTGGGGCCTCAGGAAGGGAGCAGCCCTGTGGTTGCATGGGCAGCGTCAGCTGTGGGAAGGGAGAGGCCAGAGTGAGTAGCGGGGGTTTCTTCCTGCTGGCCTCCCAAGCAGGACTCTTTCTGCCTGGCTCAGGCCTGGCAGCCCAGAGGCAGACCACAGAGTACATTTGAGGCTTCAGTCTCTCATTTCGAGGGTGGGGCAGCATTTTTCTCCTGCCACAGTGAGCTAATTAAAGAAAAGCTTTAGGAATTGGGAGGACAGGCCACAGAGTGCTGGAGAGGATGGCTGTGGTAGTGAAGAGACCACTGTAGCCCCCATAAGCCAGGTGGAAGTGGGCACTGAGGTGTCCATGTGTACCCAGTGACGGGGGAGGGGACTGTGGGCTGTACAGTAGGATAGAATTGGGCTTGTCACTGAGAGGACCAGCACAGGGGAGTTTAGGCTCTGGAGGAGGCATTTTGAAATATTTACAGATGTGGACTTTGCCCCAATTGTGGATGGGACTTTATGTCCTTCGGGGCAGCTGTATAACATTGCCTATTCCCAGCTTCTCTGCTCTGAGGCCTTTCTCACTCTAGCCTGGAGAGAGTAAGTAGGTGTGACTTCTGAATTCCTCAGAGAAAACTGGGACCACAGCAGCAAGTGACTAGTGACTGTTTATTCAGAGTTACAGGACTGGAAAGCAAGAATGTGGACTCGGGACACAGGTTGCTCCTAGGTTAGGCACATTCATTGTAGGAAAGGGAAATTCACCACCAGTTCCTAATGTTTATCCCCATCTCAGATGCCCAGGATGAGCTCCTGGCTCACACAGCTGCGTAAGCTGCTAAAACATGTTTTGTGAACGACAATTGTTTTAGGAGGTCCAGGAAACCCATTCAAAACAAGGGCAAAAAAATCCTGTTACCAGTCATTTTGAAAAATGAAGAATCAGAGCACCCCCCCCCCACACACACACAAAGTTTTTTATTTTGATAAATTTCATGTGCAATGATGGCTAGCAGAGGGGCTTTGCTAGACTATGTATGAGTGCACATATGATTGTTATTACACAGGGATGTCTTCCTCCTCAAGGCACACTGTCAGCAAACTGAGGAGGGTAAGGCATGTATGCAGGAAGGTTTCCGTTTACCTGCATGGAAGTTACGACTTGAATAGGAACTCAGGCTGTTGACTCCCATTGAGATGTGCTTGTCAGTGGGATATGTAATTGCCAAGTTAGACCAAGCCAATGAGTATCTTACATAGATTACCTTCTTTAATTTTCATTAGTAATTAATAGTTCTGAAGTTTGTGGATGATCTACTTACTGACTCAAAAGGGAATTTTGGGATCTCAAATGTCAGTAGATTGCTGGCCCAGCAAGTGTGAAGCCCTGGGTTCCATCTCCAGTACCATATAAACCAGGCACATCCGTCATCCCAGCCTTTGGGAGATGGAGGTCGAAGGATCAGAAGTTCAAGGTTATCTCCAGCCATATAATGAGTTGAGGCCATCCTTGGCTACACAAGACTCTATCTCAAATTAAGCAAGACAAAAGTCAACTCAACCCAAACAAATTCCGTGTAATGTTTTTAGTTAAGAAGCAAGAAGTGCATGCTACATCATGGAAGTCAGGTGGTGGTGTGTACTTTTGATCCTATCACTTGGGAGGCAGAGGCAGGCAGATGTCTAAGTTCGAAGCCAGCATGGTCTATGGAGCTTGTTCGAGGACAGCCAGAGCTGTTACATAGAGAAACCCTGTCTCAACAACAACAAAAGATTCCACAACGTTAGCTTCTTATGTTGTCCACAATCTGTACCCAAACCAAGCCCATTCCTCTCCTGATGTCCTTCCCAGGCCTTGATTATTGACAGATGTGCTGTGAAAGGGAGTCACCTGTGTGCCCCGAGGCTGGGAAGAGCCAAGGTCTGTCCTGTTCAGATCTACCTTTATCAGGAACTGACTAGAAGCCTGGTGACTTGCTTAGGGCCACAGAGCAGGTGCTGGAGTTGATCTTTGGATTCTAGCTTCGGTCTGTACTGGGAATGTCAGTGGGCAGAGTGGAGATTTTTTTGTTTATTTATTTATTTGTACATTGCTGGGTATATTTGTTGTAATGATTTTATGCCTTCTTAGGATGCTGGAGGTATTGCCCTTGCCAGTGGAGAATGCCCTGGATTAGCTCTGGAGAACTTGACCTGTGTTCAAATGTTTGTTCTAGAACAACTGTACTCCTCAGTTTAGGTCTTGAACCTAAGGAACTGATTCTGTATGAATGTATACAGAGGCTGTGAAGGCACATCTCTGTGGCATGCTGTTGCTGCTTTTCTGTTGGTGTGTGTTTGTGTGTGTGTAGGTGTGTGTGTATGCAAAGGCACATGCAAAGGCCAGAGACTGCCTTCAGTCAGTCTCCATTTTGTTTTGTTTTTTTTAATTTTTTTTGAGACAGACACTTTTTACTTGGAACATGCCAATTGGCTAGGCTGGCTGTTTGGTGACCTCCAGGAATGCTCCTGTCTCTGCCTCTTCAGTACTGGGATTATGAGTGTGGCTACCACACCTATTTGTTTTTCATGGGTCTTGGGGAATTGAACTTGGGTCCTTGTGATAGTGCCGTAAGCTCTTGACCCACTGAACAAACCATTTCCTCAGCCCCGCTCTTTTCTTTTTGACTATAAACATTTGACATGACAGGAAATAAGTCTTTCTAGGACCCAGTTACTACTCACTTCTTTGAGACCTTTGTGACCCCAGTGCAGGATGGATGAATCTGTGTTTATAGTAACATGAACGGGAGCCAGCAAGCTCTGTAAATGCTGCTGTACCAGAAAGAGGACTTCAAGATGAATCAGCCCTGTGTGGCTCTGCCCTCTCAGAAGCAATCCTATCATGCTGTCCTAACATGGTGACAGTGACCATAGTTACGATGTGCCATCTGAAGAGGCCAAGCTGGCATTGAATGTGTTTTCAATCTTTAGAAGAAGCAATAGAATGTTCCAGGATCTTGGAAATTTCACTATACTGGGAAAAGATACTGAAGTAAGATCTAAGAACAAGGAATGATGAGCCCTTCATACCCCTGGGACTTGTGGGAAGTGACCTCTCATGTCCCATCTCCTGGATCTGGCATGAGATGATGGCCTTGAAAGATTTCCTTACCTGTGCAGGCACTTGTGAGATGGTGGAACCAAGGGGTAGGTGAGATTGTAAGAAGTAGTAATCGCCCTGCTTTGTATCTGTATTCTCAGGGAGATTGCTTGGGATCCATTTTGCCATTGAGTCTGCAGGTCTGAGGCACCTGTTCTGTTGAAGGTAGTACTTGTGAAAACTCCTCAGCTCCTTTCCATGGGTTCCAGATTAATCCCATTCCCCCACAAATGCATTAATCAGGCTCCAACCTAGCTAGATCAGATGAGCTTGAGATCAGGTGTACTCAGGGCATGTGGCAGAGACTTAATTGTACTCTCATTGGTCATCTGGGATGGGATTGTATTGTGAGTGGCATTGACCCTAGGATCCTCTAGTCCTGCTATGCTAATCAGTGTGTGTGTGTGTGTGTGTGTGTGTGTGTGTGTGTGTGTGTGTGTGTTGGAAACACATATTGGAGTTTGTGTTGCAAAGGGCCAGG
Organism: Phyllotis vaccarum; assembly: GCA_033318265.1. Lineage (NCBI taxonomy): Eukaryota > Metazoa > Chordata > Mammalia > Rodentia > Cricetidae > Phyllotis > Phyllotis vaccarum. The sequence continues at coordinate 68,201,016 of JARWLC010000012.1, forward strand.
AGGGTAGGGTGAGTCAGAAGGAACCACTGTTTTTTTTTTCCCCCTTTTGAAATGTGTTGTTCACACACTCAGTCACCACACCCTTGCTCAGAAATGTGTGAAAACCACTTACAATATGCAAAAGAGGCTTTTTTTCTTTTCCCCCAAAGTGAGCTGACCCGGTCACCCTCTCTAAACCAGTGGATATTTGTGTTCAGGTTCTTCTTTGGCTGCAGGAATTTGGGGTCTTCCTGGGCAGGGCTCGTGTGGACTGGTGGATATGGATGGATATGGGTGGAGACTGAGCCCTGGAGATTCTGGGTTTCTCATGGCCTTGGTTGGTCCAGAGCAGGGACAGACTGAAGTGGACAGGGAGGACCCTACCTGAACTCATCCTGTTCCCGCAAACTGGTATGAGGTCTTGGAGCCTAGCACTGTCCAGATCGGCCTTCACTCCTTCCAGGACTGACCGTGGTCCTTCCCCAGGCATGTTCTATGCACCTGCTGTTCATCACCTCCCATATTTCTCAGGATGCATCCCGGCCCTGTCTGCACCCTTTTTCTGTCTTTGTTCCCAGAATGGTGCTGTCTCCTTTGCCTAGGTTACCCACAGCTCTCTCTGACCACCTTTCCTTTCTCAGAATGTCTGCTGAGTCACTTCCTGCCTGGGGCACAGAGCTCAGTAAATATTTTTGAATGTATTAATTTGGCTCTTCTCCATGAAGGTAGCTTGCCCGTGTGTCATTCATCCGCTCAGCTCTGACTGCTGGCTTCCTCTGTTCAGGAGCCTTGTCTCAGCCTGCTCCACACCCCCCCACCCCCTCCTCCCACGACTTGGGGAAGTCCAGGTTGCTATGAGGAAAGAGTACTGGGGGTGGGAGAGGAGGCAGCAAAGCCCTGTGTGGATGTGAGTTTAGAGTAGTTGTGTTCGAGCTGTCTATACCTGTGACCTGGCCTGGGATTTATATGATCATACTTTAGGGTACCCTAGAACAAGTGGGGAGTTAGAGGTGCTACTGGTCCAGAAATAGGAACTCAGAACTCCATTAACTGTTGGGCTTCCATCTTGCCAGCTCCCCTGGCCTTCTTACCTGGGATGCTAGTGGCTTTGGCATTGTCCTGTGTGGAGGCCCAGTGTCTAGTCTTCACTCTTTGTGTGTAATTCTTCTAGGCATTTGTTCAACATCATTAGGCTTGAGCTGAGCCAACAACAAGGGCTTTCACCACCTGATGTTCCCTCTGGGGAAGCCCTGGGATACTTGTCACTCCCAATAACTGGTGTGAGGGCCACAGCATAGCCCTTTCTTTGTGTCTAGCTTGTACCTGGATCTCAGTAAATGCTCAGTGTGGGCTGGCTAGTGAGGCTGTGTACCTCATTTAAGGTAGTGAGCGGCTTCACCTTTTCCAAGGTGTTGACATTTAGGCCTTTGGAGGTGACTGTACAGGAGGTAGACAGCCCTGAAGGAAGGAAGGGGGCTGGGCTGAGCTGTGTGTAACAGGCCCTGCTTTTCAAAGAGCTTAGCCTGCTGGGTTTGTTGTGGTAATGTTCAAAGACAGGAAAGTAGATAAGATCCAACTTCAGACTGCTCACCCCCCCCCCCCCATTCCCCAAGTGCCTCTAACAGCCCAGAGTGTCACTCAGGGCAGGCAGGCAGTACAGGCGTGGGTATTTTTTTTGTATTTTTCAACTTTTGTAAACTCTATGCTTGCAGAGTACATGGTATTTCCTTGTTCTGGGAGTCTAGTGAATGGATGAGTTTATGCTCTTCGATTCTTATGGGAGTGGGGAGGTGCCAGAGTATACATTGAGTGACAGCACCCTTGGGGAGATGAGGCATACTAACCAAAATGCCTCATCAGAGAAGAGTCACTTCTAGAAAGGAAGGGTCCTGTTGAGTGTGGTGGGGCATACCTGTAATTCCAGCACTTGAGAAGCTGAGGCAGGGAGCATCATGAATTCCAGGTCAGAGTGAGACTCCTGTCTCAAAGACCAAACTAATACAAAACCAAATCAAGCTTGGTAGTTCATGACTGTAATGCCAGCACCTGGGAGGCTGAGGCAGGAGGATTGCTTTGAGTTCACAGTTCGAAGCTAGCTTGAGATATGTAGTCTTGAAAAGCAGCCAATGGGACAAAGACTTGTCTTTTGATGTGTCTTCCGTGGGTCAGTGTGCTTCATGTCACCTTCCTTGGGTCTCAGATCAGAGACACATAGGCCTCTTACCTTCTGTTCTACAGAGGGCACTTCTACATTCTGCATACATTATGAGCATTCATATGCACTGTGGGAAGCTTCTTTCTGCCAGACAGTTTCCCATTAATCCAGTCTGCTGTGGCAGGCGGCAGAGGGCAGATGACTTTGGCAAAGGATTTGGCACAGCAGCCAGATTTATACTGGATCACTATGCTCCCAATATCTCCTTATCTTGCTTCCTCGATGGTCATTGTCACGCCAGAAAGTACTTCCTCTGTGGCTTTCACCCACCCTCTTCCCTTCTCAGAGACCAGATGCACTTGTAACCTACATGTGAATGAACCTGTTTCTGTCAGAGCTGGGATTTATTGAGCATTTCCTGGGAGGATCTTGCAGGTCCTCAGGAACCTTTCCTCTATGCCTTGGGGCCCAGCTCGTCTCATTATCATTAAACACTGCCCCCTACCTTCCAGGGGCAGGAAGGATATGCAGCTGGCCTACATGTGCAACAAACTTTGCTGAGCTTTTGATCTTACTTCAGGATGCTGCTGCTCCAGGACTTCAGTGTGGAAGCTGTGGTGTCACCCATCTGATCAAGGGCAGTGTCTGTAAGGGGCTCCTGCCAATTTGGACCCCATGGTCAGGATTGCAAAGGAAGAGTCCTGGCCTGGACTTTTGCCTCCATTTTGTTGTGTGCCATGAGCAAGACACTTGATCTCTCTGGGTCTCTACTCCTCAGAAAACAGAAGAGTTATCCAAGGCACTTTCTGCCATTGTGCTATCTGCATGGAGTGAGCTGCCTCTGTCCTGTGGAGGGACTTCAGGTGGAGGGGTATGAAGGTCGTGTCATCCTTCTGCAGGGCCACTGAAGAGACCCTTCATATGGACTGTGGAGAGCAAGTGTGGATGCTGGGGCAGTAGGGGAATCTCTTTGGTAGCCAGTGGGATTTCTGCCTTTACTATACTCCAGATGTTTTCTCATAGAGCACACTCCTTTCCTTCAGGTCTTACCAAAGCTTGTAGTTGCAGACCTGAAGGATTTTTTATTGTCTGTCTTTCCCATTGGGAGCAATCACTATTTTCAGGTACAAATCGTATGTGTAGGATGCTTACCCTGCTATAACAGCCCTGCACCCAAGTTCCCTGGGTTCCTTCCCTCTCTGTCCCCTCCTCCCCAGTTCCAACTGAAGACACTAAGCCCCACCTCTTTCTGGCTTCCTTCCCCTGGCACCAAAACTTTATCAGGCTCCATCTCAATCTTTTGCAAGGTGACACTTCATCTCATTACCTAATTCACACCACGGTGTTAATGGTGCTAATGACATAGTGTTTATTACCCCAGGGGATGCATAATGATGGTATCAGAGCAGATCACCCCCCTCCCGGCTCCTCAGCTCCGTTTCCATGGCCTCAGTGATGGTTCTCTAAGTCTTAGTCACCCCTTTCCCCTTGCCCAGCACCCAGTACAGTGCCTGATATGTTTACCATGCGGATTTGAGAGGTACAGGTTATGGTGACTCACATTCTCACTATGTTCTCTCAGAGTAACCAGATGGCCTCTGAGCCAGATGAATGATAAAGGATGGGAAAGGTAGGCACGGTGACCCTTATGGGTCAGGAGAGAGGCATGCCATCTGGGTGGTGGATGGTGCTGGCCTTTTAGACTCTTGAGGTATTTTGGCCTACCAGCCTAGTCACATGGCTTGTGTACTCTGTTCTTTTGCTAAAGATGAGATAGTGGACCTCTGGTTTCCCAGGTGCCAGAAGAAGGGGCATGGTGTTACCTGCACATTTGCTTTTCCTGAAGGTCTCAGGTCATAGGTCTCAGGGCTCCTGATGGTCAGTCAGCCACCTCTGAGCACTGTCAAGGGCATGTCAGTGCCCAGTTCACACCACTGTCCTACATCTGTCCTTTCTGTGTTCCACACAGTTCCATGTAGTTCAGGCTGGTCTTGAACTGAATAAAAAGTCAAGGATAGCTTTGAACTTTTGATCCTCTTACTCAAGTGCTGGGGATACAGCTGTGTCCCACTTTGCTTAGTTTATATGATGCTGGAGATCAAACCCAGGGGTTTGTGCATAGTAAGCAGGCACATCCCACTCTTGGGGTGATCTTTGTAAAGGACTTGAACTGCCCAGATCCTATTTCTTGGCTTCTGGTTCTGCACCTGGCTTGTACCCTGGTGTCTGCACAGTATCTGTGTCAACTGTCACTTGGCCTGACCCTTGGTGGCCCTGATGAGTGTCTTTCCATTCAGACTCAATTTCAGATTTGCTGCAAGTCTATAGGGTGAATGATGTCAAGGACAGCCACCTTGTGAGAGATGTCTCTAAAACTTACTGAAGCTCAAAATAGCCACTATGTCCAAAGAGACCAGAATGCTTCTCTGTGGGTACTTAGCCTGTTCCCCTGACACCTGTTCCAACCTGTTCTCATCTCTACTTTGTGGTGAGCAGCCTGGAATACCAAGTACTCAACTGTCCCTCCTTGGTCTCTAGAAGAGGACCTTATGCCCCCCCACTTTGCTGTCAATACTGAGCATCCTGCTTCTGTGGTCCCTCAATCCACCAGCACTTCTGGATCTTGGCATGTACCACAGTGTTTCAAAATAATGTGTGTGGTCTTTTTTCTTAGTCCCAGACAGGAAGTCCCTCACGGGTTGGGCTTGGTAGACTGACCTCTGTGTGGGAGGCTGGCCCAGGTCAGCCATTCCTGTCTTTCATCTAGATCCCAGGGAGGTCCCTGACCTCATGCAAGCTCTGTTTCTCACAGTGCTCTGGTTCTAAAGTCCAGTGTTTGAGCTCTTGTGTCCTGCTTTGTGCTTGGTGACTTCATAGGGTGACAAGAACAGCCAGGCTTCAGTTGGGGAAGAAAAACTGGAATTGTGGAGATGGAAGTGACTCTGAGATTGAGAAAACCCCATGCTAAGAGGAAAAGAACCTAATATAATACCACATAGACCGAGGCTCTCTCTTCTGTATGCTTACGTGTGCCCACTTGCCAGCATGCTGTAGGGGTCCCATGCCTGGGTTTAAAGGCTCAAGTTACCATACCTTGCTTTTTATGTGGCTGCTGGAAATTGAACTCAGGGCCTCATGATTGTGTGGCAGGAACTTTTTCAGCATAGCCTTCTCCCCAGCCTACCACAGTGCTTTGGAAACTGGCTTTTTAGTTCCGTGGGTTGATGATTGGTCCTCACCTTAGCACCAGGACTGATTTCTTCGTTCACCTTCAAGGCACCTGCTCAAGTATAATAGCTGAGTGATTGTTTGTGGAAGGAAAGGCACGGGTGCACATCATTGGGGAGTCTTGACTGCTTGGCTGTTAGATCTTTCCCAAGCCTTTTTCACTGGGACATGATTTCCATTGTGAATTCTTTGCACGTGGGACTGATTTTCCTGTTGGAGGCTTGCCTGGAGGGAAAAATGTTTTGTGGTAGCAGTTTTGAAAAATTGAGTCATTTTATTCCAGTGGAAGCTGGGTGACCTAGGGCAAGTGCCTGAGACCCCTGACCCTTATCTATAAAGTGGGTGGGGGCAGGGTCAGCCCTACTGACTTCTGGCAGCCTTGGGCTCCTGAGTACATGAAGTCTCATCTCTTTCCTGGGACTCTGACCTCTTTCGGGGGGATTGGGGGGCAGGTGCACAGCGTTGGCATTCCATACAGTGGGTAGAATGCCTTTGCATAGGTGGAGAATGCTGATGTGGGGCTCAGAAATGAAGCCAGGAGCCATGGGATAATTAAAACACATACATAAAGAAGGACAGGGAAGGAGAGGACAGGAAAAAAAAATGCTTCATGGACAGGATGGAGTAAAAGTCAATGAACTGAGAAAACCCAGCTCTGAACTTCGTGTGACCCTGCGTGCTGCCTGCAGTTTCGACATCAAATGCTCCTTGAGTACTCTCAGCCGCCCAGTGATGTCAGCAGGCCATGGCCCCACAGGAAGCAGGGCTGCCATCAGTGTGGCTCAGCCAGCTCCTCCTCCACATACAAAACCACAGCTCTGGCAGGACAGTCCAGGGGGGACCCATCTCAACGTCTTGGAAGGCAAACTCTTGCTCATCTGCTCATCTCTTGGTGGTGCCTGTGCAGACAAGAACAGCCTCCAGAAGAGCCGTTCCCTTAAAGATCTCCCTGTGGGGAACCCAGGCCCCTTTAGAGGTCCTGGTGCCACGGGATTACGTTCTTCTGAGTCCAGGTCTTGGTGTACAGCCCAGGACTGGCCTCAAACTCATGATCCTCATGTCACAGCTTCCTTGGTGCTGGGATTACAGCTGTGGGCCCAAGTTCAGATACCTCAAACCCATGTACAACCAGATGCAACGTTCACATATAATCTCAACCAAATTAGAGCCGACACAGAACTATCCCTGCAAACTCACAGGCGAGGTAGCCTGGCACAGACAGCAAGGCGGAATGGTGAGGACCTACACTTCCGGTTGCCCTCTGACCTCCGCACCGTTACCTTGCCACACGTGTGCCTGTATTCAAACAAACATGAACACACATGCACACAAGATTTTAACAAATGACAGCCTTACTGATATAAATCATCTCAGAGAGTGACATTCATGTGCTAATGAGTTAGTACCACCACCAGCACAAATGATTTTCATCACCAGGGAAAGAACCCCACTCCCACCTCAGAAGTCACCCCACCCTGTCCTTGGCTCTGACAATGTCATCTTCTTCCTGTGTTCTTTCTGACTGGTGTCTGTGTTATAGCTTGCTGCAGCATTACCTCAGCAGTACTCCAATCCCTTTACATAGCCAAATCGTACTCCATGGCGGCACATTCTTCAGTTAACTTTTGATTTTATGTTTTCCTTTATCCTCGAAAGATACCTAGTGGCCCAGTGGGACCTTTTTGTGCCATCAGGAATGTGTGAGGGTTCAGTCCCTCTGGAGTCACTGACAATTGCTGTTGTCTGTTTCTTCTTCCTTGTACGTGCGTGCGTGCGTGCGTGCGTGCGTGCGTGCGTGCGTGCGTGCGTGTGTGCGTGTGTGTGTGTGTGTGTGTGTGTGTGTGTGTGTGTGTGTGTGTGTGTGTGTGTGTGTGTGTGTGTGTGTATTCTGTAGCTGTTCTTATCTGCATCTCCCTGATGGCTGAAGGTGCTGGGCAGTTCCTCACTGCTGCCCACTCTAAATGGATCTGTCTTCTGTTGAGCCACCGGAGTCCTGTGTACCCAGAACTCTGTGTCTTTTGATCCCCCCCCTCCTCCATTCTGTGGATTTTCTCTTTCGCTTCCCTGGTAAACTTTGACACACAGAGATTTTGATGAAATTTAAAAAAAAAAAATGTTTTCACTTTTACACTCATGTTCTGGGAGCAGAGACCACAAAGATTCATTCCCCAGTGTTTCCCAAGAGGTTTCTAATCCAGCTCTTACACCTTAGCCTTTATTTCTGTGTAATATGTCACGTCAGAACTCGGCCTCCTTTCTAAAAATGTCTATTTAGTTTTCTGGAAGCTTAAGGAAGGCAGCTCTTTGCCCAATTGGTTATCTCGGCCCTTTGGTTGAAAGTCCGTTGACAACAAATTCCAGAGCTGGTTTCTGGATGTTCAGATCCCTCGGTGACCCACATCCCCCTTCCAGTCAGAGTAGCTAAAGCTTTGTAGTATAGACCAACTTTAAAATATATGTGCATGCATCTGTATATATGATATTGGTTTTACTTTGGTGTATTTGTGTGTATATAACATTTTAGTTTATTGTTTTTCCTGTGTGGTATATTTGTATGTGTGTTTGTGTGTGAGTGCATACGTGGAGGCTAGAGCAAGACACTGAAAGTCAGCATCTCTCTCTCTCTTTCTCCTCTCTTGAAACTAGAAGCTTACTGTTTCTGCTCAGCAGCTGGCCAGCCATGAACTCCTGGAATCCACCTGTCTCTGCTAGTGTTGGGGTTCCAGATGGGCACATGGCCATGCTTAACTTTTGGTTTTATGGGACATTTAAGTTCAAGTCTTCATAACTGAGCAACAAGTGCTCTGTCTCCCAAACCTTAAATATGTCACACACACACACACACACACACACACACACACACACACACACACACACACACACTGTAGAAATTCTAAAAAATATAGTATTTGTATGTTTGTTTATATAAATGTACATAGCCCAGGGAAAGGAAGGAGATAGGAAAAAAGCTAAAGTCTGAGTGGCTAGCACTCAGTGTTATCCACAGTAATACTTTGTGGGGTTGTTGGAGATAGCCCTCGAATTTGGCTTTGAGCTTCCTAATGGCCAAAGGCAAAATGGGGGTGTGACTTCTGATTAGATTAATATAAATGTTCATAATTTTTTAAAGAAGGTTTTTCTCTAGGGAGAAACCAGATGTTTCAAGAGTTTTCCTGTAGACCTAGGATAAGGACCTTAAACATCTACTTGCAATGTTTTTATTAGCTCTACCTCTCTGGACTGACAGCTCTGGGAACACATCTAGTTACCCTCACATGCCCTCTATTGCTTAGGACAGGGCATAGAACAACCATACAAATTCTCTACTTAGCTGGGGGAGGTGGCTTGAGGCAAAGCAGTTGCCGTAGGTGAGGACTTGAGTCAGGTCCCTAGATCAGTATCCAGCCAAGACTTAGAAGCACACATCTGTCATCCCAGCATTCCTCGGTGACATTAGAAGCAGACACGGGCATCCCTAGACTCCAGGCAGCTGGTATGAGCAGTGGCCAACAGCAAGGGACCCTGTCTCAAGGAAGGTGGAAAGTAAGAGCCACACTGGAGACTGTCCCCTGACCTGTATCCATGCACAGTGCTGTGTATATGCTCATGCTCACACAAACATGAACACACACAAACACAAGTACACAAATATTCACATATGCTAAAAAGTATCTCACACAACACATAGACACAAATAGATTCGCAAAGACAACTACACAAACATGAATATAATAAAAAGGATCTTCACTAAATTCTACAGTTTAGACAGTTACCTCTTTATCTCTTTCTGCCTTCAGGTTGAGGCTAATTGAGACCAGTTGGGGCCAGTTGGAGGTGGAAGCAGCAATCTTGCCTTGCCCTGCACTTCAGATACTTCTTGACTGGAGTTTTTCTGAGTACCAGTGTAGGCAGTGGGCACACTGTCATCGGGGTGTGTGTGCCTTTCTGCCCATCTGCCCCCCTTCTCTGCACTGAAGGGTCTTTAACTGTGGCTCTATGCCATGCTTTTCACTTTCCCTACCTAATGGAAAAAGCCAGTGTGTGGGAGGGAGGTCCTAGACCAAGCTAGCCAACTTCCCATGGATTTGGGGCTACGGCCACCTCTGGTTGTGCTTGGCATGGGCATGGCACTTGGCTGAGAGGCCACCCAGACAGGCCTGGGGGGGGGGCAGGAAACAAGTAGCTTTTAACTCACTACATCTGTCATTGTGGGTGGCCCAGTCCCCAGTAAACAGGGCTTTGCTGTTTTCTCAGTGGCATACCTTTTTATCCTTAGTAGATATGATGATAGATCTCTAGTGGGGCCTGGGGGGGGGGGTGGTGGTAACTAGTTTACCACTTTCAACTGAGGAAATGGATAGAATGTGGCTCTGTCACAGGGCTAGTGACATGTAGGAAGAGAATGGCCTCAGCCAAGAATCTGACTTTGGCTCCTTTGGCTATAATCCACAGACCCCCCCCCCTTGACTCCCCTCGCCCTTTCCGGGTTTCTCAGTAGCCCAGGCTAGCCTGGAACTTGATATATAGCTGAGGATGACCTTGGCCTCCTGATCCTCCTGCCTTTAGCTCCCAAGTGCTGGGATGATAGGTAGTCCACCACTCCTCCTGGCTTGTGTGGTACTAGGATGGACCCAGGGCTTCATGCCTACGTAACTGGGCTATATCCTGTGAGAAGCTAGAATTCATCCTTGCTTGGGACTTTGGAATAGGGAGGTACAGTCTCTTCCATGTTTGAGGCTGTTGACTGGAAGTGCTCCCATGTGGGGCCTGACACTTTCTGCTAGCAGAGTGTCATAGTAAGTCCACATATGGAGAATGTGTCTGCTCACACCCATTTCCATGGAGGCTGGCCACAGCCCTGTGTAAAAGGCAGAGCAAGTGTTATTAACCCCTATCCCCACAGGGAGTCAGTTGTCAAAGGCCATGCATGTAACTCATGGCTCAGAGGCTTCCCTGGGCCTGTTCGCTTGGCTCAGTCCTTCATTGAGAACATAGGTGTGAGAGGTAACACCAGCAAGCCTGGATTTCCTGTAACCCTGCTGAATGCCTGCAGGACACCTTAGCTGGGTGTCACTCAGAAGATGCAGCCATAGGAAAGTTACCTATTCTCCCACACAAGTCACATCTCGCCCACAGGTTTCTCCGTGTCTCTCCAGCACTGAGAGGTATTCTCAGAACAAAAGTCCTAGAAGAAAGTCACAGGGTACAAATAGCCTTGCTCCTTACAGAAATGTGCTGAACAAGCGAGTTGTCTGGACTCTCTGCCCTCGGAGCACTGGGTAGATCTCTCCATTTTCTTCTGGTTGACACACAATCTAGCAAGGAATGAGTGTCCCTGGCCCCTGGGGGACACTTCTGTCATCATCTTGAAGGATGTCCCCCAGCCTAGGGGAGGGACATGGACCTTCAAACCACAATTCCCAGGAGGATGATGACATCTAGCTAGTCTCTGTGCTAGTAACTGGTGGCAGCCATCAGGTCCTCTGCTGTTCACTCACAGGCCTTGCTGTGTTTATTGAAGGGTGCTGGGCTCTGCTTACAGCAGTGAGTGAGGAGGTTCTCTGGGGGTGGCATGGCAGGACCACAGGAATTCAGTGACAGCAAGACACAGTACTGGACCCACAGGGTGAGAAGTTAACAGAAAATAGGACTTCAGGACCTTGAGCATCGTTCTCTCATGCTCCCTGTTTCATTTAGTTCCATGGGTCTTTTTCATTTTTTATCTTTTGAGACAGGTTTTCATGTGTCTATGCTGACCTGAAACTCACTATTTAGCCAAGGATGGTCTTTGAACTCCATCCTCCTGCCTTTATCTCCTGAGTGCTAGGATTAGATTATTACATTCTGTTTTATGTGTTGCTGGGGACCAACCCAAGGCTTTGTGCACATTAAGCAAGCACTCTATCAATTGAGTTATACCCCAAGAAGGCTGATTCTGAGCCTCTCTGGGGTACCAGAGCACCCTCAGGGACTGGGGCCTGGGCATGGCAAGAACCACAGTGCCTGAGAGTAGCCTCCAGGTCAACCAGGCTGGTTGGATTCCATGGCTGGTGGATGTTCCCAACAGGATAAAGCCATGCAGGCACACCATGGCTGTGTGGTTCTATGCCCACATGGGAGCAAAGGCATCATGGGGCATATTGCCCTAGAGTGCAGATCCACAGCTGGCCTTGCAAGATACTTTGAAGTGTTCCCTTTATAGATTAGCCATGTGGCCTCAGACAAGAGACTTGGACTTTTCAATCCACACTGGCTACAGTAGGCCTAAGGGTAAGCCTCAGTGTTCTAGTTTTGCTTTCTGTTGCTAGCGAGGAAACACTGAGTAAGCCAACCTGGAAGAAAAGGTTTATTACATCTTACAAATTGCAGGGAAGGGAAATAAAGGCGGGAATGGAAACAGAGACCATGGAAAAACCTTTTTACTGGCATGTTCTCCTGAGGACCATCTGACTAGGGATTGTACTGCCCGTAGTGGGCCAGGTCTTCTTACATCAATTAGCAATTAAGAAAATGCCTTCAGAGGTGCCCCTAGGCCGATCTGATGGAAGCAATTCCTCGAGAGTCCCTCTTCCAGGAATACCTAGGTTTGGGTCAAGTTAACAAAAACTACACAACGCATCCATTTTTTAGAGTGGTATGGGCATTGCCATGGCCATATCTGTGATGTGCCACACAAGTGCTGGGCTAGTGGAATGGTCATGGTTCCTCAGGGCATTTATCCATAGCAGGTAAATTTTGGTAGTAGTGATAAAGGATGCCACTACTGGGCAATGTTTCAGATCTGGCTGGTCCCAGTAGGCAGAGAGTGGCAAGAATTCTGGGTACCAGGAAATGGTCATCTTTAGTGTTGGATTGTCCATTAGTCAGACAGAACATGAGCAGGTATTGAGGGAGCTGGGGGCCAGGTAGCATCTCAGCCACCAGGAAGCCAGCCAGCTCACTATTTAATAGTTGTAGAACCTTGTGACAGGAGACATGGAGTACCACATATGTCAGGGGGTAAGAAAAATGTTGTTTATCTTGATGAAGCTTGTAAGCTGCCTGGAAATCTCCAGGCTTACTTCCTCCGGGAAGCCATTCTGGACTACACCCAGTTCTGTCTGCTTGAGTTTTCTACCTCCTGGCACTCAAATGGGCATCGGTCTGCTCAAAAGCTTGCATCTCTGCCTGCTCTTTGGGAACTGGGACCATGACGAGGCTAGTTAATGGGGTTCCAGGGAAAAGCAATAGTCTATTTTGAGGGCACAGTAGTATATAGAGACGCACAAGTCAAAAGGTTCAGCAGCAGACAGATCTGGATCTTTTGACCTCAAGTTAGATACTCTCCCATGATGCTGGTCTCACTCAGGTGGTGATAACCCCAGGTTATTCTAACCCAAGATTGTGAAGGTCAGAGAGAGCTGGCTGTGAGAACCAGCAGGATCCTAGCTCTCAAAAGTTTAATTCATCTAAAAAATATTTTTATTTTTGTATCTGTGCTTACCTATTTATGTGTGCCATGTGTATGCAATACCCGCAGAGGCCAGAAGAGGGCATCAGTTCTCATGAAACTGGAGTTACAGTTGGATATGAGTCATCTGATGTGGGCGCTGGGAACCAAATTTGTCTTTTGCAAGAGCAGCAAGTGCTCTTAACTGCTGAGACATCTCTTCGGCCCTTCGTTAAAAAAACAAAAAAACAAAAACAAAAACAAAAAACCCCCAATCTTTTTATGCTTATCTGTAGGTGCAAATTGTGTGCAGGTGTTTGTGTAGAAGTCAGAGATCAGCCTGAGGAGGAAAAGGTTCTTCTACCATGTGGGTCTGGGGATGGAACTCAGGCTTGATAGAATGCACTTTTACCCACCAAGCCACCTTGCTGGCCCAACAACAACACACCCCAAAGCATCACCCTGCTCCCCACCCAGTGCCATTCTCCCTGAACAGTCCCCAGGTTACTAGTGGGCTTTGTGCAGATGGACCAGGGAGAGAGACGGAGGCTCTATGATGTCATCCCCCATCCTGCTAGAGCTCTCTCCATGCTATGAGGGAATTTTATCTATGGAATCTGTTATTAGCATCCATAGACCTGGAAATGTGCTGGATGCTATATTAGTGATGCTTTCTGGCAAGGATGAGGCTCATCCAGCAGAGTTCCTACCTAGCACATATAAAGCCCTGGGTTCATCTCCAATGTCATAAAAATTGAGCATGGTGGCATACATCAGTAATCCCAGAACTCAGGAGGTGGAGGCAGGAAGATCAGTAGTTTAATTTCATCTTTGGGTTCATATGTGCCCAAGTTTGAGGACAGCCCAGAACACATGAAAGCTTGTCCCAAAGAACATTGTATGCAGATGGGGGTTTATGCTTGGGACTCCCAAGGAAGTACCTGAAACTCGTTCTTCTGCATGCTTATGTTGGGTGTTGAACACCCACCTGCCAGGGAGCTACCCCCCACCCCACTGTAGAGGGAGAAGGACATCCCATACACCAACAGGTATGCTCATGGCAGTGGGGTGTAGCTCTTATGGAGACATTTCTCACCACAGTGCATCTTACCACAGCCAGATAAGGGCTCTAAGGTGCCCTTAGCTGACAAATGGCCATTCTGGGTTTGATATTTGCTGACAAAACAATGTCCTATTGATGGGTACGGGTAGAACTGAGGTTAACAGACCCAGGTCTGTACCCATGTCGTGCTCAACTAAAAGTTGTGTGGAAAAAGAAATTAAATATGGTCACAAAAAAAGCACCAAACAGAGCTCTGGTCAGAAAAATTGCATTTTCCTATGCATCTGTGACCTGGTGGTATAGGGGGTAGTGTACAGCCATGAAACAGCTGACTGCCAGGTGTGCTGCCAGACAGACAGAGTGTAAGAGGTCACAAGTTCCAGCAAGGTACAGCAAGACCCCGTCTCAAAACAAAGCTATTAAGACAGCATCTGGCTGAGGTTTGTGTGCTCAGCATTGTATCTGTGGTACCAAGTCATGAGTGCTCCACTTCTGAGCTAACAGTGTTACTGTCATGAGCTTGTTTTTGAGACCCAACCCTGTCAGCAGTGTCCCAGTACCTCAGGAGCTTCTTCTACCAGGTGAGAGGTCTGGCCTACCTCTAGTTCACCAGCGTGCTCTCTAAGGTAAAAATTGGGCATCACTGGTGTGCACAGCAGAGGCATGTGCAGCATCTGTTGCTTGAGGCTTAGACTGGTGCTGGGTGGATACATATGGAGTTGCTGGAGAGGTCAGAGCTGGGGTAGACTTGAGGGAGACCCTGTGAGATTTGTGGGGAGATAGAGGGAAGTACCTCCAGGTTGGCAGGAGAGGCAACAGTGCCGATGTCATAAGGACCCAGGATGGTAAGACTTCAAGATAACACAGAGGCCACCAGGTGACGATGAGGATAAATCTCTTTACCCACTGAGCCATTTTGCCAGCCCAGGGTTGAGTTTTTACTTTTATTCTTATAGATGTGATGGTACATGCCTTTCCCCCAAGCACTTGGGAGGCAGAGGCAGGTGGGTGTCTGTGAGTTTGAGGCTAGCCTGGTCTACAGAGTGAGTTCCAGGATAGCCAGGACTACATAGCAAAGCCTTGTCTCAAAGAAAAATGAAAGACAAGAGAAGAAATTAGTAATGTCTGTGTCACAGTGAGGAGCCCCTGCAGGACGCTGGGTATTTTAGGGAGCCTGGAGGTCTTTAGTGTGTCAGGTGATATCAGAGGTGGCTCCAGTCCCCTGCCTTGTCATGCAGTCTCATAAGACATCATCTTGTTTCAGGTTTTGAGCCACTTGTTTCCTTTGTGGAAGCCAAAGGTATGGTCTCTGTGACACACAGCCATTGTGACGGAATGTCACTGTTTAGGATTGTTTCTGTCAGGGGACAAAGTCTCCTGGGAGATACCCTGAGGAACCAGAAGCCAGCTAGCCCAGCCTAGAGGATAAGAGGGTTGAGCTCTGTGGGGTGGAATTGCCTGGCATCTGGGAAAAGGGTAGGCTCCATCCTTCACATGTCCCTTCTGAAGAGCAGGCCTAAAGAGAAGGGTCTCTGCAGCTGCTGACATAGTGCTCCCTTTAGAAAGATGCATCTTAGGGTTTCAAGAATATCCAGGGTCCCCGATTCCATGCCTTTCATTTGTGCCCCACATCTCAGTATCTATAGCTCTGTCGATGCCAACCGCCTGCAACTTTGTACATAGATGCAGTGACCTATTTCCTGTGGCTGCCTCTCCACCCTGCCTGGGTTCTGGGGTGGGAGGATAGATCTCTGGCTGCCTAGGACTCTGAGTCACAGCCCGGCGTGGAGCCCAGTGGGGATTTCCACGGGGCTTCAGTGCTGCCTTCTCGTGTTTCCTGTGAGCCTGTGATACAGGCTGGCTGCCAGCAAGGGCCCTTGGGCACTTCCGGCCCCGGTCACCAGCCTGCCTGTGAACTCTGAAGACACTCTGGTCCCTGCTCCCTTCTGTCCCTTTGTCTTGAGCTGTATGGACTTCTCCTGGAAGATATGGCTGCAGATGGGCAGGAGGGGAGGGTATGTGTGGAGGAAAGATGGGGCAGGAGACAGCTACACTCAGGCTCTCTTACCTACTGATGAGAACGTTCATGAAGGAAGCAGGAAAGGTCAGGAGCCCTTGGATTCCAGTCCCAAGGATTCCAGTAGGGTGGCTCATGCTTTAGGTCTCTCCAGAACACCTGCGACTGGAACAAAAAGAGCCTCCAAAAATATTACTATTCTAGGAAGAACAGTACCAGGGAGACGAAGGGCTGTGAGGATTATACCACCACCGAGGAGTGAGGAGTGAGGTGGCTCCTAAGCTCTTCCTTCTAAGCAGGGATCTCTCTGAGGAAGGGAACAGTCCAGACCCTGCTCTGTGAGGAGGAAGTCAGAAGA
This sequence comes from Phyllotis vaccarum, assembly GCA_033318265.1. NCBI lineage: Eukaryota > Metazoa > Chordata > Mammalia > Rodentia > Cricetidae > Phyllotis > Phyllotis vaccarum. The sequence continues at coordinate 68,217,245 of JARWLC010000012.1, forward strand.
CTGACTTCTGGTGGTGACTTGGGCATTCTGCACCTCCTTTTTCCATCTCTGAAACAGGTGGATTGGTTTTGAAGACTAGAGTCCATGCGTTTCAGAGATTGGTCCAATTCCTGGCATATTGTAAGCACTTGTTGCAAGGTAGCTCTGTGACCATGCTGCTGTCCCCTTTTGTCCCCTTTATGACACCATGTCCAATGCACAGCAGGTCCCACTCTTCATAAGGAAGGGTATGACAGGAATTGCATCCCATGGTGTCCAACAAGCCTGAAAAAAAAAAAGAGAAAGAGTGTTCCCCATTTCCCAGCTTTTAGCTATGCTACAGGTACAGCCGGGTTGGTGGCTAGGCTCTTGTCTGCTTTGTTTAAAGGTTGTGTCCTGTGAAAGAAGCCAGGGTTAGTGGCTGTCCAGGGTGCCAGCTGACTCAAGGTTTACAGTGAAAATACTCACTTTATCCTGGGCTCAATGGACAGAGGATTGGCAATCTCTGGGGAAAAATAAAACAAGCAAGCAAGCAAACAAAGGAAATCCCCAAACTAATGTATCATCCCAGGCAGGGGAGGAGGGATTGCTCCGTTGGCAGGGTGCTCGTTATACAGGAGTGAGAACCTGAGTTCAGTCCCCAGAATGAGGTCTGCCAAAGGCTCTTATCCACTGCTAAGGGCATCAGTGAGGGAAATGACACAAAAGCTTGTCAGCTGCCACAAAGGAAGGCCTCCAACAGCTTCCAGTGCCTGTTCCAGTGGTTCATAACCCATGAGGCTCAACCACTTTGGGGGTCAAATGACCCTTTCACAGGGGTCACATATCCGATATCCTGCATATGAGATATTTACATAACAGAAAAATTATAATTATAAAGTAGATTGGGGGCCACCGCAACGTGAACTGTATTAAAGGGTCACAGCATCAGGAAGGTTGAGAACCGCTGCTCTATTCCTTAATGGGGAATATGGACACTAGGTGAAGCAGTGGACACCTGTAATCCTAGTGCCAGGGGGACAGAGTTGGGTAGACCCCTGGGTTCCCAGTGGCCAGTATAGTCTATGCAGGCCACTAAAAATCCTATCCTATTTTATTTTGTAAGGATTATTTTTAATTATATGTATGGGTATTTTGTCTACATATATGTAAGTCTACCGCCTGCATGCATATCTGGTGTCCACAAAACCAGAAGGGGGCGTCAGATTCCCTGGAACTGGAGTTACAGATAGTAGTGAGTCATTGACTGCTAAGAATTGGACCACACATTATTTAGAACAACAATTTGAAATTGACTTCTGACCACCATATTCATGTGCATGTACATACTAATAAACACCCACGCACAAATAGGAACATATACCCATGTTCATGGGTGTCCACATGCACCTGCTCACAGAGGGGAAAAGGGAGAAGGAGAGAGAGAGAATCTAAGAATTTATTACCTTCAGAAAAAAATGAACCTTTTAAGAAAAGATTAGATGGGTATGTTCTATATTTTCAAAGTGAATTCAGAAAAGAATGGACCCTGCTGCCCTTGGGAGAGTACTGTCCGGGTAGGCTAGGCTGGTCAGCCAGCAGGCCCACGGTTCCATAGGAGCCTTGCCTGTGACTGTTGGAGTAGGGAGTGCAAAATGCTACTTAGGATTTCAGCTTTCACGTGGTCTTGAGAACCTCACTGCTTTGTGCCCAATGAGGGTATTTGAAGAGCCTGGGAAGAGTCACTCAAGGACAGCCCGGGAGGCTGGTGCCCAAATGACCCGGACTTTTGACAAATGTAGGAACCCCAGGCCTGGCCTTAAAGATTCAGAAACTTCATTTTGGGAGAGTAGGAATCAGGATGGCTGGTTCCCAAAGAGCCAAACGAGAACTCAGACTGTGAGGTAGTCACTGAAAAGTGCTACATAATGACATTTGGTCAAAATGGAGCTGAAAACAATTCCTATCACTGAGCAATGGTGTCATGACTGTCATAACACACATCTTGCACACTCATGTCAGGTGATGTAGGCGTGAAGACAAAATCTACTCTCACTTCTGAAGGATAAGAGCAGAGCAGTACTATCCCACACAGCACACAAAACTTTTAGAGTTGTTAGAGGCCATTACCCATTTGTAATTGTACCGATTACAAATAAATTGTATTTATTTATTTTTTATTATTGTAGAGAGTACTCCCTAATGATTTCTAGCCTCGTCTTGTGACTTTTGGAAACAGGGGTGCCAGCTTCCACTGGCCATTAAGCAGCCGGAGCACAAGTGAAGTCAGATGCATTTTCACTGAGGTTCACTGAGAACCACACAAAGGATGCCGCACCATGCTGATAGAGTCAAGAACCCCGTGTTTCTGCATTGCCTGGTTGTATCATTTTCTCCTGTGTGTGATGTAATTTCTAATTTGCTAGAGACTATACCATCTATGTGCACAGCTCCAGCCTTATGCATAGCCTTTCGGTATAGCAGAGAACACAGGCTGCCTAGATGTGTGGCAGTAACTCAGCCTAAGTCACCTAGCCAAGTATTTTCCAGAATGCCTGTTACCATGATGTGCCACCACAGTGCGCTCTTGTGGGCACCCACCAGGTAAGCCAAGAGGACAGAGGGGTAGAATAAAGGGAGGCAGAATCATCAGAAGTAAAGTTGGTGAGTGGCTGTGGTGGATAACTAGTCACCCTTTGGTATTCAGTGCTGACCCAGCACCTGCTGCTAGGCTTCACCTCAGCCGGGAAGTTCCCAAGCCTACCTACTTTGATTGAGGCTTGTTGCTGTCAGTGTGTATGCAGGGATCTTCTGTGAGGTAGTATTTCTGGTCTCTACCTAGAGCTACAATGTCGTCTAATGGGGACCCCAAAGCAGTCTGCTGCTAATAAGTGCGTGTGCTCCTGCCTTAATGTACTGGTCACAAGCCTGGGACCTGGCTTCAGGCTTGCTCTTCCACCCCATAGGTGAAAGCAGCACAGGGAACGTGACCCACCACTTTCTCAGCCTCCCCAGGCCTTTCACTTTTATAGCTCAGCAGACGTCTGTGATGGCTTCCTTCCAAAGTGCGTGGTATTTATTTTTGATTTGAAATATGAAAAGCATTTTTTAAAGACAACTGACTCCTCTGAGTCATGCCCAGGGGAGCAAATGGCCTGAAATATGAGCCTTGTACTCACCAAAGGAGGGTGACAGAGAGGCTGCTGCAGGGCTGACTGAGCTGGCTTAGGTCACCGCTCAGCTCAAGTGTGCTGCCCAGGAGAGCAACATGTGGGTAAGAGCTGTGGCCGTGGAGTGACTGATTCTGGCCACTCACTTAAGAGGAAGTCCTACATGCCGGGTTCCCACAGGATGGGATCGTGGCATGGGAACCCACACACAGGCCTAGTTAAGCAACTTGCTTGAGTAAGAGTTATCTGTCTTGGCAGGGCTGGTGTGTGGGGGCGTTCATCCCTGAGAAACAACCTTTGATGGACAGCCTGAGTCCCTGGGCTGCTGTTTGGGTTTCATCTTTCCTCGTCTGAGCTCTGCTCATGATGGTCCTGTGTCAGAATGGTATGACTCACTTTAGAGCGAGTACAGGTCACCTTCATGGCCTTTTGGGGGCTTAGCTCCATCTTGTCAGGTGTTCCAAAACTTCCTTTAGGGGTCAGGAGACTGAGGTAAAAATTGTGGTTCTTACTCCCTGATGCTTCTTGAATTATGGCCAGATCCCACATTTCCAGGCCTCTGGAACCTTCTGCCTCCAGGTTCCTAGCTGCAGCAGGGACGTTATCATTACTAGCAACCCCCCCCCCCCCACACACACCCCCAGCTTCTGACAGAGCCTGGGAATATACATCTTAAATATGTATGGTAGAGATTGTTAGGGATCGTATTAAAGTATGCCAGAGGCGAATGTCCCCACCCCCAAAGCTGAACCCTCCAGACCATCTGTGTTAGCTATGAAAATACCGTCACTGTCACTCCCTAAGGATGGCTCTTTTCCTGTCTTATCCATGGCTGTCACTCAGAACTTTGAACGGTTTTGGACACACAGTAGGCCCTCAGGAAATGCTTGTTGATGTGCTAGTCTCTTCCTCAGCTTTGGGTAGTATGACAAGCTCCAGAAGTGGTGTGGCTCTGCTCCGTCTTAGCTTTTCACAGTGGACTAGAGACAATATACCTCCCATGTAACTCTCTGGGGAAGAGATGAGCACAATTCTCATGGGCAGTCCTGATTGCCAACATAGCCTGATTGATGCCTGTGTGTGAGCAACAGGGTCACTACGGTGGGCGTTATCCCACTGCTGTCCAGTGGGACCCATTCAGCCCTCAGACAAAGCAGGAGACTGGACTCTGTGCCATGGCCTAAACACTGGCTGCCTTGGGCCTCAAATCAAGACCAGATGCCAGTGTGAACCCAGGCAGCCAAGCTGAGGATGCTCTCAGAGCCAAGTTCACAGTGGACGAGCAAATATTTACCCTGTCTGAGGTTGAATGGGAACCGTCTACTGGCGTTCTGTTTTTCCGCCTCCTCCCTCTCTGCCTGCTGGACACCTCCTTTTAAAAAAAAGAGCTTGTCTTTAATCAGTCCAGACAGGTCCTCTCCTTGAAGCAGGTGACCAGCCACCTGTTCATGCTCTTCTCAGAGCTATGGCCTGCAGAGGGCAGCAGGCCGCTCTGTCTCAGCACCCCCTCCCCCGCGCCCTACACACACAGTGGCCATGTGACATTACATCTTATGCATGGTTGTCCAGTGTATGTCCTTGGTCTCAGTCTCAGAAGTAGCATCCTTTGTACCTGTCTTGGGAGCTGACTGGATGGTGACTCGCTGGCTGGTTGTATATCCTACTCATACCTCACAGGTTTTCTACCTTTGGGTTTGGCCAGTACCCTGGCCAGGAAGTTCAAAGGCAATAAAAAATAAAATTCGCCTTCCCCATCACTTTGGAAATATGACTAATTCTGAAGTAGTCAAGGCCCAGCTGGGCATGGATATGGTTCTGCACAGACTGTTTTATGGTCTTTATTCCTGACTTGCTGGGAAATCTTTTGGTGTCGGCAGTGGGGTGGTGGCCATCTCTGGGTAGGAATTTTACTAGGACGTAGGTAGTTTAGAGAATGGTACACAGGCTGCCTAGTTTGTTAAATGGGCTGTGAGGAAGAGCATATATATGTAAGAGTCAGAACTGAGTTTGGATCCCAGTCTTCTGCTCCTGATTCATTCATTCTATAGCACTGGCCAAGACACTAACCTTTCTAAGCCTTGACACACTCTCTGTCTGTCTGTCTGTCTGTCTGTCTGTCTCTCTCTCTCTCTCTCTGTGTGTGTGTGTGTGTGTGTGTGTATGTGTGTATAGAGAGTGAGTGATGCATGTTTGTGGAGGTGTGAGCATATGGGGATTCGTGGAGGGCTGAGATTCACATCAAATGTCTTCAATCCTTACTCTCCACCATACTGTTTAAGACAGGCTTCCTCACTGAATCAAGAACAAATTAATTCAGCTAGGCTGGCAAGCACGTGAGCTCCGAGGACCCACCTGAGTCTGCCCGGCGCTTTCCCTGACTCTTCTGTAGGCCCTCATACTGTGTGACAGTTACTTTGCTGCCTGGGTCATCTCACGATAGCACCTCAGTTTCATATTTTTTTTTTTATAGATCTTATGTATATGAGTATTTTACTTGTCTGCATATATGTGAGCCACGTGTGCCTGGAGCTTGAAGAGGTCAGAAAAAGGCATTAGATTCCTTGGAACTGGAGTTATGAATGGTTGTGAGCCACCATGTGGGTGCTGGGAACCAAGCCTGTGTCCTCTGTAAGAACAAGTGGTCTAACTGCTGAGCCATCTCTCCAGCTCCGCCCCCCCCCCCTTCCTCATCTGTAGTCTTCAAGGGGTAGAATTTCTTCATGGTGTTTTTGTGAGGATTGAGGAATTCTTTCAGGTGTATAGCGACTGTTTGTCATTTCTAAAGTGTTTTATAAGATTTCTGAGTGACTTGATCTGTACTCAGGCTAGAAGGAGACAGAAATAGGAGCTGGCCAGAGCCTTCTCTCAAGAAGACATCGCAGTTTATCAAGGGAAGAAATTATACCCAAGGTGGTTTTGTTATTATGTTTTCTAAGCCTTCTAGATCAGGGTTGTCTAATATATAAATATAATGTGAGTGAGTCACAGAGTCATTTTAAGTATTTTGGCCTCAGCCAGAGAAACTGAGGCTCAGCAGCTACGTGTGACTGGTATGTGGGGTGTCACTGTTTTGTGTAGTACATCTGTAGTGTCTGCTGGGCCAGCTAGTGTCCTCTGATCTTTGGAGGGTAGTGGTTGAGTCCCCAGAGGCTATGGCATGCATGAGTTACATATTCAGTAAGAGCGTGGGGTTTGAAGCTTCTGATTTTCTTCAGGAAGGAAGAAAGGAAACTTACCTTTGCTGAGTGTCCTTGTGTCGGGGGTGGGGGGAGCTAGACAACTTGATTCCCTTTGGACCTTGCAGTTCACCTAGGGCCACATAGTTAGAGTTGAGACTAGATATTCCTGGACCAGGACCTACTGACTCCAAAACCAGATATCTCATGTTTCTCTCCTGCATCCCCTATACAGAGAAGAATTTGCCCACAGCTTCCTGGGCTATGGATTAACAATAAGTGATAGGGTGCAGGAGGTAGAGCCTGTAGTACCAGTAGCTTTGAATATTGTTTTCAAAGGCTCAAACCTGCTTGGGTCAGTGGGCAGGTCAAAGTATCCCATTTGATCAAGGCTTCTGACATGTTAGCCTTTGGCTGGGCTGGTTAGAGGTAGCTGGTAGGGTGTGAGGTAGTAGTGGGGAGGGTGTCATAGATGGGCTGGGTGTACTTCCCCTGCCACCTGAGTGTTGAGTACTTCATGCGACTCTAAACAGTGGACTTTCTGCTTGGGGAGCATCCAAGAATGTGTGGAGGCGGAATTGAGCAAGCCCTTGAATGCGTGTGTATTTGCATGGTCATTCAATCATCCACTCACTCAGCAAGAATTTAATGATCGTGTGCTTTGGACAGGAATATTAGCCTGTTAACTTGTCCTGCACAGATATTGTCCCAGTGTGTTTCTGCCTCACATCAAACCCATTATACTGTGCGGGAAGCTAAAGCTCAAGGTAACTGTCATTTGCCAGACTGATGCCCCTGACTGGAAGAGGTGGGACTTCAGGACTAATGGCTTTGACTCATCTGTCCATTTCTTTTTCTGCACAGCTATCAGCCAGCAGGAAGTCTGGACACTGATCTACACTCTCAGGCTTTTGGGCCTTCTGTGGTGTTTGTTTGGTTTTTAAGAAGCATATCACAACAATTGATCTGGATGTGTGGTACCAGAGTCGGGTTGAGAGGTTCCTCCCAGTCCTCTTGAATGTGGGTGGGGGGACGACTGGCCTGTGCTCAGGGATGTGTAACTTTCTGAAGACTACGTAACTCACAGCTGACTCTACAGAGCCTTGACTAAGTCGTTGTACCTCATCTATACCTGCCACAGGTTGAACACTGATCCTGACAGTGTGCTGTACCACAGAGGTCTGGTCCTTAGTTTCACCATGTGTGAAATGGAGCAGGGGTGGTCAAGTCACAGGAGTCAGCTTGCATGGGAGACCATGTTTTCTTCAGGGCCTGCCTGGCTAAGACAGAGCTGGGGTGAGAACCTCTCCCCTCTTAGGACATTTATGTCCCCTCACATGCAGAACAGGCTCAGGCTGTGGTCCTCCCTGGCTTTGGAGGATCCTGAACAGTCATCTCTCACTGAGCTAACAGCCTATGCCAACTGGCAGAGAACCTTTCTCAGACTGATGCCCACAAATGGTCCTGTACTTAGAGACAGCACTGCCTGACTAGTGAGCCTTTCTTCAGCTCTTTGAGAGGGGGTGGAGATGGCAAGGGTTTACATTATCTCCCTACATGGAGCAGCATGCCTTGCTGGGAACAGGAAGTGAACGGTGAGAATTAAACACTCCCTGGGTGAGTAACTCTGCCCCATAAGCCCTTGTCAGGGTCTCTGGCTCATGGTTTTACCTCTGCTTAGATAAAAAATTAAGGTTCATATACACTGTAGAGTGCGCTCACCCACTCCCAGGCCCTCAGGGTCTGCTCAGACAAACTGATGGTAGAGCAGCTAATAGAACCCTCCTCTCCCTGTCCCCTCCCCACCCCCCCCCTCCCCTCCCCATCCCTCTCTTCTCTTTCCTCCCACCTTCCATCTCTCCATCTCTCCATCCTCTAGTCTCTTTTATCTTTCTTATCCCTCCCCCTTCCTCTGCCCTGGTTCCTTCCCCTCCCTCCCCTCCTCTCCTCCCTCCTCCTCCCCTCCCTCCCCTCCCTCCTCCTCCCCTTCCCCCTCCTCCCCTCCCTCCTCCTCCCCTCCCTCCCCTCCCTCCTCCTCCCCTCCCTCCTCCTCCCCTTCCCCCTCCTCCCCTCCCTCCTCCTCCCCTCCCTCCCCTCCCTCCTCCTCCCCTCCCTCCTCCTCCCCTCCCTCCCCTCCCTCCTCCTCCCCTTCCCCCTCCTCCCCTCCCTCCTCCTCCCCTCCCTCCCCTCCCTCCCCTCCCTCTCCTCCTCCCCTCCCTCCCTCCTCCCCTCCTCCTCCCCCTTCCCCCTCCTCCCCTCCCTCCTCCTCCTCCCTCCCCTCCTCCTCCTCCCCTCCCTCCCTCCTCCTCCTCCTCCCCTCCCTCCCCTCCTCCTCTCCCCCTTCCCCCCTCCTCCCCCTCCCTCCTCCTCCCCTCCCTCCCCTCCCTCCTCCTCCCCTCCCTCCCCTCCCTCCCCTCCCTCCTCCTCCCCTTCCCCCTCCTCCCCTCCCTCCTCCTCCCCTCCCTCCCCTCCCTCCTCCTCCCCTCCCTCCCCTCCCTCCTCCTCCCCTTCCCCCTCCTCCCCTCCCTCCTCCTCCCCTCCCTCCCCTCCCTCCTCCTCCCCTCCCTCCCCTCCCTCCCCTCCCTCCTCCTCCCCTTCCCCCTCCTCCCCTCCCTCCTCCTTCCCTCCCTCCCCTCCCTCCTCCTCCCCTTCCCCCTCCTCCCCTCCCTCCTCCTTCCCTCCCTCCCCTCCCTCCTCCTCCCCTTCCCCCTCCTCCCCTCCCTCCTCCTCCCCTCCCTCCTCCTCCCCTTCCCCCTCCTCCCCTTCCCCCTCCTCCCCTCCCTCCTCCTCCCCTTCCTCATTCCTTGCCCTCCCTGTTCCCCTCCTTTTCCTTCCTTCTTTCTTCCTCCCTTTCTTTTCTAATCCTTCTTCTCCTTCCCCCTTTTTCCTCTCTTCTCCTCACCCCCTTCTTTCCCTCCTTCCTCCACCCAGGTCTCAGCAGACAAGCCCTCTACCGTTGCATTGCACTCCCAGGCCCAGCTAGTGTTTCATGCAGGACTCCAGAAGACCTGCTTCTCAGCCTGTCTCTTCTGGTCAGGAGCAGAAGGCATTGTGGGAAACACCTTGACTGGGTCTGTAGTTACCTGTCCATTAGCTGTGTGGTTAGCATTACTCCTGTGCCTGTGTCCAGGAAGAGGACACACACACACATAGGTTTGGGCTGTTGCCTTTGCCGACTCACTGTGTGGATCAAATGACGTTGAGTACTTAACCTTCTGAGTGACCTGGAAGAGGTGCTCACATGACAGACTGGCTCTTTGCAAGCTGCCAGGACCCCTATTCAGCATTCCTGGCAACCTGCTGCAATTTCTCTTTGTTCTAGTACACTCTTTCTGGGGTTAGACAGAGCCCACCTCCCTGTGCATAACTCCACCCTGGACCCAGCACTTTCCTAAGCCTCTCATCTCTGGGACATCCTGTGCTGTCTGCTGGGATGGCTCTCTTCTCCCTGGAAGTGCTTCAGCCCTTCCTTACCCTTCTGCTTTCTCTCCCCTAAATCACTGTCCAGCTCACTTGCAACCCATCCAGTATGATAACCAGGGCTGGATACAGCACACTGGGGACCTTCGTCTCCCCTTGTGATTTCTTTCACACTAGCCAGTGTGGAAGCTGTCTGCAATAAGCTGTCTTTATGGAAGTATTGATTCAACTGCCCGTGAAAATGGGAAAAGTCTTTCTAGATCTTTCTCTCCCCTTGCCAGAAGAAAGCTACATCCCATTTGGTCTCTCTGGGTGGTTCTCAATGTAGAGCCATCATGCTCCTCACTGTGATGTAAGTTTGCTCCAGATGTCAATAAGATATTGCTGGTGTTCCAGAAAAACTTAATTGGAATCTTTAATGTATGTGTAAGGGGCGGGCTATGTTTCCATTTGCCTCTAAAAACAACAAGGGGGAAAACAGAATATGATCTTATTGCCAGAAACAATGGGGAAAATCTGAAATTAATTTACAAAGTCATTAGTGTTTTCCATTTGTGAACCTAAAAAAATGAATGTCAGTACGGTTCCTTGTAATTAACTACAAATTAGAAAAGGGCTGGGTGGACCTTTGGGGGATCCACACACTAAACTCTCAGCAGAGCAGATGGGAGGGGACATGAGTGGCTTCAGCTTCCCCCTAGCCTGTGGCTTTAGGGGTACAGGACAGACTAGGGCATCTCCAGAAGAAGAACACTCCGCCAGCAACGTTAAGAAAACCAGCAGAGACCTCACTGTGCTCGCTGTGAGCCTTCTCATTTTTTTCTTTCTTCTATATTGTGTGTATATGTGCGTGTTTGTATGCGGAGGTGCACATGTGTGCAGCCACATGGGTGCATTAACACGGAGGCCAGAGGACAACCTCACTGTGAATCATTAGGTACTGTCTAGTTTTTTTTTCTTTTTAAAAGATTTACTTATTTAAAACAAAATTTCCTTATTTTTATTTTGTGTATATGACTGGTTTCCTTGCATATACACGTATGTACCATGTGCGTGCCTGGTGCCACAGGAGGCCATAAGAAAGCATAGTCTCTACACTGGTGTTTACTGATGGCTGTGAGTCACCATATGGGCACTGGGAACCAAACCTGGGTTCTTTGAGCAAGCACTCTTAACCACTGAGTAACCTCTTTAGCCCCCTACCTTGTATGTTTGAGTTAGGTCTCAGTTACGATGGCAGGCCAGTGAGTCCCAAGGATTGGCCTGTCTCCTTCCCATTGCTAGGAGGATGGGTGGACACACCGCTGCATGTGCTTTTTTTTTTTTAAAAAAAAAAAAAAAAACTAGGTCTTGGGAATTGAACTCAGGTCCTCATGTTAGTTTAGCAAGCACTTCATGGTCTAACCTGTCCTCCCAGGCCAACATTCTCATTTTTCTGGATTAGGCAACTGAAAGAGTCAGGGATGGTCACACAGCCAGCAAGGTCAGAGCGGGGGTGATGGATGGCTAGTCAGCATCACCCCTTCCGTGTCTGCTATCCACTAAGTTCCTGATTCCTTTAAGTAGTCTGGTTATTCCGCTGGCCGCCCAGCCCTGTCTCAAGGCATATCCTCCTACTGCTGCTCAGAAGAAAACTGGCCTCAGGTCATTAACTGTGACAGTTTATCTGGGTTTGGGCTTTGGTGGTCCTTGCTGTTCCCTGGTCTCTGATGTCCATGCCTTTGCTGTCATAGAGAACAGCAGCCCCATCCTCTAAATGGCCTGTGCCACATCACTGTGCAGTGTGTGTGTGAAGTGACCTGTGCTAAGAGTTCATGAGTCTTTTTTGCTTTCTAGTAAGTATCTTCAAAACTTTAGAGCAGCCTCATTTTCCAACGCTTCCCTTGGTGAACTTGACTGTAACTCAGCCCCTGGGGTACTGAGTATCATGTGGGGATGAGGAGATGAAGGTCTCCAAGGGTATACCTTCTGCTTACAAAGAACATGAACCAGGTATTAAGACCTTGGTTTATAGGGTACTGTTGAGAATTACTCAACCCCTAGACATAATAGCATATGACTTTAATTCCAGCTTTCAGGAGATAGAGATAGGCAGATCCCCGAGTTTGAGGTCAGTTTGGTTTACACAACATGTTCTAGGCCAGCCAGGGCTATACTGTGAGGCATTATCTCAAAAGAAAAGCGACAGAAAGTTACCTCACTATGGTAATAACTTGAAGATGATGCTGTACCATCTCTGTGGAGATCCTACTGTACTTGCCCACATACATACCCTAGGGACCTTCTCTATGGACAGTCATAAAGAGGAGTGGGTCCTGAGCTGGTGTGTGTATGGCAGGTGTAGGGTGCAGGGATAGGGAGGGGTGCTGGCTAGCACCCACCCCTCAGAGATTGCCTGTGTCCTCTAGGGCAGGGACATATCTTTGGGCTGTGCTAGCAACATGGAGATGGGATTGTGTACTGGGGTGGGGCAGCAGCTTATGCCTTGGCACCTTGAGGAGCAAATGATAGGTTTTTGAGGAAGCAAGGGTTCTGCATGGAGGGAAGAAAGGTGAGTTCTCTCATCCATGTGCTGGTTGTGCCAAGGATCGAGCCTGCTTTACAAGGTGTCCCCTGGATAGTCATATTGCCTTGGTCAGTAGCTTTTTATTCTTGGAAGCTTAGTCTGGTCCTCTATGAGAGGCAGGGTCCCCAGGCCTGGTTGGGCCAGAGTGACACTGAGGCTTCCCACTGAGCGCTCTGTAAAGAAGAGTTTGAATTTCCCCTCCACTATAAAACATGAAAACAATTAGGCTTTTCTTCCTATCATAATACAATTTTAGGAAGACAGAGACAGTTAATACATTGTTGTATGTTTGTTATCAAGCCCCATGGGAATGTTCCCCCATTGCAAAACACTGGGGGAGAAACAGCCTAAATATCCATAGCCAGGAGCCACATAAACCTATCTGCTCCAGGAGCTCAGGAACAAGCTGAAATTCAAAATCCACAACTTAACACTTTACACAGACACACACACACAAACGCACACAGCACACATATAGAACACACACACACAGGCACACAACACTCACATACTCATACACAGCACACAAACACACTCACACACACAACATATATACAACACACACATATACACACACACCACACACACATACATACACACACACCACAAACACATACAAATACCACACACACATACCACACACACACCACAAACACGTACACATACCACACACACACACCACATACACACCACACACACACACTTTCTTCTACTCTCCACTTAATTGAAAATAAGTTCAGATTGTGCCGTTGTGAGTTCCCAGGGACACTCATATCTTTTATGTGATGAGATACATCCTAGAAGGCTGGCAGGATGACCCAGAGGGTAAGGGCACCTGCCACCAAGCCTGACAACCTGAATTAAATTCCTAGATCCCACATGGTGGAAAGAGAGAACCAACTTCTACATGTTGCCCTCTGACCTCCACATGTGTACCATGACATGTGCACATACATTAAAATGCCATCCAGAATCAGCCCATTATTTTTAAGGTGGATATTTTGGCTTTAAAAAAAAATGCACCATTCCACTGATCACTATGGCAGTTATAGGCTTATTGTAGAACATTTAAAACAAAAAATGTTCATCTCACTCACTGCCACCTTCTTACCCTAACCTCTAGCCCCATAGGTAATTTCTCTTTGTCCCTGAGAGCATAAGTTCCTGTAGACTGGGGCTTGGACCAGTCTTTGGGATTCTTAGCAGATGGGCCCCACCCTTGTTTTAGAGTGACAGAGCCCTTGTCTAGGGTCAGGGGTGGACAGGCTTGGGTCTAGAAGGCTATCTCTGTCTTTACGGCTCTTCATAGCCTGTAGGTCTGTCAGTCAAATAGGGTCTCTCTCCCTCTCCCCTCTCCCCTTTCCCTTTCCCTTCCCCCTCTCCCTCTCTACCCTCCCTCTATATCTCCTCCATTTTGTCCCCTCCCTCTGTATCATTTAGTTTTCTGTCACTGTGATAAGTTACCATGGCCAAGGCAACTTGCAGAAGGAGGGGTTTATTTGATCTTCCAGTTCCGGAGGACCTGATGGTCCACTGAAGGGATGGTGGCTGGAGCAGGGGAGCCCACATCTTACACAGCAAGCACGAAACTCTCAAAGTCCTGCCCAGTGACATGTCTTCCAGTAAACCCGTACCTCCTAAACCTCCTCAAATAGTCACACAAATGAGGACCAAGTATTCAAATGCCCAAGACCACAGGGGACACATCATTCAAATCAGCACATTCTGCTCCCCTCACCCCATACACTTATGGCCTCCTTGTGGTCTCAGATGGTCCTGACTCTTCAGCTTTGCTGCCTACAACTCCCCATCTGCCTCCCCTCACCCCCCTGACCACGTCTACTCTGTGTGGAGCTCTCTTCCTGATATTGTTGCTATGTAGCTCAGTCTGGCCTTGGACTCCAAATCCTCCTGCCTCAGCCTCCTGAGTGCTGCCATTGCAGGTGCTCACCACCACCATGCTGAGGTCTAGTAGATTCTTTTATCTGGTCCATAGTATCAGCACTTTAGACAGAGGATGTGGGCCCTGCAGGTCCAACAAATACCTCAGCCATTGTGGCTCAGGAGTCTGTCTTTGGAACATAGTAAGCTCAGTGTCCTCTGCTTCTCTGTGTGCTCTCCTTTCATTTCAGGGCCAAACTCGGGACCTGGGATAGACTGGGCATCGTCTACCATTGAGACATCACCTTAGCTTTGATTCCTTGTTGATAGCAATTTTAGCCTCCACCGTTCTGGAATTTTCTTTCACGGTAATCCTGTTTTCCTGGTAACATCTTGCCCATCTTTTTGTCTATCCTCAGGCAGTAGCTTTCATTGGCTGTTGTTTTATTTTCGTGTTGAATTTTTTTCCTCCTTGTGGAATTTATTTTTTCCTCTGGTCAATTTTTCAGTTGTTGATGCTGCCAAGAAATCTGCTACTTCAGTCTGCTTTTTATTTTCAACAAATGTTTAAGAAGTGTAATTTTAGCCATTACCAGTCTTGTTTGAGGTTGTTAATTTATCTCATCTGATTTTTCCCCCCCTGGTAATACGTTCAGAATTTTCAAGAGGCCAGAATGGAGTCAGACTATCATGTACATGTATATGCTCCTCTGTGTGTGTGTGTGTGTGTGTGTGTGTGTGTGTGTGTGTGTGTGTGTGTGTGTGTTACTGAGCATTGAAACTAAGAGTTCACACATACTAGGTAAGCATTCTTCCACTGAACTGTATCTCTAGTGGTCTTCACATTTAAGACAGGCTTGCCTAGGCTGGCCTTGAAGGTGCTGTCTAGCCCAGGCAAACCTCTCACAGCTACACAACATATTTGGGGGTCTGTTTACCCACCAGTCCTCAGAGTTGCTGGCCAGATAGATATTTAAAAAAATGTCCAGCTTTATCTTTTCCTGGGTGAGGTGCAGACTCTTTGAGGACAAAAAACCTTATTCCTGGAAGAAACCTCATATGTGGGCAGCAACACGTTCCTTGTGACTTAATGTGCACTTCTGGTCCCGGGACCCTGCTCTCTCACAGGACATTAGGACTAAGCCTTCTGGTAATGCAGATTAGTTTACCAACATGACAGGGTCGTGGGGGGAGAGGGGGTAATCCTTCCGAGTTACTGCTGCTGAGTGCAGCTCCTGGGGCGGCTGTGCCCAAGGGAGCTGAAGTCATCATCTCCTCTGAAGGAGCATTCCTGCTCAGCCATTGCAGCCCCATTCTGCAGACATTGGTGCTCTGCTCTTCTTTGATTATCTCTCCCTCTCTTCTGTCCTGGCTTGGCCTGGGACTGTTTTTAGATGAGCATGTGCATGTACAAGTCATGTGTCAGGCATCATTGCTGGTGTCTTCATGGAAAACAGTAGCCTGGAGATAACCAAGCTGAAATTTTAAACTCCCCTCTTTCAAGGGGTGAGAAATCCACCATGACCATCCTAATCCACAGTTATTAGTTGACTCTGTTCGGAAAGATGAGAACTATTAGTTGTTATTTTTACGTTTTATTCTTTAGTGTGTGTGCATTGCACATGGGTACTATAGTGCACTGGTGTAGGTCAGAGGACTCTATTGGGGAGTCTGTTTTCTCCTTCAGTTGTGTGAGTCCCGGGAACTGAACTCAGGTCTCCAGGCTTGGTGGCATGTGCCTTTACCCACTGAGCCATCTATCAGTATTAGCTATTCAGTGTTTTGTCTTGACCTTTTTGTAGAATTTGTTAGTGCTGAAATAGCAACAGTACTCCTGTACCACCTCAAAAAGAACCCTTCATTGTTCTGTTAAAAATAATCTTTACGAGCCCTGGGTTGAAAGGGCAGTTAGCACAGAGCATGACTTGTGTGTCTCTGCTGTCCAGTAAAGCAGGTTTGGGGTATCCAAAGCAGTCATTGAAGGAGGCCACAGACTCATTCTGGATCAGATGGATCATCTTGGAACAAAAGATTAGGGGTTTAAGGTCACTTGGACCTTAAAGGTGCTAAGAACCAGATCTCTTTCTGTTTATCCCTTTCTTCCGCAAATGGAGAAGAAATAAGCTGTAGATGCTCTGTGCACTCCAGTAACGTCAGCCATTCTGATAAAATGTTGGGACAGCAAAGCTGGTTTTCCTGCCCTGCTTTACTCTCTTGGCTTTTGCTCCCTCTTGAAATCACCTCTCTCTAGCCTTTAAGCCTTCAGGGATTCAGAGTTAACTACAGGAGTCTCTATTGGTCTGGGCCAGAATACAGGACCCCGGAGCTGGGTGGCAGCTAGAATTTTCATTCCATAGTAGAAGTCCTTCCTGTTACCTGTCCCTTCATGAACCTTCTCAAGCGTTCCCTCTGAAGCTGAGTACACCTGCCACTGAGGTCTTGGACATGGTAACAAATCTAAAGTGGATTGTTTTTTTTTTCTTTCTCCCTGACTCTCCATGTGTGAGGTAGGCGTGGGTAGAAACTGTTTGACAAAAGAGGGTGGAAGCTGGGGAGGAAGTGGGGACAGATTGATGAGTGTGTCACCATTTCCAGCTTTGTTTCCTGTTCTTTCTTCTTGCCCTTTCCCCTTCTTCTCCTTCCTTCCTGTCTCCCCTTTTACCTTCACTCATCCCAAGTGTACAGGCCTGCCCTTTTCTCTGATGCTGCCACAGGCTCAGGAGAGCTGCCTAGAGCTCTGCAGGGTATGTGGAGCGAACGCTGCCAGAAGGTATCTGAAAATCAGCAGCCTGTGTAACCCAGAGAGCAGTGCAGCCATTGAGAGAATTAGCTACGCAATCCCTGTTGTGGGCCACCTGGTGTAAGCAACCGTGGCAGAGCTCAGGCCCTTGGACTTATTATCCAGGGAGTTGGGGAGCTTTGGGAGCCCTGTCAGTCAGTTGTTCTCATTACCACGACTTAAGACTGACCAAGGTGTCTGAAGAAAGGAAGGGTTGGTTTTGGCTCCATCATGGCGGGGAAAGTACAGCAGCAGAGCATGAGGCTACCTGGCCATCTTGCCTCTGTAGTCAAGAAGCAGAGAGAGACAGATGCTGGTGCTCAGCTCACTTTATGCTTTTCATTCAGCCTAAGGCACTAGCCTATAGGGTGGTGCTGCCCACATTCCAGATGCGCTCTCCAGTCTCAGCTCTTTCTCTGTGGATATACCCTCATAGGCATGACCAAAGATGTATCTTGTGTGTGATTCTAAACATAATCTACAAGTTTAACTGTCATGAATACACCCCTTGTCAACTTTATATCTAAATACATCACGTTTTTAATCACAGCTTTCTACCTTGGCTCCTAATGTCTAATGTTTATCCCATAATGTGAAGTATATTTCTCCAAGTTCCCCAAATCTTAATAGTTCTAATGTTCACAAGTTCAAAGTCCAAATTCTTAACTGTGAACCTCTATAAAATAATAAAAAAGCTATAAATTTATAACACCCAGTGGTCCAGAGTAAACATTCCCATCCTTCCATGGAGGAATGGGGGCAGAGCAAGGAAAAATCAGAGCAAACACCTGATACTGTAGCTCCAGGTCTGGCACATGGAACTCAAGATGGAATCATCTGGGCTCTACATTTGGTCTTGGACAACTGCACTCATGTGGTTCTTTCTCCAGAAGCAAGCAGTCTTTATTTAGACCGCCTTCCTTTGTGAAGCATCAGCTTTCCCCAGCATATGTTCCATAGTCTTGGCATCTCCAGTATCACGGGGTCTCCACTGAAACTTAGCCTCCATCATCACACCTCTCAGGGCTTTCTTTATGGAATCTGACCCTGCTGCATATTGCCCAGCTTCAGTGGCTTTCTGAACCTCCAGTGAATGCATTTATGATACCCTCAAAACCAGCACCATGTGGCATGACACTGTGTTCTGCGCCCAACTCAAGATGGAGTCAGCTTGGATCACAGTGACCTTTGTGAAGAACCATAGACTGAACCATGGACCATGGTTTCTCTTTTCAAATACATTTGTGTTGTCACAAGCTGGAGCTGTGATGTTTGGGGATGGGTCCTTGGGGTGGCTTTCCCATTGAACCATTGCTGAGTGTGAGGTTTCTCTAATAGTGACATCTTTTAAAGAGTTGCAGCCACTCTGTGTCCACCTTTCACAAAGTGATAAACTTTCTTCACCAAACTCTACATTTTCACATTGTTTTGAGTTTTTGCTCATCTTAAATGCGAGAAAGTGCTGTGCGCAGCAGCCACAGCACAGCCTGGATGTTACACTATCTTGAAATTATCTTCACCAGACAACTTAGCAGCCTGTTACTTTTGAATTCAGCTTCATTTGAGGGAGTGAGACATGTGGGAAACACAGCAAGTTTTTCAAATCCACATGAATGGTCTCTAGTCCAGTCTATAGGCCTTGCTCCCTTCTGAAGCCCAGGAGACTGCATTTTTATTGGCCTTCCTTCCACTCTCAAGCTCTCGCCAGAATGGCCCCTTATGCTGCTCTATTCTAGCTTTCAACCCTCTGCTTTTCCACATTTCTCTCACAAACCACATGGTCAGGTTTATCACAGTGACGGCCCCACTCTTTGGTACCCATTTTCTGTATTATTTTTCTTCTTGTTGTGACAAGCTACCTCACAAAAGCAACTTAAGGAGGGGTTATTTGAGGATGGCAGGGAGGCATGAGGTGGCTGGTTATACTGCATCAAGTCAGGAAGATTGGGAAGGGGAGAGAGAGAGAGCCTAGCTGTGAGGTGTTACCAGCCACTTTGCAGGGTGGGGTCTCCCTCTTCACTTACTCTAGGATGCACTTTGACAGTCAACGTCAACAGTTGACAGCAGGTGGGGATGAGAACACTGCTGATAGTTACACCGGGCAGGCAGGAAGTGTGACTGACTGCTGTGAACCCACTGGTGTGCGGCTGTTCTACCAAGGCCACCCTGGGTCCTTTGGTTCTGTTTTGTTTATATGGAGTGGGGACTCCCCTTTGGAACTCAGCAAGCCACAATGCTTACAGGGTGAGCAGAGTGTGAGAAGTGGGCCCTCCTGTCAGAAATGGGCATGTGGCTTGAGGTTCATTGTATGTCTAATGGGGCACTGGCCACTGGGTATCAGCCAGGGCATGCAGCATATTGCCAGATCTCTGTTTTCTAAGACCAAAGCTTAGGTTTACATATGAAATCATCCAGCTTTTAAAAGTTGGCAAATAATTTAAGAATTAAAAAAAAAAAAAAAAAACACTTGTAGGCCAAACCAAACATCTGTGGGCTGCTGCCTATTTTTGACCTACAGCCCAGACCAATTAATGGATAGCTGTCTTCTGTGTGTCCCTTTCCGGCAGTGGGAAGTGTCCGGAAGTCTCTAGGATTGACCACTAGTGGGGTGGTGAGGTGAGGGAGAGAGAAGCCATTCTGGCTTGGCTTTGGCCTGTCAGCCATTTGTACAATAAATATTTATCGGATGGGCTGTGTTCAAAGCTCTTCTGTTCCTCCTGCTTCCTGCCTGACGCTTTAGGGTGAGTCCTGTCTTGCTCCTGCTGGCAGACTCGAAGGTTCCATGTTTCTGGGTGTAGCTAGAATGGAAGCAGCAGGATTAGTCTCGGGGAGAGTGTGAGGGAACAGCCTGGGCCCACCAGGTCTCTGGCCCTCAGAGCCCACTTGGGCACCCATACAGGGAAGCAGAGACCTCAGGGTAGCCATTCTCTTCTGTTCAGGAAAGGGCTGAAATGGAGCAGAGGGAGCCTGCCAGGTACATGTTCCCTGCAAGTCATGGAAGGTATATCAGGAGCAGAGGATGAGATCTGAGGAGCAGACAGCATTCGACACTGCACATGGTGGGTTGTACCTTGTGTGTGTGTTGTGGTTTTTACTTTTTAATTACTTAGTTTTATATTAATTTTTTCATATAATATTTTGAATATTTTCTTTCTTCTCCCCCAAATCCTCTCAGACCCCCAAACCTCCACCCATCCAACTTTTTGTTCTTTCTCTCAAAACATAGAAATTTTCCTGCAAAACAGACTGAAGAATCAAAAATAAACACACAAACACACACAGTAAGACATGAAACAACCACGGAGTCCCTTTTACATGGGGCCTGCCCTGGAGTGTAATTAATATCCCAGTGATACACCCCTGTAAAAATGGAGTTTTCCTTTCCCAGCTTCTTGGTTAGGGCTGACACTTTGTGTTCACTCTTCCTTCCCAAGGCTGGGTTTTTTCTGGTTTGAACTTGGGCAGACCTTGTGTGTGTCCATAGTCCCTGAGTTCATACAAGTATCAGTTCTTCTGTGTCTGGAAGATGCTGTTTCCTTGAAGTCATCCACTGCTTCTGGCTCTTGAATCTTTCTACTTCCTCTTCTGCATAGATCCCTGAGCCTTGAAGAGATGGGTTTGAAGACACCCCATTAAGGGCTGAGTACTCCCGAGTCTCTCACTGGCCTTTGTCCATCTGTCTGTCTGTGCCCCGTGTCTTATGGCTGCTAGTAAGGGAGCCCATCAGCTGGCTTTTTTTCAGCCAGAATGCTCAGTACTTAGAGGAACCATAGGTGTCTTTCTTCTTCTCTTCATTTTCCACTTCTTTTTATCCTTTTGGTGTGTGTGTGTGTGTGTGGTGGGATTCAGGTGTCAGCTGATAAGGTCTGAAGACGCTTATCCAGGATCCTGGACCTGAATCCCACCACGTGTGTATGTGTGTGTATGTGTGTGTGTGCATTCGTGCATGTGTGTATGTGTGTGTGTGCATTCGTGCATGTGTGTATGTGTGTGCGTGCGTGTGTGCGTGTGCGCTCGTGTGTGTGTCTGTGTGTGAATATATGTGTGAGTGTGTGTGTGTGTGCATGTGCGCTCGCATGTGTCTGTCTATGTGTGTGTATATGTTTGAGTGTGTATGTGTGTGTGCACATGCTCCTGGCCTCTTACATTTCTGCACATTTATGTGTGGAAGCCAGAGGTCAACTTCAAATGTCATTCCTCAGATGCCTTCCAGCTTTTGTTTGCGACAGGGGTCTCTCGTTAGCTTGGAACCTGCTAAGTATGCCAGGCTGGCTGGGTGATCTGCCTACCTCTGTCTCCCTAATGCTTATCTGTCAAGTGTGACCAATCATTGGGCATTTTTGTTTGGTTGGTTGTTTTAAACATGGGCTCTGAGGGTTGAACTCAGATCCTTGTGCTTAGATAGCAAGCACTTCATCTACTGAAGTCTCTCTCCAGCCCATCAGCTACTGGGAATTATTTAGAATCTCTGGCTGTTGAATTTGGCTTCTCAGTGGACAGGTAAGCTCTCTCTGGCTGGCTTAGAATGAGAGGCCAGGCTAGAGGTGTCCATGCTCAGAGTGATTGCAGAAACCCATAGCTTCATGATGTTTGAGAATTGCTGTACCAGATAACTCTTGTTCCATGTGATCTTGAAACCACAGCCTTGAACAACTAAAGACCTTGTGGCATCCATAGAAGAAGCTCTGTGGGTCAGCAGGGGACATCTCATCTGGTGGGCAGCACATCACCCAGTCCCTGACCATCCCTCAAATAACCCCCCCCCCCACACACACCTTTTACTCTAGATCACCAGAGGGTCAATTCTGTCTCTTTGCAGTGTTGTCTGGGCAGTAAGCAAGAGGGGCTATTGGTGGCCGCATCTGCTGATCGTTCTGGGAAATGCAGCGTCTTATAGACCCCCCCAAAAGAATTTTGGGGAGTCTGAAAACACCTAGATTGAGGTGTAATTGAATGCAGTCACAGCACACTTTTAAAATGTACAACATGATGATTTTATATGCATACTTGAGGTCGTTGCTACAATCAAGATCCCAAACTGTTCCAAGTAGCCTCATGCCTTTGGTAATGTCACCCTTCTGTTGACTTACTGTGTGCAGGGCCTGTGCCCTCTCACTGTGCATTTGCTTTTATTTCCTGAAGTCCTGTCTGAGTTGAGCTACGTGGTACATGTTCTTCCAGTCCGGTTTCCTTCGCCTGACCCACAGATTTGGCCATGATATATGTGTTGAGTATGAATTCCTTCCTATGGCTGACATCAGAGGGGTACAAAGGGAAGCAAGTTGGGCCTGGAGATTCAGCTCACTGCTTAAGATCCCTCACAGCTCTTCAATAGGACAGGAGTTCGCTTCCCATCACCCACATAGGACAACACATAACCTTCTGTACCTCCAGCTTCAGGGACTGTGATGCCCATTCATGGCCTCTGTGGACTACACTCGTGTGTACATAACCACACACAGACACAGACATACACATAATTAAAAGTAAAATCATTTTAAAAATGGATGTTGACACTTGGGAACTTTAAATTTTTTATTTTATTTGAGTTTAAGGGTGTTTTATTTCCAGTTTAAAAGCATTTACTATAGAAGTGATTTTTTTTTAATTTTCCAAAAGTGTACTTTGTAAAAACCAAATATTTGTTTAGCATTTATTTGTTCCCGTGTTTTCAGTTAGTCAAATCACCGAGGGAATGTTTTCATTGCCTGCTGTGTCTGTTATGTGTCGGGCTAGGTGGCACTTTCTGGGCCAGAGGAAGTTAGGACCATTCCAGCCGGTAGCTGATTGGCTCATGAAACCCTATCGGTAGTAACACCTTGTCACCTATGTGATATAGACTCTTAGAGTTTACACTTGATCTGCTATAACTGTCAATCTGTTGAGATCTTGCTTCTGACCCTCCCTCCCTCTGAACCTTTCTTGGCCTCCTGTAGGATATTCCCATAAGCATGCCTAACATGCTCTGGGTTCATCTCCCCAACCCTGGCCCAAGCTTTTACTTTTTTAAAACTTTGAGACAGGGTCTCACTGAGTTGCCTGGGCTGGCGCTAGACTTTCTATCATCATGCCTCAGCCTCCCAAGAGGCTGTCTGGTATTACAAGCCTGTACCAAGAGGCCTGGTAAAAGGTGAGAATTTCAAGAAAGTGTGGCAGAATTTGGCAAGCCTGTGAGGGGTATTGTGTCCCGTTCAGCCTGATCTCATAGCTGCTTACACCGTGAAATAAAAAGAAAAGGAAAAATAAATTGCCCCCAGATGTTGGTGTTTCTAGAACATTCTCACATCTCCTGATCTTGTTCAAGGAAGGCTCTGATCATCCTTATGGTATGAGGTAGCCTCAGCTCCAGGAAGAGGTTAGTATTAGTTTGGTTCCCTTTCCACAACGGCTAATTGACAGGTTCTGTTGCTGCTACTGTGCTTTGTTTTTTTGTTTGGTTTGGTTTGGTTTGTCCTGCAGGGGTAGTGGAAGCCACGAAGCTTCCCTGTCAATACACTGTTCCATGTATAATAGTGGAGAGAAAGGCCTTTCTGTGGGTGTCCTTACTCTCGGTCCCCACATTATCTGATGTTAGGGGCGATCCTGTGTCTCAGCCCCTGAACAGCAAACTCAGGAAGAGGAAGCTACAGTGTCTATATGCTACATCCCGGTTACTTGGAATGCCAGAAAGTTCTAGAAGGTAGTGTCACTAGAGACCAGTTGAACCAGTTGCTTTGGACAGATGACCCACACTTAGAGACTAGGGCATCAGTAGGTGGCATAGCCTAAGGAAGACACTAAGCAGTTCTCCTAGGGAGAGCCTGCCCCTGTGCCTGCCACTCATGCATGCTCTAGGATGCCACACCCTGAACAGGACTGTTTATGCACATATCCTGCCTGCTGTTTAAGTCAGGTCCCTGAAGATGGACCAGAGAAAGAGCATCACTGGACATCATTGTTCCTCTTCCCAGTGTGGTTACCCTGAAGAATCTTTCTCTACGTTCACTACTCTAGCACCTCTACTAGCTTGTCTAACATCTATCTTCGCCCTGGGGACTTTGTTTGGCATGACAAGCAACATAGACAAGAGAATTTGAGCCTCCAGGCCTTCTCTGCTTCCCTCTCCCCCACTTTGCCTGGATGACCTGCACCTGTGTATTGTAGATTATTAGTTTAAGGTGTGTTACATTTGTTTATGCTGTGGAACATCTGCTTTAATGATGCAAAGATGTGTTGCATTTGTTTAACTCTGTGAGGCTGTGTTACTTGCCTGTTTAACACACCCGATTGGTCTACTAAAGAGCTGAATGGCCAAGAGCAAGGCAGGAGAAAGGGTAGGCGGGGCTGGCAGGGAGAGAGGATAAATAGGAGGAGAAATTGCAGAGAAGATGGAGGAGCAAGAAGAGGAAAGTGGAGAACGTTGTGGGCAGCCGCCCAGCTACACAGCAAGCCACAGAGTAAGAAGGAAAGAAGGAGATCTACAATAGAGAAAGGTAAAATCCTAGGGGCAAGAGGTAGATGGAATAATTTAAATTAAGAAAAGCTGGCTAAAAACAAGCCATGGTAAGGCTGAGTATTCATAAGAAAGAATAGACTCTGTGTGATTTATTTTGGAGCTGGGTGGCAAGCCCCCCCCCCCCCCCCCGGAGAGCAACGAAATAACCAACTGCACATGTCTGTCACTCATCTGCTGTTTTAGACCAGATGCTTGTCGAGGAAACATTTTGGTGGCAGCCTGTTGTATGTCTGTGGATTCTTTGGACTTGACTGGCTTCAAGGTGGCCTAAGGTCTGTGTCTTCTGAGACATGGAGTGTAGCCTGCTATTCATGCACTGAGTTTTAGTAATATGGCCGTGGCATGATTCTGATGTGACCCATTAGACCTCCCCTTCCAGGTACAGGGGAAGGTCTCCTAGTCTCTTTGCACACTAGGAGTTCCTGGCCTAGACGGGCAGAAAGTTGGATCACACAAGACCATGAGGGCTGAGTTATATGGTAGAAGTGGTAGGGATTTTAAGGCACAGGAGAGGAGGGTAGACGGAGGTCTCTGGGCAGCAAGACCCACAGGATGGAATGCCATGGAGGCCTCAGTGTGGAGTGGGCAGTTTTGAAAATAATGGAGTGTCCTGGAGCCGTTGGGCTGAGCCTTGCCTTGTGGCCACTGTCTTTTACAGTGGCAGCTTGAGAAATTCAGTCTTTGACCAAAAGCTGTGCAGCCCAAGAGGCCAGCTCGCATGGGATGGCATGGCCATCTCTCTTCCTACAGGTTGTCTATGTGGCTGGCTGAAGACTTCCGTGTTTGGAACTCTTACCTTGATTGCCCCAGTGAATCAGAGCCTTTTGTTTAGGTACAATTGGAAGTCCGTTCCCTTAGACAGGAGGATGTCTATTGTCTGTGTAACTCTGCTTGGTCCTGTAAAGCCTGGGCTATACAAAACGTTTGTTTTTTTTTTTTTTTTTTTTTTAAATATACATTTAGGATAGAAACTACTCGGAAAAGGTTTGGTTTTTTTTTTTTTTTGTTTTTTTTTTTTGTTTTTTTTTTTTTTTTTTTTGTTTTTTTTTTTAAATTGGCATGTAGGTGGGATGCTGGCAGTGAGGTCCCACAATCACCACATTGCCCTAGGTGAAAGGAGCCCCTTACTGAACTTTGTAGTACTTAACTTCATGTAGGAATAAAACATTTCCAAGGCTGGAGAGATTTAAGTTCACATCCCATCACATACACAATCACTATGTAATTCCAGTTCCAAGGGGCTCAGTGCCATCTTCTTACAGATACACACATGGCGCACACTGACAAACAAATCAGAAATATTGAAGAAATTGATTATTTCTCTTCCCCTCCTTATTTCTGGCATCCCAGTTCTATTTCCCATTTTGATAGCCAAACTGGAAGGGTTGAGCAATGTAAAAGGTGGTCATGTTGCTCAGTGGTCACATGCTTGCCTAGCATACTCAAGGCCCAACACTTCCATTTCCACTGCTGGCGAAAGATGAGCCACAGGCTGACTATAGTGGGAGAGCATAGGCAAAGCACCGGGGCAAGGGGAGGAGACCCCCAGAGACCTTTGGGTCTCTTCATAAAGTAGGGAACCAGGTCTTGGAATCTGTGTGGCTCAGTGGGCAGAGTGCTTGCTTAGCATGTGTGAAGCCATGAAAGAAGGGATGGTGAAATGGAGACTGTCCCTCTCCTGGCTGTATTATCTGGATGTTGCTAAGAGCATTGTAAAACTAAGGGAGCCCTTGTCCCTGGCCACCTCTCTGTGTGAGTGTCACCAAGTCACACAGCACACACCTAACTTTTTCTGTTGCACTTGGGAACCCTGTGTTATCTCTCTGCCCAATGGAGGATTCATAACCATGAAAGTCAAAACTGCAATTCACACAACACCCCATTTGGTCCCTCTCCCTCCCTTGAACCCCTGCTCTCTAAGTCACAAATGCCCACCTTGTATTTTCTCTTTAGTCCTTGGGAACTGTAAGGTTGGCTTTGCTAGAACTAGGCAGATAGTTGTCCTCCATATTCATCCTCCTGAGGGCCTGTGACTCTTCTCTGGAGGGAAGGGAGGGGAAGGAAGAATGGAGGAACCAACCCAACCCCTGAGCATGTGACCTGCCCATGCAGAAGTGATTCCTATCTTGACTCAGGTAAATGCCAAGGAAGTTGGGGGCTGGGAACTCGAACTCAGAAAGGAGGGCTGTGGGTGTGTGAGAGAAGACTTGGCCAGTTACTGGGGTGAGGTGAGGGGAACAACAGGGTGCGTTGGACCTGAGTGACTGCCAATGTTAAGAATTGCTTGTTTGGTAAAGTGAGTTGATGTTGAAGTTGACTAGTAGAGGAGATTTGAGAAATGGCCCTTATCATGGGGAAGCGGCTGTTGGCATCCTACACTTGTTTTCATGAGACTATAGACAGGCTTTTGTCTCCAGGTTGTTTGGAGTGGAAGGACTCACCAGGGTTTGAGACCCTCTACCAGTGACTACATTCCTTAGCTCTTTGTTTCTTGTAGGATTCCACTTTTGAGGCTGCCACACATCTTATGCTGAATAACCACGTTTGTGTCTATTACGGCGTGGTCATAAGAAGCCATCCTCTTATTGAATAGGCCTCAGGTTGGCGCTTTATTTTTATTCTGTCAAACGAATGATGCCAATTAACCCATTTCCCAGAGGGCATTTTGGAAGCTGTGTGTCCTGGGGTTGGTCTGAGCTGAACTGCCCAGAAAGAGGCCTGAGTCATGTAGGATGAGAAGTGTCTGACAAGTAACCAGGAAACTCCACCTCTGACTTCCTCTGGTGCATGAGGGATGCTTTGGTGTTTTTTCTATGAGGGGAAGGTCTGGGTAAAAAGCTGGTGTAGAAAGCTCCTTAGCCTAAGTCTGCCAGGTTGCCAAGGACTGGAGCATCTGGGTGATCTGTGAGTTATCCCTTAAAAAGACCAATGGGCCATCTCAGCCCCATGTCTGGAAGCAAGTGTAGGCAGTGGAGCTTTCCAACACAGCAGCATGGCCATGCAGATGGTTCTGAGGGCCTGGGAGCATTCCTTCGGCTTGCAGTGAGTAGAATGGGTTTGGTTCTTAGCAGCATCCTCTATCGCTAGAAAGATCAGCAGTCTTGATGGCACCAAAGAGCTGCATTCTTGTTGATGTAGTGCTAGGAACGCCAGCTTCTAAAAGCCAAACTATGAAGCAGGTCTCTGATGGACCACCTTCCCCCCCACACACCTTCTTTACCCTCCTCTTCCTCCCTCTCTTCCTCTCCAAAACCCATCCTGCTTCTTATATGGAAGAGAGGACAAGGACAGCTCTCTCAGAGCCAAAGGAGATCATCTGCCGACTCGAACACACTCTTTAGCAGTCAGAAAATGGGGTCTGAGTGTAGTGCTGAAGTTCAACAGCGGGATCTACTTTCCTAATGTTCTTGGTGACTTTGGATGTCACCTAACACCTAACATGTATACCTTCACTTGAAAGCAAGAATAAGATTCCCTTTCTTAACACATCCAGGGTCCTTGCATTTTGTGAGAACTTCTGGGATATAGTCTGCATTGAGGTTTTCATTACATCTATTTCCCTCTACCTGTGCCCACCTGCCTGTAGGCTTGTCCTTAGCCCTAGGTTCTCCAGGGGAGTGGAGAAGTAGACATCTCTGATGCTGCTCATGCCTAAATTTTCCTGTGAGGCCAGAGTGCTGCTGAATGTTGTGTAGGGCCCAGAAAATGGTGACACCCTCCCCCCTTCTTGCCCCATTACCACCAATGTCCATAGTGCCAACACATGGGGAAGCTTGTCTTGTTTCATTCACAGCCAGTATCAAAGTTTCCTTTTATTAGAAAGGTCATACCCTGAGCCCACCCCCAGGATATCCCAAGGGCCAGAGGATTGGTCTGTGGGGGAGGGGAGATTCAGCTCTCCCAAGAGAGCAAGGCTGGGTCCCAGGATTTCTGAAGAAATCCTTTACATAGAAGGAAAATTCTGATATGAATACATGAAGAGCCACATGTAGAGAGGTTCTACATTGATTGCTCATGGTTCCAAAGCCACTCATGACCAATGCAAGGAGTTGTTTAAGCCACCAATATGTCACTTCCATCCCTTACCCTCACCTCACCCCTACCATCACCCCCACCCCTGTTATTTGATGAGAGCATCTAAGTAAACCCTAAGTTGCTTAGCTTTTCTCTTTGGACAAGAAAGGGAAAGAAAGACAAAAGTAAAACCCACATATAATCCAAAACTCAAGAAAAAGTCAAATGTAAAGATTTCTGTAGACCAGCGACGCTCAGAGGTATGGTGGGAATAACTTCGTGCAGATGAATGGGTGCTGAAACTGGCACAGGCATGACTTGGGAATTGTATGGATAGTTGTGGTTTTCACTGGCAAATCCAAAATGGGTAAGAGCTTTTTCCTTTTTATACTAAAACTTAGCAGGTGTTGGAAAAATCATGAAGAGAAAACCAAGATGATGTGGGTGATGGAAGTTTGGCTGTGGGGTGAATGTCCTCCTCTTGACAACTACAGGAGCATCTGGAGTCAGTTCCTGCTTCTTGTAGATTAACCATGAAGTTCAAGGGGAAAGTCATTTTCCACACACCAAAGATAAGTCCTTGCAGATGGCTAAGGCTTGTTTAGTTCATGAAACTGAGATCTGGGTGTGGGGGTGAGTCGCACAGGTTCTATGTGAACTTGGGGGCAAGGTGTGTGGTATAGGAAAGTCTGACAGCTTCTCAGAAGAGGAAGGAATTGGTACTTGCGAGCTGACTGAGAAGACCAATGGCAGAGTTAGGTGTATGAGTCAGTCAATCTCCCAGCAGGCCATGCGGCAGCAGCCACCTGGTACTTCATGGTGTTCATAGAGGTACAAGGAGAGAGTACGCAGTGACTCTGCGCCTCTGCTGATGTCCCATTGTCCGGAAGACACGAAAGTACTCACATCTCATGGTAGGAGTGGCAGAGCCACAGGGCAGGGTATCAGATGCCACAGTTGCCAGTGGCCAGCACTGTCCATTGGCTGCATTTCAGCATTGTCTTTGGGTGTGTGGATGCTGGGGATGCATGCATGCACACACACAAGGTAGGATCATTAGATTAGAGCAGTGGTCTCCATCACTGGTCTATTAGTTCTCCACAGGATAACTCAAAAGAAAGTGCATCCCTGTGAGAGGCCAGAGTAATGGGCGATCAGGAGAAAGGAAGGAAAGTGAGCTCTTCCTTCAGATTTGCTCACCTTGAAGCCCAGGTTTCTGAGATGTGATTGGAGTTCAGTAATGGTTTAAGAAGCTTTCCTGAAGGTGATGGAGTGTTGTGCTAACAAAAATCACCCTTCAACCCTTATCTCACCATGTTTCAGCACTGGTCTGGCCTTAGCTCTGCCTCTGCCTTCCACAAACTCTGTGACCTTAGGTGAGGGCCCCCGAGATTTGAACTAGGCAGTACTAGGGTTTCATGGCTGGTTGCTATGCTGGTTTCTCATATAGCAGTGGGTCTGGTACTTGCCCATGC
The DNA here is from genome assembly GCA_033318265.1 of Phyllotis vaccarum. NCBI lineage: Eukaryota > Metazoa > Chordata > Mammalia > Rodentia > Cricetidae > Phyllotis > Phyllotis vaccarum. The sequence goes on from JARWLC010000012.1 coordinate 68,247,179, forward strand.
TAAATAGGTACTGATGTGTTTCTGGAATTTGTATGTTCTGCTCCTGATCTGTGACCCTTTGCTGCCCCCCACATGGCTGTTAGACCATGGATAGGAATAATATTGGCTTAAGGTGGACCCCAGCCCAACCCTCTCACCAAGGCAGTACTCTGGACAACTTCATCCTCATCATTGGCTCCAGCCTCTGGCATATCCACATCCTTGGCTGTGGCTCCCACCACCATTTTAGGATACTTTACGGGTCTCATTTGGAGCCAATGGGAGGAAGCTTTATTTCCTGCCACAGGAAATTGTTTGGCCGGGGAAGAATATGTTTAAAGATTAAAACCTTCTGTCCAGGGAGCTGGAGGGAGATGTTAGAGAAAGATATTTGGGGGGTCAACCATGAGGAAGACCCTGAGTGTAGAAAGAGAGCTTAGTTACAGTTGGGGATTGGGCCTAGAGATGGCTTCCTGGGACTGCCCTCATCAATCTGTGGGCTGCTGGGAGGAAGGCCTGGTTTAGAGAGAGAAACTAGTTGTGAATTATAGCCTTTCCTGTAGCTGAGCACACTCATGGCAATATGAGCGCAGAATGAGGACTTAATTACTGGATTTACTTATTGGGCCCCAAGCCATGCCTTGGGAGGGCATGTTCTGGACACATCAGCTGTGTTAAATCCAGCAGCTGGAACGCCCAGTTCACTCATACTATTTGGTAAGCGTTGGTGTGCATTTTGAGTGGGTCAGAGGGAGGGATAAAGGAGAAACAGCTCAGACTTGAGCCAAGAGGAGTTGCCACAATTGTGTCTGAAGACATGAATGAGATGTCTTTGCCATCTTGAGACATATATAGATTTTATGGCTTAGAAGCAGGGGCATGGACCAGACGACTTTTTGAAAATCCTATTAGATGGCTGATGGTCATGTGCTCCAGATCTGTAGAGTGACTGTCTTCCAGTTGAAAGAGCAGCCCCAGTACAGACTCTGTATGGCTCTAGGGCTTCAGGATGGTCTAGGGGGTTAGATGTAATGAGCCAGGAGCACTGGAGACTTGCCTTATGAACCATACAACATGGTGCTGCTGGGGATGACCTACGATGAACCTGGAACAGTCGTATGAAAGGGACAGGCACCAGAGAGACAGGAGGCCCATGGTGGTTGCTGGATCATCCAAGCCAGGAAGGAATGGCTCTGAGCACCTAGACTCCTTCTTGAGCCTGGCAGAGGTCATAGGAGTGAGGCTGTGTGAAGCCTCATTGCTAACGCAGGATGCTGCTGATATCTGACATGTTCTCACTATGCCCAGGGCTGCATGGAGTGTCACTTAAGCTTCCCAAGAGTCTGGCAATGGTACTTCTAGTTCCAACAACATATGAAGGTTGAGGTTTTAAGTGGTTTGCTCAAGTTTATCGAGTTGCTAAACATGGAAACAGAAAATCCAGGCTTAGCCGAGGCCAAAGTCTTTACTTCCCTTCCCTTGGAATTGTGGTGTAATTTACAAATACACTGCACCTACCTAAAGTGTGCTGTTTGGTAAATTTCAATATGTATCTGTCCACCACAGTCAAGATAACAGATAGAACCTGTATCCTGCCAAGGTCTCCCTGGCCCTTGCTGGATCCATCTCTCCCATTCCTGCACACATGCCTCACCTTCCCAGGCAGCTGCCACCTCAACTTATACCATGACTATCTGGGCATGGTGGTGATGCATGCCTGTAGTCTCATCACTTAGGAAGTTAAAGCAAGAGGATTATACAAGTTTGATCCAGCTGGGGGCTCTATCATATCAGCCATAATCAAAACTACAGTGATACCTGTGTCAGAATGCAAACTAGGCAGTTACATTTTACATGAAAAGAGCGACCCAGTTGCTTTCACTTATGACATTGATCTGTGCATTGCACCACAGACCAATAACTATTTTATTGTCAGTCATCTTTTGTGTGGCCAAATAAAAGTATTTAGGTGTTTGTACATTTGTGGATATCCTGTTTTGTTTCTCTTCTCTTAAAAGCAGAATAGGTAGATCCTATGGTGGGCGTTATGGTTTGAATGTGAAATGTATGCTGTAGGTTCACATATCTGAATACTTGGTCCTAAGTTTTGATAGCACTCGAAGGATATGGAACCCTTGGGAAGTAGAGCCCCACTAAGGAAGTCAATGGAGGTACGCTTTCAGGCTTTACAGCCTAGCCCCACTTCCTGTTCACTCTGCTTCCTGAGTTCAGATGTAGTATGACCAGTTGACTTTCTGGCTCCTGATGCTGTATCTGCTCTGAAGTGATGGGTTGCAGGTCTCTGGAAGCCAAAAGTAGTTATTTTTGCTTTTGTCAGGTACTTGTAACTAATTAAGACAAAAGCAGGTACCAGGAGTGGGGTGCAGCCCATCACGGTGGGAAATCAAGGAAGCAGGTGCTCTAGGCAGCTGGTCACAGTTTAGACAGGAAGGAGAGATGACTTGTACCTAGCTCATACCTTTTTAATAGACAAGGATCTCATCCCAGGAAATAATGTTACCCATATTGGGTTTGTCTTCCATCTCAAGTAGCTTAATCAGGATAACAGGCATACACAGAGACCCATTGCCCAGGTCTATATTTTTCAAATTGACAGTGGAGACAGATCATCACAATTTTTTTTGTCAGATTATTTAATCACAGCAACTGACAAAGACACTATTATAGTAGGTTTTTACTTTGGACTTTTAAGGAAACTCCCTAACTGTCTCTCAGAACCACTGCATTGCTGTTTTCCATGAATGTTATATAAGAGTTCCAATTGCTCCACACCATTGCCAACACATATCACACACAGTCCTTTTAATTATAGCTGTTCCAAAAATTGTATGGTGGCATCTCATTGTATGTAGTAACTGGTTTTTTTTTGTTTTTTTTTTTAATGTGTGTGGGTATTTTGCTTGCACACATGTCTATGTACCATGGTGTGCTTGATAATCAAGAAAAAGGCATAAGATCCTCTGGAACTGGAGTTATGGATGGTCGTGACCCTCTATGCTTTTGCTGGGAATCAAACCCAGGTCTTCTGCAGGAATGGCAAGTACTCTTAACTGCTGAGCCATCTCTCCAGCCCCTTTGTAGAATTTTAATCCCCTAACAAAGTTACAGTTTTAATCCACTACACTATACTTTTCTAATTAATAATGAAATAGAACATCTTTGTCAAATTTAAATTTTTAAAAATAGCATCTGTTTAAATCATTCGCCTGTTATTTTAAGATTGGGCTTTCTTGTTTGTTTTTTGTTTTGTTTTGTTTGTTTGTTTGTTTGTTTGTTTTGGCATTCTTTACCCTAGAAACAGAACCTCTGTGAGGTATATTCTTTGCCAATATCACCTGATGCGTTTCAGATCAGGAGCCTCTAACCTGATTTCTACTATATCAATATATCAACTTTAATTTTTAATGGATTTGATTTTTATGCTTTTGGTATAGCAGCTGAGAAATCTTTGTTCAGTCATAGAGATCTTCCAAAGTTTTGTCTTGACATTTTTTTCTTGTTTTGTTTTTCGAGATAGATTTTCACTGTGTAACAGCTCTGGCTGTCCCAGAACTCACTCTGTAGACCAGGCTGGCCTTGAAGTCACAGAGTTTCACCCGCCTCTGCCTCCTGAGTGTGGGAATTAAAGGCAGGAGCCACCACCACCTGTCTTGAAATTTTTGTTCTTTTGAGTTTTGAACTTCAACCCTCCATTCTTACAGAGGTGTGAGGTATAAGTTGAATTTCATTTTTCTTAGTGTGGCTCTCCAATAGGTTCAGCACCACCTGTTAAAGATCAACCTTTCCCAGCTGGTTTGTCTTTGGATTGTCATTCGAAGTCAGTATTCATGTATATGTGGCTGTTTGTGGCATTTGTTGGGTCCCATTGCTATGCTGACATTGAGATATTGCCTTACTTTTTGGAAATATATTGTTGTCTATGCATGTATACATGTACTTGTGTGGGTTTGTGTGTGCAGGCATGTTGATGTGTACAGTACTTATGCGCATGTTTGTGTATGTCTGTGGAGACCGGAAGACAACTTTGGCTGCTGTCCTCAGGGGCTGTCACTGTTTTTATTTTTAAGACAGGGTCTCATTGGCCTGGGTCTCACCAAGTAGGCTAGACAGGGTGGCCACCAAGCTCTAGGGATCTGGCTGTTTCTGCCTCCTCAATACACTACCACACCCAGCATTTGTCATGTAAGCTCTGGGGACTGAACTCGTGTTGTTGCGCCCATGACACAGGTGCTTTTCTGGCTGACCATCTCCCTAGATCTCTGTTACTTTTTAAACAAGAAGATGCCCCTCCCACCATCCAGGTGGGCCTCTCGGGCCCCATTCTTCTCACTGCTGGCATTGCCTTGCCCTTGTCCAGCCACTTCTCGCCTGTCCCCCTTTTTCCCCCAGAGAGGTGACTCGCATCCAGCTAGCTTCATGTGTGTTAGGGCTTCTGTCATACCCTAAAGAGGCAGTGTGGCCACTTTCCCTAACTCTGGGGGATTTGGTAGCCTTGGAAGAAAATAATGAGATTGAAGGATTGTCTACACTTTCTGCTTGCTCACTTGCTTTCTCTTTTCCTCAACCCCACAGCTCAGCCTCCTCGCCTGGGGCTGGCTTAGAGAGTCATCAGTAGCACTGAGAGGAATGCTCACCGTGGGCTGGTGCTTTGTAAAGTGGTTTCTAGTAGAGATCAGGCAAGGAGGAGACTGCTCCCATCTTAGGGATGCAGCAGTTGATGGTCCTGGTACCCAAGGTTGCATAGTCAGGGTTTAGATCTACACATCTGGCTGGCTTCCTTCTGTATCTCAGGCTGTCCTCTCTTGTTCGGCCCAGTAATTACTGTTTTCAGCTGTAGGGGCTCCTTGGTCTGGGCCTCATGGGAGGGAGGTAATTACATCCTTCCACATGCCCTTAGTCAGCAGCTCTTAGTCAGTCTCTGTGACCAAGCCCAGCACTGACCTTTGTCCCTCCCCATTCCAGGCCAGTGGCTTGGAGATTGGTTGGGCCCTATTTGGCTCTTGTTGGCATTCTGGTGAGCCCCTCTCATATAAAGCACTCATAAAATCTGTTGAATTTAGACCCATGGATGCCCTCGGGACAGAGGGTTAGTTTGCAATGGCTCTCTGCTAGCTTGACCTAGCTCCTGTTGCGCTAGAGTTTCTGGTCCCGGGCCACCAGAGGTCCAGACCCACAGACTTGCAATCCCAGACTGCTTAGCCGCCCACTGCTTAGGCCCCCCAAAAATGACTCAGATGCTTATATTAGCTTCACGCTGTTTGGCCTATGGCTCAGGCACATTGCTAGCTTGCTTCTTGACCTTAACCCATTTCTATTAATCTATCTGCCATGTGGCCCATGGCTCACCTGTGTTCCTTACATGTTTCTTTTTTGGCAGCTGGCTCAATCTGACCTGACTCCGCCCTTCTCCTACCTATGCTCTGATTTCCCCTCCTACTTTTTCTATGGTGCCTGTCATGGGCCAAAACAGCTCCTTTATTTAAAGATTGATATTCACAGCATACAGAAAGACATTCCTACATCAAGCTACTAGAAACATCATGCCCCTAATGTGGAGCTCCTAGGACAAGCCTTCTTGTGGAATTGGTAGCCCTGCCTGCCTCTGTTACTTACCCCCCCCCCCCAACCTGTGGACCACACTCAGCCAGGCTTCACAGGGTGCTGGATTTTTTCACTCATGTCCATGAACATAGCCCATGTAAACATCTCAGAGGCCATTTACTGCTTTTAGAGAAGAATCGGACTCCTTGTGTGATAAGCTCTGCCTGCCATCTAGCCTCCTCTTGAAATTTTGTACTTAGCCACTACCCTGTCCAGTGGTCGCCTCTATAAGGGCAAGATTTGTGGCACGTGTACCTGCTTGAGTGTATTTCAGGCAGGTTCTTCTCCTTGAGAGTTGTTGCTGTGAGAATTCTATTGGGTGCAAGGCCTTTCTTCCAGCCTGGAAAGCCTCAGCCTTCCTTGGCGGGCCCCCTTGCTTCTTTTGGGAGCTGGGACTGTGTCCAGTAAGAACAGTGAGCAGTGGTGCTTTGATTTCCTGGTCCCCTGTGTCTGGGGAGGAAAGAACGTGATAGTATCTGCCAGCAAACTTGAACTCCTCAGGAACTGTTGGGCTGGACATGGGAGATAGCAATCCACACCTACTTTACTGACACCTACTGTCCCTTCTTTGCAGGTCACTGGATGGCCGGCTGCAGGTGTCCCACCGGAAGGGGCTCCCCCACGTTATCTACTGCCGCCTGTGGAGATGGCCTGACCTGCACAGTCACCATGAGTTACGGGCCATGGAGCTGTGTGAGTTCGCCTTCAACATGAAGAAGGATGAAGTGTGTGTAAATCCTTACCACTACCAGAGAGTGGAGACGCCAGGTATGTGTGTATGGCTGACTCTCCCCAACTCTGGAGGGCCTTAGGTACCCTTGGGGACTGGGACTTCGATGCCTTGGCACTGACCCACCTCGGTTGTATCTCTATAGTTTTACCTGCAGTGTTGGTGCCACGCCACACAGAGATCCCGGCCGAGTTCCCCCCGCTGGATGACTACAGCCATTCCATCCCCGAGAACACTAACTTCCCCGCTGGCATCGAGCCCCAAAGCAATATTCCAGGTAGGCATGGGTGTACAGGAGAGGCAGCCAGGAGCCAGGGATGGGGCTATTTCCCCATCTTCTCCACATCATTGTTCATACAGCAGGCTCTTGGGCCCCTATCTGAATCATATCCCAGCCGGGAACCATCGGTGGCCCAAGCTCCCCTAACAGTGTTTGTGTTGGCATGGAGAACTCTGTGACCCTTCTGCAGGGCCTCACTGCCGTCATTTATTTTGAAAGCGGAAATAGCAACGCTGTGTCTCCGCTTTCTCTCCCAGCCCATCAGGCTGGCACACAGGCAAGGTCCCTGAGGGGTAAGGGGCTGCAGAGTGTGGGGTGAGAGGCAACAGAGAGCACCTGTAAGTAACCCTGAGCTTTGGACTGAGCAGAGTGGGAGTTGAGGCAGTAGATAGAATGTGCTTGACTGTTAAACTGCTGATGCTTCTATTTACATGCAAATAATATGTGAATCACTGCCAGGCACTCTGGGCATCCAGAGAAGCTGTGCTTGGCCACACTAGGGCCAGTCAGTCAGGGCAGTGATCCAGCTGTGTTCCTTTTAGAGTGTTCTAATTTGGATGTGGCTCTCTTTTTCTCTCTGGGTTGGTTTTACTGGGCTGAGGTTAGCTGTGGCCCGTGTCTTGGGTTAGAACGAATGCACGCAGAAGCCAGCTGTCTGGCTTCTCAGATTCTCGCAGGTAGTGCTAGTCTCCGGGGGGTAAGTTGTCCACTTCCCGTCAGATGGCAGACCTTGGAAGGCTAAGGCAGGGTGGGAAGGAGAGGTAGAGTTCTGAGAACCGATAACTGACGGTGCCACCACTAAACAGCAAACTTCGCTGGGTTGTTAAGCCATATCCCTTAGGGACAACAGTGACAGGAACAGCAGACCTGTACAGGAACAGGTTCAAGGCCACAGCTCCTCAGGGGACAGAGATGGTAAAACAGGCAAGTCCTAAAGGCTCCCTTCTCAGCCTGACCTTGAAGGATGGGATCAAGCCAGCTAAGCTGTGGTACTAGAGCAAGGCATTTCAGAGTTGGGAGTCAGAGGGCAGCGCTGTCTAGGCCTGAACAGGGCAGAGTCCTGATACCTTCCCTTGAGGCTCAGCTTTCTTCTAGGCCCCCTGTACTCAGTGGTGGGATGAATACATGATATACTGGCCAACAAATGGAGTGCCAGGGCCAGGCCTTACATTCCTTCTAATGGAATTGCCCACTTTCTAATCCCCAGAAACCCCACCCCCTGGCTACCTGAGTGAAGATGGAGAAACGAGTGACCACCAGATGAATCACAGCATGGACGCAGGTCAGTATTGTGTGTATGCCTGGAGATTTGTCCTTTCCTTCTGCCTTCCTACTTTCCTATCTGCCTAGTGTCTGTAGAACACCCCTGGTGTGCCTCGTAATCCCTAGTAGAAGATACTCTGTGCCATAGGGACACAGAGTTGTTTTACTGACAGTGTAGCCTGTCCCAGATGTTGCGATATTAGGCCATCTGGGTGAGGTGCTGGCAGGAAGGTACACTCCTACACCCAAAGCAGTACGGGTGCACAGGGAGGAGACCCTGCATGAAGGAACAGCCTTTTCTGGTGGCCAGCAAAGAAGCAACCCCCTCCCATAATGCAGTGGCCAAATGTGATCAGCATGCCCCTGCTGGGAGGGTCTGCTCCTAGTTTTCTTCAACTGTGTTCCCAGATGTTTCCTGTGTCATATGTTACAGGACCAAATTGGTTCCAAATCAGCAGCTTCTTGAACAGAGCCCCAGCTGCCGCACAAGACCTGTTCTGCATTGTGTGGTGGCTGAGGAGGGGAAAGGGGCCCAGCAGATGTTTCATTCCCACAATGCCGGGCTGTCTCACGCACAGGCAAGAGGTTACACAATCCACAAAAGGGTGAAAAAAAAATCACATGTACAAGAGTAGCACAGTCATGGGTATATTGTGCTTTTAGGTCAAGCACACCCCCAAAACACACGCATCCAGGCATGTGGCTGGCAGCATGGATCTAGCTGGAATGCATGGATATCCTTCCTGTACTCAGTGCCAAGTGACCGCTGCAAACTTGCAGCTCTGGAGTGCTGGCACGGGAAGTGAGCCAGCGAGGCAGCCTCCCTCCAGCTGCAGAGCCTCACATCAGCTTTCTCTCCCTGTACCCCTCCCCTTGGAAAATGACTGTTATAAACAAACATGATCAGAGCGGCCTGGATGTCAGAAGGACGAGTCATGCATGCTTTCACTGGTTCCGGTCTGCTTGCTCCCTTCATTTTCTTTCTGTTCCCTTGTACCATGTCCCTTCTCCTGTATCTCTCTCCTAGCAGAGCTCCGTGGGGCCAGGGTTTGTGTACCCAGCAAACCTAGGCATGGATGGTGAAGGTCTCTCTTTGTTCTCTGGTTTTCCTCAAAGTAGCCCATTTGGTTCTTAGTGCAGTTGCTTGCCTTCCCTACCAAGTGAGGTGTGGAGGTGTCTCTGGTCTGAGTCACCTGAGTCACCCTCAGGTCGTCCCTGGCAGCACACATGTCCTTTCAGAATAACTGTAGACCTTCATGATTCGAGCTAACACAAAATAGGAAACAACTATTGAAGGCTTCCAATATGCCAATCCTGGCATTTTTTTTTAAAATGTAACCATCTTACTTCATTTATATAGGTCAATAGATGATTAATCCATACAAGGTGGGGGGAAATATGGACCAGTAATGTAATATATTTTTACCAAAACCACAGCCAGAGTCATGGCTGATATGTAGCAAGCGGTCTTGAGACCCATTATGGTCTTCAGAATCATTCCTTATCTGCACTGGGTCAGGTACTGCCACAGGGGAGAAGAGGAAGCCTGTGACCTGGTCTTTACCCCCTCAGAGTCCAGAGCTCTGTTGGGGTGAAATAAAATAAAGCCCCAGGGACAGCTTGAGGCAGCTTCAGGGCTCAGCCTCAAGGTCTGGTGGATGTCAGGGTCGGGGCCAGGCTGCAAGACATTCATAAATAAATAATTGTACTCCAAAGCACATGGGATATGGAGCCCCATGGAAAGGCAGCCACTGACTTTCTTTGAAGTGGCTTTGGAGTGTGTGTGTGTGTGTGTGTGTGTGTGTGTGTGTGTGTGTGTGTGTGTGTGTGTGTGTGTGTGTGTGTGTGGTGTGATGCTCACACAATTTTTCTTGATAGGCAAGGATAGAGGGAAGATCAGAGTATGAATTAGGTGGAATTAGACTTTCCCACATGCCATCTCCTGCCTTGTACAAAGTATTAAGTCAGTTGCTGAGTTGGAGGCGGCAGGTCTGTGAGTTTCCTGAAGGGATTCCAGGTACCTTAGAGCTAGACTGTGAGTTGAGCAGTGTGAGAGGGAGGGAGGAGGGGGGGATACTCCCCTCCACAGCACAGGATTGGGCAGTACAGGGTTTCTTTGTCCCTTCCTCTCTTCAGAATGGTCAGCCTTTCCTGAGGACAGTGTGTGAGCTGTCCTAGCTGAGCCCACCATGGCCTGTGCTGGAGCCTTGCTTAGATTCATAAGGTGCTGGAGGGGCCCTATAAGGCGAGCTACTGAGTCCATTCATTCCACAGATCGGGCAACATGCCTAGATGTGCAGTGGGGAGTTTATAGGCCAGACAAAGGCTGGGCGGCTCCTGGGACTCAAGGCTTGGTCCAGGGCTTCATTATGGCGAGTGATCCCGCCTCGATTGTAGAGTATTCAACAACATCTTACAACTGTGTCTCACCTTGCAGGCTCTCCAAACCTATCCCCGAATCCGATGTCCCCAGCACACAATAACTTGGGTGAGTATTCATTGGTAAGGCAGGGATTACCCGACTCCTGCCTATAGCTGAGCTCATTGCCTCAGTGGGAAGGGACAGTGAAAGTGAGTCCCCTCCTTCACCACCAGTCCAGCATCACCCATGGGGTTTCTGGTTACAGTGATCCTGAGGTCACCTCAGAACAGGGAAACTCGAGATCAGTGGTGTCAGGAAAGACAGCCTATGCTGGGGTTCATGTTTCCCCCGGGCAGCATTCAGACGTGAGTGAACGAAATCTCCCAGACCTCAGGCCGAGGAGACAGGGACCTCAGTCAGCCAAACACATGTGTGTGGCTTGAGGCAAAGCCACAGGCAGCTGCCCAGACTCAGCCCCAGGCTCCCAGAGCTTGTTTCAGACACACGTTGGGATTTCAGCTGAGTATATCATCTCATCTCTTAATAACTTGTTATTAAAGCAGAAACATATAAGGGACTTGGAGAGAAAGCAGTTCTGCCCCCCATTGCACTGCCCAGCACAACTATTTTAACCAGGGCTGTCTGGTGTTAGTGGGGCAATGTATACTCATGTGCCCTGCCACTGAAACCATGGTCCATCTGCCTTTCCCATTCTCTGATCTGTTACTCTGAAAATGTGTTTCTCCATTTGAATGTCTCGATTATTACTGTATTATCTCACGGTGTTTCTCTCAACTGACCCCACAACAATATTCAGCTGTTGGGCTGCCGGTCAGCGTTTGAAGGATCACCCTGCCAGCCTGCCAGCATCCTACCAGCGTGGGAGAGGGAGGCTTTGCAGGAGTCCTTGGGGCTAGAAATGGCAGAAGGACTCCCAACAGATGAGATGTTCATGTTTTGAAAGGTAGCCTTTGATAGTCTGGTCTGTAGTTTGGGTTCACGGGGTGATGGGGTAGGGTTAAAGCTGGCTCTTGCTTTGTGGTCCAGGGAAAGCAGTTGATCGTCATGAAACACTTTGGAGCAGAGTACATTGGACAAGCTGTTGAGCCCATTTGTTCCAAGACCATGGCAGACAGTATCAGATAAAACTCATCATTTGGAATGTTGGGAAATGTGTGAAGAGCCTTTGAAATGTGCCGACGTGTGGGTGGAGCAAAGCATGACTCTTGAGATACAGTTTAAATCTTTGTAGCATAATATCGAGGAGCTTGGCTGAGGGAAGGTCACATTCCTGAAGGTGGAGGAACTGAGTTATTGGAAACAAACTACTAGAAATCACTAAAGGCTGATTATGAGTGGATTTAGGGATGAGTGGATTTCAATTTATTTTTGAAGCCATTTCACCCAGCTGTGTCCAAGCAGGTGCCGAAGTGAAAACCATCAAGGTCACAGGCCAGTTTCAAGGTGGCAGCAGCCTTGGGCTGGAATTTTCTGGCTTAGGATCCTTCATATGCATTCAAATCTTAGACCTTCAGGCTGGGAGGAGATGAGCACAGAGCAGAGTGATGTTAGCCTGAGTCTTTCCTGGGACCTCTTCAGGGTGTTTGGGGGCTGGTCTTCATGGGCATTAGCACGGTAACATTATATGCCACAGGTCAGGAGAGCCTGCCCTCATCTCAACCGTACATCTGCAGGGAGAAACTGGCTTCGAATTTTGGATTCCTCGATCCATACTGTGTATAGATGCCAGGGTCTAGAGCAGTGGTTCTCAATGCAGTTCCTCATGTTGTGGAGACTGCCAGCCATAAAGTATTTTAGTTTCTACTTTATAAATATAATTTTGTTAGTGCTTTAAAGTCATAATGTAAACATCTATGTTTCTTGGTGGTCTTAAGCAACCCCTGTGAAACCCTCCCCTCCTCCTTCCTCCCACCCCTGCCAAATGGGTTCTTAACCATTGTTCTAGAACCATGCTGGGGAGAATACTTAGATCTTCACAACCTGATCACGTCTGTATTTACCTGTGGAGCTGAGGGAGCAAGCATAGAGGAGGGGACTGTGTATCCCCAAGAGGAAGCCATATGCAATGGGCTGAGCAGACTCAGCAAATGTGTAAGTGGGTCCTTGAAGGCCAGGTGACATTGGAGGGTAGGATGAGATGAGGGCATTGCAGATGGAAGAGCAGGTGTTCCAAGGAAGTCAGCAATGTGGTCATCAGCTGGCAGGGAGGGCAGGGGCAAGGGGCGGCTAAGCTGAATGCTACCTCACTCCACTGCCCCCAGCAGCAGGTTGCTGGTGTGCTGGAGAGATTATGGTGATACCCTCCTGATAGCAGAGTCATAGAGGGAATCTGGTCTCTATTTAGAGTATAAATTTGATGAGAAGTTGCTGGAGGAAAACCAGAAAGAAACCCAAGTAGTTGGTGGCCATCCTGAGGGAAGCTTAGGGGAACACACTAAAAAAAAAAAAAAAAAAAAAAAAGGAGAGACCGTTTCAAAGAGTGGCTGTGGGTCCGTGTGCACAGGACTGGGATCCTAAGGGGTCCTGTCCTGATGAGGTGTGATGGGCCAAGAGAGAATTGCCTGTGCCTTGAAACTTTCCTGAGAAGTCAGGGAGGCTGGGGCCCCACTGCTTCGCGCTTGCTCTTGGTCCAAGGCATTGTTACAGAGCACACAGTGACTATGTGAGGCCCCACCCCCAAGTCCTAGGATGGCTGGGTAGCATAGCAATACCTCCAAGAAGCCTATGGGAAGAAGTCCTGTCTGTCTCCTATTCTTCCCACAAAGATGGCTGCTGGGCATTTCTCTCCCTTGCCCACTGACCATTCCAGCAAGCCCCTTCAAGAAATACCATTGAAGGCTTGGCTGTCGTGGGAGTGAGTGGATAGCGTAGAGAGAGGGGCCTGGCTCAGGAGAGAGCCAGAGACAAAGGCAGAAGGGGACACTGGCCTGAGGCTGGGTGGAGGAGAAGGTCATGGGCGCAGTGGCCAGAAGGTCCCAAAGGTCAGTGACAACAGAAGAGACTGACTGCTCAGGAGTGCAAAGCGAGATGTTAGAAGAGATTGGGACTAATAGGGGTTTGAGAACAACCTTCACAGAGCAGTCAGAGGTGTGTGTGGTACAGGATAGAGAAGCAGTGGGGTATTGAGGTAGCAAATAGCAAGAGTCTTTGTGCTTAGTGACCACGTACTCCAAACTGCAGGATGGAGAAAGGTGCACTGAAGAGTGCTTGGCGTATAAGGTCACTATTGCTGTGATGAAGCACCATGGCCAGAAGCAAGGTGGAGCAAAAAGGTCTATTTGGCTCACACTTCACATCATAGTCCATTACTGAGGGAAGTTAGGACAGGAACTTGAATAGGGCAGGAACCTAGAGGCAGGAGCTGATGCAGAGGCCATGGAAGGGTACTACTACTTACTTGATTTGCTCAGCCTGCTTTCTTAGAGAATCCAGGACTACAAGCCCATTGATAGTCCCACCCACAGTGGGCTGAGCCCTCCCCATCAATCACTAATAAAGAAGATGCTCTACAGGCTAGTCCACAGCCCAATCTAGGGAGGCATTTTCTCAATTAAGGTTTTCTTCTCTCAGATACCTATAGCTTGAGTTAACTTAATTCTAGCCAGCACAGTGCTTTATAGAAAAAGATGGGGACACCTCAAGATGACATGTATGTCTTTTAAAGATCTTGTTATGAAGTTATCTTGCAAAGATAAAGTGTACAACATACAGTTATGTCTTTCATTTTTTTCCCCACTTGGGCCCTAGCTCAGGTCTGGGGAAGGATGAGGTTCTTGCCACAGTGAAGCCTCTTCTTTAAATCAGCAGTGCTTAGGGTCTGGGGAAGGATGAGGTTCTTGCCACAGTGAAGCCACTTCTTTAAATCAGCATGCAGTGACCTGAGAGAGGCCCAAAGGCATGACTGAGCCCCTTCTTTCCCTAGGGGACCCCGGGACCTTTGTTTTGCAGAGCAGGGGCTATGAACTGGGCATGTTTCTGTTTAGACACATCATCCTGGGTGGGTCACCTGAAATTTCCTAAGTGTCTAAGTCAGGAAGGTTGAGGAAAACAGAGGAAGGAAGCAGCAGGTTAGGGGAAGGTGACAGTTGAATCCCTCTAGTGAGTAAGTTGTTCCCTGCTTCACAGTGACACATGCAGGGTGTGTCTGGGTAGAGGAAACTGAGGTCCTTGAAAGAGCCCTGAGGCAGCCGAGAGCTGGAGCCTATTGTGGTAATGGCTTTCTGGAGTGCGTATGTATGGCAGGGTAAACCTCTGTTAGGAAAGGCCTGTGCTGGGTGGCAGGAGCGAAAGGCCCCTGAAATGAATAGAAGTCAGCTGAGTCCATGCTGCCAGACAGGGTGCTTTTTAAAGGCCATCTATGGCTGCAGCCTTCAGCTGGCTTATGAAAATACAGGCAGGGGCTGAGGTAAGTGGCTTACTAGGTACTACTATGGAAGTGTGAACGCCTGAGTTCGGACCCCAAGAACCCACATAATGCTGGGTGTGGTAACATGTGTTGGTGATTGAGTGTTCATATAGCAAGATGGGAGGCAAAGCCAGGAGACTTCCTGGAAGCTCATGGGCCCCCTGAGCAGGAGACCCTGTCACAACAAGGTGGGAGGTGGGGACTCACACCTCAGGTTCTCCCAAGGCACACACATTACCCACACATGTGTGTTTTTGAGCAATATGATGGCAGAAGTCCGCCAGCACAGTGTTCTGGTTTTCAGCCTCTGCTGTTTTCCTGATTCAATAAACTGGTCTGAGGTCAGGGTAGCTTACACTCCTTCTCTGTATGTCTTAGCTCTCTGCCTGAACCTCAGAGGCAGGCTGTAGTTAGGACCCAGATGCTGGAGCCCTGGATAGTCACCCCTTCTAATGGGGGGGGGGCATGAATTTCTTTGCATGAAAGGAAAGTTTCATGTCACCTGTACTGGGCCTTGCAGACAGGCACTCCACTGAAAGAAAACAGCTAAGGAGGAGAGAGGATGGAATCTTCAAGATTGAGGCAGGGTCATCCTCCATAGGGACTAGCCAGGCTATCTCTGCTTCGACTTCAAGTCCTGTGCTACCTACCGTGCAGACCTTTGCCCATTGCCTGTGTCTGTCAAGGAGAAAGTTGACGAGTCCCTCATCTCCCCTCTGCTTCTGCCGACTGGAATCTTTTGCACATGTTTTTAATAGGCACCCCTTAATCCAAGTGTCGCCTTCTGGGTTTTATTCTGTTTTCTTTTCCTTAAACAAAACAGAGAGTCTGTGCCAGCTTGGAACGGGGCTCAGAACTGAAGCCAGCTAATGCGTTAGGCTGGCCAGGGGCCAATGGGGAATTGAGTGTCCCATGCCAGTCAAGAAGCCTGGCTGACACCATGCTGGTAGAGGTGGGGGCCCTAATGGCTAGTGTGGAGGTTTCATGTCTCCAACACCTCTGCTCTGAGAAGAGATTAGCAGGGACTGGGCAGGCTGGTGGGAGCTGGGCTGTGTGGAATGATGGTCTCCCTCACATCCCAGGTGTGTGGAAGCCTTGGCCTGGCAAAGCAAACCTATGTTCCTTGGGGCATCATCCATGGACATCATCAGCCAATCTTATGCAATTTTGCTGCACAACTTCAGGGCATATGTAGACTACTTCTACACTTGTTGGGAAACCCTGGAACCTGGGGTGTGCTCACTCAGGGGGATGGCATGGGGGCCAGAGCAGCTAAGCCCGTGTTGGCTGGCTCTCGAAGCACAGTTTGTTCAAATCTTGGTAGATCAGGAAGCAGAGTGTGGAGCCAGAACTCAGGCAGGCTGTAACCTCAAGGCCTGCTTCCAGGGACCTACATCTGCCAGGTTGGCCCTGTGTCCCAAAGGTTTCATAACCTCCTTAAACAGCACCACTAGCTAGGCACCAAGTATTCAATGGTATGAGCCTATGGGCTACATTTCAGGTCCAAACCTTAACAACTGTGTTCTCTTTTTGTCTGAGTTTCTAGAAGCTCAGAGTCAAGCTGAAGGCTGTCAACTGCTATCACATGCCTTTACCAGCGACAGCTCTTTTTGCTCCAGAGTTCTGTCTTTTGCTAGAAAAGATTTGTGTGTTAGGTGGGGGCGGAGGGCTGCCATTTCAGGGAGAAATAGTAACTATAATGCTTTTTGCTTCACACCTGCTAAAGTGCCTGATGGTGGGGAGGGAGGGAGGGAGGGAGGGAGGGAGGGAGGGAAGGAACCTAAAGGCATGGCCTTGCAGAGAAATAAAAGCCAGGCTGTTTCGGAATCAGAGAAGTCAGGCATCCGTTGAAGCAGCAGCCTTTATGTTGTACTCTGGTGCCATGGCACAGCTGCTCTGAATCCTGATGGTATGTCCAGCTGAGTCCTTTTCCCTACTGTACTGCTCAGGGTGCTAGGGTGGTGGCAGAGGTGTTTGGAGAAGGGTACAGAACTGTCTGGAAGGGCCTTTTACCCTTCTCAAGAAAGCGCACCCTTCCCCAGGACACTATTCTTCCAGGTATGACAGATGCCATGGGTGGTCTGCCAGCCTTGGTTTGATTTGGTAATGTCAGTGTTTCTGGGGATTATGCCTGGATTAATTAGGTCCATGAAATTATATACGGAACTTTGAAATTTGGGGGTAAGGACTTTGTCATATACATTACTGAGGAAGCCAGTGCTAACCTGGATCAGCCCAAACTGCCTCTTTAGGTTGAATATGGCAGAAACACCCTAACTAAGATGGCTGGCTTTAGCTATCTTCTAGAACCAACCTTGACACAGATAAGGAAACAGACTAGAGTAGAAGGTCATGTTCCCAGGGACACATTTTAAGGTAGGTAGAGCCTTACCTGGGCAGTAGGAGCAGCATCAGCAGGTCACCTGACCATTTTAAACCTTGGTTAGCACTGGGCTATTTTTTTTTTAAACAAATTGTCCAAAGCAGCATAGCTCACATTCTAGTGGCTAAATTGTTTAGAATCTAGCTTATCTCATTGGAATGTGGAAGCATGGAGCAAAGCCAGGACCGGATGCGGCTGATGTGGCCAGTCCAGCCTCGGGAGCCAGGGGCACAGGCCACAGCTGTTCCTGCCTCTTCACCCTGCCCTCCTGCACAGTAGCTTTGATCCTTTGCCTACATCTCTCAGCCTCTTCCTCACCTGTGAGAAGAGGAAATGGGAAGGAAGTTTTGCCCTTCTGCATCTGGAAGGTCAAGACAGGACCAGGGTGTTCCCAAGTTCATAGTCAAAGTTATTATCACTGTTGGTTCTATAAACAGCTTGCTGCATGCCCACATCTTCCTTGAGTTAGCTCAGGGAATCCACAGAGAATGCGACATGTGGGCAGGGGTGATGTAAAGGTTGACATAGGGGACATGAATGAATTACTCTGTGATCCGGTTCAACATAAAGGGCAATGGCTTTAGATGGGAAGTACTTCCAAACCCTGGAACACATCTGGCAGTGCCCAGGAATGGTTTTTATTGTCAGTACTTGGGAAGATGAGGTAGATATATGCTATTAGTATCCAGTGGGTAGAAGCTGAGGATACATCTGACCATCCCATAATATATGGATCCCCTTTTTCCCAAATAGTCATCTGCCCTAGCTTAGGGTGTGCTGACCCTAATGCTGGCTCGAGGAGTGTGGGCTATGTGAAGATGGAAGCTGTGTCCCCATCTCACTCTTACAAGGACCATTTGCTTGGACTGCATGAGATCGGGGCCACTGTCACCAGGGGCCACCTAGGCCCTTCCCTGTGGACAATACAGTATCTGCTGTTTTCTTTGGCTTAGACACTCAAGAGATACTGAACACAGGTTTCAGCAGCTCTCTACTTTAAGAACTTGCCTGGCAGGCAGCAGACAGGATTCTTAGGCCAGTGCTGAACCATCCCTGTTCCCATGATGAGAGGAGAGGGAACTCCAGGACCTCATAATCAAGTTTCGGATACCAGCCGCACAAAGATAGAAAAAGCCACCAGGAAGCTGCACAAATACTTGAGAATCTTCCAGAGTGAGAGTGGGGGCCTGAGATGGGTGGTGACAGGGAGCAGGAGGTGGGTTTGAAGATCCTCTCCAAGGCCAGTAGGACAGCTAGTGTGGAGGAGCATCTGGAGATGGTGCTGGATGCGTGCAATCCCGTAGGAGGCTGTGAGAGCTGCCAGAACCCAGCCTGCTGAAGGGATGCTGTAGATGTGTGCAGATGGGGCAGGGCTATTTTAACTCCACATGGGTCCCAGAACATGGAAGTAGAAGGCTGGGCCATGTGAGAGGACTCCTTTTTAAGTAGTCTCCAGCTATCTTGGAGAGATAGGGTCCTCTTGTGGCTTCTCTGCCCTGAGGGGCTCCTAGTCAAAATCTGTACAACCACAAAAAAAAAAAAAAAAAAAAAAAAAAAAAAAAAAAAAAAAAAAAAAAAAAAAAAAAAAAAAAAAACCCTTCAGAGGTTTTTTGTGTCCCAACAGTTGGCAACTACATAAAGACAGGCCATGGTTTCTGTTGTGAGACACATGGCCAGTCCTTTCCTGATTCCTGGTCTGTATGTTCACATGGAGGCCACTGTGGCCATGTGATTACAGATGAATAAATTGCTGCTCCTCAGGCCAAATAGCACCAAAATAAAAGCCCTCTGGGAGGCCAAGATTGACATGGGCTCCTTTGAGGATCTCAGAAGAGAGGCTGGAAGGTGACTTTGTAGATGACATAGCCCAATACCATATTCAGGGCATACTTAGGGCTGCTCATTGTGCCCTGGTGCTGGCTGGTCTTGAACCATTTCATGTTTGGGCTAGGCTCTCTCTGAAGGCTGCTTCTGTTCACAGGAAGGCTAGACCCTATAGAGCAAGGTGTGTGTGGGCCCAAAAGAAATGGGACTCAGTGTTGCTTCCCTTAGAGGTTGGCAGGGTCTCCCTCAGACCTTGAGGATCTTACTCCCTGGAACCCTGAAGGTTTTGGGCAATGGAACCTGTGGTGGGGGGCAAAGGAGGAGGAAGTCTCAGCTTCCATGGGTACTCACCGACCTGGCACACTCCATGTTTCTGCAGACCTTCAGCCAGTGACCTACTGTGAGCCAGCTTTCTGGTGCTCCATCTCCTACTACGAGCTGAATCAGCGAGTTGGGGAGACATTCCATGCCTCACAGCCGTCCATGACAGTGGATGGCTTCACTGATCCCTCCAACTCAGAGCGCTTCTGCCTGGGCCTGCTGTCCAATGTCAATCGGAATGCAGCTGTGGAGCTTACAAGGCGGCACATTGGTAATGCCCCCCCCCCCCCCACTGCTGCCTCCTGGAGCCCAGAGGCTCTTTGCCGCCCCCCCCCCCCCCCCCCCCCCCCCCCCCCGCTCAGCACCAAGTATTGTAGGACCCAGATGAGAGGAGGTGGTAGTATTGGGTAAGGCAGAAGGAGGAATCTAGACAGGCAGTGTGTAAATATGTCACCTGGTCCTACCCACATGACTTTGGTCTTCAAGTCAAGCTATTTTCTTGCACTCTGGGCCTCTCCTAAGCACAAGGGGGCATCCTCACTGGGCAGAGCTCAATGTTTACATAACTGCTAGAGTGCTGGGCCGGTTGAAAATTAATTTCTGTCCATCTGGACTAGGTTTAGGTGATAAGGGAAGGCAAGAATTGCACTAGGAAACATGTGAAGGGAGGTCCCTTTGGCAAGGGGACAGAGAGGGCTGATGCCTCAGTAGCACCCTGGCTTCACCAAGGCCCTTCTGTGCCTTTGGGGGGAGGGGGACTAGGGCAGTGGGGTGGCAGCAGTTGTCCCTCACCAGGCACTGTTGCAGTCACCACTAAGGTAAGTTATTACTGCTCTTCTCTGGACAGGAGTTTAGGCCTGAGGCTGGGTAATGACAGAAACTGTCATTGGGACTCAGTACAGGCTCTTTACTCTGCCAACTATTTTAACTGCTTAGGAGCCCAGAGCTGCCCACCATTCTCCCATGTGGCTTCAGGCTGGGCTGTGGGCTCCCCTTGTTTGTACTAGGCACCCACTGCTCTGTCTGCTGCCCCCACTCTTGCTGGCTTTGTTGCCCTGTAGGTTGGTCTCTCTGACTCAGTGTCTCCTGATTTCCCTAGGGAGAGGCGTACGGCTCTACTACATTGGAGGGGAGGTCTTTGCAGAGTGCCTCAGTGACAGTGCTATTTTTGTTCAGTCACCCAACTGCAACCAGCGCTATGGCTGGCATCCTGCCACTGTCTGCAAGATCCCCCCAGGTAAGCCCCTGAAGTGATGCCCTGAGGCCATGGCTCCTGAGGCTTTCTTGCCTCTCCTCCACACTGCCATTTGCATTGCCAATGCTGCACCTGTCTGTCCTCTGGTGCTACTGAAGCTCATGAGAACAGAGGTACCATCCAACATCTCTAAGCCAGGGCACCCTCCATCTCCCACTGGTGAGTGGTGGTGCCTTTCCTTCCCTCATTTTTCCTAACATCAGAGTATTCGGGGTCTGTGACAGGAGCTAGAACAGGAAGAGGTGGATGGGGTGCTCCTGTACTCACAGCTGTACAGACCTGAAGTGTTTAAGATGAAGACAGATGAGTGTAACACAGAGGGGCCCTAAGTCCTAGGCAAGCAGCTGATAGGGAGAAAGGGCTCCTACTTGTGGGGATCAGGGAGGGTATCCTGGAGGAGACACTAGGTGCCAGGACGGTGGGGTGAGTTTGTGAGGGCCAGAGGCAGAAAGAACACTATAACAAGGGTCTAGGGGGGAAATGTAGGATGCCCGTTAAGAGATGGCCTGGGCCTTGGACAAAGTGAGAAAAGTTTGGATTTTTATTCCGGGAAGTTGAGGGTTTTATAAGGTCTCCTGGACCCCTTCAAGACAGCCGAAGCACTCCTCATATAGCATGTGGCCTGTGTCAGGCAATGGCCTGGGACATGTGTAGCTAGCTCTTCTTCCCATTTGTTGCTTAGTAGGTGACAGCAGAGTAGTGGGCTGTGGGCAAGGTAAGCCAAAGAACACAGAAGATTTCAGTCAGGAACGGAGCTCTGCTTTAGCAGCTTTTGTGGTTTCGTTTATAAAGAACATTCACATCTCTGGGCTCATTCTTCCTCTCTAGCAACCCCCGTGGCTCTAAGAAAGGCTAGGGAGAGAATTCAGGGAAAGCCTTCTCCAGTCCCAGAGCTGGGAAGAATCCAGGGCAGGACTGAGCCGCGCAGAAGGCTGGCTGACTAGCCTGGTGTTGGGTCTGTAGGCTCAGCTGGGGCTGCAGTACTGCAAGTGGGTGTGGACTATGCTTTGTTCTTCTCAACTCTCCCAGAGCATGCAGGGGTGGAGGTGGAAGCTGGGTAGTATTCCAAGCCTGCTCCACCCCCATCCCTGCTGAAGGCTCAGTGGTCTTTGGTAGTGCCCTGTCAGCTTAGAGACTTAGCAGGACCTTATGACCAACCTCCCCCACCCCTAACCCTTTAAAGGAGAGGGTCACAAGGAGAGGCAGAGCAGAGTCAATACAGCAGACAGGGTCTCCACTGCCTCTTTGGTTCCTGGACATGAACTTCGGCCTTTATTTACTGAGTCACACTGTCCTGGCACTTGGGCAGTGGGACTTCAAACAAGGTTGGATTTTTAGTGCTGTGCCTGTCTCTAGCTATAGTATGGAGAATTCGGTACATTGTTGATGTCACCTGGGCCCAAGCTTGAATGGAGAGGTCACCATGTGATCCAACTCTCTACTGCAGTCTGAGCTGAGGCAGGGCCATCAGAGGAGCCAGGTGGAGGTTGCTTCTGATTCTAGCTGTGTCAGCAGGCCCCATACCCAGCTCACTGCCACATGCCCTGCTGCTGTACCAATGAAGGTACTGCTGCTATCACACCACAAGGCACTGGCAACCAGGCTCAGGTCTCTTGCCTCAGCCTCTCCAGATAATCCCTGTGTTATCCAAGTTCACTTCCAGGCTTCCTTCTTAGCAGTGGGCATCCCCACAGCTGGAGGTGGTGGCACCTGCTGGCCAGCAGTTAGGGCCCCTTGCATGAGCATCTCCCTGCTAGGGGTGTGCAGATCAAGTGTTTGGAGGAATGGAGAAGGCCCACCCTTGCATGGTGATGAGCACAGAAAAGGTGGTCACGGGGTGGAACCACCATGTGCCAGCCACTTGAGGTGTGTGAATCATGCCATTCGGGTGGTTCAGGATTGCTCTATCTGGCTATCTGTGGTTGGCAGGTTGCAACCTGAAGATCTTCAACAACCAGGAATTTGCTGCCCTCCTGGCCCAGTCTGTCAACCAGGGCTTTGAGGCTGTCTACCAGTTGACTCGCATGTGCACCATCCGGATGAGCTTTGTCAAAGGCTGGGGAGCCGAGTACAGGTCAGTGACTAAGCTGCTTTTAGCAAGGGTGGAGTCGAGTCCTCGATTGGGGCGGCCAGGTACAGCAGTATAGCCTTTGCCTGGTGTTCAGTGGTTCTCAAGCTCAGTCAGCATTTCCAGGTCCAGTGTGGGGACACTGGCATTATTCTTACAGAGATGTAGAAGCTAAAGCCCAGGAAGAGAAAAGAACATGTATGGAGTCAAATGGAAAAGACATGTTCTATCCTGGCTGCTGCTGTGTTTTCAGTCTCCCTGATACTACCACTGGCTCCATCACCATTAAACTCAACAAAGGAGATCGGCGTGTTTATAGTGGACGGCTTATTTTTTTAAAAGAGAATTTCAGTTAGCACTTTAAACATGGCACCAGTAATAGCCAGGTCTACCTGGTCTGCTCAGCTGAGGCTCTCAGACTGTCTAGACTGGTGTTTAATGAGAATCTGGTCTCCTTTCCCCGTACGGTCAGGAGGCAGGGCTGTATGCCCTTCCGCTCCGTGCCTCCTCCCCAGCCCCCAAAGCAGACAGAGGTACCCACACATCAGCTGCAGCCAGCGCCTTGCAAGTTCCTCGCCCCTTCTCTTCATTTTTCCAGATGTTTGGAATCAATTTTGTTTTGCAGTCATTCTGCACCCTAGCCAAACCCATTTCAATATTGGCTCTGGGCCACCATTCGTAATGAAATCCCGATGAGCATGACTTATGGAAAGTCGAATTCTCAGCAGAGGATGGAGGTCTGTAAAATCCAACTTCTCCACTTAGATCTCAGAGCTGCTGTTCCTTCACGGATGCCTCATGGTACCAGTGAGCAAAGCACGTTGGGCCCTTTAATCTGAAATCCAGGGAGGGTGACCAAGTAAGCAGCCTAAATGGTCAGACTGCGGAAGAACTTCCAGTCATGTTATGATGACCTGGCCCAAGGGTTTGGCTGGAGAAACGCCTGAGCCAACCTTTTAGTCCAGGATTTAGATCATTTAGGGAATGAGAGCGAAAGGTTAGAAAATCAATTCTTCAGTGAAAAATCCCCAAAGGAAAAGAAGTGGGAGGCGTACTGCCTTTGGGCAGACGCCCCGGGCTGAGCGTGAACCTCCATAACTATTCAAAGCACGTGATCAAGAAGGGTGACCCTCAGAATAATGGCCCTGACTGTGTTGGCAGAAGCCCCTCTCTAGGGCACTATATCACCATGCAGAACACCCCGTCCTCCACAGCTCACTGCGTCACTGCCGCCTGGCGGCATGGCACAGCAGCCTAGTGGCAGGTACAGCCCCTTCCCAGAACAGCCATGCCCTCCTGCACTGTGGGCCAAACAGAGTAAGGTTTCTAAAGCAGCTGTAAGTGGGCCTGCGGCCCGGGCCTCACCTCCAGCTGGCACCCGCATGTCGCCACAGCAGATAGCCTTTGCTCACTGGAGGCTTCTGGGAGCTTGCCTGCAAGCTGCGTCACCGAGTAGTCTGAATTTAGACAAAGTGCTTTGGAGGAAAAGAAATGTGTGGTGTGCCTTGGTTTTTCCAGTAATTGTTCCCCAGCTAGTTCTGCTGGTAAGATTTTCCAAAATAAGCTGTAGATGGGATTTAAGCAGCACACTGGGACCTGAAGCATGTGGGCTCTGTCAGTGCTTTGTAAAAACACCCTCCATCAGACAGACGTGTCATGACAGCTGTGGGCCTGACCCAGATCTGGAGAGGGGCTGCAAATACCTACCCGCTGGCAGAGCTGGAAGCCAGGGAGACCTTCATTCAGGCAGGAGATCAGACATGGGGGCTTGTCAGTTCCTGGACATTGACCTTTAACTCTGAGGCCACATCCCTCTGGCAGAACCTGACTTACTCAAAGCCCTCCTTGGTTGGAGGAGTGTGGCCTGATTTAGCCACAATACTGGTACACCTCTAGGGAGTATCTAGCATGAGGTGGCAGAAACGTGTCTTGACTTACATGTGTTCTCCTGGGCGTTTTACAGTCTCCTTCCTCTTCCCTCTTGTTTCAGGAGACAGACAGTGACCAGTACCCCTTGCTGGA
Source organism: Phyllotis vaccarum (assembly GCA_033318265.1). Lineage (NCBI taxonomy): Eukaryota > Metazoa > Chordata > Mammalia > Rodentia > Cricetidae > Phyllotis > Phyllotis vaccarum. The sequence continues at coordinate 68,271,714 of JARWLC010000012.1, forward strand.
TCGAGCTGCACCTGAATGGACCCTTGCAGTGGCTTGACAAGGTCCTCACCCAGATGGGCTCCCCCAGCATCCGCTGTTCTAGTGTGTCTTAGAGATACTGGGAGTGAGGGGAGGGGGAGGGGAGACTTGGGGAAAATGGCCTTGGAAGAGAACCCCATCAACTTGTTCTTGTCAAAGAGGACAACACAATTTCTCTCAACTAAGGCACCAACCTGTTTCTGAAACTACAAAAGAAAAAAAATACCCAGGGATAATTTTATTAACAGCTGTCTACTGCATACACGTGCTGGGGTTTGAAGCCCAAATAACAGCTTCTGATCTGGTAGCTTGAACTAACAGGTGGTGTGTCGCCATCTGACCTTTGTTTAATGACAGAGATCTGGGATATAGCAGGTCTAAAAGGGGAGTGCCTTTGGAAGAGGGCCATAGTTTTCTGTAGCTTTGGATAAAAACTTAAAACCCTGCCCCACCACTTTCACAGAGAGGGTGTACCTGGTGAACTGGATGGCCTACACTGGCACTTCCCCCCTCCCCCCGAATGCAGATAGGAACATGCCAGTGGGTAAAGCTGGTGAGAGCCATTTCTTCATTGTCCCTTCTCCCTTGGAAGGACCTGCTGAAGCTCAGCGTGTATGGGATGTATAGTTCTTACCATCACATTACTCTCAAAGAGATCCGCATGTTGTCCAAGTGTTCACAGAGAGGGCAATGGACTGCATGTCTGGGTGAGGGGCACCATACTGAATGTGTCTCTTCTGATGCGTATGCTGCATTGGTATATGGAGCCAGTTGCATTAATGAATTCACCTAGCATGGGCTGTTTGAAATGTCTTCTGTTTTCTAAAAACAATCCTGGGTACCGACATTGACTGGAAGACAGAGTGGACCCAGCAACTGCTGTTTGCCCTGAGGTTTGGAAGCTGAGATTTATAGAAGCCAATTCACGAGAAGGTAAGACATCCCAGGGCAACATGGGCAAATCAACAGGGCTATTACAATTTTTTTACACCTTGGGAAATTGCAGGCTTGGTGCAGAGAGGCCTGTCATCTTCACCCTGGGATGTAAGATTACCCAGCTTTGGTAAAGGACTGCCATTGAAAACTGCCGCAGTGATACTGTGTAATGAGCACCATTCCCAGTGGCAATTACAGAGAAAACAAGTATAAATTATTTCAACTGGAAAAAAAAGCCCCTTTCCTAGCTTTTTTAGAACATGGCACACATGATCGCCACCTACAATTGGTACATTCTTCTTGGCTGCTGTTTTTGTTGTGAAGTGACTATTCCACATTTTTTTGCATGGATTTCCTGTGGAAGTCCTGTCTTGTTCCAGAAGGGAGGAAAGTGCATTCTCCAATGTGACGAATCTTCTGATGCTCCAGAGACTCTGGGACACATTCTGGAGTCTCTCCTGCAGCATCCTGTGGCCTCCGAAGTTCTGGGCAGGATGTTTCCAGCTAAGCATGCTGTTTCCCAAGCATCTTTCAGACACAAGAAGCCTGTGAGCGTCTTATACCCAGGCTATTGCTACAGAAACCAAAGACAGTTGTGAATGCTTCCCATCCCCTTGAGAGGACACAGACAGTGGCTGTGAACATTGTGCCAGGCTTGAAAGGGTCTGTGGCTGCTGCTTTAGACACAGGAAGTCTTTGGAACTGCATATCTGTCACCCATGCTCTGAGTCAGGCCCAGCACAAGGATGTTCTGATGTAGCTTCTACTGAAGCTATGGGCAGTGGTTTGTGGGGACCTGCCTTGTTCACTTACTGCCCAATTTCCTAGGGGCTTCCCATGGCCCATTGTAACCCCCAAGGTGCCATACAGCACCAATGTGAAGTCATCCCACAGCCAATTCTGTATCTGGAAAATGCATGAGAACCTATAGTGCTCAGCTGAGGGCAACTTCCATGGCTGCTCCTGGGAGAAACAGTTTCTTTTCTTTTTGCCAAAGGTTACTTCCTTGGTCCCCTTGCTTTATTGACTAGTTGCTGGAGAAGGGTGTACAAGGAAATTCTAGTTAGCTCTGCTCTTGGCATCCCTGAAAAGTAAAAGGCTTGGAATCTAGAAAATGCCACTCCATTGTGGAGAACACAGGTCCTTTGAGTACATGTCTTCTAAGAGTCCTTCCAAGTTTTTCATCCTGTCTTGTATGAACAGCATTTCTACTTCTAAAGAACAGCTGGAAGTCAAGGGGAAAACTGTACAGCTGCTTTTGTGGCCTTTGAAAAGTGTAGTTCCTTCAGGTGACCTGACTGTATATACCAGCCTCAGGCTTCTGCTGACAGTGGTCCACATGGCTGGCACTAGGCAGAGATCCTTGTCTTTAGCACCCCAGAGAGGCTAACTTCATACCCCTCTCCTCCCCATCTTAAAGTTCATCATGTACAGATAGCCCAGCCATGTGGATTACAGGCCTGTGCTGACATGCCATCGAAGCTGGCCACCGTCCAGACCTGTTGGCATTTCGGGAAAAGCCTGGAGTGGAGAGCAGGGACTCCTTTAGAAGACCATGAAGGGGCAAGGCTGCTGGCTGACTTCTTCACTGTCCTGAGGGTGTGCTGTATTTATTTGTTGATTCTTTCTAACTCAATGTATTGCACCACAGTGCTTATGGGATGCAGTGGCCTTGCTTCTCAGAGCTGGGATATATTCCAGGGTTTGATGTTTTTACTCAGACCACAGAAAGGTTTACTTCAAGTAGCATGTGCAGTCACACATGTGCCTGAGTTATCTGGGGCAGAGGCAAATACCTGACTTCATTCTTAGCCCCAAGCTGCCATTTCTGAGTTTTGTTTTTTAAGTCCTTCAGAAGCTAGAAAGGTGCCTGTACCAGAAGAGACAGTTACAGCTCTGCACTGTATTCCTTACTGTATGACTAAGTGGCTAGATGTGTGTGCCCTTTGCATAGTAGGGAACTGGTCAGTGCTCACTTGGATTTTCTGAGTGGTAGCAGTGTTCCGTCACTGGTCTCCAGTGTACAGCAACTTCCCAGCTGGGTAGGAAGCCACGCATCAGGATGTGGGTCAACCATGAAATGGTGGCATTGCTGGCAGGACCTGGACAAAGAGGAACATGTTGATGCACAGCTATCACCTTCAAAACAGCCCCTACATTTGGTTCGTGTTAACACGAAAATGATGTTTAGCATTCTGCTGTTTTCATATTTATGTAATAATTCCTTAAAACCATTCAGACGGATAACTATTTAATTTTTTAAAGACAGTAGTAAGTCTCTCTCCCAAGGACAGTGACTCCGTAGAGCTGGGGCACGGCCAGTCCTGAACACCGATGGAGGCTACAGTGGCTTTAACTCTGGGTCAACAAGTGGTGACATGCGCAAAGGAGCCGCTCTAGTCAAGCCCAGGCCCTTCAATAGCATGTCCTCTGCACCAAGGCCCCTCCCTTCTGGGAGTGAAAAAAAAAAAACAATTGGAGCCTCTGCTGTTGCCAGGGCAAGTGGGCTGGTGTGGACTCTCATTTGGGGATGCCTGGAGGCTGTGGTTACTGTCACTGTTCAGCCATCCAGGCCTTTAGTATCTTTGTAAAAAGCATGTATTTATAGTGTTTTAGATTTTTCTAACTTTTGTATCTTACAGCATTGTACCCCAATGTTAAAGAGCCATGTTCCCTCTTCTTATAAGCACCCTTCTAATAAACTTTTCACCCTAAGGCTCCTGGGCCGGGAGCACAGTCTGACTGCTGCTACTGTTTCTGGGTAGAGGGATTTAAGCAGGACCCCTCTCCCCGTGAGGTCCTGGGGGTGTCAGAGCTCAGCAAGCGCTAATACTACACCACTGTGCCTGGCCCCCACTGCTGTGGTCTTCCAGTAATACCACACAGGACCAGCAGTGGTTTCCCCAATGTGACACAAGTCCCACAGTTGCATACCCTGAAACCCCTTCTGTTCTTTTCTCCTGTACACCAAGGCCTTTGGCAGGTGACTGCAGGTACTACTCCAGTTTCTGCTGGGCGTCTCCAGCTCTCCTTTGTACTTTTACTGTGCCCCCCGTGCCAACATATCTTCTCAGAGACACACAAGAATTATAAGAAACCCTCCCAAGATGCCATTCTGAATTCTAAGTTCAAAACAAGAACTAGACAACCCCAGGAGATGTACCAAAATGCCAAAGAATGAAGTACAACTAGGTCAGAGCTGGCTCTCCATCCTTCAGGAAACCCCTTCCTCCTAAGGACCTCCTGAACTCCTGTTCAGGAAGGAGCCACTTTAGGCAGGCTTCCACAAGCCACCTCAAATTCCCACCTTAGGGTATTCCTTGCTCTGTTCTTCCGCCCTCATGCCCATCTCCCCCAAATCCCTCCAGACTTTGTGGAGAGACTTTTTTTTTTTTTTTTAGACAGGAACCCAATCTGTACCCTAATCTGCTCCTTGGACTAGAAATTAGTGATTTGTGAGAAGCCACTCACGGGGCCACCCTTCCCATCATTCAGTCCCTGTTTCTTTACCCCAGCCTCATCGCCTCCCACTTTGGAAAGGCCCTGCTCCCTGAGCCTTCCTAGTTCTCCTTGGATCTTTTTCCTGGGCCTGTCTCTCTCCATTGTGGTCTGCTGTTTCCAGACTGTGTGTGTGCTCTTGACAGTCTTCCATAACAAGGTCATCAACCCTCAGGGTTTCCAGCCACATAAATGCTAGTGACTCCTGCATCAGTCCTGAGCGTCCAACTTGAGGACAAAGTCTGCTGGTCCATCAATTGCTCATGTTCACAATTCAGGAGACAGACTTACAGATTTATCATTCCCTTTACACACCATCACCCTGAAAACCTTACTGGCAGAAGTTGTCTTTGCCCATGGCTCCCACCCCCAGGTGCTCTGAGTCCCCCCATCTCTGCTCTCACCGTCCTACATGCCAGCTTCTCCAGCACCTGTGCCCTGTCCAGCATCCTGGCTGTTCTGGTTCCCAGCTGGCTCTAACAGTTCACACAGCCTATGTTAGTTGGAACTGTCACTATAATGAATATCTCAAAGAATCAACAGTAAGAGAGAACTGATGGTCTCAGACCTTCCAGCCCATGGTCATTTGTCCCCACTGCTGTGGCCTGGGATGGAAGGAGGCAGAGAAGGGTGTGGCCTCAATGACTGGTGGTCAGTCTGGTCTCAAAGGTTCCTCCAATCCCAATAGTGTCAGGAGCTGGGGACAGCATTAACACATGGCTCTTTAAGGGCAGCATTTCAAACCCAAACTACAACACTACTCTCAGTCCACAGTACAACTTCTAAGGTCATTCCACAGAATACTTGGCCGCCCTTCTGTTCCTGCCCAGCTCTCCACTCTTTGCTTCATCTCTAGCCAGCAGTGGTGGGGCCAATATGTCATCCTGTATCCACACCCTCCCATACCTTCTCACCTTTGGTTCGGTGTCTCTTACCCATACCACCAAGCTAGCACTGTGTCAGTGCCTTACGGCTCAGTTCAGCTCTCCTCCAAGTAACTTTTCAGGAGTATCTGCCACCAGTCTCCTTCAGAGTGTTACCTGTGTCTTGTCATCCTTTGCAAGTGCTAAGTGTCCTGAGAGCAGAGCTATGTAGTATTTTTACATCCTGGCTTCCTGTGTCCTAACGTGCCAGTCAGTGCCCTTTCTGGGGTTTGGCCTTCCTTCCACATATTTCCACTGTGCTACTTCAGTGGAAGTCTTTGGTGTATCTAAAGGGAAGGCCAAAATCCAGTTCCGGGTTACTTGCTATTATAGCTGCCACAAAGTTCTAATTTGTCTTCTCCCTCTCGACAGGCACAATGACTACTACCCCACATCTCTGTGTACAGCCACGACCCTCAGTCATGGTGCTGAACTCACTCAGCCAGAGACTCCTCAGCGCAGCTCACTAGATATGTGTGCACAAGGTTGCTGCCAGGCTTTGGAGTACACGTGGGTGGGGACCCTTTCTGCCTGCAGGCTGTAGCATCTCAGTCTTTCTGGGACAGGCAGACCCTTCCCTGCCATCACCTTAATAAGCACCATTTTCTGATAGGACTGACCTGAGACTTGCCAGCATAGTTGTTTGGGCTCTCCTTTCTATACCTCTGTTCAAGTCATGACTTACTAAAGAATTTCATGTCCCCACTTACCTATGTGCCCAAACTCTTTCTTCATTTTAGCTGGAGTCCAAAATTACTTCCCTGATTCTCAAAGCATGTCCCAGGAGTGCCAGTATCACTGAGGATGCTAAAAATGAGGCTTTCCAGTTCCAGCTTCACTAGAAACAGGCTGGGACCTCTCAGGGGATTCTGAATGGGCTCACATTTGGAAACCATTGTAGTGCAGGCAGCCTGCAACCTTCTTTCCATTCTGCTTGGCTTTCTGTCATCTGTGGCCTCCTCTTTCTTGCTTGTGAGCTCCAGGAGAAAAGAAACTTCATCCTTATCCTTTAGAATGATTCCTCTCCCTACCTTGTTCATTCTGATTCTGGCACCAGCAGAGTCACAGGCCATGCTGTCTGGTTCCTGAGCCTTTGTTTCAGCCTCAGTAGGGCAAAAAGACAAATTTGAGACCACCAAACTGTTACTGATGAATGCCTAGAGATTTCCAGAGATGGGCCAATGACATAGTCCATGACCATGAACTTCAGGTTAAATCAATGTCCCTTACTGTTATTCTCACAAAGCACAGAACCTGGGAATTAATGAGCACACATCTTCATAGCACGTGAACTAAGCTGCTCAGGTTTTTGGTGGCAAGGAAAGGAGTATGTGAGTCACCAACAGTGCACACTTGTCATCCCAGCTCTCAGGAGTCTGAGGCAAGGGGATTGAGAGCTGGAGGCCAGCCTGAGCCACTTGGCTAAACTCCACCTCAAAAACAAAACAACAACAACAAAAAAGGGTTGGGGTGTTTGCTGCCAAGGCTAATCATCTGAGTTCAGGTCTCAAGAACCCACATTATGGAAGGAGAAGGACAAACTTCAGTCAGGTTGTCCTCTGACTTCCACATATACAAAGTGGCACCCACATGGACACACATATAAATAAAGGTAAGCACACACAAAGATTTTAGGACCACTACCAACACATACCAAGAAAGCTGTGTTCCAAAGATATAAAGTAATAATTTTAAGACCAAGTTTTGAATCTGTACTTACCAAAAAAGGGGGGACAGAGGGGAGCAGAATAATTAAATTGCTAGAGCACTGGAACGGGGTTCCCCAACATTTTCAGGAAGGATGTGCACGATTCCCACTGGTTCTTTTGTTACCTCTTTATATGCACATCAGAGGAACAATTCAGAACCAAGTGAGATACTTCCTTCTTGACACTGGAACCTAATTCACTGCTAGTAAAGTCACAGAGCAGTCTTGGGGACTTTAGACTCAGTGTGTGTTGCAGAGATGTGGGGTGAGTCACTGAGCAAACCCTAGCAGAGCAGAGCTGAGCAGAGGCTGAACAGCCCTTGGGCCCATCCTGGTTCAGCACACTGGATAAGATGTTTGCATTTTCTCTCCCTGTAGGACTCTGATACTATCTGATAATGACCTAATACTCAATTGTCCCTTGTAGATGGGTGTCTGAAGCAAGTCTAGGTCATCAGAACATTTGCTTAAGCTTTCCTTTAAGCAGGGCACTAATGAATCAGAACCCCTAACCACACTAGATATGTTTGTTAAATTTAGCTTTGCAGAAGCAAACACCCACACTCAAAATAGTCCCCAGGGCCCCCATCTTACTCTTCCACCTCAAGTCTCCTGCTTGCCACAGCAGGCCACAGCAGGACACGAGATATGTCTAATGTTTTCTTAATATTCATTGTCAAGAGACCATCCCAAGAGTGCTGGCTCCCCTTCCAGAGGACCTAGATTCTGTTCCCAGGACCCACAAGGCAGCTCACAGCCATCTGTAACCCTAGTCTAGAGGATCCACCACACTCTTCTGGCCTCCACAGGTACTGTATACATGTGGTATACAAACATACATGCAGACAAAATGGCCAAACACCCTTACCCACAAAATAAAAATACATTTAAAAAATATGATCCTCAGGAACATGACAAACCATGGCAAAGATGTTTTCCCCCTCAGTGGGAAAGATGACATTGGGCGCACATCTTCCTCATGTATCAACGGTTCTATGATCCTTGAACCACATCTTACATTACTCAACCATCTAAGTGAGCCCAGCTTCTCCCAGTCTTCAGTCTCTCTGGATCAGATGTGGCCAAGTTCTATAAATAGAGAGCAAGCCAGTTGGTTCTGTCAACCTTCTCATACTCTGCCATATTTTAAAATTACAAAAATAGCTATGCCTTCATCACTCTGCAATTATTACATAACATAATTGTCTCAGGGAAGAAAAATTTGACTCCTCTCTCTCTAGTTTCCAGAACTCAAAGATCATCACTCTATGATTGTTTCCACCACACAGACCATACCTGTCCATAAAAACCATGGGCCTACTATGTGCCCAGCATTGTTCTAGAAATATAGAGGTAGTTAAGAAAGAAAGCCAGCCTCTTACCTTCCATCCACTCTGGAGGTCTAACTTATATGCATGGGGAATATTAGAAGACAACATCTGTTACCATAGTATCAGCTCAGAAACTCTGAGCCATCAGTAGACACTCTGAGCCTCAATATCCCCACAAAGTGCCAACATCCCTGATAATCAGCTGAGGTCTCAGAAACAGGAACCGACATCAGAAATAGGCAAAGCAGACTCTAAAACCTTACAGTTGACAAACTTTAGACTTTTTCTATGTTACTACAAAGGACACCAGGCTTCCCCCAACTCATACTCTTCCCTGAAACATAACAATACACATCAGCAGACGTTATAAATAAGTCATCTTTTAATTACCTTGATTTGGTTAGAAAAATCAAATACAGTCTTTTCTAGTCTATTTTTTTCTTAATCATGTGGCCTAATATATTTTCTAATATCTTCCATGTTTTAAGAAAAACATGCTCTGCCTTCTTGGCAACCCAGAGCCAATTTCTCTAATTGTCCTTCTTAACCAATGGCTAATGCACTCACTTTCAAAGTATCGGTCCTACTGAAGGGAGAGTGGTAAACCCAAGCTCAAAGATTGCAAGATCAGTGTGTTTGGTGGTGGGGGATGGATGGATGGATGGCCAGGATCCTAGAGAAAACCAGCACCCACTGTTGGCTGGGATGCTATCACTGAGATTATGTCTCCTCCCTGTGGTGGTTCTGGCCTGGCCAAGCATCTGTTTCAGGTTCTGTAACTGGTACCCAGGGCAGGTGAGCCTTGTTTCTGCTTGTGGCCTAACCCATGTTTCCTCACACTATGTGAGGACCAGTTCTCAGCCCATAATGGGCATCATCTATCAAGGGCTGCACCTGCTCAGAAACTGCCTCACAGAGGTGTGTGCATAAGAATAAGGACCTTTATTGCTGACCTTCCTCTCTTCCTTTACAACTCTGCTTTGTGCTCCCCTGGGGCTCGAGTACTCAACATAGGAGAAAAGACAAAGGGGTTTCCTTGGGGCTGGGCCCTGGAGAGACCCTGAGAAGCCAACAGCCCTAGGAGTATGTGGTGGCTAGGAAGCTGGCTCTTGGTGCTTTGACAGTAATCTCCAGCTTTCAAACAGAAAGAAGGGGCACTTGTCTGGACTTCAGGGCTTAAAGTGAGCACAGTTCTGAAATCACAAATGGGCGGGGCAAGGGTTTGCCAGAAGAGCACTGTCACCAGCATGTCAGTAGTACGCTCAGAACCAATGCCTGCTGCTTCTTTGCCCTGCACAGGGATACACAAAGGGCCCTTGCTCTGCAGCTGGAGAGGGAGGTGGTTTACCCTTCCTACTGGAGGGAACTTTTGCTTCTGTTTCTTAAAGATAACACACCCAACTTACTACTTTGTGGTGGGAACTCAGGCACCGAACTTAAGATGTCCATAAGGACTTGCTTAGAGACAAACCCATGAACCACCTGTCCCCCCACCCACTAGATACACACCAGATCTATATACGCCTCCTTATTTCTCAGCGACATCCATTTGCTCTTAGCGGGGACCAGGGTAAGTACACAGGAAAATGCACAAACTCCTGACTTTCAGCCACTGTGAATGCTGGTGATTTAGCAGGGAAGCAGGCCTCCTCATGGAGCCCAGGTTGGCCTCAGCCCGTAGGTGCTGAGATCACAGTGTGCTCTCCTGTAACACAGGACTTACTCTACTCTGTTTCTTAAAACAGCGTAGATCAAAGGATGTAGATCTGAAGTTGTCTCTGTACTGTCATTTCACTCACATTCAATCATGCCCCAGGAGCAAGACTTTTCCCTCGTTCTTTCTAAAAGCCCAAGGAAGGGAACCCAAACCAGTCCAGTGTCCAGCATAGCGGCAATCTTGGCGGAGCTGAATCTGCTTGGGAAGGGACGTACTTTGAGTGTGCACCACTGACATCAGTGTCAGCCAAACCTAGCAGGAAGGGTTTAGTGCTCTTCATCGGAAGACAGGCCTTCGATCTCGTCCCGGTCGCCTCCTATCGCCATCCAGAAGGCTTTGGCCACCTGTGGAGTGAAATGTGACAAGTTTCAGGCTATCAGCTAACCTTCTGTTCATTCCCTACACCACGCGGAAACTGACTGAGGTCCTCAATTCTACACTTTTGCCTTCCAGCCACACACATTAAAATCCTCGGGCAGCCTTTGACCCAGACTTCTGCGCTGGACATGTGCTGAGCTTGTGATCAGGGCCACACACACATGTGAAGCTGGGGATAAACCCAGCTTCACTATTGGCAGAAGAAAAACATAAGCACTCAGTTGGCCTTGATGCCGGAATGGAGCTGGGTAAATAAATGATACAGTTCATATAAGATGTCATCAATCATGTCAGTTTCCTGCCAAGAACATGTGTTGTTTTGGTAATAAAGCAAAACAGCTAAGAGTTTTCCAGCCTAAGAGGAAGACAAGCATCCTGAGGCCTGGTGAAGGCTCCATGTCACGTAACACACTGACGGTATCTCAGTTTGACTGTAGCAACCGTGTACAAATAAACACCCAGCTGGCTATAGTACGTACCTAGAGCAACACTCACACTAAGGGCCTGTGGAGCCACACATATAGGTAAGACCTTTTGTAGATAATAAATACCTGCTGGGTCTTCTTACCTTTTCTGCATGCAACTTTCTTTGCTCATGAGGAAGCGTCGCAGCCTTGTCTAGGGGGAAAATACATCTTAAGAAATTTGTCTAATAGCACAGGAGAATCTGGAGTGCATGGGTGAGCTAACACTTGAAGATGGTAGATGGGTTTCTAAGACATATGCTCATGATATAGTCTTTACAGCTATCAGGAAGCTTGAGTCTCCCAAATTTTCCAGATGGGATGTGAGTGAATTGGGTGGGAATTTGACAGATGCTATGATAATGAGACTCTGAAAAAAAGATACACTTAAGAAGGGAAAGTGCGGGGAAAGAGAATCAAGACAGAAAATTTTTCCCCAGGGAATTTTTACCAATAAAATGGTCCAATCACCTAAGCAGCTAAATTTCTCAAGCCTAGAGCACAGAATCCAATCTAGCCATTACAAAGTGAGATGCGACCAGATCACATAAGCTAAAAAAGCATCGCACGAGAGGGCTGGGACATGCAGAGACCATTACCTTTCATTTCCTTTAACTTTGAAAAGAGTCTCTCGAAGTTCTCCAGATCTCCCCCTCCAGTGGTGAGACTCGCTAATTCTTGGATATCCAGGTCTAACATGGGATCTGAAATCAAGAGTGGGCCACACATCTCTTATACGCTTGCTGACACTCACCAGCTTTACAGGTTGTGCAGGGGCCCTGCTGCACTGCTGGAGGCTCACTTTTCATCCATCCAGCACTGGGATGAGGTAGAGGACACTGCCTCCTTTTAGAGATGTGACTTGCTCCAGAAACTTTCCCTGAAAGTCACCCTCCCTTTCCTACACACGTCCACATCCACTATCACAATCACCACACCCAAGCCTATTAGGACAATTATCACTGTCTACAACTTACAGATAAGAAATAGAACAATCCATGTTTAAAAATGAACTCACCTAAATGCCAGAGGTAGAGCTGTTTTGAGTCATGGTTTCTTGATACATGCTTAATACAAATCTTACATCCATCTCTATGTCCATCTTTCCTCTTCCCTTACATCCATCTCTATGTCCATCTTTCCCCTTCCCTTACATCCATCTCTATGTCCATCTTTCCTCTTCCCTTACATCCATCTCTATGTCCATCTTTCCCCTTCCCTTACATCCATCTCTATGTCCATCTTTCCTCTTCCCTTACATCCATCTCTATGTCCATCTTTCCTCTTCCCTTACATCCATCTCTATGTCCATCCATTCTACTTCCCTTACATCCATCTCTATGTCCATCCATTCCACTTCTCTTACATCCCTGCTCTGTCCATCCATTCTACTTCCCTTACATCCATCTCTATGTCCATCCATTCCACTTCCCTTACATCCATCTCTATGTCCATCCATTCTACTTCTCTTACATCCATCTCTATGTCCATCTTTCCCCTTCCCTTACATCCATCTCTATGTCCATCTTTCCTCTTCCCTTACATCCATCTCTATGTCCATCTTTCCCCTTCCCTTACATCCATCTCTATGTCCATCTTTCCTCTTCCCTTACATCCATCTCTATGTCCATCTTTCCCCTTCCCTTACATCCATCTCTATGTCCATCCTTTCCACTTCCCTTACATCCATCTCTATGTCCATCCATTCCACTTCTCTTACATCCCTGCTCTGTCCATCCATTCTACTTCCCTTACATCCATCTCTATGTCCATCCATTCCACTTCTCTTACATCCCTGCTCTGTCCATCCATTCTACTTCCCTTACATCCATCTCTATGTCCATCCTTTCCACTTCCCTTACATCCATCTCTATGTCCATCTTTCCACTTCCCTTACATCCCTGCTATGTCCATCCTTTCCACTTCCCTTACATCCATCTCTATGTCCATCCTTTCCCCTTCCCTTACATCCATCTCTATGTCCTCCATTCCACTTCCCTTACATCCATCTCTATGTCCATCCTTTCCACTTCCCTTACATCCATCTCTATGTCCATCCTTTCCACTTCCCTTACATCCATCTCTATGTCCATCCATTCCACTTCTCTTACATCCCTGCTCTGTCCATCCTTTCCACTTCCCTTACATCCATCTCTATGTCCATCCTTTCCACTTCCCTTACATCCATCTCTATGTCCATCTTTCCACTTCTCTTACATCCATCTCTGTCCATCTATTCCCCCCACACACACTTTTATATCCATCTATCTGTCCATTCCCCTCCCCTGACATCCATCTATCTGTCCATTCCCCTCCCCTGACATCCATCTATCTGTCCATTCCCCTCCCCTGACATCCATCTATCTGTCCATTCCCCTCCCCGACATCCATCTTCTGCCCACCTGTTCTCCATTCCCTTTGTTTCCCTACCATCATTTTTGGAACTCTGGGTATCAAATCCAGAGCCTTACACACATGTAAGCACTCTAGCACTGAACTTTACTACTGAGCCATACCTTCAACAAAATGGAGTATTTTAATCTACCAGAATGTATTTCCACTTCACAATATCCCTGGGTGGCAGAACGCTTACTCCTGCTTGATAGAGGCAGAAACTCAGACTACTGGGGTGAAACCATCTACTCAAGGCTGTATCACTGCTAGAGGTACAGCTTTGACTTGAACCCAGTTAATTGGTGTTCTAATGCCCACAGCCTTGACTATTACAGGTTCTATCTCTATACACCTGTCCATAAACTCTTCAAAGAATAATCCTTTTCATTTACCACACTGCCATACAATTTAAGTGCATCTGGGGTCATAAGTGTGTCTTGTTTTGGTGCACACCAGGTGACATGGTGACATTTCTGATTTATCTGTGTACAGAGATGGTAGCTGAGACAAGGAGAGTCACTTTGTACTTTAAAAGTATGTTAAAAAGAGGAAATTAGAGGGAGTACTGAAGACAGCAACATTTAAAGTTTGGGGAAAGGAAACCAATCTTGCAAAGACATGCAGGAGGGAAACCAGGAGACACTGTTGGTCAGTGAAGCACTGTCCACAATCCTGCAGGTGACTGCTCAATCCAGATGGGGAATAAGAGTTAGTGGCACAGATGTCACAGTGGCCTTCACAGACAGCCATTTGAATGTCAGGAGAGGAACGGAGCTGGATGAGTTAACTGAGTGGACGGTCACAGGGGATCATGTCCAGGGTGTATGCAGCTCATTTTCCTCTCTGGGTTCAAGGTCAATTCTCTCCTCAATGTTCTCTGTCCTGGTGTCTCCTCTGAGCTCTACTATTATGTCTGGAGAGCTCATGAAGGAACTTACCAACAATGCTGTCAACCTGTGCACTGGCTGAGCCACAGGCGCCACCACGATGGCCCGGAAGGGACTCTCTCCTCTCAGCTGCTGTCAGCGGGGCCTGCTGCTGGAGGAAATACACAGAGGCAACAATTCAACAGTGAGCTATTTCAGTGGGAAATCCAAGACCTCACTCTTCCCTCCCCAGCTAGCTGCGAAGAAGCAATAACAGGACACGAAGGAGGAAACAATTAGGAACGACGTCTCTGGGAAGCCACTGTCCCAGCTGTTATTTCCCTCAAGGAAATCTAGGAAATATTAGGATTTTGCTACAGCCTACTGAAACATGCTTGGTTTGCATCATTTAAGACATATGTTATGGGCTGGTGGACCACTGAACTCAGAATGGAGTTACTGAGGACAGAGGGTGAAAACAGACTGTCAGCTTACTCAGGGTTGACAGAGGACCTTAGTAAACAAGTATTGAAAAAGGTTCATTTTTATTTTCTACATAAAGATTTGAAAGCAAGATTCTTGCAAGGAAATCTTTGCATATTATTTTTAAAAGTTCTCTAGCAAAAACCCTACTCCATATCCCTGAGGACCTGCAGAGGGGTTGGACTAGCATCCCCTCAGCAGGGGTTAGGTACGATGGGGCACTTTAGAGCCTGAATTCTCTTCTGCTGCCTCTTAAATAGAAACTAAAAAAAAAAAAAAAAAAATGAAGACTGTGTAAAGATCCATAACAACAAAGATATTAAAGTAAAAAAGGAGAAAGACCCAGAAAATTCTCTACCTCAGAGTGACAGCTCTCTGCTGACCCAATGCTGCGGTGTGCTCCAGCCAACGAGTTGAGGAGGCTCAAGCCCTGGCTCCTGTCTGAAGAGAAGACATGGCAAAAAGTGTCACTTATGCTTTACATTGTAAAGTGATAAAATGACAAGCACAATTCTACCTCTAACCCTGCTGGTTGGTGTAAAGGGGTTTGGCTCTGGCCAGATGGTAGTAGCACTGCAGACAAACTCTTCAAAGCTGGGGAGGGGAGGGGAGTGAGTTTGGATGTGAAATGTCAGTAAAGTCATTAGGGTCATGTCCTTGAAGGTGACACTGGGATGTGGGCTTCTTATTTTGTTTTCTGGCCACCATGAGGTAAATAGCCATCTCAAGCACATAAACATACCATAATGTACTGTGGTGTGATGGGTCCAAAGGGACAAGTGTGATCAACTATGTATTTATGGACTGAAACCCTAAGCCAAAGTTAGTTGAGCCATGTAAGCTGATTCTCCAAGGCATTTTATAACAGTGACACAAGCTGGCGGACACACATACTCCAGTCTGAATAACTGTTTGTACAACAGAACACTGGTCAGGGTGAAAAACTAGGAGGCTCTTATACACAAAGCCATTCCACAGCTCTATTTGCAAGTTACAAGACTAGTGTTTTAGCCATTGCTGTTGACTAAGGTCACAAAAATGTTTAAGTCAGCTTGAAAGCATTACTATTGGGTAAAAGGGACGTGGTGTGAATACAGTTGTCATCTTGCTACCGTGGAGCCACCTGTACTCAAAGTTCCCATGGTGTTTGTGTCACAAGGAAGACAGGTCTGGGGCAGGGTATCTGGACCTGGTCAAAGAATCACCCAGAACACATACGAAAGCCCAAGATTCAAGGACTCTGAGGTCCACTCAGTCACCATCTAGGGCAGAGGCCCACTCATCTGGCAAGTGTTCCAGCCAGCAGAACCAGGATCAGACAGGGCACTATGGTTTCTGCAGTTGCAGGCCTGGGGCAGTGTATCTTCTAAGGGGTTCAATGGCAGGTAGCTCTCACTGGGCTGTGGATTTATAGGACCTCAAAGATTTCACTGGTCACGGTGACATATGAGCACTTACATGCTGGCTATCTGGAACGAAAGGCAGATTCTGCACAGCAAACACAAGTGTCCTCCTCTCTATTACTGGAAACAACTTGGACTGTGGGTAATTTTGAACTCTAATTCAGAAGTCTCTCAAATGTCAACCCTACAGTTGGCATCCCCTAAACTTGGCAGGCTGGCGCTCATGGAAGGAGCTAACGTGTGCTCAGTGCACCTTAGACCAGTTCCTCTCTACTCACAGTGGCTCCCTGTGAGGAGCCAGGCAGAGGATGGCAACCAACACCACCTTTGGACACCTTTGATCTTTTCTATGTCCATCCATTTTTAAAACTTTGATTGCTTTATATTATGTGTTATTTAAGCCACAATTTCAAACCCAGCAAAATAGTGTTTAATGATCAAAACTCTAGCTTTCACTCATGGCTCCATTCATCTACCTCAGACAAGCCAACCCCAGGACCTTAGTCTACCGGACACCAGAAACCTGTAACTGAAGGAAGGGGTTGTCTGCACCTTCTCCTCTCCTCATACACCTTGCAATTTACTGTGCTTAAATATTTTCTTTTTATTACTAGGATCTCTCTCTCCATATATCTCTGTGCGTGTGCATATATATGTTATATTCCTTATATTTCAAAACCTTAAAAAGTCCACAATAAGTCATGAATTTAGAATAATAAGCTGGAGGGAGTTGTGCCCAGTGCTTTCTGATAAATAATGGAGGATTCAGTAGCTTGTCAGAGGGTTCATTATGTCCCCCTGCTTATATTTTAAGGAAGTCAAAGACGCATACATTTACACAGCTGAGAAATGAATCCATGTTTGTTGATTCACAGCAGACTGCCTGCATGTAGTGTGGTTCACAAGGCTACACTGGCTCTTCTGCTTGGGTTCTTCACACTCACAGAAAACCATTACATAAATCTTTTCTTACTTGCCCCTATGTTTCTGGCATGGGAATGCTACTCCCATTGAGAAGGGCCTTTCCCTTCTGCTGCTGAAACCAGTTCTAGCTTCTATTACTGACACAAAACACTAGTCCAGGAAGGGACAAACCACGGGCTCATTCAGCTTATTGTTCAACTTCGGGGATATGGGAGGGACAAGTTTTTATAAAAAAAGAAATTAGACAGGAAGCATAAGAAGGATCACCCTCTACCCACTCTCCACCCAGCAAGGAACAGGTGCACCAGATGCTTACAACTGTGGTTGGAACCAAACTCCTCTCCATACTTTTTTAGTTAAGCAGTTCTAACTTAGAAATCCTAAAGACTGCAAACTCCAAAAAATCTTCTGAGCACCACCAAGATGCCTCACTGGAAACTTCTACACAACCAAAACACAGGTGCATTATCAACAGTGTTCCTAATTACCTCCAGATCATACACATAAAGTATATAGAAGACATGAACAAAAAGCATGTATGTCCTGTACACATATGTACAAGTATTCCAAAATACAAAATGCCACAAAATTTGAGAAACATAGTCCTAAGTATTTGAGTTACAGACACTCAGCACATGCAGAGATATGGCTTAATTTATAAGTTAGACACAGTTAAGAAAATAACCACAATAAAACAAGTATTTCAAGAGAATATTGTAATGAATGTTCTCCAACAGGCTGGAGAGAAGGCTCAGCAGCTAAGAGCACTGGCTGCTCTTGCAAAGGACTGCAGTTTGATTCCCAGCAACCACATGGTGGTTTGAAACCCTCTGTAACTACAGCTTCAGGGGATCTGGCATCTTCTTCTGACCTCTGTGGGCACTGCATGCACATGGTGTATACACATACACTAAGTCCCAAACACAGACATGTAAAAAATTAATCAAATACACTTTTAAAGAGTTCGGCAGGAATAGTCACTCTCTCTCCAAATGTCTCCATTACTCCTCTTATGATAGTGTAAGAAGGCACTATAGCAATTTCTGGATGGCTCCCCTGCAGCGCATCCCAGTTGCCCAGACAACCAGTATCATTATCTGCATCTCAGGGTAGTTTGCGGCAGGTAGCCAACACCACAAGTAGAAAGGGACCACACTGCATTAAATTCATCCCCAAAACATCTGACTCCATTTTAAATTAAAGATGGAAGATGGCAGTGCCATGAAAAGCAAAAAAATAAAACAAAACAAAACCCCAACTTGTTATTACACAGATTCTTCATATGTTATGCATCTCCTTGGCCACATCTTCAAACCTGCACAAACGGTTAGACATTCTTTTGTGTTTACTTTTTGGTTTTTATTTCTTGAAAGCAGCAACTATTTGGCGATCACCTCAGCAAGTTCAAGCATTCTCTGTATTTTAAGGTATTTTTGCTATTCTTACATCCTTTTAGTGTGAATCTGATCTTCTCCACTCATACGGTAAGTAATCACTAGGGCCAGACCCATTCTAATCACAGCAAGGACTTCTAAGTCCACAGAGAAGTTGGGTTCTTTTCCTTTTCTTAGTGATAATATAAACATCTCACCCAGGTTACACAACCTTTAAGAAAGCTGCAAATGCTGTCATCAGTACCAGGAAAAGGAGCTTACATTATTATAGAATATTCCATGTCTTCTTGGTGAGATGGTCCAGGCGTTATGATGGCTGCTGTTCCAGGGGATCAGGGTTTAATTCTCAGCACTAATGGTAATTCACAACCATCTGTAACTCCAGTCCCAGGGGACCTTCTGGCCTCTGTGGGCCCTGTACCCACGATACATAGACACACATGAAGGCAAACCATGCACATTAAAACAGACAAACCAATAGAAAACACCACAGAACCAACCCTTACTTATTCTCTCCCTTGCCCACTGCCTGAAGTCTTGCTATTAAAGCAATGCTTTCTCGGGGTTCATTCAACTCAGCCCTCCATGGGGTTAACTTGTTCTCATCAGGAAAGCCCCACTGCTCCGCCTGTGACGGAGAGGCTCAGAAGTCAACAGCCACTCCACAGAAGGTGGGGGGGGGGGGTCTCATTTCCTTGCTCTCATTCTATGAACAGTGTGGTCACTTCCAAGAAGTGAAACATCAGGAAGGAAATGGGAGCAGCAAGGACGCTGGTGAGCGCTGTGGTGAGCGCTGTGGTGAGCACTGTCCGACTGCACAGTCTCAAGACTTAGCTGTCATTCCCAGAGTCATGAAGGAGAGCACTACACTAGTCACAGCAAAGGCTGCACTGATCCTATCTCTGAAAATCCTCCAAGGGGTGCTGGCAGTCAAATGTGGGAAACAGCAGCAGCAACTATGAGGAGATGGCTTTCTTATAAGCAGCTGTGGAGAGCACTGTAGAGGAACAAAGAGCAGGGTGGGCACAACATGGCTCCCAAGGTGACCAGTGGAAGGGGTTCCTACCACTACTTCCATTTCCTCCACTCCTCAGTAATTTCCCATAATCTGTCCTCCTTTTACAATACAATCCTTCCACCCAGCATGCTTTCTATACACATGGAACGGTCAGTCACCTTATTCATTGCTTTGTTTTTTGACCATGATATTCACAGGGGACACTCTGAGTCTTGGGTCATATCTTGGGTTTCTCAATGTTAAGTTTAAAAGATGGACTCCAGTTCAGCTTCATGAGATTTAATGAAATCCATTTCAGCGGACGTTACCTCTGAACTGGACACTGGCAGAGACAGGAAGCTGGTTTCCCAAGGTTACACAGGTACAGGCAGACAGACTAGAACCCTCTTCACTGGCCATCCCCCCTCACTAATTTGATGCTTCATTTTCTGTGACATTACACTCATTTTTCATTTAATCATCATTTTTCACTTCTTAAAGATTTACCTAAGGTTGGATGTGGTGATGCATGTCTGTAATTCCAGCACTTGGGAGGCTGAAGCAAGAATATCAAGTTCAATGAGCTACGTAGCTGCTGCTAATAAAAACAGTAATAATAATAAATAACCTTTTAAAAAATAAAAGATCTATGCTATCTATTTTCTCAAGTGAACAGCTTCAGGCAGAAATGAGAACTGGGCCTTGTGATGTGGTCACTCACTCCTTTTTTTGGTTCTATCCATCAATTACAAAGGCCAGCCTGACCTGGAATCTGGAACTTCTGCCACTGAGGACATGAGGGGGCAACAGATGATCATTCAGGTGATATTTTAATAGGTAACCAACTCATCTCACTCACAATGAGAACATGGAGAGCTGCTGTACAAAAGAGTTGCTTCTGCCCACTGCTGTTACTGCAGCTGCTCTTTGCCTCCCGGGAGCGGAGTTACAAATCTCGGGCACTTTAGTCTAGCAGTCCTTCCCTGGCTCCCCTCCCCCCCCCCCCCCCCCCACCTATCATGGTGCTACTTGATAGAATACCCAGAAGCTATCACTGCAGAAAACAACCCTCCACAGAACTTGCTTATTAAACCAGGAATAGGAACACTGTATAACGTAAAATTGACACCTAGCAAAGGTGTTGTGTATACTACACCACCCTCCTCCACGATGTGCTAGTCTCCTTAAAATCAAGTAAGAACACCATGTACCAGACTTCTACCCAATTCTTATAGGTATCACCCAAGTTCAAGGCGCTGCCTCAATCAAGCAAAGCACTCGGTAATGTGGCTTTGCGATGTATCTAACTGAAAGACACTATTAGGAAACTCAAAGACAGGGGATGGGGACTTAAAACATCTGTCATATTTGTCATGAGGCAGCAACCCATGGTTTCTTCTTTTCTAAGTGATAACAAAGGGATATTACCAAGCTATAAATGTCGGACCCAACTGGTTGATTTTCAAACCAGAGAGCAGGCTCTGGTGGGAGCTCAGCAAACATAGCGAGGAGCTGAGAGTTTTATCTACATCCTTTCCTTGACTAGCAGACTAGCAGCCTAAACTCAGACTGAGGAAACTTAAGGGTGACAGCAAATAAAGAGGTACGCAAACTGATGAGGCTCAATTAGCCCCAGAGCTGCACTCAATGGTGAGTGTGGGTCTCGCCCACTTCATTCTTGAACCATTTGTGGCTAGGTCTTTAATGCTGAATGGAAACTATGGCTTCTCCAGAAGTTTGACCTTAACGATACAATGGTGTCTGGGGATTTCCTCTTGGACAGAACTTAGAAGGCATGAAAGACTCTACGCGTAGTGCTTCCAGCCATTTTCATGGCAGCTTCCTGCCACCAAGAGTGTTTTAGACACTGTTTTCTCCCAAGTGCAATTCAACTTAACACATACGTTGCCTCTGGTTAACTGCAACACAGAGCTGCATCTTATACATAAGAAAGTAGGAAATTTGTTTTGTCCCCCAAGCATCAAAGTTCATCCCTTTAGGAGCAGTAATGAGTTCACTGAGAATGTTATATTTATAACACCAATAGAGCCAATAGTAGAAACCCCACTGAAATCAGTATGTAATTCATGTCTATTAGGAAGATCTGTATATCTTTCTAGTATGGTCATATACTGTATAGCATTTGGATCAACTACAGCTTGCACTATATGGCAGTCGTCTAAAAGACCCTATGGAGCTTTGTGGTGACTTGAGTAAGAATGGGTCCCACAGGCTCATAAATTTGAATGCTCACTAACTGAGGAGTGGCACTGTTTAAAAGGATTAGAAGGACTAGAGGAAGTATGTCACTGGGGTGGACTTTGAGGTTTTAAAAGCCCGTGTCAGGCTTAGTGTCTTTCTCTCTGCCTGTGGATCAGGATGCAGTTCTCGGTTACTTCTCCAATACCACACAGACAGGCTGCCATGCTTCCTGCCGTGCTTCCTGCCATGCTGATAATGGACCAAACTTCTGAAACTGTAAGCAAGCCCCTAATTAAATGCTGTCTTTATAAGAGTTTCCTTGGTCATGGCGTCCCTTCACAGTAATAGACCTGTGACTAAGACAGAGTAGACGAATCTTGTTGCCTATTAATGACTTAATAATGTGTTATAACAAAGTCATGGGGAGCTCTGGTGTAAACAGGTCCACCACACTAGTTCTTAGTGGAAGCACAGTACACACAATTATGCGCAGCATGTACTCCTTAAAAATGATACTGGTTTACACTCTTGGACTCCGGTTTTTACTGTTATTTATATTTACAAAAGAAAGTTTATTGTAAAACTGAGTAGCAGCTTCCTATACCTTACTGTGTCTTGTGACTACACTGGAAAGCCACATCAGTGACTGACCTATACCATCTGGGTTTGTGTGAGCACATCCCACAATGTTCATCCCATGATGACTCCATCTGATAATGCTTTTCTCAGGACATATCCCCGATTAAGCAAAGGAAGACTACAAAGATTTGCTTGCAACTGTATAAATTAATGTTTGCCTTTAAACCTGGTATTAAGTTTTAAAAGACATTAATTAAATACCTACAGTGTATAAACAATTACAATTCAAACTGAAAAGTATACTAATCCACTTTGACTCCAAATAAAATGATGAAAATATGCTGTCTTCCACTCAAAGTAATTCATCACCATTCTCTGTATTAGCCAGCTGGAAGCTTTGCTATACTTTCTCTGGATTAAGTTCAGGGACAATGGGTTAAGACTAATACCATGATACAGATTATATAGAAGGATTTAAAAACAAGTAGAAGAAACCCCAAACCTCAGATATAATCATTACTTCCAGTCAGTCTCATTAAAATCTTCCAACAAAGCGCCTATGCTGAGACAACGTGTGGCAAATAACTTGCCTGGCTCTGCCAATGGCCCCCACGCAGCCAGAGCCACTAACTTAATCTTCTTGTGCTCAGCTCTCAGCCAGCTAAGTGACCACCACAGCATAATGGAAACAACGTTCCTGCTCAGGAGACCTGCGGCCCTTCCTACCCTAGATTACTCACTGTGTGACTATGGACAAGTCACCCCTCCTGCCCAAGGCCTCTCTTCAGTCAAAGGAAGAAGCCAAACCAAATGCATACATGGAGATTCCAATGCCTTGCTCTGGCTAATGCATATATACAGCTGTGTCAAAGGAAGCAGTGCCCCTTATATCCTATAAAACTCAAGAACAAGATCTGAGGAGATGGCTCAGTGGGATAAAGTCCTTGCCACAAAAGTGTGAGGACCCGAATTCAACACCCAAGGTCCATATAAAAGCCTGGTAGGCACAGGGACCCATCGGTAAGCTCGGCAGAGATGGGAATACCCTGAGAGAGCTGGCCAACCAAAGTAGCCAAAAAGGTATGCTCCAGATTCAACGAGAGAGAGTGAGATATGAATAAGATACCAGTGTCAACCTTGGGCCTCCACAAGCACACACATGTAATAAGCCTCTCATCTGCGAACACACACCAAAAGAAACCAACAATAAAACTACAAGGGCATTACAAAGCCCACACCCATGCTCTTGGTTGCATCTTGCCTTCTTCCTAAGCATCTTTCTCTTAACCTTGTGCTTACCCTCTATATTTGCCTTTAATAAACTACATGCTTACACACACAGAGAGAGAGAGAGTTAATGAGTCAATCCAGCCACAGATGTGTCTTAGTGTGTTTGTATGTGAATGTATAATGCAAAAGAGGTTACACGCAATCTCCTGTTTGGTTTTCCCAGTGTGTTAAACAATCCCCATTCTTCCCATCTCATTATTATTATTATTCAGTCACCCTGTCCTCTGAGGCAAATCTCATTACATAGTCAGGCTGGCCTCAAACTCAGGGACTTCCTGCCTTAGTCTCTTTAGTGCTAGCTTACAGGCATGGGCCTCCACACCCTGCACCCTACTTCCATAGACCTTTCCTTACCTCACAGAAAGATGAGGAAGGAAAGTGGTCAAAATGAAAGCTGGTACTGGAGTAGAGACACGGGAACACACATCATTAACAGATAAAGATGTTTTAATGCTGGTTTTAGAATTACAGCACAGAGTAAAAGATAAAGCCTTTCCCAGAAGACCAGCATAAAAAGATATGTACTTGCTAAGGCCTTTCATTTCGTTATGCAACTGATGGTTTGCAGGATGGTGTCACACAGTTCTGGAATGTTACTTAAGGTATTCAATCACAAAAGGGTGAGTGATTGTCTGGCAAGGATGCCATTATGCTATTCCTGCACCATAACAGACAGGCTCAGAAGTTCCTCAGACTTTACTGCCTATTGCAGTTGAGAGAGGCACAGATGACCCAATACTCAGTAACAAAGATTAAGTGGTTCTCAAAAACCCCTTCAGAGGCGAGTGTAGCATGTGAGAGATTCTTCTGCCCCTATTGGACCTTCATGAAGAATCACTCCACTGAGGTATACCTAGCATCACCTTTATCTCACCTGGAAGACTGTGGTACCTTTTCCTGGTTTCTCTTGGCCTTCACCATCACACGGCAGCCTTTTTCAATCAGACCAATGGCTCTCAACCTTCCTCATGCTATAACCATTTAATACACTTCCTCGTGTTATAGTGATCCAACCATGAAATTATTTTCAGTGCTGCTTCATAAATGTAATTTTGCTACTGAATCATAATGTATTTTTGAATAGAGGTTTCCCAAAGCGGCTGTGAGCCCCAGGTTGAGAGCAGCTGAGTTAGATCATGCCCTTTCTCTATTCCAAGCCTTGCAGTCACCTCTAGTTTTACCTAAGTAGACACCAAAGCTACGTAGATGGCCTGCAAAGCCTCAGTCCTCAAGATCTCCATCCCCTCCCCCATCATCTCCCCTCTGTAGTCACAGGGTGCTACTCTTCAAACACACGGGGTGTGCTCACCCTACTACATGCCCCTCAGGCTGCTCTTTCCCCAGGTTCAAATCTTTGCCCATGTGCGGCCTACCATGGACATCCTATTTATATGCAGTCCATCCTAAATCTGTCTTACATCCCCACTATCTGTCATCCTTGAGCACCCTACATAACTTACTAACCTCTGTTGCTTACTGAATACTGTTCCCCCACAGGGAGCCTCACAGACTCAGATACTGACCGTTCAACAGTGCATACCAACCAAGTCCAGAACCTAAACAGTGTGTGCTCAGCAGATAACTCCTGAATGAACTTTAAATTAGATCCTAAACTCTAGACCCAACAGAAGACAACTGAAAGGCCCACCACAGAGTCTAAAGCCCCCTCTTATAAAGATGGCAGGTGCCAAGGAGCACAGGCAACACTTGTGATGTACTAATTACACAAGACACAGGTATGGGTATGGAGGAGGATGTAGGAGAGTACTCACTACCTTCACCTTTGCTAAGGTGAACTGGTACTGGACCTGTCTTGTCTTTGCAAGTCAGGATTCAGGAATGTGAGAAAGCAGGTCCTTGCTGCAAAAGCAGAGGCTAACACAGCTTTCAAAACGCCCAGTTCACCCTCCCCAGTTAAATGCACACTCACAAATCAGAACTAGATGACTATTCTGTGCCAGCTGTTCTCACCATGGCTATATAACTGAGTCCCTGTAGCTCTTAAATACTGCAGTTGCCATCTCTCCACCACTCCCTCCTTCCTAGAAGAAATGGTCTCGATGCAGCCCAGATAGCACACACTTCAAAAGCTCCCAACACGCGGCCAGCACTGGAAGCCAACTTCATCCTATAGATAAAAAACAGCCCACGGCTAGAGAGTTGGCCCAGCGGTTAAAAGCAAATCGCCGGCTCCTCTTCTGGAGGATCTTGAGTTTGGTTCCTAGAACCCATGTCAGGCAGCTCACATGTAACCACCTGTAACTCCAATTCCAGGAGATCTAACACCCTCTTCAGGACTCTGAAGGCACCTCATCCAGCATACACACAATTAAGGCTGAAACTGTCAGAACAACAAAGAGTATGGAGGAAGCTTTCCTACAGTTTAATAACTCATAAATATAACATAAATGAAATGCACAGAGTTTAAAGCATTAAGGGCTCTGGGAAGTCAAGCCTCACCTCAAACCAGTCAGAATGTCTAGGAGGGCAAAGTGAATAGGACTACTTAACTAAGTTCCCAGGGAACTGCATATCCCCAGCCTGGTAATGAGTGTGACATTTCTTGACCTCGGACCCTAACTCACATTGGATACTATGAAATTAGTAGGATAATAAACATAACTGATCTCATGAATATAAACAATATTCACATATCAAAGCCACCCTCTTTACAATATAGAATTCAGTGCTTTTAGCATAATCACAAAACTGTACAATAATCATCAACTAAGTTCAAAACATTTTCTTTTCATGTTCTAGTAAGGAAATTCCACTCTTAGCGAGCGGTCCTTCAGGCCCTGGGAACCATTCGTCTATATTCTGTCTCAATGGATTTAAGTGTTCTGGGCGTCTCACAAAAGCACGGCATCAAAACACTGGGTGCAGCAGTCGTGGGTTGGGTCAGCCCTAGTGTAGCTGGCACGTACCTTTGTCCACTGTAAGGGCTTCCCTCTTTTCTGGAGCTGTTTCCACCTTTGGGCTATTATGATTAACACTGTTATGAGCATTCATAATGATGGTAGGCATGAACATATTTTTAGCTCTACTGAGTATATCTAAGTATGCAATAACTTGGGCATATGGTAACTTTAAGCACAACCTTTTCATTATTGCTATTTTTTGATAAATTCATTGTGTATTTTGGTCATTTTCACCTCTCTATTCCTCACCCCTTCCCACTCTGACCAGTCTTTTTCCCAACAGGTCTCTCCTATTTTCATGGTTGATTTGGGGTTTTTTGTTGTTCTTTTGTGGTTTCTTTTGTGACTCACAGTTTAATTAGGGCTGTACGCATGAGAGGTTATTTACTGGGCAACTTTTACAGCAATTACATCACAGAAGAAAATGACTCTCCCTTCCCAACAACCATTAACTGCCAATAGCTTGCTCTTCAGGTAGGAGCTTCATGAACCCCTCCGTGACCCATGATGGACCATGGATGGGCCCTTCTCCCAAGCCTAACCTTTGACTTTCAGAAAGCCTACTGTGTGGCCCATAGATGGCTTTAGCCACTAAAAAGTGCCTGCAGTGCAAACGGAAAGCCCTGAGTGTGTCTGTTCACCCAGGGTGGAGGCCTGAGCTTGTAATCCCAACACCTAGGAGATAGAGAATGGTGGGTTTGGGCTCACAGATAAGCCAGTATAGCCTAGTCAGCAAGCCCCTGGTCCCAGTGAGAGACTGTGTCTCAAAATATAAGGTGGAGGAACATCCAAGGCTGACCCTGTTCCTCATACACATATAGCCCATTGCACACATGTACACATATATACACAATGAAGAGGAGAGGAAGGGCTGGAGACAGGGGCTGCTAAGGAAGATGAAGCTTGCTGCCATTCACATCAGAAGGACTGAAAGATCTCACGGGGCAGAGCAGGCAGGCGACCCGGAAAGGATAGTGTGTGTGTGTGTGTGTGTGTGTGTGTGTGTGTGTGTGTGTGTGTGTACATATATATACATATATCCCCCGCTGCAGTTAACCAGAGATGTATCTTAGGGACAGATTTGAGGCTCTGTGGGAGGTTGTGTTGTTTCATTTTAAATAATTGTCCCACCCACTGGTTTAATAAAAAGAGCTGATTGGCCAAAGGCAGGCAGGAAGTGTAGGCGGGGCTACCAGACTAAGGAAATCTCTGAGAACTGAATGCCAGACAGAGGACCAGAGAGAAGCCGCGGGACGCAGAGGACAACCATGCAGCTCTAAAGAAAGGTACCGAGCCACATGGCTGAACAAGAGACATGGGTTAGATGAAGGGTAGAGAGCTAGCAAGTGATATACCTGGGCCTGAGGCTGATCAGCCAAGAACTATTGGAAGCATCTGTGTGTCTCTGTGGGACTGCGGGACTGGGTCTGCGGACCTAAACTTTGAGGTTAGGCCCAAAAGTCTGGGCCAGAAACCTCATACTACAAGGCTCTGCAAGAATGTCCTCTACTTCTTAGACCTGCACCTTCCACTTCCACTCATCTCCCAGGAGACGGGTCATTTCCTTAAAAACATAGACCCGGGTCCTCTTAACATGAAAATAAGCTAATGGAAAGATTTGAGGTTTTAGCTAAAAGCTCATCAGTGTCCCAGGACTGTAGAGGGAAAAAATTAATAAAGATACTTCAAGACAAAGAGCCATGCAAACCACAATATGCCTCCTTGCTTCACGCTTAAGAATATTGCTCCAATGTGCACATAGAATGGACTAGGAATCTATTTATACAAAGAAACTGTCCTGGTTTGCTCTCCATGGCTGTGATAAATGCCAGCACCAAATCATCTCTGGAGAGGAGAGGGCTTATTTCAGCTGATAGCTGTAGCTGAGGGAAGTCAGGGCAGGAACTGATGCAGAAACTGATTTGTTCTCCATGGCTTGCTCAGCCTACTTTCTTATAGAACCCAGGACTACCTGCCCAGGGATGGCCCTACCTACAGTGAACTGGGTGCTCCCACATTAATCACCAATCAAGAAAATGCCTCACAGCCTTGCCCATGGGCCAAATGGAGATGTTCTAAACTGAGGACATGGGAATACCCTCTTCCCAGATGACCCTACCTTATGTCAAGCTGGCAAAACAAAAAACAGGACAGAGGCAAAATCTGCCCAGTGCGGCTTGTGTATTTACATGTTCATTCAGTACCTTCCAAATATCAGAACCAGAGCCTGCCATAGAATGTTAAGGAATTGGTAGAAGTTAGGCACCTTCCCCTTGACCTTACCCTCTCTACATTACCTGTGATGGCTAACACAGTGTAACTACTAAAGAGATCCCTCTTATACCATTGCTTAGGAAACAATGACAAGGCAAAGGGTGTGTATATGTATACACACATACATACACACATACATACATATATATGTGTATATATATATATATATATATATATTCATTCATTCAGATAGACATGTTCCTTCCAATCATTTCCAATCTGCAGTTTGTTAACTCCAAGGACATGGAGACCATAATTATAGTGGGTGGCTGCAAAGCAATAAATGTGAATTATAAACCATCATTTTTTTTTAATGTATGAAATGAGGGTCAGAGTTTTCAAAAATGACTAAAGTCAAAAAAGCCTAACTGAATAACTATTTCAAGAAATTTGTAACAGAGAGTACTGAATAGAACTTTATTCTAAGCTGATTATACTGTACCCAGTCTAAAGAAATAGCTTGCTGTGACAAATGCTCAACAGAAGCATTGAAGGAATGAATGAATGTGTGAATGGATGGAAACGACATCAGACATATCAGGGTCTCCTAACATCAGAGTGGGGAGGACGGGGGAGACAGGGAGAAGAGGAGATCGCCTTAGTGTCAAGAAGGGGCTTTGCCAAGCACAACAGGAAGATGAGCTGGGATCTCAGACAGGATAGATCCACTGCCATTATCGCTTTTCTCATTCCCTTCTGTAGTTTCCCCTAACGCTGCACATTTGTTAAAACACTACACTCTAGACTTGAGCCGCAGTCCCTAAACCTCAAAGCCAAGTTCTAACCTCTAAGACAGGCAAAATGTGCATTTCTATTTGCAATATTAAAATGGTCACACGCCCGTAGGGCAGGCCTTAATTTAGTAACTTGCTGCCTTTTTGAGAGAGGAGACATGAATGAAGAAAGTCATGCACAGAGGGAGAAACCATGGGAAGATTAGAAGTGACAGAGGCCAGGACCAAGGCCTGGGGCAATCCTTCCTCAGAACCTTTGGAAGAAAGTGGCCCTAGCACCTCAAGGTAGGACTTCTGACCTTTTTCTCAAACTGTGAATCAATAAATTCCCACTATTCTAAGCCATCTAGTCTGTAAGCTTGTTCCCTAAGGCTAAGTGAGCTAATGCAGGCTCCAAGAGCTGGTGCCAGTGAACTACAGACTACATGGCAGACACAACCTTCTACCACCACATCAATCAGGGCCCAACACCCTCAGGGTGCTGCAACAGCTCAGGTTTCCCCGACTTCAGATTCTACTTCCACCTCCAACACACCACCGTGCAGAGACCACCTCCAGGGTCTCAGCACTTGCTACAGAAGTCCACTTCTCCTTGCCTAGCATCCCATCTCGACAGGAACTCCCACTGCCTGCTAGTGAGCCTCTTCCAGGGTCCTTTGGACGTAAAACCTTGTTCTTGGAGCCATGCCTCCTCAGCAGAGCACTCTCTTTCAATCTTGACCATCCCATGAAGAATGGTATAGGAACCCATGGGCTCCTGGAAGCTCTCTATATCAAGACTAATGCAGCAGCCACGTCTCTGGTTCTGTGTTCATCACGCCACCTTGCCTGCATGCCTGGCATTTGAAAAGTACACAAACTCCACTAACATAAAATGTCCAGAAAGGGCAAAGACAGAGAGAGTACTATAAAGAATCTCACAGTAGTCTAGGAGGCTCCTTAATAATGAAGATCATATCTTAAGTTGTTCTTAAAGCCAAAGACAATGTGAGGCATACTGTAGCATTTACATGCTTGCTTAATTACCTATTCAACACACATTAAACATTCCCAGCTTGTTGCTTCTGGCTCTTCCTTCAACTGAAAACTTGAAAATGGGAACAAAAATTTCATGGAATTCTAATAGCTTTCACATAGATCCAGATAATTTAAAACATGTCATGGGGTAAAAATGACAACATCCAGTTACTCACCATTCTTCATCACAACATTGGACCAGACATTGGCATTCAATGCTTGTACAATCCGCTTTACGCCTGTAGATTCAGGGAAGTCATCTACCAGAGGAAAAAACACACAGATCCGTATACATATCCAGATAAACCTACACATTCATATATATGCCTATACTTCCCCAAAGTCACACTTTTATATAAATGGGTTAAGTCATCTTGTTTATTTAGCTGTTTTGTAATGTACTGTGTACAGAAGTAAATGAATAATGCAATGCAGAGCTCAGAGCTCCTGGTATGAACAGTCATGATAGAAGACAGCCATGTGATCAAGCTCTCTAGCTCCTCACCCGTGGAATCCACTCACCATTTCCAGAAAACACAAGCTCTCAGTAAACAACCATATTGTACCATTAAAGACACTAATCTTGGGGCTGCAGAGGTTTAATTCCCAGAACCCCAGGGGAGTTACAACGCCTCCATATGAACTTGCATGTACACGCTTCAATAAATTTTAAAAAATATAATAAATATTTTAAAAATAAAATAATAAACACTCTCATCTTGGCTATGTACATAGGATGAATGTCCAGGAGTCAACAAAAAGGCCCAAGCCTGTTGACCTGAGTTTGATCCCTGGGAAGGGGACCTCTCTGTGTAATGTGACGCTGTCTTCCACTGCAGACTATTATCACCTGCTACCCACTATCTCTTAATCAGAGAACATGGTTAAGAGTCAAAGTTTAGCCAGGACTGGCGCAACATCAGGGAGCCTGAAATCCCAACTACCTGAAGGCTCACGCACAAGTTTCATGCCGGAGGCCAGCCTGCAAAACAGAAGCTCAAATCCAGCTTGGCAACTCAGTGAAACTTTGTATCAAAAGACTAAGTAAAGAGAAGGCTGAGAGATTACTCAAGCGGACAATGCTTGCCTTGGGCTGGAAGCCAGAAGCACAGGCTCCTGCTCCAATTAACATGACCAAGAAGGACAGAACAACTGCTTTAGTTAGCCCCATCCTGTCTCTAGAATCCGGTGGGCCTTACTCTGTCACAAACCAGTAACAACCGCTTCTTAGCTACAATTCGGACATCACTGCATCCAGAAGCACAGGCTCCTGCTCCATTTAACATGACCAAGAAGGACAGAACTACTGCTTTAGTTAGCCCCATCCTGTCTCTAGAATCTGGTGGGCCTTACTCTGTCAGAAACCAGTAACAACCGCTTCTTAGCTACAATTCGGACATCACTGTGTCCAGCAGCACAGGTCCTCAGACATGTAAGACTTCAAGTGGAAAATAAAATAATTCATATGTGCTGGGTCAGAGACAGAAGAGTATGCAGAACCTATTTCTCATGGTCTAGCCAGTCTGGGTTAAATAGGAAGAATAGAGATTAGACACCAGAAGACTTGACCTTGAACCCAGGCTCTGTCACTTTCCAACCATTTACTATTTGGCCAACAGCAGTTGACTTACACTAGCCTCTGAGGGTGGCAGAGCAGCAGCACTCTGAGTACTCTCCTGGGGACTCACTGGTGCACTCTTCTTCCCCATACTGGAAGCTCCAGCAGGAAGCATGCCTTACCCGGTTCATCATGCCCGCTGCCTAAGAGTGCCTGAGTGACAGCAGACAGTAAATCTACCAACCTGGCAGCAGTAAATGAGGAAGAAACTGGAAATGCCAACAAAGATAAGTTTATACCATTGCTGTCTGAAGACAAAAGGCCGTGTTCATCTTAACTATGGATGACGCAGCTCTTAAAAGAATTACTAGTACTTAAGACACTAAACCCAGGAACCAAAAATGCAATCTGAAATGAAAAGCTAGCAGCAGAAATATAAAACTTGATAAAATAATAAATGTGAAAAGTAGCCACAAATGAAGGATGAAGAAATCTGGCTTTGGAGCACTTTGTATTTAAGAATTCTAGAAAGATTCTGTTACCCTGCTCTAAGATGATATGTCTCGGAAAAATCTGTTTTAAGATTATACTGAACTCAGACTGGCGAGATGGCCCTGCAGGCATCAGGGCTTGCTGTGGGCCTGATGAGCTCAATCCTCACCCTCGGTCCACTGTGGAAAGAGAACCAGCTCCCAAAAAGTTAACCTCCAACCTCCATATGTGTGCTGTGGGACATGTGAGCACTTTCCTTCTTGGTCTGGGGACATTCCATTTGGGAAACTCAATTATTTGTGAATATAGCTTATGGTTTACTTTTGGTACCAAGTTACAAGATTCTTGTAGGCCAAAATCTGTCTCAGCTGGGTTGAATTCATACAGGTATACTTGACGTGAGAAAAAGGAAGGATTGGCAAGACAGCTCAGTGGTTAAGGGCACTGGCTACTCTTGCAGAGGGCCCAGGGTCAGTTTCTAGCACCCACTTCAGGTGCCTCACACTATCTAGAATTTCAGTTCCAGGGGCTGGATGCCCTCTTCTGACACTGGAGACATGCTGGCACACACATAAACATAAATAAAAATTTACAAGTAATTCTCCCCTATAGAGGGATTATGTTGTTCCATTGTAAATAACTGTCCTCGCCTATGAGTATAATAAAAACTGATTGGCCAAAGGCAGATAGGAAGTGTGGGCGGGGCTACCAGACTAAGAAGACTCTAGGAACAGGCAGACCAGAGGAGAATGCCAGAGAGAAGCCAGAAGAGACAGAGGACAACTATGCTGCTCTGAGAAAAGGTACCGAGCCGCATGGCTGAACAGGATAAGAGTCATGGGTTAGACTAAGGGTAAAGAGCTAGCAAGTGATATGCCTGGGCCTTAGGCCAATCAGCCTAAAATTATTGTAAGCATCTGTGTGTCTCTGCGGGTCTGTGGGTCCAAACCTTGAGGCGAGGCCCCAAAGTCCGGGCCAGAAACCTCGTACCACACCCTCCCCCCCTTTTCCTTTCCTCTTTTTTTAATGGAAAAGTGGCTCAGCAGTTAAGAGCACTGGCTGCTCTTCTAGAGGACAGGAGTTTGAGTCTTAGTATTTACATGGTCTCTCATAACCATCTGCAACTCTAGTTCCAGGGGATTTGATGCCCTTTTCTGGCTTTCTAAGGTACCAGGTAGAATATATGCGGGATACATAAAAAAAGAAAAATAAATATTACCCCTCCAAAAAAAGAAAGGAAAATAAGAAAAAGAAAAGAAGGAAGGAAGGAAGAGAAACTGAAGGTCCAGGCTGTTGCAGAGGCAGCAGAGGGCAGGCAATGCACAGCTGCCCTGGGGGAGGGGAGTGGGAGGCTCTGAGTTTATTTTTGGTTTGGGTATCAATAGGCCTGGCATGCCTCCTGAGGTTTCTGGGAATTCAGCCTTAGCTTACTATGAATTCAAAAGAAGGAACATAAACTCCATAAACGCAGGTCTCACTAATCCTGGCTGGCAGGGACAGGAAAATGGCAAGGGATTTCAGCAGTGAGCTCACATGCGTGTGTGTATGCGCAACACACACACACACACACACACACACACACACACACACACACACTTCCAAAGCTCTCAAAGGGTGGTAAAATCCAGCAACAAATTACGACAGCCCAGGTAGGACTATAGTAATGGGTTAAACAGCTGGAGAAACTCGCATGTCTGCGCTCTTGCTGGGACCAGCCTCCCCAAGGCCAGAACAAACTCAAGCCTAGGTCCACAGGCAGCTTCCTCCAGACACTCACCATCCTCCTCAGGCAATTCCTCTGGGTTGAGCTCAACCAGCTCAAAGCCATGTTTGATGCACCACTCTTGAGCCTTCTGTCTGTTTATTCCTAAAATAAGATGAAAAAGAACCAGATTGAAACTATTGTAAGACGTGAACAACCTTCAATGCTCTCCCCGGGCCTCAGTGTCTCCCCAGAATGTCAATGTCATTTTAAAGGCATCTAGAATTAAGCTATATAAATGTAAGTCATGTCAGCCTCAAAGGACACTGAAAACAACATAAATTCTGTAGGATTTTCATAGGGTGCATGCCAGAGGCTCTTACCATCTTCACACACTCTATCACAGACCAGGATCATCACCTCAGGTAACCATGCTTCTGCCAGGGGAAGCCATGAGGAGACGCTGTCAAGACCTGATTTCTACAGGGGCAGAAACAAAAATGCAAAGACACACTGAGGTACTCAGAGAACATAGAGTATATGGCGCTGCCTGCCTGAGGGCACTGCTGGAACCGAGTTTACCTGTGTGCTGTCAAAGTAAACCACAAACGCCTGCACCAACTCTGCAATTTCCGCGGTGACCAGGAACTTGCTTGGTACCACGCACAGATTGACCTCGGCGGAATAGTACTTGTTATCAATGGTCCAGGGGTAAAACCTCACTGCATCACTGGAAGTTGCTTCCACAACAGCATCTTCTGTTCCAAGGATATCTAAACAAACAACGCAGTGTGTTCAGAAGATATCTAAACAAATCACACAGTGTGTTCTGAGGATATCTAAACAACACAGTGTCACCACAGAAGCAAAACCAATGCAACACACACTGGACAATGTGTTTAGTGAGAGAAGCAGATTAACCTGGAGCCTCAGCTGTTCCCCTTTATACAATGAGTCTAAGGAGCCCTGAATTTATTAGATTCTTCTTTATCTTCTCTAATCATCACTACAAAAACCAAAAACAGTGCTGACACTGATTTGATTTAGCTCAGTGGCTTTTTTTTTTTTTTTTTTTTTTTTTTTTTTTGGCAGTTTTGGGGATTGAACCCAGAACCGTCAAGAATCACTGGGCTATATTCTTCTTCAGAACACAAACTGATTAGCTCAAGATAGCTGGGAGAAGGGTGAGAACTTTGATAAATACCCAGAAAAGAGCAGAGGAGAAAAGAATGAGGGTGTATTAATTTTATTATGCGAGTCCTCCATGGGAAGTAGATGACTATAAGAATTCCTAACTACTTTGCACTTACTGCACGCTAAGAGGATGAGCGGATTAAGGCTAAGCCATTAATAAAATAGAGCTGCATATATTCCTTGGGCTAAATGCTTAGACATTAATTCAGTTAATGAAACAAAATAATAGATACTGATAAATGGCCCCAATTCTATTATTATCCATTCTTGTTCAGTCTTTGAAAACCACCCAAATCCTTATTTGACAGAGACACCTCTGGCAAATTTAAAAACGTATTAAAGTAAATTAAACGTTTTCCATTATTAAAAAAAAATCTTTAAAAAATTTATGTGCCGTGCAGGTAGGAAACCTTTACTGCAGAAGATGAATCAATATGGGCGTGCACACAGAGCTGTGGTCATGGGGCTGTCAGAACAACAGCATTTAGAGATAGAGGAGGTGACTTTTGTTCTCAGCCAAGCTCCCCTCCCCACACCACCCTACCACCTTCACTTCATTCAGAGGTGAGGAACGGGTGTGGTCTATGTGCACAAGTACAGAGACTGGAGGAGGATATCAGGTGCTTCCCCTATCACTGGAGTCACTCCTCTTAAAGGAATAGTTCCCCCATCACTGGAGTCACTCCTCTTAAAGGAATAGATCTCTATCCATATCTGAAACTGATCCTTTCCTCTTTAAGAAACTGGCAATTCTGTTTCACTTCTGCTTTCAGTTAGAATTGTTTATTTAGTGTTAATTCCATAGCAACCAGCTACAGGGCTCCTCACAGTGTACTATGACAGCTCAGGTGGGCATGCAGCAAGAGGACATTCGAGCTATTAAAATCAAAGACTGTTTTCACATCAATGTCTCATGGAGAAAACAAAGAAACAAAGAAAAAAAACAACTCCTAGATCAAAGTCTACCTCACAGTCCAAGTTAACACTTCTAAGCGTGAGTAGCCATGCTTCTCAGAGCTTCATATCAGCCAGCCACATAATCCAATTGTGTCAGCATCATACAAGAGGAAGGTGACCCCAGCCAGGAGATGCCACACACACACAGACAGCTTTGAAAGGATGGAGGAACCAACAGGAAATTGGTCCTCACTCTTGGCTAATTTAAAATCAGGAACTGGCTGGTTTTCAAAGAAGAACGCAAACGGCAGTGCTGTTAAGAGGCAAAGAAGAAACTGAAGGGACCAAGTCCCACCATTTGCCACCATCCTCTAAGACCTAGACTTCAGAGCTGGAATCAATTTAGGGTTATACTTCTTCCAAATCAGTGTCTTCAATAAAGGAATATAATCAATTAACTGCAACCATGACCATCTGGATGGACTAAGGGGCCGCACATACTAAGAAGCACCGGATGGTATAATTTAGATTGGCAAACTTTATGCTACACAGACTATATCTTAATAAAGCTTTTTAAGGTAAATAAATAGACAAAACAAAGGGCTGTATTCCTTTCTCTTTTTGCTACACCCAGATGGGAATAGAACCGAAGAGCCAGGAGGATGAATTTGACTTTCTGATGTTTTAGTAGTTGCCTGAGCTCGGTTTTACTCTTTGAGCTGCCTCAAACAAGTGGCTAGCCCAATCTACTCAGCACCCCTTATTTGTTTTTAGCATGTGGTATCTGGTCAGAGTGTCCAATGACGCTGGGTATGGACTTTGTTATTAAATTTGCACCACATAAAACTGAGGGGAAGAGGAGAGAAAACTGCCTCCTTCCAGTTCCTACCATCAATATCTGTGCAAAAGAAGGAGATCACGTGTGGGAGCAGAGCCTATCTTTCTCTGCTTCCTTACGATGCTGATGCTTGTGACCTAGACACAAACGTATAACACATCCTTGGACCTAAAGATCCACTGTCCCCTCAGGACCGTTCAGCAAAGCCATTTACAAACAGCTCGTGGCAACTGAGTACTTGTGCCAAAGGGGCACTGTAGTTCTGAGGGTCTGCTTATATCTGTATAGCCTCAAATACTCTCCCTTCTTTGCCCTTCATTATATCAAATGTGGATGTCCTCAACTATATCATGTACAAATAAATTAAAGCAGCTTCGCCCTCCATCTCTCATCCATGCTGCTGGTGGCCACCTGGTGGAGCTGTTAAGACGTAACTTTGTAAGAGACAAACAAGGTGATTGGTTGCCAGATCTGTTATTACACACTTGGATGGATTCACACCTTGAAATAGTTCATTTGTGGTGCCTTCGTGTAAGACAGTAACACAGCTGTCCAGGTCCAGCAGCAAGTCCAACCCCCCACCCCACCCATGCACAAAGAGCAGACCCTATTTGGGAACCTGCTCTTCAGCGGGGAGTGTCCAATGCCAGCCTGCTACTTTCTCACTTAGGTAACTTATTTCCCCTTCGGCCCCAGAAGAGGTAATGAAAACAAAGATTAAAGAGATGTGACAAAGGCTGTGCGCGTGATGGTCAGTGGAGCGATATCTCTGTCATCCTCTGGCAGGGTTTTGTGCCCTCACCTAGGAGAGCACACTAGTTTGGCAAGCAATCAAAGGAAAAGGAGGGGAGTAAGGTCAGGTCTCAGAACCAGGAAGAGATGAGCCTCTTTTGACAGATTAGGAAGCAGCCTGAAGTTTGAGGGTCATTCTTCAAACATTACACATACCATTCACACACACTTTTGGCCCCAAACAACAAAACAAAAGCATTCCAATGATGACACGGTACTACTGTGCCTGGAATTACCCATGCCTCCTTTAGTGGTATAATGAGAATACTTAATACCAACAGACTTAATGGCCAAATTACATTTCCCATGGCTTGAGGGAAATGGCACTTAACACTGCAATTCAGGACAAGCCTTCAAGAAGTCAGTATTATTCTGAGAATGTGGAGTTTTCTTGAACTTCTGATCCTTCTACCTCCACCTCCCTAGTGCTAGTTACAGGTGTGGCATGCCTCTGGGTTATGAGGGCTCAGGGACGGAACCCAGGGCCCAGTGTAAGCTAGAGAAGAACTTTACCAAGTGAACCACATCCTCTGCTTAGTTAGCTCATATTCTTTTGCAGACTGAAGCTGCCTTTCTTGTCAGGCAGCAGTGTCTCCCACTCCAGCCATGGAGTCTTTCAAGGCCTGCTCTCCCGTTGACCTTGTTCCTCATGTGGCCAGAACCAAGGAAGCAGAAAGAGAGCACAGGGAGCTGAACCACCACAGCCCTGCATCCTGAGCGCTAGCAAGAGCCTGGCCGGAGGGACTCTCGTGTCAATACCACCTCTAGAGACAAAACTCCTTTTGTGGCTTCAAGATTGAAAAGTGCAAGAAGGTGCAGGAACTGAACACAGAGGCCGGAGGTGAATGCTCATTCCCACGGGGCTAGAAGGATGGCTCAGCAGTTAAGAGGACTGGCCGTTCCAGAGGACCTTCATTCAGGTCCACAAGGTGGCTCACAACCATCTGGAACTCCACAGGCAGCAGGCACAAATGTAGTGCACAGATGTGCATATAGGCAGAACACCATACACATCAAAATAAAGCCCAATTAAAAAAATATACTCATTCCCCAAATCCCAACCCAGTGTTCTCTATCCCACTGCATTCCTGACTTGCTGTTGGAGCCACATGCAGCTCTTATGAGGAAAGAGTCTCCTCCTTCAGGTTGCTCTAGGGCCTCTTTTCTTTTCCAGACTGACCACCTTGTAAAATATGATGTCCCAAACTTTTCTTTTCCATTGTTGAGGCAGAAGAGAAAGCAATTAGGAAAATTACAGGAGGCAGCAGTGTCTGACGTCAGCCGAAGGGAAGACAGCTATTATGAAAGAAGGGAATCCAGGGAGATGCGGCTTTGGGAAGAGGCATGAGACCCTGGGTTTCTGTTAGCCAGCAGGTAAAGGGTGTCAGAAACCTGGACTGACTCTGCTGTAGCAACTGATACAACCACAGGGCCCAAACTCTGAGAGAATGTCTTCTGAGGGTTGCATGCTGTCAAACTACAACAAAGAAAACCACACACACACACACACACACACACACACACACACACACACACACCTCTCAAAATGTCAGCAAATTCCTATCTGGAATTCCCTGAGTAGCCACCCTCCTGGCACAAGCACAGGTAGCCTAGGACACGTCCCTGCAGGGTAGAGAAGAGATGCAGAGGGAGGCCAGTACTGCTAACATTGCTGCAGTGATTCCCTTTGCTTCTGGCTCTGTACCCACAGGCCACACTCTGAGCTCACAGCTCCCACATGCCCTTAGGCTTTTTGTATCTCAGTGGAAAGTTTCAAAACTTGAAGCAGAGGAAATCCAACCCAATCCTCCTTCTTTGCTTCCAGTTTACTTTCTCCCAGTAATCATCTGGAACTGGTCATCATGGTCGCATCTTTGTGTGTGTGTGTGTGTGTGTGGCATTTGCACAAGGTCTCTCCTCACAATGCAATGGCACACACAATATAAAGAAGCTGGCCAGCATGTGGGAAAGGATATGGCAATGTGTTTTATGAGAACCAAGCAGAACCCATCAGCCTTTAAGTTTAGATGTTGTGTGCGAAGACCACTATTACCCAAAGCTAGTGTTCAACTCACAGACAACTACCTAGATTTTGCAGAAATTCCATCCCTTAAAAACAAATTAAAAAAAAAAAACAACTTTATTTTTATTTATGTGCATATGCATGTGCCTGCTCACCTGCATGTGCACTTCATGTGTTCAGTGTTTTTGGAGGCCAGAAGGGGCATCAATTCCTTGAAACTGGAGTTACAGGCAGTTATAAACTGCCTGATGGTGAATGCTGGAAATTGAACCCTGGTCCTCAGTAAGGGAGCAGTGCCCATAGTGGGTCAGCACCTTTTGCAGCCCTCATTACTTTCAGTCAAAACTGTAGATCTAATTCTATCCAAAGCCATGGTTCTCCATGGGAACATGTGTGATCTTGTGCCCCACAAACTTATGTGGTCAGACTTCCCCCCCCCCCAACAAAAACAGCAGAATTCAGACAGAACCACAGCCGCCCTACCTGCATCTCTATGCTATTTATGACCGAATGACTGCACACACTTTCCTCCCCTGGACGGACAGATGTTGATCGAAGCCTCAGCTGGCAGGTCAGAACCATCGGTCAGGACTGCATGGAAAACCAAACCCAAAGCCAGTTGTTTCTGAACTTTGCAAACATCATAAAGGCTCTTTGAATTTCACAACCGTCCTGGGTTGCAAGGCCTGCGTCAACCTTGCTTCCTGGGCAAGCTGTCTGCAGAGATCTATTTGAGGTACCTGTGCACTGGCTCCAACGTAAATACAATGTCATATCCAGACTGTCATTCTTGCCAGGAATTTCCAACAACTCTCAGACTTTAACCTTATAAAATGATTTTATATCAGATTTGATTACTCACTGAATTCTCAAATGAATTCAGTTATTGCTGAAGGAATTATATGGGGCAAAAAGTACCAAGTTGTTAAAATCACATGATCACCGCGTACTGTCTAGAATGTTTTTACCTTCTATTGCACAAAAGCCAGGAGCTAAACAGACATACCAGAAATGAAAGTCTGTCTAGACATGCTCAAACCTTCCAGAAGGATACAACACTGTGTTACAAATGGTCCTGTGCAACACAGTTAAGGCATAATACAGGTATCTCTTCCCACTCTACACCACCTCCTCACTTACTGCAAAGACAATTCCCTGTAACTGGTGCCCTCATTAACTGTTTAACCAGAGAGTCAAGCTTTTCACATTAAGTCAGATGTTCTGCTCCACGGTAAAGACACAAGCAGCAGGCACCTGCAGAGATGCTTTCATTTACTATTTGATGGACTCCAAAGG
Organism: Phyllotis vaccarum; assembly: GCA_033318265.1. NCBI lineage: Eukaryota > Metazoa > Chordata > Mammalia > Rodentia > Cricetidae > Phyllotis > Phyllotis vaccarum. The sequence continues at coordinate 68,312,957 of JARWLC010000012.1, forward strand.
CTCCAGAGGTCACACACCAGGAGTGTAAGCTTAGCTTAAGAACTATCAAAGTTTTTGCTTTTGTGGGAAAATCTTCTGCCATTTCTTCTGTCTCTACTTTGACAATGTGAAGAAGCTCTAGTTGCCGAAATGTTAAGTCATGTTTTGCAAGAACAGAAAGAAGGATTAAATCTTGGCTCCCCAACTCTTCTAAGGCCCTTTGGTCTAAGGACGGCCTTCTACCTGTTTTGCTCCTTAAGCTAATGACCTCATCTCTCTTGTAATAAACACAAAAACCTCAAGTCCTAGCATTAGCTAGAAAACTTAAATATATTAAGTATCACAATACAAAACAAGCCAGTTTTTGTCCCCTTATTCCCAGTGGACATCACTGTTCTTAGTCTGACAACTGACTGAGTTGCTGTGGTGACAGCTTTGGGTGCTTGTGGTAGATCTCTTTTCCATTTGCCAGAGAAAATAAAGACCTGGAAACATTACCAAAGCAAAGGAATCTCCAGAGAAGACCAAAGGCTCCACTCAGATTATCTCAGAAGCTGTAGGAAAACTGAGTTATGACTCAAGCCCCACCCTGCTGTCACCAAACAAGCTCCATCCTGAAACAGGAAAGTCCTCTAGGTATCTATCTCAGAGTCTGGTGGATGGAGACTCTTGAGAATCCTTGTTTTGCCCAGGGGAATCATAAATACCTGCTGTGAGAGTCTCCAAGGCCAAGTCCAGCCATCAAAGAACTGAGCTTTCTTGGTTCCACTGTTTAAGACACCTGAGGCCCAGAGAGCAAAATTTTCCCTGGGGGTGCAGCTCTTATAAGATGTACCTGGTCTTAGGTTCAATCTCCTGCACTATGCAGGGGGAGGAACACATTCTGTAGTCAATAGTTAGATATCCTGTAGGATAATCTTTTTGTATACTGTGAAGATGTGTTTTTGCCAAGTGTCTTCTGATTGTTTAATAAAGAGCTGAATGGCCGGTAGCTAGGCAGGAGAGGATAGGTGGGATTTCCAGGGAGAGAGATGAAGAGGAGGACTCTAGGCACCAGGTTTCATGAGCAGACTCAGAGCAAGTAGGACATACTATATTGAGGAGGGGGAATGGAGCCACATGGCAGAGCAAGCTTAAAGGCCAAGCTTTCATAATTAATAAGTCTCCATATAGTTATTTGGGGGCTGGTGATCCAAGGATAGTCTGACAAGAAAGCTCACTACAGTATCTGTTAAAATCTCAAAATAAGGCTTGATTCTTAAAAATAAGTAAATAAAAGTAAAAGTAATCTTGGGCTAAGGATGGCAGAGTTTGTGTGGTGGTGCATGTCTTTGTTACCAGCACTCAGGAAACAGAGCCAGGCATATCTCTATGAATTTGAGGATAACCTTGTCTAGAAGGCAAGTTCCAGGCCAGCCAGAGCTACATCGTGAGACCCTGTTTCAAAAAGAAGGAAAACCCAGAATCAAGAAGCACTTGCATGACCAAACACAAGGAAGAACTGTAACACAGGAGTCCCCATCTAGGTGGGATGTCAGAGTTGGTTTGCTGATATTAATCCTACATAGTAGGCGTGGCTAACATGTCTCTGCTGTAAAGGTAATGAATTGAGAAAAAACTCAAACATTATTAAAGATGGTCTTTTATTGTATATTTAATGCATCACATATACTTCCTATGTTGAATAATGCTCTACTTTAATATACATTCTCTGGGAGATTTTTTTCCCCTTCTGTTTATAATTAAGCCTTCAACCATTCCAGACAGCAATGAAAGCATATTTAAGATGAGTCTGTAGGTATTGGTCCTCTCTACCACTTCCTACTCCAAAGCAGCCACCTTTAGATCTGATTACTATGAAATAACAAAACATTTCAGCTCCACCTTTCGCTGGGCTAAGACTTGACCATGAACACAAGGCAGCAGTTACTGCCTGAGCACTTTGGGCAAACCAAACCTTGTATTTCCACACCAGTTTCTTCGTCATAAAATGAAAATAACCACGATAACTAAATTATACATTTAAAAACCACATTTGAGGGTGCCTGGAAGGACTTCCTGCTCTTCCCAGGCCCCAAGGGCAACTCCCAATAGTCTATAACTCTAGCTCCCAGGGATCCAACATCCAACAAATGCCATCTTCTGGTTTGTTAGCACGCACACACCCACCCTACTGAAAAACATACTTGGGAAGAGTTCCACATACACTTAAGTACTATTATAAGATCTAAAATTTTGCATAGCACTAATCCAAAGACTAGATGTTCTGGAAGCCTGTCCAGATGTAGACATGAAGCGGTCTATAGTTTCTGGGTTGGCATCAAATATTTTAAAATCAAACTACTCTTTAGGAATTTTTCTTAGCTCCTTCTGTAGGAAATGTTAGCTCTTAACATTTTACAGTTTTCACAGGAAAATTACTTGTGTTTACATTTCTCTTGAGGACGGGAAAAGCAGTTTAAGCCATGATTTTTGTGGCAGTAAGTAGAACAGACACTAACTCCATGTTTGATAGACACTTACCAGATCATACCTTTCCAGAATAAAAGTATTTGTAATAAGAGGTTTTTGGCCAGTCTGGCCAGGGGTCTAGACCCCGCTGCTTAACTCCCCAAAATAACACTTTTATTAATTATATGTTGTTTGGACTATGGCTCAGGCATATTGCTAGATAGCTCTGCATCTTAACTTATTTTTATTAATCTACCTTGCTATGTGGCCTGTGGCTTACCTAATTTTTTATATCTTGCTTCTTAGGCGGTTAGATCCCATATTTAGGGCCCATATTTCCCCCCTACTTCTAAGATGCCTGCCATAGACCAAGACAGTTCTTTTGTTAACAAATGATATTCATGGCATACAGAAAGACATCAAGTATTAGCTTCACAAAACATACTCTAGACAGAAGCAGCCCCAGCCTGAAGCACAGATGCTGCTCTCGGGCCACATCTCGCCAAATTCAAGTTTCCTACTAATGGTCTACGTGTGTACTATAGGTACTATGGGACTGGGGAGATGCCTCAGCAGGTAACGGGCCTGCTGACAGGCCTGGACGACCTGAACTCCACCTCGGGGACCCATGTGGTGAAAAAGAGAGATCCAACTCTCACAAACTGTTTTCTGACCCTCATACGTGCACCATCAACAAATAAATAAATGAAATTTAAAAATTATTAAGTCTACAGTATAGGTTGAGAAGGCCTCCTTTAATCAAGTATGTATCTAACTGGAGTATTGCAAATAATCTTAGAATTTTGAAAAAGTCCATCCAGGTACTCTATCTACAACCAAGGCCTATGGATTCTTAAGAGGAATTTCTAACAAACGATATTTGATTAAAAAATACTTTCCATCGTTGGTCAAAAGCAGTATGACAGACCAGATAAAGAAAGCCTGGTGGCAGGCAGGATTCTTCTTCCAGAGCAAGGAAACCTTGCCCTCAGAGTCTATCAGATTCAGCCTAAAACCTGCATCCTAGCTAGACCAAAGGTATTCATCCAGACATCATGGTAATCTCCATCTTCTATTTCTAAACTAAAGTCATCCCCAAGCCACATAAACTCTTCATCCTAATGTTATCCACCTCCTCTTAGTTCTTCCAAAACACTGGAAGAACCGACCAGCCCTCTCCTATGCTTCTCTTAATCTGCGGCTGTTCTGCCCCTGCCCTCCTATCTAGGGGACACTAGTAAGTGGCACCTAATTTTAACAAAAATTGGAGTTACCTATGACACTTTGCATACAGAAGAAAAATTAGCTATTTCACAGAATTTAACCCCAAATAATGTTAAAAGTTTCTATAGAAAAACAGTAGAAGAATGCCACCATCTGCGAGGTCCTGGTGATCAGCTCCTTCAAGGCACTGATCATGTTAGCTGATTCTGATCTTTGAAGGACAGGGCAGGGCCAGGCATAGTACTGCCCACCTGTGGACCCAAGAGTGGGGTTACAAGTTCAGAGCCAGCCTAGGAAGCATAGCAAGACCTTGTTGTGGGGTGAGAGGAAGACAGAGTACCATAGCTATCTATCAAATATATATTCTTCAGCCTGGCTTTGAAAGAACATTCATCTATCATTAGTGGAAATCCAAATGCATATCTATCTCGTAGGAAGTCAGATACACACAGACTCAAACACCTTGAGAAAATTCTGGTGTATTCACTGTATGGATGTACAAAAGAAAGTAATTTTTTACTTAAGGTAAAAAAAAAAAAAAAATCAGGACAGGGATGAGATATGATTCAGTAGTGAAGCAGCTGCTTAGCATGTGCAAGGCCCCGGGATCCATCCCAGACCCCACCCTCACCCCACACGCGCTGGCTAAGGATATAATTACAATGAGGACAAAATACAGAGAGCATGCAGGGAAACAGGAGAGAGTGCAAGGAAGGAAGGAAGGAAAGAATTGCTTGAAGGAAGTAAGGGAATGGGAGAGAGTTTGGTCACCATTTACTAAGTGCTGTAATTAAGCTTTCACCCCAGCAAGGAACTTTCTAAGTGTTCACAATAAGCAACCTATAAAATACATGCACTAGGACAGCTTGCCTAATTTTGTCAAAGGTGTAAAAAATAATTGCAAACTGCATAATGCTTTACAGGTTACCACACACTGCAAAGCAACAACACCTGTTCATATACCCCCTTTATGGATCAGCAAACCCTGAGTTTAAAAGATGATGCACTTTTATAATAACTCCAACCACGAAAAATATGATATGCTTTTATAATAACGCCAATCACGACGTATCCAATGCTTAGCACATGCTAGCCTCTGGGCAAACACAATCCTCTAAGAACCGGCCTCATCTCATAGATAGGAACCTGTGGGGCAGAGGTTAAGTGACTTGCCCATAGTCATACAGCAAAGAGTCAATATCACACATTAAAAATAGAAGTTGCAAGTTACATGTGACTATATTTCACAGGATATTTGAGTGACAGAACTGGCCGCGAGTGGGCTCTTCAGCTTTTCCTACCTCACCAGTCTCTCTGATCTACATTTCAGGGCTCATTAGTCTTGGGGTGTTGTTGTTTTGGGGGACCCACCATCTAGCTCCCAAACAAATCAAACATGGAAACTTATTTTTCATTATAAATGCTCAGCCTTAGCTTGGCTTGTTTCTTGCCCAGATTTCCTTGACTTAAATTATTCAACTATCTCTGGACCTTTCCTTTTCTTCCTTCTGTAAGCTTACTTTCTCTTACTCTGTGTCCGGCTGTGGAGCTGGGTGGCCGGCCCCTGGGTCCTCCTCCTCCTCCTCACTTCTTTTCCTCCCAGACTTTTCCTTCTATTTATACTCTTTGCCTGCCAGCTCTTCCCACCCTGCCTCACCATTGGCTGTTCAGCTCTTTACTAGACCATCAGGTGTTTTAGACCGGCAAAGTAGCACAGCTTCACAGAGTTAAACAAAAGCAACACATGTTTACATCATTAAACAAATGTTCCACAGCAGAAACATATCACACCTTAAAATAATTTTCTACAATTGATAGATAGGGTGTATCTAAGTGGTACACTGTCATGCTTAGTATAAACACGGCAATGGGAATTTTAAAAAAGCGCGCGCACACACACGCACACGCACACGCACACACGCACACACGCACGCCAAAACTTAAATTTTACAGCCATGCTTAGGGTCCAGTAGCAAAGGCACTGAGTGCATTAATACCCCAAACTCACTGTGCCTCAGGAAGAAGTTGAGACATTGAGCTGCAAGTAAGGGGGCGCCCAACAAGTCATATCACCTATCTCGGAGTCAAGAATGTCCACAGCTCTCACCCCAAA